>VDFB02105785.1:394564909-394855253 GCA_007258455.2 Sequoia sempervirens | reverse complement strand
ACTATTTTTTTTAATTTGTAATCAACCTTTTTTTTCATTTGAAAAACCTACTTGCATTATTTTAAAAATAAAATATATTAAAACTAATCAAAATATTAAAAAAAAAAAATATTTGGATTCTCCACTCTTAGCTCTACAAAAGAGTTTTTTTTTAAGAAAAATCATTCTGACTAAAGAAATACCTAGCTAAAGTTGAAAGTTTTAGAAAATTCTAAAAAAAACTGAGTTGGCTGCCAACTAGGATGCCACATAGATAGTTTCTATTGAAAGGGTTTCAGCGGAAACCCTTTCTATAGAAACAGTTTATGTTGAAACCCTTTCTATAGGAACCTCGTACATTAAAAAATGCAATTTCAAAGCCAATTTCAAAGCGGGAAATGAAAAAAATTAATTTTTTGAGATTCAGGTGAAACTTATTCAATTGAAACTTGTGTGCCACGTAATAAGCCACATGGTTTCAGTCGAAACCTTTCTGGTCAAAAATATTTTGCTTAGAACTATTTATTTGGCTGAAAGTGTGACACAACTTTGTGCTTTTACCCTGTTATGCCTGTGTAGATATGATATGTAGTTCAAAGTTGTTAGAGGTTGCTATGTTCAAAATTTTAGTTTTTGGATTGTTGTACAGAGTGAGATATTTTCACCAGTGTGTGAACTAGTTTTTTCAATGGTATTTTTTGTGGCCTGAGAGAAATGTATTTTCTCCATGTTTCTCCATAGTTTGGCTTCAGGTTGTGTGAATTTTAGAAGTTGCTTATAATGTTTGTATCTTTTAGAATACAATATTTCACTTGATTTGATACAGTACAGTGTGTTTTTCATGCAATAGTGTGCGAATAAGGTTAACCAGATATTTTAGTATGAAGTATTTCTATGTTGCGAGTTTGGATCTCAAGTGGTTCAAGGATTATTCTAGATCGTGTTCAAGTTAATTTTGTTGTCCAAAAGTTTTGGATTGATTTAAGGAAGCCTGTACTTAGTTTGTTCTATGGTGTTTACCACGGGTATTGGTTGACCTCGTGTTAATACTACTGTGCGAACCCCAACCTTGGTACTTGCAAAACAGCAAGAATAAATGAGTTAGACAAGTGATTGCAAGCCAAAACAAGGATTCCCCATGAATTCCATTTACAACCTCAAACTAGGAAAGAAAATAACAAAGAACACAATGAGAATGATAAAACAAAGATCAAATCCTAATTAGATGTTCAAACTCATGATCCCATGGGGGAATTGGTGCCAATTTGATGTGAAAATTGGCCCTTTCCCAATTCCGAAGATGCAAGCTTCAAATGTTGAAGAGATTGATCCACTTTGTTGGAGAAGAATGAGAACTCCAAGCTAAAATTTGCAAAAAACCTAGCTATGACTCAATGATAATGGATGAAATTCAAGAGATATTTGAGCATGGTAATTTTGCCTAGATTGTGGATGATCAAATGAGGATATGAGCTCTTTATTTATAAAATTTCAAGATGGATGAATGTCCAAATTTTAGCAATGTGGGACTAACATTCATCTAATGATATGATGCCACTTGTCAAGCTATGAATAGATGAAGAATGTGCAAGATTTGGGGTTTGTGCCAATAAATGCAAATATTTGAAATTTAAATTTGTTGAAATGACATGCAAGAGGGAAGGGAAAATGCAATAAATGCCACTTGGATCAAGGCAAAGGACATGTAAGATGAAGTTATTGTCTTGTTGGATGTATATGTTGACTTGGAATTTTTGAATTCAAATTGAGAGAATATTCCAAAAGATGCCTTGTGAGGAAAATGGGGATTTAATAAATGAATTAAATCTATTTTCATGTGCAACTTGCATTATCTAGAGGATGTGACATGAAATGAGGTTAAATTAATCAAGGGTTAATTAATTTAACAAGAGATTTGATGATGTGACTTATTTGACTTAGATTTATGGATTTATTTAAATCAAATAAAAGAGGAATATAAGAGGCTTAATTAAATAAGGATTTTTATTTATTTAATTAAAAGGGATGGTGTTAGATTAAATCAAATAAGGTTTTAATTTATTTAATTTAATGGATAGACTTTAGAGATTTAATCAAATAAATTGATTATTTAATTAAATAGGGATAATTCGATCAGATGGATTGATTTAATTAACAAAAAGAGATGACTTGATTAGATAAAATGATTTATTTAATTAAGAGATGAATATTGATGAATTTAATCAAATAGGGGGATTTGATTAAATGGTTAGACCGAGGGATGATTCAGGAAGAAACAATGTTAGTAAGTCATGATTAGATGCACGATGTCAATCAATATATTTTACGTGTCTACATTTTTTCCTTCTTTGAAGCAATGCACTCGTTGCATTGGTTCAAAGAATAAATGATCTCGATCAAAGCCAAAAAATTTCAATATTCAAAAACTTGCCCCACTGCTACATAGCGAAAGAAAACATGCCACTATAATGCCCCTTTGAGAGATCAGACAAAATTTTTAATTTTTTGGGTGATCTCGTGAAAAAAAGGTGACAAAGAACTAGATAGGTCTGAAAGGGATCTGGGAGGCTAAAAACGTGTCTAAACGGAATAAAATGATAAAAAAAAAGCCTTAATCGGACAAAAACAGGTTCGAGGGTCCAAAACCCTAGTAGAACAGCCTTTTAGGGTTAAAAAACCCTAATTTTTAGGCTTAAAAGGGGCCCGAGAGGTCACTTTCAAGTCATTTTCAAACACCTCCAATAGTGACCTCGAGATTTTGAAGTCGAACCTCCTAACGATATGGCACAATGATAGCTGCCTCTTCATATTTCGGATTAAGTTCGGACATACCAGTGGCCACCTGGCATTGGGGCACTGGTAAGTGACCCTGACGCGAGCTTTTTTTTTCATTTAATGCTTCATTTAATACTTTGAAGAGTCGGACCATCTGTAGTGGAGCTATATAGCACCGCTCAAAAGTCAAACTACGCTGTTCGGTGTTGAATAGCATCACTGCAGTGTAGTTTAGAGTTTGGAAACTCCGACACTGAGCTAGGGCTCGGTGGGTCAGTTTGGGTAAATTGCACTGTGGCGGTGCCCTTTTTGTCTAAAGTGTGCCGCTATGAGGGAAACTACACCGCGGCGGTGCTATTTGGCACTTTTTCAGCCCCAGCATTAGAGTTTGGCTCAAAATTAAACTGTGACGCCATCACAAGTTGCACCGCTGGGGAAGTTTTTTTGAATGCTCAATAAAGAATTTTTCAAAATTTATAACATGATGACCTTCCTTGATGCAGGACGGGGCGAGGGAGCTCTACTTTCAAGAGCACAGGTCGTAGGACCTAGCTGGATACATGAGGGACCTGAGTGATTGGGACCAAGACCAACTTCGGATTGTGGGCTTGTGGCATATTGCGTACGTGGCGCCGATCCGCACTCACTTAGGGATGTTGTCAGCGCTGGCAGAGAGATGGCACAGCGAGACATCATCATTCCATCTTCCTACTAGTGAGGCCACCATCACTCTAGAGGATGTTTGGCAGATTCTACGGTTGCCTGTTCACGGTCGCCGGGCGATCTTTGATATGGATGAGGGATGCGAGGCTTGCTTCTGAGTCCTTTCCATAGATGAGATTATCTTCTGCGAGGGGGTAGATAGAGCTTGAGCACCACCGGGTCTTGGCACCTCCCTACTGCTGGGTGGTTGCTGCTATCATTTTGGGGCTTGTTGCCCCTAGCAGGCGAGGTAGATACTTTAGTCCCAGCTAGGGGTATTGCTAGGAGTGGATGGTCCGAGACAGGCCGACTCATTTTGCGTGGGGGCCCGTCCTTCTTGCTTCACTTTATAGAGACCTCCATGAGTACGTTTACATGGATGAGAGAGCACTAAGAGCAGGGGTGACCCTTCTTCATGTCTGGGCGTGGGAGCACATTTCTGTGCTATGTCAATAGGTCGTTTCAGTTCCAATAGGGGCAGATGATCCCCTTGTGGCACGATACAAATGCAGTGTGTCATTCACCCATACCGGCGAGCACAAGATCCCTTACTAGAGGGGGGTTCTGGATGAGATGCTAGTTTTCACTTGGCGTCAATACCTTGGTCGGCTTGGATGGGCCAACGATGCCAATCAACTCTTTTATTGCCGCTAGGACCGATACATGCAAGGGCGGGAGCACACGATGATTGAGAGATATCTGCCTGGGCATGTGCAGCGTCAGTTTGGGGAGCCACAAGATCGGCCAGATGATGCCTACGTAGCCATCTTCGCCCGCACCATGACGTAGGTCACATGGGGGCGGTATATTCCCACCCCAGAGGAAGTAGACAGTTTTAGACAGCTAGTAGCCTAGCCATGGGCCTATGATCAGGGCTTAGCAAATCCAGGCACCACTTAGGCCTACAAAGACTAGTTCTGACCTCCCCTTCGGCTGACCATTCCAAGTGAGGATCCAGATGTGCAGAGAGTCAAGGGCAGAGGGAGAGGATGAGGGTGAGGACACAGGGTTGAGATTCGACAGGATCCACTAGGTGTGCCCCTAGTCCTGCTAGGTCACAAGGATGTACCTATGTAGGATTAGTAGCAGGAGCCACCAAGAGATGAGGGTCAACCTTGGGTACAGCCATAGGTACAGCTAGTAGGACAAGTAGATGCACGAGACACCTTGATTTTGCAGCTACAGGCCCAGGTTCAGGCGGTGATAGTAGAGAGAGACCAGGTGAGGGCTAAGAGAGAGTAGCTCAGGGCAGAGAGAGACTAGGCCGTGCAGTAGAGACAAGCTGCAGAGCTACAAGTAGCCATAGAGCTAGGCCGAAGGTAGTAGATAGAGAACATGACAGTCTCCTCCTCACTAGTAGGATAGCTAGTAGGACAGGCAAACGCACAGGACACCTTGATTTTGTAGCTGCAAGCCTAGGTTTAGGCGGTGATAGCAAAGAGAGACCAGGCGAGGGCTAAGAGAGAGTAGCTCAGGGCAGAGAGAGACCAGGCTGTGCAGCAGAGACAAGCTGCAGAGCTACAAGCAGCCACAGAGCTAGGCCAGAGGCAACAGATAGAGAGCATGACAGCCTCCTCATAGGGTACAGTGTCGGTCCGATCATATAGGGATATTTTCTAAGAGGCAGAGTACTACCGACGGGCTTACCATGATACCATTCCCAGAGCAGAGTGGGTCCTCAAGTACTTGGAGTAGATCAACCACAGACCAGCAGAGGGTCATGGTGATAGGGGCAAGGGCAGTATCCATAGGGACCGAGCTTGATTGAGATATTATGATGTACTTTATGTGCCTTATGGGCTCGTTTTTGATAGCCCGATGGGATTTTTTGTATCAATTGACATATATGTACAGTGATGCAATTTACTCTTTGTACTATGATAGTGACATTATTGATGATATATATGAGCTGATTATGATGTGATGCAATGTGTTCCTCTTTATGCGTGGATGGTTTACTTCTATATGCTTTTGTAGTGATATCTTTTATGGATACATTTATTCTTAATGATGTATGCGTGATGATTATGACTAACAAATCTATATTATACAAATGTGATGGTCTATTTATGATAATGCAAATGTGCTGGTCCAATTTGTGAAATGATATGATCCGTTGTGCACATGCAAAATGATATGTAAATTATGCTTATGAAATGTTAATGAATGGATGCATTTATGATTTTTTTGTATATTTATGCCTATGTGGAATGGTTTATGCAATGAATTTTTTTTTATGATGTTATCTATGAGATGATATGGATGATGAAACATGAAATTCGATGATCGTAATATGATGTATAATGAGATGGTTTTATGATATGCTTAGAATAACAAATGTTATTATCCTAAATGTAATAGATGATGATGTATGTGATGCAATGATATGAGTATGCGATGAAAAGTGATGCAATGATGTGCGATGTAAATGTAATGTCATGATGTCATGATGTTATGCGAGTATGTATGCCTGATGAATTAAATGCTTATATACCTATTTATAGATGCGACAAATGATTATGAAATGTTTTTGTAGATGATATGCGATGATTTATATGATAAATGGTAATATAAAATGGTTTTTGAAATGCAAATGAGTGTTTATGCAATGATTGATATAATGAGATGCAATGTGTTGATGTATATGTGATGTGTATGTTTCCTATGTGATATGCTTTATGCAATATGCTAATGATTTGTGGATGCAGGATTGATGGCGATGATGGCGATAATGATCAACTGTTATAGTACCTTGTTAGCACGGTTAGTGAGAAAAGAAGAAGTCATTTCAACACGACACAAGATGATGCAAATGTAAATTATGATGATGATGATGATTACTTGCTGAGGAATTGGGATTTTCAAAGGGCTAAATTTCCTTATGTTTGATAACACATGTGGTACGATGCATCAAGGTATAGACAACCAAGATGGAGTTGTACCTAGTGAGATGAACTTTGATTTGACAAGCAGATAGGAGTATTCTTGTTCACACCTGACATACGTAAACCTTGCTAGGATGCACTTTAGAAATTTCAGACACAGACTAAAACACGGAAAGGTAAACCTATCCATGCAATAGTCAACAAGTTGCCCTAGACTTCTTCCATATATACCTAATCAAAGCAAGTATTCGCCAAGTTATTTTACAAGAACGTCCAACAAGCACAACAGACAAAAAGATAATGATCAATGCCCCATTCCTATTTCTCTAAATCCTCTATTTTAGGATATCATTGAGACGTCCTTGGAATGAGCGCAAATAAGATAAGTCAAAAGATAAAGGCCAAGTAAAAAAACAAATTGATGCTCTTCAATACCGTTAACAGAAAAAGGATGTGTTTTCTAAGGATTAGAACCGAAACTTATTGCCAAAAGATAATGCCCATTGTAGGAAGGATTCATCCTAGGACATGTTAGTGGATGGCAGCACGCCATTTCGTTTATCCAAAGTTCTCTCAAGGGATGATTGATATGGGACCAATTGGATGATGGGCTATCGATGCGAAGAGCTTAACCAATTTGTTTATGTACTGACTTAGACTTAAGACTTGACGTTTGGAGTTTTAGTTTTATCCTGTTAGACTTGTTTCTAACTGTTTCACCAAAGGTTGAGGATGACGATCAGTTTATTATGTATGGTGTTATTGCGCGTGCAAGTGAGGTGAGGTGGTTGGATTTTTTCAAATATTTGGATGTTTTTGGAGTTTTTGTGATGTTTTGAGGCTATTTTTGGTATTTTTCAAAATTTTCAAATGTTTTGATTTTTTATTTTCCAATGTTTTTGGGATTTTTCGAGATTTTGACCAAGAGACTAACCTAAAGATCTATCCTAGGGGCCTCGGGAGCTGATCGATAGATTAGCCTTGCCTACGTTATACACATAGAGACCACGTAGTTCGACTGACGATTTGACCAATTTACAGATGACACTATACATGATGAGATGTCAGTTTATTATGACCGACTTCTAAAGGATTGACCTAAATGTCTCAGGGGATGATTGAAGATCAACCTTGTCTACGTTCAAGCTCAAAGACGATGTAGTTCGACAAGATGACTCTATTTTTGATCTTTGGTTGACTTTTTGACCTATTTTTGGATTTTGATACGTTTTGAATGTTTTTGGATTTTGTGTTTTTCTAATGTTTTTGGATTTTTTGATTTGAGGACTTTAAGAATATACACGAATCTGATTCAATAAGAACATGCCCCCAGCATGATGCAATAGACTACTCTGATAAAGGCAAGACAAACTGACCTTGAGGATGGACCGAGTAGTACTAGGAGGGATCATGATACAAAAATAGGACCAAGCTATGGTGCAGATGGGAGTGGATTGGTGATGGATGGAGATCCAAATGTGATGGATGATGGATGCGAAATGGATGGAAGGTGCTAAACAAGCTGTAAAGATCCTGGTGGATGGAAAGTGCTTATTTACACAAGGCACCTGTTTGCCAAGTTTTCACCAAGGTTCTTGCCCAAAGTGCTACCAAAGTGGTTTTCACTAGAGGACAATTTTTCTCTTTACTATTTTTGATCCTTTTTATGATTTTTGGATTATTTTTTTGTAATTACCAAGACGACTGTTTGCCAGGTTTTCGCCGAAGTAACCATTTTTTTAGGACTTTTTATGGTTTTTTGGATTTTTTTGGTTCTATACCTTGAAAGATTTAGGCATAAAACTTTTTGAGATGAGAGCTATTCATGGGCTCTTGCAAAGGTTCCCCTTTGGGTGTTGATAGCTGATATGCCCCTAATTTGTAACTTGTTGTGATGATGAACAATCCCAACCAATTAGGTTCAAAATTGCCTTTGCTGCTTGGGTTTGGGACATTCTTCTAATTATTTTTTAAGACCAGTTCTTCGACTTGGAATGTCCTCCTTCTGATTTTCTTATTGTAGCTCCTTTTGAGTCTATTCTGATAGATTTGCAAATGGTTCAAAGCATCTATATGTCACTCATCTAGTAACTCCAGCTCATTGAGTCTTGATACTCTGTATTCTTCATCAGTGATGAGGTTTTGCAGTGAAATCCTAAGGGATGGGAGCTTGATCTCTATGGGAAGTATCGCTTCCAATCCATAGACCAAGGAGAAGGGGGTGGCACCAGTGGGCATGTGGATACTGGTTCGGTAGGCCCAAAGGGTAGGATTAAGCTGCAAATGCCAGTCATGACCTGCATCATTGACTATTTTCTTAAGGATTTTTAGAATGGTTTTATTTGTAGCTTCTGCTTGGCCATTGCCTTGGGGATAGTACGGGGTGGAGAAGCAATGTTGGATTTTGAATTTCTCACACAAGTCACGGACATCCTAATTTTTGAATGGTGTCCCATTATCTAAGTTAATGGCTTGTGGAACACCATAGCAACAAATGAGATAGTTTACAATGAACTTGGAAATATGCTTCCCAGTTATGTATGTCATGGGTATGGCCTCCACGCACTTAGTGAAGTACTCTGTGGCGGTTATGATGAATTTGTGGCCATTAGATGAGGTCGGAGTTATCTTTCCAATGAGATCAAGGCCCCACTACGAAAAGGGCTATGGTGTGACGATGGGGTGAAGCTCTTGAGCTGGTGCATGGATGAGGTCCCCATGCTACTGACATTGTAGACACTTTTTGGCATGATCATGTGCTTCTCTTTCCATTGTGGGCCAATAATACCCCATCCTCAGCAATTTCTTGGTTATGGTCATTCCACTCGAGTGTGAACCACAGATATTGTTATGAAATTTAGTTAGAGTGGTTAATGCCTCCTCAACATTTAGGCAGCGTAGTAGGGTTCCCTCTATGCTCCTACGATATAAGGTATCACCTAGGATGATAAATCTAGATGCCTTTTTGACAAAGGTTCATTTTAGGTTTGAAGGTAGGTCAACAGGTATGACTCCTAGACAAAGATACGTGTAAATGTCATGGTACCATGGATCACTAGGACCAACGATTTCGCACATGAATTCTGATTCTGGTACCTCGAATGCGGGAATGAGAAGCTCCTCGATCAAGAATTCATACTTTGGAACATTATGAGGGATGTCCAATAGGGACCCAATTGTTGCCATGGTGTCTACTGCTCTATTGTTGGTTCTAGGAATTTGCTCAAATGTTATTTCTATAAAATATTCCTTGAGTCTCCACCAATTTCTTGTATGGAGTGAGCTTGTCATCCTTGGTCTGATATTCATTATTGACTTGATTTATGATCAACTCAGAGTCTCCATACACTTTGAGAGCGACGATGTTCCATTGCACTGCTATCCTGAGACCTATAGTCAAAGCCTCATATTCTACGATGTTGTTTGTGCAAGGGAATGCTAGTTTGTATGACCTTGGTATGCAATCCCCTTGTGGTGTGATAAAGAAAACACTAGCTCCTGATCCATGCTGCGTGTATGAGCCATCAAAGTATAGTTTCGAGTGGTCGGCTACATTGAGGTTGAAAATAGATTCATCTAGAAATTCTGAGACAAGAAGGTTCTCTGAATATATTGGTGCCTCTGCCAGTTGATCTGCAATAACTTGACCCTTAATGAATTTCCACTCTACATACTCGATGTCATACTCTGACAATATCATTACCCATTTTTCCATTCTGCCTGTGAGCATTTCCTTTTATAGTAGATACTTGAGGGGATTGATTTTGGCGATGAGCTTTATCTTGTGTGCTAACATGTAATGTCTAAAATTTTGGGATGCAAACACTACTACGAGGCATGCTTTCTCGATGAATGAGTAGTTTAGCTCATGACCAAACATTGTCCTACTGATGCAGTAGATAGCCCTCTCCATTCTATTTTCATCATGCTGAGCTAGGAGAGCTCCAAGGGCTGTTGTTGTTGTTGATACGTATAAGATCAATGGATTTCTTAGGATGGGTGGCATTAAAACTAGTGGTGTCAATGATATTCCTTGATTTTGTTGAATGCCTCTTCACATTTTGTATCCCATTTGTACGCTACTCCCTTGTGGAGTAGGTGAGAGTATGGGTTTTGCTTGTCTGCCAGTTTTTGTATGAATCTTCTGATGGATTGGAGTCTACCTTGGAGGCCTCTCAATTGTTTTAACGTCTTTGGTGCTTCCATATTGAGGATTGCTTTCACCTTAGCTGGATCCACCTCAATGCCCATCATTGATACTATATATCCGAGGAGTTTACCTGACTGTACGCCAAAGACGCACTTCTTGGGATTCAGTCTGGCCTTGTATTCCTCGATTCTGTCAAAGATAGCACTTAGGGTTGCTATGTGATCTTTTATTTTTCTTGACTTAGCTAGTATGTCATCAACATAGTCTTTGACTCTTTTATGGATCATGTCATGGAATATCAATGTCATGGCCCTTTGATATGTTTCTCTTGCATTCTTTAGGCCGAATGGCATCATGTTCCAGCAATAAGTCCCCCATGGACAAGTGAAGGTTGTCTTATGTTGATCTTCTTTTGCTATCATGATTTGATTGTATCCTGAAAATCCATCCATTAATGATAGCATCTCATGTCCAGCTATCATATCTACTATCATGTTGATATTGGGAAGTGGGAAATCATCTTTTGGACATGCCTTGTTCAAATCTTTGAAGTCTGTACAGATTCTAATGGCTTCGTCAGGTTTTGAAATAGGTACCAAATTTGACACCCATTTTGGATAATCGATTGGTCTTATGAATCCCGCATCTAACAATTTTTTGAGCTCCATTTTGACCAATAAGGTGATTTGAGGATGCATTTTTCGAAGCTTTTATTTAACTGGATTTGCTTCGGGATACACTGCTAGATAATTAACCATAGTCTTTGGATCAAGCCCTGGCATGTCAGCATAACTCCATGCAAAGTTTATTTTCCTTTCCTTTAGGAATGCTGCTAGGAGTTCTTGCTCTTCTGATAATAGTGATTCCACATAGAATGTGATATGTGGGGTCTCCTTTGTTCCTAAGTTGATAGGATTGCATTTTTGGGCTAAGACTGCTGACTTTTCTTGATGAACAACTCTTAAAGGAAGATTGAATCCTTCATCCTCGAGCGCCTCAGAGAGGTTTTCACCATTGGATATGCCCTTTCTTTTTACTTTTTTCTTGTCAGAGAGTGCCCCAGTGTGGTTTTCACTCAAGGACTTCAATATGATTCTTAGTTTCTCACTTTTGCGATTGAAGGATTCAATCATTTCCCCATAATAGGCATGTGTTTCCAACTCTATTATAAACCGTGCTTTGTTATCTCCATCTGGAATGTTATCTCACAATCCCATGAATTTTGAGTGTGCCTCATCATTTTGAAATGTATCAAGAACTGGTGGTCCTCGTTGGTCATAGTCGATCAGTTGGGGGTATACTAAATGGATCTCATGATTTTGATGGCCTGTTTCAAAGGAGACGGTGCTAATCATGCAAAGGGAAGTATCCTCAAATAACCTAGGTATATTAGTCAAGTGATCCTCGTCATCGCTACTACTACAGACATCGGTTATATCAAACGTAAAGTTATCTATGACATGACCAGTAGATACGGGTAGGTGTAATTCTGCCACGGTTGGATGAGGAGGATTGATAACCATTCTAACTGGAGGACTTCAGCCTCGTATGGTTATACTCAAAGGGGTACATCCAAGGCCAAGATTTGTTATCGGTCACATCTCCGGAATGATAGGTGTTATAAGCCCATTGTCATTTTGTCCCAATCTTTGATTTCTATCGTAGCCCATTGCGAGCATCATTTGTAGGCCCTTACTTCTCTCATCCATTGGTAAGGAAAGTGCTGGTATTTCATCTTGATAAAACATATGTGATGGATCCACCTCAATAACCTCCTGGCCAAGGTCTCCCCAACTTGTGAATTCGGGATAGTCTTCAGGAGACGTTTGTGATTTGGAAGCTTGGTTCTCTTGTGGATGTCCACGTGATCTTGGAGACTGTGGTAACTCTCCTATCACAAAATAATTGTTAGGGAGCTTGAAACTTCCACAACTATCCTCCTAGATAATGAGCTTGATGTCAGAGATGGTGGGAATGGTGGGAGTGGCGGGTGCCTCTGTCGCAGAAGTGGACGTGAGAGTGGCAGGGTCGATGTATGGTGTGGATGGGCCCTCATCAGTTTTTGGTACTTGGGGGATTTTGTAATACTTTGCTTCAAGATTTTCGCACTATGAGAAAGGTTCTGGGTCTCCATGGATAGTAACCTCTTGTACATTATGTGTAAATTTCATACATTGGTGGAAGGTTGATGCTACGACTTTCATCGCATGGATCCATGGACATCCCAGGAGGATATTGTACAGAAAATCAAGGTCCAAGACCTAACAAGTGGTTTGCATGAGAGTGGGCCCTACTTGAATAGGGAGTTTGATTATGCCCTGAGACTCTCTTTCTTGGTCATCGTATGCTCTTATTGTGATGCCCTTTCCTTTGTCGATGGAATCTTCTGATATTTTCAACTACTTGATGAGGCTAAGAGAAAAAATGTTCAAACCCGCACCTCCATCCACCAAGACCCTTTTGATTTTTCTCTTGTGTACTATGGATTCCAAGTGAAGTGCACAGTTGTGAGATGGTTGAGTGGGGAAATCTTGGTTGGAGAATGTAAGGAGATTAGGCATTATGATATTTTCAACCATAGCTTAGAATTGCTTCGCATCAAGATCTGCGAGGATAGTGGATGATGCCAACGCTTCTTCAAGGATTTTCCTATGGGCAGATGAGATTTTTAGCAACTCCATAATAGAGATTTGCACTGGAATTCTCTTGAGTTGATCTAGGACATTGTATCCATTAGGAATGGATCTAGATGCAGGAGCTTTATTTGGTTGGGATGATCCTATGATGGTTATTTTTCCACCTCTTGTGGTGAGTCCACAATCTTCGGCATAGGCACCCTTGATAGTAATGACCATGTAGTTTTCATCTAGGGAGGCAGCGACCGTTTCATACACATGACTTACGTTTGAGTGGGTGCCTTTCCCTTTATCTTTGTTATTGTTATTCCCTTTGTTGCCATGATTCGACATCAGATTCGTGTATATCTTAAGATGTTGATTTCTTGTAGGTTGTTCCACATTTATGATTCATTTATCAATGAGATCTTGGATGATGTTTTTGAGTCTCATGCAACTGTTTGTGGTGTGGCCTTTTATTTTATGGAACTCGTAGAGTTGATTCTCATTATACCAAGGAGGCTTAACATCCAGTTCTTGGTAATTCTCAAATGAGTTTTTCGTCTATCAACCTTTTCATTATGTCCTCAAGTGGTTCCCCCAAAGTGGTGTATTTTCATTTGGGATAGCTATTGCATTGGGGTGGTCCTCTTTGGTCATTGAGATTATTGATGGTTGGATTGTTGTTTGTGTGATGAGCATTTTGGTGTGGTGTCTAGATTTGCGGTGTGAGTGTGTTTTGATGAGGACCACTAATGACCAACTTGGCGTCGACGACACCATCGTTAGTAATGTTTTTATTTATTTCCCACGTATGAGGTTTATCATTGTAATTTGACAATGGGTGGTTGTTTTGTTGTTCGTGGTATGATGTTGATTCCGTGGGTTGAGTTATGAGGGCTCTTTCGATGCTAAGTGCCTTGGAGATCAATTGATCATATGTGGTGATGCCCTGAACCTTGAGATGAAATGCCAAGCGGCCTTCAACATTGGCTATGATGGTGCAAACTTGTTGTTCTTCTGGCATGGCCCACTTACTCCGATTGGCCTTGGATCACCATCATTGTAGGAATGAGGCAAATGACTCAACCTTTCCTTGTTTTAGAGCATAGAGTTCTTCTAGACTAACATCCATTGCAATGTTGCATGCGTAATTTTTAATGAATGCATCTCTGATTTCTTGGAATGTTCTAATGCCTAAAGGTAAGCGAGAGAACCATTCTATAGTGGGGCCTACCAAGCTTCTAGAAAATAGCCGCATTAGATATATCGTCATATGCGACCTCCATGTAGTGAACCTAGAATTCCCTTATGTGATCTTCAGGGTTTCCCATCCCTCGATATTTGTCAAATTTGGGGATTTCGAATCCCTTGGGGAATGGTTTCATTATTAAGTTCCTATCAAATGGATAGGGACACAAATTGCTTGGTGTTTTGGTTGTTCGCCCTGATTGAAGGTTGAACACTTGTTGCTAGAGCAACCTGAGTTGTGTCGTCACATTATTTTGTGGATTAGGGGGTGGGATGAAAGTTTTTTGGGGTGTTTCAATCATTGGTTGGATGGATGGGTTGGTCGGTGCATTGTTTGATGGTATCAATATGTTCTGGCAGGCGAAGTAGGCTTCCACTTGCTTTTGTATGAACAATGCTTGTTGTTGATCTTGTTGTGCTAAGATTTGTGCTTGTTGTTGTTCCAACAATGCTTGTTGTTGTTCCCACAAGACTTGTTGTTGGGCTGCTAATTTTGTTGCTTCTTGTTGCTCTTGATATTGCTTTAATTCTTGTTGATATGCTTGCAATTGCGCTGCTTGTGCAAGAAGTTGTGCTTGTGCTTGTGCTTACTGTGCTTGATATTGAGCTTGTGCTTGAGCCTGTGCTTGGGCTATTTGTGCTTGTGTTGTTTGTTGTTGCAATAGAAGTTGTGCTTGAGAAGCCTTTTGTGCTTGCAATGCTTGTGTATATTGAGCACCTTCTTGTTGTTGTTGCAATAATGCTTGGGCTTGTTGCGCTTGTAATGCGGCTTGTGTTGCTTGGGTAGCTTGCGTAGCTTGAGCGGCTTGTTGAGCAACTAGGTATATGACTTTTTGTTTCTACACTTGTTGGTATCCTCTTTGAAAAGCAGCTTGTAATGCTACGTTATATTGACTTGATGTGGTGGAAGTTGGTGGTGGTGGGGGTGGTGGTGGATTCGGAATGGCATTTGTGGCGAGCAATAATGTCGTGTTAGTATTTTGTGTGGTGGACGGTGTTGTTGATGTGGTAAGTGGTGCCATTGATGTGATTGGCCCTTGAGAGACCATGTTTTACGATGTTATGGGAGTGTTTGATGATGTTGCAATTGTTTGTGTGTTTGTCATTTGTTGTTGTGATGTCGACAACAAGTTTTGAGTGTTTGGCATAATGCTTTGATTGGTATTTAGGATTTTTTTTGATTGATACTTGGTAAAGGGGGAAGCCCTAAGCCAAGGAGTGGTGTGGATGGTGATGGTAATGGTGGGAGAGGTGGAAACGTGAGGGGGGTGAATCCTTGTGAGAATTTTGTGGTGTCGAATATGCCCCTTGGTCCGAACATGTCTCCCTCCTCTTGTGAATTTGTGAGGAGGGGAGTTTGAGGTGTTCCTTGAAAAAATGTTGATGATGGATCATGATGCAAAGTGAGAAACATTCTTGTGTAATGGGTTTTGGGGTATGTTTTGGTCCAAGGTGGTGTTTGCATCCAAGTTTTGGTTATTCACAAGGGGGTTTGCTTGAAGAGCATTGAGAAATGTGATTCCCTTGTTGACATTAGGTTGGGTTGGAGCAAAGGATGTTGTGATTTACAGAATGTTTTGCATGATGTTTTGAGATGGGGGTGTAGATGAAATGGGAATGGTGGATAAGATTGGTGGAAAAGATGTCTCCACTATAGTACTCACATCAAAATCCGAAGGCAACTTGGCCCCTTGTTTTGCTAACTCAAGCATGTATAATGAAGGGTTGAGTCTCATCATGATGTTGATGATTTTATGGTTCTCTGGATTTTGGAGCATTTCAGTCATTTCTTCGTGAGACATTCCAAAGGTAAGATCCTCTCATTGGTTTTCTTCTTGCGGATTTTGTGATGATGAGAGGGTTAAAGGATTATTTGATTCCGTGGGATTCATTTCTGTGTTTTTTTGGCTAAGATCATTCAAAGCGGGTGTTTCTTTGTTGGCTTCCATACTCTTCTTGTATTGAGATCTAGTTATAACCATAAAACAAGGATCAATTTTCAAGAATATGGGAGATGAATCTCTTGATTCTTTGGATTGATCTTTATTTTATGCCCAAAGTAGAAAGTTTTTAGGATGTCTTGAGGACCAAAGGTGTGATGATATGGTGATGATGAACGATATGGATGTTATGATATTTTGGTAAATCTTTGAAGGATACACTAGGCTTTTAGGACTTTGTAGATTTTGGTTTTGATTTGATTTTGGGATTTTGGGATTTTTTCCTTGATTGGTTTTTATTTTGATTTGGATTTTGAACAAAAAGATCCTAAGATGTTGGATGATGATCTAAGGGATAGCTTTGTTTAAAGAATGATGATTTTGAATATGTGTGAGGAGAAGGATGCATCTACCCACACCTATTCAAACAAGAGGACTGTTTCACTAAGTATATGAAGAAGGATTCATCTACATATACTAAGCTAGACAAGATGATTTTGATAACTTTGACTAAGCATATGCAAAAGGATGCATCTACATGTACCTAGCCAAAGGTGATTTTGATAATGTTTTCAAGGATTTAGTCTCAATGATTTTGATGATTTTTTGGATTTTTCCAAAAAGCTTAGTATCAAGGATGATTTCAAGATTTTCCAAAAGGTGATAGTGAGATGATTTGTTTTGATGTTTTGGAGGATGGATGGAAATTTTTTTGATTTGTTTTGATCTTAAGATGAACTGAAAAATAACACTTTGTTTGCCTAGACCTAGGTATTGAAGAGCATGCAAATGCTTCCTAAAGACCTTTGTAACCAAGAGGTGATTTCATTTGAACATTCATTTTTGGATTTCCAACCAATGATTTTTTTGCTTTGGGATTCTGAGTCTTCAACACATATGAAAGTTCATTTTTATTAACTTTTCTTAATGGCTCTATTTTACAAAAAACACTTTCTTTGATTAGGTTTTCAAACTAAAATGTCCAATGTCTTAACTTCTTCAAACCCCACAAGATATGTTATGTGGAAATTAGATGAACTTAAGGAAAGGGTCTTCCTATTGTTTACTTAAGGAGACAAATCGAGATACAATCCAATGTTTAGAAACCTCTAAGGACATGAATCCCAAGGGAAAGCAATAACATATAGATTGAGTCAATTGTATTTGTCTTCAAAAGGGTTTAAAATTTGAATGATGATGTTAAGTGTTTGTTTCCATGATGTTTTTGATCAAGCAATGTATTTTGTAACCCAGGAATAAGTACAATCCTATGGATGTGTAAGACAATATTTGTTGGATTCCCACTTGGACAAGTCCAACTACACTTATCTCTAGCAAATGGTTAGATGCTTGACCCCATTGGCTCCCTTCCATGGCTCATTAACGCCAATCGGGGCAGCCAAGCATCAACATCCATGAAACTCCCATGGCATGCTTTCCATTCTAGTAGAAGACCGTAAAAGTGTGGGGAAGCTTTAGAACGAGCGTTCTTGCACCAACAAATAGATTAAAGGATTTTGGAAAATTCTAGCACATGGGTTTTAGTAAGGAATTTCCGTTCGTGGAGATTGACCCATACGACAAGAGTCCCCTTTTGGATCCATCTTGTCAGAATCAACTGTGTGATATTGGCATTTCTTCCAATATCCACATTTATATCCCGGTTGGAAATACTCTTTGCTTTAGAGTGTTACTGGTTGAGTCGTTCCCTTGGGTGAGTACTTTTTCCCCAAGGAAGGCCCTCTAAGATAAACAAAAGCGAATGAAGAACAATATTCATAACTCAATCAATCCTTGTTGGCAACAAGAAGAGAGAATATACGCAACAATTCCCCCACTCACACTCACACAAGATGTTGTTCAATTAATCGAAGTGTGGAGGTGATTGCTTTGTCTCACCTTAAAGTCACAAAAAAGGCCTTTTGATTCTCAAGATCTCTATAAAGCGCGAGAGAAGCGCATACATCCTTTTTAAATGGCTTTAGTTTAAGTAAGCCCTCACAACAAACAAAGTTACATTTGTTCTTTTTAAATCCACAAAACAAAATGTGAGTTCATTTTAAACAACAAATGACAAAGTGAAAGACATTTTCTCAATTGTTAATCCATGAAACAAAATCTAGTAAGTTGTGATCCTAAATTTTGTTTTAGCTTTTGCAAGAAATGGAAAAGTTCTTTTTAAACCCAAATGAAAATTAGTGTCCTAAGGAAGAAAAAGATAACTATTTCGTGAAAAAGTGTTAAGCAAACACTATAGTGTTTAAAAACACTTTTGATTTGATGAATCGCCTTCCCATGCTTCTCCTCCTTTTGATTTCAATTTCCAACCTAAAAGGAGGAAAAACTAGTCAGATTCTGGAAAAACACAAAAATTAAAAAGCAAAAAATAGAAAGCAAATTAATCATAAATCCAAAAGCACGTGCTAAAATTAAATTTTTCCCCTTTTCTGTCTTCCAGCGTCGCAACTCGTGACTGCGTCATAGTTTGGCCTTTTAGTGGTGCCCTCACAACACCGCTTTCTAGTCAACATCGCTCTGTGTCAGGACAAAGAGCTCAACTGCATCACTCTTTTCGCCCCACGTCGCAGTTTCCTTCTAGTGTCGAAGTTTTTGAAATTTTGAAAATTCTTGTAGGTCAGTGAGTCTAGCGGCGGAGTTTGAAATTAAAATTTTCTTGGTGGGACAAGTCCAATGTCACACTTTGAGTCTCCCGCGGTGCTATATAGTGACGCTGAAGAGACAACGGTGCCAAAACAACGACGCTGGGCTCCCAGCATTGAAATTTTCTGTGTATGAACAAAAACATGGAATTTTTAGAAAAAGATGAGAAATAATGATAGGTTTCCCTCCTTCTAGCCCCAAATGTGCGAACCCCAACCTTGGTACCTGAAAAATAACAAGAATAAATGAGTTAGATAAGTGATTGTAAGCCAAAGCAAGTATTCCCCATGAAATCCATTTACAACCTCAAACTAGGAAATAAGATAACAAAGAACACAATGAGAATGATAAAACAAAGATCAAATCCTAATTAGATGTGCAAAATCATGATCCCATGGGGGAATTGGTGCCAATTTGATGTGAAAATTGGCCCTTTCCCAATTCCTAAGATGCAAGCTTCGAATGTTGAAGAGAGTGAAGAGTGTGATGCAAATTAAAAAAGTATAGATGCAAATTTGAGCAAAGCGGAGTGAATTTCAAAGTGTTGGATTCCTGAAGGCAGTGAGTTGAAGGTGTCCTAAATCTTTTGTACAAGGCTACAAAAGTGTTGGATTTTTTGTGGTGGATCCCTGGTTGCATTGAGAATTTGTTCTCTGTGTAACATTTCTCTTCTATCTTCTTGTGTTCTTTTTGTTGCGGCAAGCCCTAGCTATGAGCCCTTTTGGATAGTGTGTCCTAGTTTGGTAGTGAGCCCTTGTACCAATTTTGCAAATACTTATATTATGAGCTAATCCTCATCGTGGTTTTCCCCTCATTGGGTTTTCCATGTAAATCTGGTGTTATCTTGTGTATGGTGTTGTTATATTTTAGTTTATATTATCTACATTTAATGATTGATCACTTTAATAGAATAAAGGTTTAATGAATGCATGTGGATTTGATTACTGCTGATGGTTTTTTTGTTTTAATTTACTGCAACTGATTCATCCCCCCTCTCAGTTGTCTTGTTCATTCAACAATTGGTATCAGAGAAAGGTTCCTTGGTGAAGAGATTAACTAGTTGAGGTAGATCCAAGATGGCAAAACAAATTGATTGCCCTAGACTTGATGGAATAGACTATGCATTCTAGAAGACAAATATGGAAGGATATCTAGCATCTCATAGATTTTAGATTGAGCAGGAAATAAAGATGCAATATGTTGCACCTTAGAATGGTTTGAGCACAAGTAATGAGATCAAGGTACATGAGGTAAATGCTAAGGATAGATTTATTCTGATGAACAATCTATTAAATTTTGAATTGGTTAAAGTTATGAATCTTAAGACTGCTAAAGATGTTTGGGATAAGCTTGAAAGTATTTATGAAGGAGATGACAAGGTTAAAGAAGAAAATTTGCAAAATTTGAAGGCACTATTTGAGACCATGTGAATGTCTGAAGATGAAACAATTTCAACCTACATGCAAAGAGTTGATGAGCTAGTAAGTGTTATGAGAGGCCTTGGTGCACAAGTCAAATAACCTAGGGTGCTAAAGAAATTTCTCAGAACTCTTCCCAATTCATACAGTAAAAAGGTATTTGCTATTGAGTAGGTTGAAAATTTTAATACTTACTCTAGGGATCAGTTGATTGGTACACTAACTTCATTTTAAATGAGAAAACTTGGTTTGAAAAATGGTAAAAAATAGATATTGCTTTTAAGGTTGGAAAATATGAAAAGATTGAAGATTCAAATGGAGAAGATCTTGATGATGTGGAAGCTAACTTTGTAAGAAGGATGAGAAAGGGAACTGGTAAGTACAAATGTAAACTACTTTTCAAATGTTTTAGCTATGGAAATATAGGTCATTGTGCTTCAAGATGTCCAAATAGAGATACAAACAATAAGAGTAAGGAGAATAAAGGAAAGATGATTAAAAGAAGCTACTATGTCAAAGAAGATGCTGGTATTTCTAATGATGAATCTGATTATGGAGATGTTGATGAAAATGAATGTTTGTTCTTGGCTTTAAAATATGAATCTACTTTTGCTAACTTTGAAAGTTGTGTGAAGGAAAGTGTTCTAGAGAAGAAGGATAAGGGTGAAGGTACTTTGGTTTCTTCTTTTCAGGTTAAAGAGGATAAGAACTACTGGGTTGTTGATAATAGCTTCTCTAATCACATGACTAGAGATAAAGGAAAGCTTGTTAAAATTGAAAAGTATGATGGAGGATTAGTTAAATTTGGAGATGATTCAAGAGCTAAGATTTGTGGAATAGGTTCAATCAGTTTTGATAACAAGAATAATAGTGAAGATGTTTAATATGTTAAGGGTTTAAGACATAATATTTTGAGTGTTGGAAAAATTTATATTAAAGGATATAATTTTGTGTTTAAGGCTGAAAAATGTGAGATCAGAAAAGGCTCTAGAACTATGATTGTTGCTGGAAGAGGACAAATGGAAACATCTATTAGCATAATGGTGTCGATGGTCATTATTTTGTGTCTCAGATTAATGAAAATTGGTTATGGCATCGAAGGATGTGTCACATGAATTTTGATAACTTGGTTAGAATCAATTTAGTTCATGCAATGAGAGACCTACCAAGAATCACAAAGCCTATCAATGTTGTTTACCAGAATTATCAATTTGGAAAGCAATAAGGAGTAGTTTCAAAGAAAAGGAACAATCTACTACCAGACTAATGGAAATAATACATATAGATCTTTGTGGTCCTACAAGGGTGAGAATTCTTCAAGGTGATAGGTATTTTATGCTTTTAATTGATGATTATTCTAGAATGACATGGGTTACTTAGAGAAAAATATGATGCACTAGATAGATTCAAGTCATTTAAAGCTATGGTTGAGAATGAAATGAATGTGAAAATCAAGTTTTTTTAGGTTTGAAAATGGTGGAGAATTCACCTCCAATGAATTTAACATGTTTTGTAAAGTTCATGGAATAAAGAGGCACTTGTATGCTCCTAGAAATCCTCAGCGGAATGGAGTGGTTGAAAGGAAAAACTAGACTATTCAAGAAGCTGCTAGGACTATGATGAAAGAAGAAAATCTACCAAGGTTCTAGTGGAGAGAAACAATTCATACTTTTTTTTACTTACTTAATAGAGTTCAAGCCAAAGCTAACAACACAAAGAATCCCTATGAGTTATGGTATGGAAGGATTCCTATTGTCTGGTGAAGGTATGTTCCTTGGATATTCTACTAAAAGTAAAGCTTATAGGTGTCACAAAAAATGTTGAGAAAGATTGTTGAAAATGAAAATGTTAAGGTTGATAAAAATTTGAAGAATTCAATTACAATAGATGGATATGTGTTAGATGAACCTAATTGCAGAGAAAAATAAGAAGAAGAAAAAACCAAATAAAAGGAAGTGAAGGATGAAGAGGAAGAAGCTTCAAAGAAGACCCCTAAAACCACTAATTATGTGCAAAAGAATCATTCTAAAGATTAAATCATTGGAGACAAGAGGAATGGAGTATTGACAAGAAGTAGAGTTGTTGAAGCTAAGGTATGCTTACTTTCTAAAGTTGAACCTAAAGCAGTGAGTGAGGCATGAAAAGATGAACATTGGATGAAATCAATGGAAGAAAAACTTATGCAGATTGAGAAAAATCATACTTGGAAATTGGTTCCTAGACCGAAAAACAAGAACATAATTGGAACTAAGTGGGTTTTCAGAAACAAGCTAAATGAGAATGGAGAAGTGGTGAGAAATAAAGAAAGACTTGTGTGTAAGGGATAACCATAAGTGGAAGGAATAGAATTTGAAGATAAATTTTCCCTTGTGGCTAGAATGGAAGCTATCAGAATGTTTTTGGCATTTTCAACATACAAGGACTTTAAAGTTTATCAGATGGATGTGAAGTCTTCTTTTTTGAATGGAGAATTGGAAGAAAAGGTTTACATGGAACAATCAAAAGGATTCTAGTTGTTAGATCAACTAGATATGGTGTGTAAATTGAAGAAGTCATTATATGGATTAAAGAAATCTCCTAGAGCTTGGTATGTAAGATTGGGAAAATATTTGTTATAGAAAAGATTCAGTAAATGCACCACAGATAGTAATATTTACTTCAAAATTGAGGAAGACAAAAGCTTGATAGTGGTTGTGTATGTGGATGATATTATCTTTAGAGACAATGAATCTATGTGTAAGAAATTTGATGAAGATATGCAAAAATATTTTGAGATGTCAATTTTTGGGGAGATGAATTTCTACCTTGGGTTACAAATCAATCAAATAGATAAAGGAATTTTCATTTCACAGTCTAAGTATGTCAAATAAATGTTGAAGAAGTTTGGAATGAAAGACTCCAAATTGGCATGCACTCGTATGGTTTTTGGTTGTAAATTGAGCAAAGATGATGATTCACCTAAGGTTGATCAGAGAAAATATAGATCTATGATTGGTGGTTCGCAATATCTAATTGCTTCTAGAATGGATATCATGCATGCAATTTTTCTTGTGGCTATATTTCAAGAAGATTCTAAGGAAACACAAGTTGTAGTTTTAAAAAGGATATTCAGATATTTAAGAGGCACTCTAGATTATGGCTTATGGTATCGTAAGGATATTGATTTCATATTAAGTGTTTATACAAATGAAAATTGGGTTGGTTGTCATGTTGATGATAGGAAAAGTACAAGTGGTGGAGCATTATTTCTTGGATGTAGATTGGTATCATAGTTAAGTAAGAAGAAAGATTCAGTTTCTTTATCCACTGCAAAGGTTGAGTATATTGTAGTAGCATCATGATACATACACAAGTTTTTTGGATTAGACAAAGATTGAAGGATATCAGAGTGGTGTATGATGAGCCTATTTCTATCTTTTGTGATAATACAAGTGTAATTAAAATTTTAAATAACTCAGTGATGCATTCAAGGACAAAGCATATATCAATTAGGTTATGAGAGAGAGGTTATGAAGAATGACGTGAAGCTTGAATATGTACCTACAAATGATCAGATTGCTGACATATTTACTAAGGCTCTTTCTAAGGATACTTTTGAGTATCTTTGGGAGAAGTTGGGGGTTATTTCCCCTCCTTCTCTGAACTAGATGCATATGAAGATGCATCGGTCCAGTAAATATATGGATTCATCTATTTTCTAGATTGATGTTGGTGGCTACCTCTTAGGGGGAGTAGGTAGTGTCATGTGTTGTCATTGTTCCAGAGTTGCTAATTTGGTTGGGTGTAATCCTAAGGGGAAGTATTCAGAGAAAATATCTTAGTTCAATGTCAAAGGGGAAAAACAATGCAATTTTTTTTTATCCTTTTCCATTGATGTCAAAGGGGGAGAGAGAATCATGTGAAAATTTTTATCTACTCAGGGGGAGAAAAAAAAGGAAATCATAAGAAAATGTATTTAGAGTTTTTGTGTTGTATTTGATGGTTTTTCACATCATGTGTTGCCATGAATGAAAAAGGGGGAGATTGTTGCAAGTATGAAGGTGTTGTGATTGATGTCAATAGGATGCCTACAGGGTGGTGTTTTCATTGGTGTCAACCATGTGTCAAGGAAGTTTATTGTATGATGAAGATGTCGAGGATACTGAGAAAATTGTGAAAAAGATGAAAAAAATTTGTTGTAGGTTGTGCATGTGTAGTTGAGATATTGAGGAAGTGTTGTGAGTACATGAGCTATCTTTATGTTGCAGTGTCTAGAGATATGTTGGAAAGAAGTAATAAACTGAGATGATGTCTCTAGTACTTGGTTTCCAAGTGCTTTTGAGAAAATTTGATAAACATAGAAAATAGTGTTGTACAAGTGTTCAAAATGTGCTATGGGATATGATCCACGTTTCTTCTATGTTGATGCTATGCTTGTGTAGATCTGATATATTTTTCAAAGTTGTTAGAGGTTACTATGTTCAAAATTTTAGTTTTTGGATCATTGTACAGAGATATTTTCACCAGTGTGTGAATTAGTTTTTTCAATGGTATTTTTTGTGGTATGGAAGAAATGTATTTGTTCCATGTTTCTCCATAGTTTGGCTTTAGGTTGTGTAGATTTGGGAAGTTTCTTATAACATTTGTATCTATCAAAATTCAAGGTTTCACTTGATTTGGTACAATATAGTGTGTGTTCCATGTGTTAGTGTGCAAATAAGGTTTATTGGATATTCTAGGATGAAGTATTTCTATGTTTATATTTTGGATGAAGTATTTGTTGGATCTCAGGTGGTTCAAGGATTATTCTAGATCTTTTGTTCAAGTGAATTTTATTGTTTGAAATTTTTGGATTGATTTAAGGAAGTGTGTACTTAATATTCTATGGTGTTTAGCATGGGTATTGTGCTAGCACTACATCCAAAGTTTATGAAAGTGTGTTAAGATGTGTTAGGATTTATTTGGGTCCTAATTAAGGATTTATTTGGTTCGCCTTCAATCCTATCCACTGTGGGAATGTTTAGGTGTCAACCTAATTTGAAATTTCAAATGTAAGGGATTGTTGCCGATCTTGGAAATGGTATTTAAGGTTGAGGTTTATATAAATAAGAGTAATGTTGTTTTAAGATGCAAGGGAGAGGCAAGATAGATTTGAGATTGATGCAAGTGAAGAGTGTGATGTGAGTTATAGAAGTATATATATGAATTTGAGCAGAGCAATGCAAATTTCAAAATGTTGGATTCCTAAAGGCAGTGAACTGAAGGTGTCCAAAATATTTTGTACAAGGATGTGAAAGTGTTGGAGAATTTGTGGTGGATTCCTTTTTGCTTTAAGAAGTTGTTCTATGTGTAACATTTCTCTTTTATCTTCTTGTGGTCTTTCTATGGTAGTGAGCCCTAATTGTGAGCCTTTTTGGACAGTGTTTCCTATTCTGGTAGTGAGCCTTTGTACTAATTTTGTAATTACTTATATTGTGAGCTAATCCTCACTGTGGTTTTTCCCTCATTGGGTTTTCCATGTAAATCTAGTGTTGTCTTGTGTATGGTGTTGTTATTTCAGTTTTTATTATCTGCATTTCATGATTAATCACTTTAACAGAAAAAGGGTTTAATGAATGCATGTGGATCTTATTACTATTGAGAGTTCTGTTGTTTTAATTTGCTAAAATTGATTCACCCCCTTTCTCAATTGTCTTGTTCATTCAACATAACCAATGTAGGAAGCCATCACTCAACCCACACCTTTGGTGTAAGTTGATGATAATCTATATTATCCTATTCAAGTTGCAACCCAAGAGACTAAAACCTAAGGATAATGAATTTAGCTTGGTCCCAAAAATCATAAACCCATCCTCTAACTCACAAATATCAACCATAAAATTTGAGAGATAACATAGAGTCCAAGGACATGAGCAAAATTTTAGTGACAATATAGTCAAACACCCAAGGTTGTAAGAAATAAGTGCTTCATTGCTTGAGATTCACTCAATTAGATTAGATACTAAAGTAAATATTACATAGATGAAAATGTAATAACATGCAAGTACTAACCTCCCCCTTTCCCTCATGTAAATTTTGAAGAAAATGTAAGTACCTCCACCCCCTTACAAATTTACCTCTTCCTTATCCAAATGTAATTTATCTTATAGCCAAATATATTCCTCCCAAGGTCCTTAAGGTGTATTACTTCCCTAAAGCCTTACCCCTAGCTTTTTTTCCTATAAAGGTTGATACTTCCCTCTCTTGGTGTACTATTGAGTCCTATTTTCTTGTATCTTTCTTGAGATTTTGATCCCTCTCTCCTCTCTACCTAATACATAGCTCAATTTTTTTAGTAGTGTAAGGTAGGGGAACCAACCACACCAAGGCTCCAAGTCAGAGAGAGCCAAGAGCGGAGGGCTGGCCTATCTTACCTCAAGCTATGTGGGTGTTTCTAGGTCAACGATAGAGAATGAAGAGAACTCTCAAGCACTCATACCACTCTACTAATCTAAAAACTTGAATGGGACTAGACGAGCTAATTTATGGAATTTGAACTGTACCTCAAATAGCTCTCTGTCTGTGGATGACAACACGACGCACCAACATCTCTATGGTGTGTAGGTGTCTGTATGACCAAAAATTGTGAAATACAGTGTGGGAAATGAGAAAACCTACTAACAACCTAGAAAATGAGGTTTACTGAACTGAACTGAACTAAATAATAGAGTATGATAAATGACTATGAAGATGGTAAAGAAGGTAGATGAAAGTAAGGGTGGCGAAGACCAATTCACTAATGGTGTAGGAGCACCCAAGCACTTCAAGGAACACTTCAAGAGCCAGGAGGATTCAGGGGTCATGAAGACTTGTCAAGCATCTCAAAGCATCAACTATGACATATTGAAGCCTATAATGGAATTTGGCATGGATAAAAAATATTGAAGGAGTCAAAAGTCCTAAGGGTCCTGATAAGGACCCTAGGACCAAAATGCTTTGTAAAGGGAACAATAATGTTCTAGGAGGTTAGATAGGAGTATAATGTTTTAATTGAGTCAAATAAGTTTGAATAATGAAATGTAATAAGTTTTATAAGGATTTAGTTCATAGGAGTTAATAAATTTCAAGTTGGAGAATTCAAATTTTCAAACTCCAACTTTAGGCCAGAAAGTGTGTTTTTGATGATTTAGCACTAATAATGTAATGAAATAAATTATAATCAGTTGGGACAGTTGGGGGAAGGGTTTTTAAGGTTGGAGGATTCATTTGTATGGACTGTTGGCTGATATTAGAGGAATTGTATGGACTGCTATAGGAAGAAGCAATAAAACAACAATTTCTTACATTTTTTTTGTGTTTTTTTATGAATATCTAATTGTTATTGATGAAATGCACCATGGAATGATTTAGAGACTTGTATCTAAATTTATTTAAGCCTTTTCATGTCCGGATACATGTTTATAATCAATTATTTGTATTATATAGCTGACTGTCCTAAGAAAACATAGATTTTTCACTAGTTTTTGGTGGTTTTCATGGGTGTTTGATCCATCTCATGAAGGAACACTATTGTAACCTATGAAATGGATTGGTTCTAACATGTATAATACAAATCTAACAAGATGACATGCAGGTAAGGAAGAATACTTGGGTGTACACCATGTTTTTACAATGCAAAGTGCATGAAAATGGAGGCTAAGGTATAGCAGCAGGAGATCTACTTGAATGAGGAGTATATTTTTGAGTTTAAGGTGTTTATATATGTTGAGTTATTGGTGAAAAGTCCAAGAGAAGGTTCTAGAAGTGTTGGGAAAGGTAATTTTCAAGAGGCCCTAGTTTTGAAGCAATTTAGTGAGGGTTTTGTGTTTGAGGGTGTCAAGGGTGTCATAGGTGCCTAAAAAATTGAAAAACCTTGGTTTGGGATCATTTTAAGATACTGTTGAAAGTCTTATAATCTGGAGTTAAGATTTGAGTAGGGTTGCTTTGGAAAAGAGGGCTAATTAGGCCTTGATTTTGTGAAGACAACAAATTTTGGAAGGGTTAGTCTAAAACAAGTGCCATCAGGGATTTGATATGTTGTTTAGCATCATAAAAAATAATTGAATCAATAATTATATTGAGGAGTCCTTTGGGGAAGTTGAGTGAAAAGTTAAAAAAGCATTGCTAGAGGCCTAGTTGGGCTAGAAGCCTAGTCAAGGTGCAAAAATGAGTTTGTGTTTAAGTCAGAGTTTTGGGGCTTGAAACCATTCAAGAAAAGTTTTTTTGAGTCTTTTAAAAGCTTCCCAAGGGTTTGGGTCCATAAGTGAAGGTTGAAAGTCATAAGTGAAACTTTGAGGCTTATCTCCTATAGGGTGCCTGGAAAAGGCTTGAGAGTGCTTCATTGAAATCCTTGTAATCTTTGTGTGTTTTTCTTAAAGTCCCATTCCCTCTACATCAGAGTGGTATCAGAGCAGTGAGTAGGTCCTTTAGGGATTGAAGAACCAACAATGGCACCTAAAAATCAACTAGCAAGAGAATTGGAGGAGTTAAGGGAAACCTTGGAAAAAGAAAGAAGGGAAAGAAGAGAATAAGAAGTAGCAAGACAGTAGGCTAGAGCAAGGGAAGAAAGGCAATGGAGAAGGGAGAGAGAGACTATGAAAGCAAGGATAAACAACCTTGAGAGAAATAGAAGAGAAGAACAAGAAAACTAAGAAGATAATGATGAAGATGAAGAGCATGTGAGGATAAATCAAGAACAACCAGCAAGTGAGGTAGAAGACCGTGAGGAAAGGAGGTTATTGAGATTGTTGAAAGTAGTACAAGGTCATGGAGGGAAGAGTCATATAGATTTTCGTATCTATCAAGGGAAGATGGATAGTCAGGAGGTGTTAGGATGGCTTGATGCCTTAGAGAAGTATTTTGAGTTTGAATAGATGGATGAAGAGAGGAAGGTTAAGTTTTCCAAAACCAAGTTGAGAGGTACGACATTGACATGGTGGACTAGTTTTCAGAATGATAGGATGGCTAGGGGATTGGAAAAAGTTTCTACATGGGCAAGGATGAAGAGTTTGGTCAAGGAACAATTCCTACCATCTTAGTATACCATTCATGTGAAGAGGATGAGGCAGAATTTAATACAAAAGGACATGGATGTAATGTCCTATACTGAGCAATTTCAAAAGCTTAGTATCAAAGGAGGATATGAGGAAGAAGATGAGAAAGTAGCCAGGTATATTAATGTCTTGGGGTATAACTTACAAGATGAGATTGGTTTGCAAATGCCAAGGAAATTAGGAGAATGTTTTCAATTGGCCATTAGAGCAGAAGAAAAGGTGAAAAGGAAGCAAGAAAGGTCAAGCAATTGTGGAAGAGGAGGTAGTTCCAACAGAGGCAGAGGTAATAGAGAACAAGGACAAGGCAGCAATGATAAGAGCAGCAATGACAAAGGCAAAGAGGTGTTATTAGATTAAAGAGGAGGATAGACTCCTAGAGGAGGAGGAAGATTTGGACAAGGTAGAGGCCCTTTCATAGGTAGGTGTTTCAATTGCAATGAACCAGGGCATCCTTCCTTCAAGTGTCCTAAATGGGAATAATCTGATAAGGTCAGAGAAAGGAGAGCTAATTTGGTACAAGAAGAAGAAGACAAGGAGGAACCAAAAACATTTATGGCAGACCCTGTGATTGATGGTGAGTTTCTTATGGTCAAGCAAGGAGAAAGACTTCATCAAGAGCCAAAGGTAACTATCTTTAAGATAAATTGTCTCAGTCATGGTAAGATATGTAGATTACTCATAGATTCAGGTTCACATAGCAATTTAGTTTCATCTAATATGGTAGCCAAGTTAGGAATTGCAACATTTGATCATCCTATTCCATACAAGGCCACTTGGGTAACTCAAATGCAACATGTAGAGATTTGCAAGAGGGATTTTGTGGATTTTTCAATTGGATCTTATCATGATAGGGTGTTTTGTGATGTCATTCTAATGACTTGTGGTCATATCATCTTAGGGAGACCATGGCAGTATGCTAGGACATTGCATGATGGATTCCATAATACATATTTGGTGCATAAAGGAGATATTAGATATAAGTTGGTTCCTTTGCCTTTGGAGCAGTCTAATGAAAGTTTTGTGATCTATTTTGAGAAGATTTTGTAGGTGAATATGTAGGGTAATATAGGTAAGATAGGGGAAGATATTGGTTGGTTGAGAAAAGACAAGTTGCAGCAGCGTTGTGAAGGATACAGTCCTAAAAATCAAAATTTGTGGGACTTGGATAGTATCAAGGTTGGAGGCATTGAATTCCCTATAGTTAAGGGTAATAGAGATGGTGTTCTTTCACAAAGGAGTCAGTGGAATGAAGGTAGAAACAGGCCTCAAGGACAGACTGAATTCAAACTACAAAGAGGACAAACAAAACATTGTTTTGAAACTAACATGATGAGTGACATGAGGGCAGGTTGGTAGAAAAGGAAAAAGGTAACTTTAGGTGATTTCTTGGTCTATGATCAGAAGGTGCAAACATCCAGGAGTGGGAAGTATTGTGGTGGCAACAAGTTGGATGCTTCTTGGGGCAAGAACTCTTTATTTCTTAGGGAGAATGGTGTAGGAGCACTCAAGCACTTCAAGGAACACTTCAAGAGCCAGGAGGATGCAGGGGTCATGAATACTTTTCAAGCATCTCAGAGCATCAAATATGACATATTGAAGCCTATAATGGCATTTGGCATGGATAAAAATATTGGAGTCAAAAGTCCTAAGGGTCCTGATAAGGACCCTAGGACCAAAATGCTTTGTAAAGGGAACAATAATGTTCTAGGAGGTTAGATAGGAGTATAATGTTTTAATTGAGTCAAATAAGTTTGAATAATGAAATGTAATAAGTTTTAGAAGGTTTTAGTTCATAGGAGTTAATAAATTCCAAGTTGGAGAATTCAAATTTTCAAACTCCAACTTTAGGCGGGAAAGTGTGTTTTTGATGATTTAGCACTAATAATGTAATGAAACAAATTATAATTAGTTGGGACAGTTGGGGGAAGGGTTTTTAAGGTTGGAGGATTTATTTGTATGGACTGTTGGCTGATATTAGAGGAATTGTACGAATTGCTATAGGAAGAAGCAATAAAACAACAATTTCTTGCATTTTCTGTGTTTTTTTGATGAATATTTGATTATTATTGATGAAATGCACCATGGAATGATTTAGAGACTTGTATCTACATGTATTTGAGCCTTTTCATGTCCCGATACATGTTTATAATCAATTATTTGTATTATATTGTTGACTATCCTAAGAAAACACAAAATTTTCACTAGTTTTTGGTGGTTTTCATGGGTGTTTGATCCATTTCATGAAGGAACGTTGCTGTAACCTATGAAATGGATCTGTTCTAACATGTATAATACAAATCTAACAAGATGAAATGTAGGTAAGGAATAATACTTGAGTGTACACTATGTTTTTACAATGCAAAGTGCATGAAAATGGAGGCTAACGTATAGCAGCAGGAGATCTACCTGAATAAGGAGTATATTTTTGAGTTGAAGGTGTTTAGATATGTTGATTTATTGGTGAAAAGTCCAAGAGAAGGTTCTGGAAGTGTTGGGAAAGCTTATTTTCAAGAGGCCCTAGTTTTGGAGCAATTTAGTGAGGGTTTTGTGTTTGAGGGTGTCAAGGGTGTCATAGGCACCTAAAAACTTGAAAATCCTTGGTTTGGGAACATTTTAAGCTACTGTTGAAAGTCTTATAATTTGGAGTTAAGATTTGAGTAGGGTTGCTTTGGAAAAGAGGGCTAATTAGGCCTTGATTTTGTGAAGACAACAGATTTTGGAAGGGTTAGTCTAAAACAAGTTCCATCAGGGATTTGATATGTTGTTTAGAATCATAAACCACAACTAAATCAATTATTATATTGATAAGTCCTTTGGAGAATTTGAGTGAAAAGTCAAAAAAACATTGCTAGAGGCCTAGTTGGGCTAGAAGCCTAGTCAAGGTGCAAAAAGTGAGTTTGTGTTTAAGTCAGAGGTTTGGGGCTTAAAACCATTCAAGACAAGTTTTTTTGAGTCTTTTAAAAGCTTTCCAAGGGTTTGGGTCGATAAGTGAAGGTTTAAAGTCATAAGTGAAACTTTGAGGCTTATCTCCTGTAGGGTGCCTAGAAGAGGCTTGAGAGTGCTTCATTGAAATCCTTGTAATCTTTGTGTGTTTTGCTTAAAGTCCCATTCCCTTTGCATAAACTAAGAGTCTAATTCGCTAGTAAGATCCACACACACGTACACCTACACACAACCAAGAAGGGGAAAGTGTTGAGATGTAGAAGGGTTTTCCTTAGTCAAACCCCCACTTTGGTGTTTCCACCTCCATGGGCTACCAAGAAAGCCTCGAAGTAGAAAATACAAAAAGTGAAAATAGAATATCAAACACTACAAAAGATACAATGCTACTCTATCAAACCTTAACAAGAAAGGATAGTGAAGCAATACCACCTCCACCTAAAGGAACTCAAGGCCAATGAAGGGAGAATGCAAGACAATGAGCTTGGAAAAGTCAACATAGTCATAGCGGTGATGAAGGGAGGTCTCACAATATTCCAAACTTGTAGCTTCTATGGTAGCACAACAGATACGAAATGAAGTTGGTGGAGTAACAAGCTGCTGTAGTGCTCAAGGAATTATATGAAAATGCTCAAGAGATCAAGTGAATGGCTAAAGAGATGCTAAGGAGACCAAGAAGTGCCGAAGAGATGGATTGATAGTGAAAATTATGCATTTGAAGGAAGATTAGGAGGGAAAGAGTTGTTTTCAGGTTGACTAGTTGACACAGAGGGCTTACACTTCATGCCCAATGGAGAACATAACATCCCTATGGACACCATAGGTAGGAATATGTCAGGGAAAATAGTGCACCAGACAGACGTCTGCACGCCGTGCTCACATCCCCAAAAAATATTCCCCCACCAACACATAGGAAAAATGCCAAGTGGATGGAAGGTAGGTGAGTGATGTGGAATTTCGTATTTAGGTTTGATTTTCTAAGGTGGATGGATGCAAAAGGGGAATTTACACAAGGGGTACAAATTTGCTCCTATACATTTTTCCCCCACTTTAGCGAGCATTAGTTTTAATGAGTGTTTGATAAAGTAGATTGAAAAGTTAGAAATGTATACTTGAACCATCGAGGAAGTAGACTGCAAAATGTTGAACTCAAAAGTACAGGGTAGAAAAAGGACTCCACATGTACTCTCTCCTAAGGAGGTTCAAACAAAGGACTTCATAGCTCATCAGAACTACAGAGTTAAGCAAAGTACACCAAAGTCCTGCAAACTAATGATGGAAAAATCTTGTAGGATGCAAGCACTTCACATGCCCTCAAACCTACAAAGAAGGTTCCCCCTAGATACTCTCTCCTGAAGGAATATTGATGTAAATGGACTCCACAAAGTTGGATTGGAAAGTAGCTTCATAGGCGTACTTTCAAAACAACATGTTAATTTGTAGATTAAACATGTTAGAAATCAAAAAGTAGCCATGTAGGAAAACAAGCAGACAATAAATAAAAATTCAAAGAAAAAGCTTTCAAAGGGGTTCCTTGGGAACCCTTTATAAGAAAAGGGGTCAAATCAAGGGATGCATTGTTTGAAAGTGAGAAAGCTTTTTTTGCAAATCAATTCAACATTAAGGAATCCTTTCAAAATATATTCACTTCATCAAGGAATTCGAAATGGAGAAAATGCCCCCTTAGGAGGGGAAGGTCAAGGCTTCTCCTGTGGGAAAAATTTCTCCCTCCTTAGAGGAAAGTTCTTCAAATTATTTCTTTGCAAACTCATGACAAAGGAAACATGTTCCAATGCTAGGGTTCCTTGTTGAGGAATGCAATTTTTGAAAATTTGTTTAAATTTTTTTTTGAGAAAATATTTGTTGGCCATTGAATACATTTTCTGAAAATTGAAGTGACATGATAGACTCCCCTTCGGATGGTGCATGTTGAATGTAGAGGAATGTGGCATCCTAAGGAGAGAGAAAGCAAGAATGAAAAAGTGATGTTATGGCCCGCAGACATTGTGAGATGTAACCGTGGTAATGTTTTCACACACACGAGGGACAACACATGGGCACTACAACATCATGAATTAAGAAAAAAAGAGAGAAATATTTAAACAATTTAACAAGAGATAGTGACATCATGAACAAAGGACATAGGGGCAATCTAATATTTTGGGGTTAGAACTACTCATAAATATATATAAGTATAATAATAGTATATTAATGAATTGTCATCAACCCCGTACTATATTAGACCATATGAAGAATGCATGAGAAAACAAAATAAAATAAAAAAATTGGGTCAACATGGAAGGGAAGCCTAAATTCCCCCAACACTTTGCATCATCCCCAATTTTTTGAAAATCAATACACATAACAGAGGAAAAATGATGCCACAAATAGAGGAATTTTCATGATACAAGAAAAATCTTCTATCCAAGCACCTAAGAGGGTGACAAGGGTCATCTAGGAACACATAATGCAAACAGGAGGGGACACAAAAACACACACACTCTACACTATAGATAAATAAGATGCACCCCTCTAACAATCATCAACCAAGAGTTCATCAGCCTCCCAATCTATATCATTATACGAGAAAGGAAGATGAGCCTAAAACGGTAGAATTCCAAGGGGGATCCCTTCGATCCCTCTGCAACAAGAGCTAAGGAAGGAGACTCTTCAGGGTCTCATCCACTCATTTCCTATGGGGTAAAGGTCAATGAATTTGCAAATACTACTAAAAGGGTCAAGACCTAAGAGTTAAACATGCACTTTATAAGAGTGCCTTGTGTTGTCTCAATGGATGAGGGAGGTGACACCTGAGATTCACTGGTAGGCTCATTGAGTGACTTGGGAGTAGTGATGAACTCCAGGGATGTTGGAACGTCCTTCATTAGAAGGATGACACATATTAACGTAGAACCACCTTCTAAAGAAGGTGGGATCCTCTTTCACCCTCCTTTATTAGTAGGGTTGTTCTCCATCTTATACTTCATCGGATGATGTGAGATCTCCTTAGATGAGGTAGAAGGCATGGAGGAGGAGGAGAGAACCACGACAGACACCATCGAGGTGTTTGGCATGTCCACGGGCTTTGAGAACGATGGGATATCTAGAAGGGACATCAAGAGAGGAGGCTTGAATGAACACAACAACACAACAGGAAATTAGTGTTGACTTTTGTGCTGGATTTTAGTGTATTTGAGTCTATCATTTTGGAGTCATCTGATGGCACAAAATTTGGCAAAAACCTGTTTCTTTGTTTCATCACCAGATTTGCGTCATCTTTAGCACCTACTTTTGCACAGATTTTGCACCAGAAATTCAAGGTTTTGGCAATAGTGTCTCCTTTAATTTTGAGAATAACACCAAAAATTGGCATAAAAAATAATGCCTAAATTGGCACCCAAGTTGGTTTCCAGTTTTGCTTCCATGTCTGCTCCCATTTTTGCTTCTATTTTTGCTCCCAGTTTTGCTCCTAGTTTTGCCTCCAGGTTTGCTTTCGGTTTTTCTTCCAATTTTATGTCTAGTTTTGCTTCTAGTAATGCTTCCAGTAATGCTTCTCATTTTTCTTCCATTTCTACTCCCATTTTTCCTTCCATTTCTACTCCCATTTTTGCTTCTAGTTTTGCTCCTAGTTTTTCTCCTAGTTTTGCTTCCAGTTTTCCTTTTGTTTTTGCTTCCACTTTTTCTTCCAATGTTGCTTCTAGTTTTTCTTCTAGGTTTGCTTCCAATTTTGCTTCCAATTTTTCTTTCATATTTGCTTCCAATTTTGCTTCTAGTTTTGCTTCCAGTTTTGCTTCTAGTTTTGCTTCTATTTTTGTTTCTAGTTTGCTTCTTGGTTTGCTTCTGATTTTGCTTCCAGTTTTGCTTCCTAGGTTCTTGCTATTTTTGCTTCTAGTTTTTCTTCTAGTTTTGCTTCGAGGTTTGCTTCTGATTTTTCTCCCAATTTTTCTTCTAGATTTTCTTCTAGTTTTGTTTCTAGATTTGCTTCCAATTTTGCTTCTAGTTTTGCTTCTAGTTTTCCTTCCAGATTTGCTCCCAGTTTTTCTTCTAGTTTTTCTTTCAATTTTTCTTCCAGGTTTGCTTTTGATTTTGCTTCCAAATTTGCTTCCAAATTTGCTTCCTACATTCCTTCTAGTTTTTCTTCCCATTTTTCTTTCGGGTTGGCTTCCAAGTTTGCTTCTGGTTTTCCTTCCAATTTTGCTTCCAAGATTGCTTCTGGTTTTCTTCTAGTTTGGCTTCCATTTTTTCTTCTAAAATGCCTTTTGTTTTGCTTCCTTTTTAACTTCTAAAAAATGCTTCTTGTTTTTCTCTCGGTTTTGCTTCCGATTTTGCTTCTAGGTTTTCTTTTGGTTATGCTACTAATTTTGCTTCCAATATTGCTTCTGGTTTGTTTCTAGTTTGGATTCCATTGTTTCTTCCTTTTTTGCTTCTAAACATGCTTCTTCTTTTGATTCATTTATTAATTTAATATGTTTTAATTAAATTTAATTAGTTAGATATATGATGCCTCTTAAATAACTCATATGATTAAATAACAAGATAATTATTATAACATGATCATCATCTATAATTAAAAAAAGTGAGTCAAATATCTATAATTTAATTAAATTTTACAACATCCATCTTGACCAATAAATTAAAATCATCATATGTAATAAATATCCATCCAAATTATCGACCACTTTTAATATATATAAATTTAAAAGTCAATACTGATAAGACCATACATAACTAAAACAAGTGAAATTTAAATATGCCAGTAGATCAATAACATGTTAAAATGATAGATGTCCAATAGTCAACATAAGTCAAAATGATACATGTACAAATGATAAATTATTTAACTCAAATTAGTACAAGTCAAGATGATACATGTCCAAATGATATAAGAGAAAATGATAAATTTCATTATGATACAACTCAATAATATGGTATTGTAGGCCGTGAAAATGATACATATGATAGTAACTATGAAAAGAGGCATGATAACGATATATCAACAATGATCCATGTTGTAGTATATATGATCATGAATGTCACTGGGTACTACTAGTAACTATCTCATCATCATCACCACCATTGTGAACATCATCATCATCATCATAACAATATATCAGCAATGATCTGTGACACAGTCTATATGATCATGAATGCCATTGGGTACTACCAACAATTGCCTCATCATCATCACCACCATGATGATGATGATGATGATGATGATCATCGTCATCATCATGATTGTCATCGGCCTTGGTGTCTTTCATATCTGCATCATCATCATCCTCTGCCATGTGATCTGTACTAGGAGAACCAATATTTTCTAGATCTATATCATGATGAGGATCATCTTGATCTTCTAGAAGACCCATGTTCTACAAAAAAAAACATTTAAAATAAAAATTTATTATTTATTTCATGCAATAATTTATTTTTCTATTATATATCTAATATTGAAACATATGAGATGGAACCATAATCATATTATTTCATATCAAAGTGCACATACTATAATAAAATTCCAAAAAATCTATAGCTAATATGTGATTCCAATGATGTAAAACATGCAACAATTCTAATAAATGTTAGTAAAGACCATAAAAAATTTGTTATACAATTTAATTATCAACTATAAATTCTATTACATAACCTTAAGTTCTAACCCTTTGCAAAAGAATGAGGAGACTGTAAGAAGATTGGTTGTAGGGGGAATTCATATAGGAGATAGACATGTCTCTTCCAAGCCATCCACTGAGATGGTTTCATAAAAAAATGTGGAAGATATCCCTGTTTCTAGAGAGCTCATGATTCAGGTTGATACAAAAAATGTTGTTGTTCTAGTACCCATATATGGCATCATGGTTCCATTTCATGTAGCCACCATCAAGAGTGTTACAAGCCAACAAGATGGAGGGAATTCTTATATAAGGATAATTTTCAATGTTCTAGGTATCGACTTTAATGCCAACTACATGCCAACATTGAAATTCCCTAGCGGTATTTATGTTAAGGAAATTTCCTTTAGATCCAAGGATTCAAAGCACATAAACCATGTGGTAAAAATGATTAAATACCACAAATGATCTATAGCAATGAAAGAGTCTAAAAAGGTAGAGAGAGCTACATTGGTGACTCAGGAGAAACTTCAAATTAGGTTGGCAGACTTGTGGATTAGTCCAACATTTGGTGGAAGAGTAAGAAATATGAATGGAACTCTAGAATACCATATTGATTGTCCATGACAGATAGACTAGACTAAACATTGAGAGAGATGGATTACTGACTGATTATCCATGAATGTCTGATTACAGGAGGATAGGAGGATAGATAGAGACAACAGAAAATAGATTTACAGAGGATTCATAGACAATCCCATTCAGGCTGACTGAATCATCCTTGAGCACCATTTAGGCTCATGGAGTTCCTTTCAAATCCCCTACTTTTATTGTTCCTATAGTAAACTATTTGGTAGACTTGATGGAATTACCTTTCTTAGTAATCACTATTAGTGAGATTAAGATTGTTAATCAATTAGGTGCTAATTTCCTATAGCAATGAACGAGTCTAAAAAGGAAGAGAGAGCTACATTGGTGACTTAGGAGAAACTTTAGCTTTCAAAAAGAAAGGCAATTAGGCTAGCAGACTTGTGGATCAGGGCAACATTTGGTGGAAGAGGAAGAAAGATGACTCGAACTCTGGAGGCCCACCATAATGGATTTTGATATTCAACCATGAGAGTAGATGAGAGAGATGATTTCATGTATCAAAACATTAAGCAAACATTCTTCCAGCCAAAGGAGAAGGAGATGATTACTTTGCTTCATTTTCATTTTCATAACCTTATCATGGTGTGGGAACCAAGAAGACCAAGGATGTCTAGTTTTATGTGGAGGTAATGGATGTGGTCCAAAATTTAGGAGGGGTAAGAAGGTCAATGTATTATCCTGATGAAATTGAGGAAGAACAACAAGAGAGGGACAGGAAAAATAAAATCAATGTAGAGTTTCAAGGATTTGTCAAGTGAGTAAGAGAGCTATGGGAGCAGCCTCATCTAAAAGATTTTGAACTAGAGTTTGATGTACCATTTATAGAGCTATGTTTTCGTGGAGTTCCTTTCAAATCCTCTGATTTTATTTTTCCTACGGTAAACTGTTTGGTAGAGTTGGTGGAATTAACTTTCTTATTAATCACTATTAGTGAGATTGATATTGTTAATCAATTAGGTGCTAATTTCCTATAGCAGTGAAAGAGTCTGAAAAGGTAGAGAGCTACATTGGTGACTTAGGAGAAGCTTTAGCTTTTAAAAACAAAGGAAATTAGGTTGGAAGACTTGTGGATCAGGTCAACATTTGGTGGAAGAGGAAGAAAGATGATTAGAACTCTAGAGGCCCATCATAATGGATTTTGGTATTCAACCATGAGAGCAGAAGTGAGATTTGATATCATGTATGAAAAAAATTAAGCATGCATTCTTCCAGCTAGCAGAGAAGGAGATGGTTACTTAGCTTCATTTTCATTTGCATAACCATATCATGGCATGGGAACTAAGAAGACCAAGGATGTATAGTTTTATGTGGAGGTAATGGATGTGGTCCAAACTTTAGGAGGGGCAAGAAGGTCAATGTATGATCTTGATGAAATTGAGGAAGAATAGGAAGGGAGGGATAGGAAAAATAAAATCAATGTGGAGCTTCAAGGATTTTTCAAGCGAGTAAGAGAGCTATGGGATTAGCCTCATCTAAAATATTTTGAACTAGAGTTTGATATACCATTTAGAGAGCTTGGTTTTCATGGAGTTCCTTTCAAAGTTCTTGCTTTTATTGTTCCTATGGTAAACTGTTTGGTAGAGTTGATGGAATTACCTTTCTTAGTAATCACTATTAGTGAGATTGAGATTGTTAATCAATTAGGCACTAATTTTTAGTAGCAATGAAAGAGTCTAAAAAGGAAAAGAGAGCTACATTGGTGACTTAGTATAAACTTTAGCTTTCAAAAACAGAGGAAATTAGGCTATCAGACTTGTGGATTAGGCCAACATTTGGTGGAAGAGGAAGAAAGACGACTAGATCTCTGGAGGCCCACCATAATGGATTTTGGTATTCAACCATGAGAGCAGGAGAGAGAGTTGATATCATGTATCAAATCATTAAGCATGCATTCCTCTAGCCAGTGGAGAAGGAGATGATTACTTTGCTTCATTTTCATTTGCATAACCGCACTAACTCATTTGACTACAAAATTTGACAATTTTTTTGATGAAAGATGTATAATTAGGTGTATTATTGGGTACTTGTGATATTTAATGTGTAATTTTCAATTTTTTAAAATTTTATCCCCGATGTTCGTCAAAATTTCAACAAACCTGAGTTTTCTTCAAAATTTTGACGAAGATTTTTTTGTCAAAATTTTGATGAACATGCAAAATCAAATTGTGGCTGACATAAATAAAAGTGAGTTCGACTATTTATTGTGACATTGTTTTTCTATACTTGTGAATTTTCTCTGCTTGCGAATTTGCTATACTTGCAACAGTTTGTGGAGAACTAATGATGATTTTCTTGGGAAAAATCAGAAAAAATTTAAGAAGATATCCCTAGGTTGAGGGTAGTCATTGTCTTTTTCTAGAATTCATTTGTGAAGTCATATTTGTACTTACAAGTTTGAAAATCATATTTTAAAGCAACATCTCATCAGATTTCATTTTTAGACTTGTGCTTTTTTAGAATTTCATTTCCAAATTTTGTTGTGCAAGTTCAATATTATGATTTTAGGAGTCTAATAGTTGGAAATCATAGTAAAATTGGAATTTAATAAGTTCTAGAATTAGCATTTTAAAGTGTTTTTTGGGGTCATTAACTTCAAACTATCTTCTCTTTTGTAGGGGTGGTTGCATGCTGATTTTTTTTGTGTGTAAAATGTTAGAATTATTAGATTTTGTTACCTGTCTATGATTAAAAATTATTGGAGTGTGAGTTTTATATTTTTTGAAGATATAAATATTCAAGCTTGGTAAGGAAAAATCATGTTAGATAATATTAGTCCAGAACAAAATTAAGAGACACTTGCTAGATTGAAAATAAAGGGTGATGGGAAATGTTATTGTCCTTGCAATAATTGCAAGGGCTTAAAGAAAAGAAGACTTTTAATCACAATAGCTAAGAAACATTGTAGGAAGCATGGTCGCATTGAAGGGGGGAATGATTATCGTCCATTGGTAAGTTGTTCATTATATATTTTTATATTGATTGAATTTGTAAATGTTTATATCATTTTAAAATTTTATTTATATATATATAAAATCACTTGATCATGATCATGGTTTATTTGTGTCTATCATTATTATAAAGGTGGGGTGCCCTAGGGAACATGATATGGATTATCATGGCCCGAAGAATGTGGTTTTGCAAGCGGAGGAACATTGAGTTGTGAATATCGAAGATGAAGTTAATGATCCTATGGAAGAAGATGATTACATGCTAGAAAACACAATTGAAGATGAGGGTACAAATACATTGATCCATGACACATTTAGTGGCAAAATTGATCATGATGATTGAGATGACTTTGATGATGTTCATGATTTACCTATACTTGAGAAGGCATATGCGCATCTTTATGAAGGCTCCCAAACAACTCTTCTTTTTGTTGTATCATTTCTAGTGAACTTGAAGGTTATGAATGGTTTATCCAACATAGCAATCTCACAGATGTTAAGATATGTCATAAATGTTATCTTTTTTCATCTATTTTAATTGTTGTTAGTAATCACTAGTAAATAAAGGATGGAATATGTAACATTAATATTCTTTTTATTAACAAATTATTTTTTGTTGTAGATTGATTGATGAATTTTTGTTACCACCATCAAATATTTTACCTCACTCATACCGAGATTTATCTGGCATTATGAAAGATATTGGAATGGATTATCAAGCAATAGATGCATGTCCAAATGATAATATTATATATTATAAACAACATGAATTTGCAATAGAATTCCTAGAATGTCATATCAGTAGATATCAAACAAATCAACTAACAAAAAAGGTGCTTCACAAGGTCTTCATTATATTCCCATTATTCCATGTATACAACGATTATTTAGGTGTGAAAGCTTAGCACAATTTATGGATTACCATGCATGGAATAGAAGTGGAGATGACATTCTTCAAATACCTATGGATGGTTATGCATTTAGGGACATGGAGGAAAAATGGCCACAGTTTAAAGAACCTCATAATCTCAAGCTTTCATTGGCAGCGGACGGTGTAAATCCATTTGGAGAGCTAAGATCTATTTACTCAGTCTGGCCTATTTTTGTTATCAACAATAACATTCCTCCATGGATGTCAATAAAGAGGGACCACATAATGTTGGCAATTATTGTTCCAAATATTTGTTTACATCAATTTTCTTTAACATAGTAGCATCTCATTTTTCTTATTTGTTGCATAATGACTTATATTTTTTTCATTTAATAGTCATGTACATTAATATATATATATATATATTACAGTAAAATGGTTATAATAATTATTTAATGTTTATGTCCATTCAACTAGGTAAGTACCAAGTTAAAGATATGAAAGTATATATCGAGCCTCTTATCAATGAGTTACTAAAGTTCATCCAACATCCTTATGAGTGTAGGTACCACCAAATAGGTATTTGTCAGATCTATCTTCCTCGAGCAAGGGAAATTCAGGAAGAGAAGAAGAAAGTGAGACATGTAGTAGGTCTAAAAGAGGGAGATCAACTAGAGGTCAAAAGATTAGAAGAAAATTTTGTAAACACATGGAATTTTTTCTTGCTGAAGGGGGGTCATGTTCTTATGATGATGAGAGCATAGGTGACATCGAGGTTCCCTTGAGGTACAAACATCTATGGAAACAATGGGTACCCAAGGAACTTCCTCCAATAAACACTGATTTTTGTGTCAATGAGAGGATATATCACATAACACCATCGTCATTACATGGTTTGGGCCTATTTTGCACAGACGACATAAACTTCTATTATGAAAAAGTTACTGAATTCATGGAGTATGTTGGACCCTATTACAGTTACAAAGATTGGATGCAGCTGGTTTGATATACACGAAGTATGCATAGGTATGCACTGTCAGCAAATTATATACAGCTAAAAAATAAGGATCAAAATAAAGAAGTGGCTATGTACATTGATAGAAGGCCAAAAGAATCAAGGAATATTGCAAGGTTTAAAAATAGTTCATGATTTGGGTCAACAAATAAGCAACCCAATTGCATATTCTAGGTATATGAGGGAGACCATGTATTCGTATATGCGATAAAAGCAATAACTATAGGGGAAAAGTTACTAATCGATTACAATTTGAATTACTTAGATACAAACACAGTTACTATGGGGGTGGTACATACTATATTCCATTTTACCCAACCTCTAATTAATGACTCCAATATACCATTTTATTATTATGTTTCTTTTCGTAAGTCTATTGGTTTCATTTCGGTAATGTTTTTTTATATTTAATTTTTGTCATAGAGGGACATTGATTGTATAGGGAAGGCTTTGGCCTAGAGTACAAATCACAATTCATCTTTAGGCGCTTCTACTCAACAAGTTTACCTCATTGTAATTGTATAAATTAGATAAGAGAAAAATGTTTTATTATTATTTTTTTTCATAAGTTTATTGGGTTAATTTCGATAATGTTCTTAATATTCTTGTTGCAGCTAGCTGATTAGGGAAGGGCACCAGTAGTAGATGAGAGCATCCATAGGGAGGTGAATTCACTATTATGTGATGATGACATCACATATTCAACAAACCCTTTCGATATGATAAGGAGGACCCAAAAAAATGCAATGAAAATACTTTAGTTATTATTCATAGTGCCTCGAATAGGCGAGATAAGAGAGAGGGTTAAAATATTGATTGAGAGAGCAAAAACTTGAAGTAGTTGTCATGAGGTCTTTAATTATAACATAAGTTCATTCATGGTTTTATATTTTGTACTCTTTTATGTCATGAACTAAAATATGTGTTGTTTTTATAGGATTTTTTATGTCCTCATGATGTTGTTGGCCATGATTAGGGTACTGCAGGTGCTGCCTGAGGAGTAGGGGTTGGTACAAGTGTCCATCCTAATCTTCCTACGCATACATCACATCATCCGATCCCATCATTTGTGCCTATATTTTCAACTGAAATGTCAACAACACATAGCATGCATGCATCAGGTAGTGCACCCTCTGACAAGGAACACATGCCTGAACATGCATCAGGACATGTACCTGGGGATGTAGAGGCCACTAGTATTGGTGATGTTTTAGAAAAATTTCCTAGATATTCTCGTATTACTAGTACGGGAACATTTTCGGTCACATTTGTGGTGACTGAGGATTTCGTTCCCATAAAGATAGAGAAGGTCCCAAGTACTTTAAAAAATGTTTTAATTATTGTTATATATAATCCAATTGAAATTTACTTATTGATCACTCTTTTTAGACTAATGATGCCATGGTAATTTTGCAAGAAATAATGTTTTTAATAAACATCTAAGTGATATTACATTGGAGCTCTTCGGGCCCACCATACGTACATGGTGGAATTCCCAAAATCAAGATTTAAAAGATGAGCTCATTAACCATTTAGTTGTGTTGTTCAGTGATAAAAAATTCAACCGAACCAAGGTCATTAAGAAAGCTGGTACCTATCTAAAGTATGCAAGGGACCAATATAGGTCACATTTAGAGAAGAACAAAAAGTATGAACATCTCCCCATGATTCCAGAGAGGGAGTGGAAGGACTTGGTGCTAGATGGAAAGGAGAAGGGTGAAAGGAGAAAAGGAAAGACACCACTAGACCAAGGAAGGTATGTGATACTATCAACAATGTAATTATATATTGATTACTCTTTCTTTTTACATAATCTAATGCATTTCAAACTTTTCATAGGTTGCCCAACACATTACAGGAAACAAAGGACGGACTAGAAAAACATGGGTAGCAAAACTTGGCTCTGGTGGTTATATGAAATTAGCTACATGAATTGTAAGTATCAATAAATGAAATATTGCATCCAAATAATAAATTGCAATTTTTTTTGGTTTTATCACACCATAGAAGAAAAAATCATGTTCTTTTGCAAAAATGTAGGGCTCTGAATTCAATAGAGTGCCCATAGGAGAGGACTTGAATATTTCCTTCCAACAAGGCTATGGAGCTATGGCTAAATTCCTGAGAGTCTTGACTAGGAAAACACAATCTTCCACTGCATTTGAAATGTAGGTAAATATACTCAATATATTTTATTTAAAATTGAATACTTGTGCAATCTATTCAATATTAATTTCCACCATATATTAATTATGTACCTATTTGTTTTAAACCCAAAAGTAATGATAATATTTCACATGACATTGGAATGCAACCTGGTGAGGGTGGAGTGCAACCTACAGATGAAGGTCATGGTGTGCATCCTGGTACTGGATGTATTCATGTGCTATACAAAATTCAGTATGGATTAATACAATTAAACATCTTTAATTGCAATTGGTGTATTAATTAATGTAACCTTTCATGTTTCAAATTTAGAGCAGGTAGAGTGTGATCAACATGTTGAGCATGATTAGGAAAGAGAAGATTAGGAACATGATGTGGCCCCATAAGGTAAAGAGGGCCACTCTAATGTTCTTTTAAACATATTTAAATGCAATTGGTGTATTAATTAATGTAACCTTTCATGTTTCAACTCCAGATCAGGATTTAGATGGTACAAAATTTCATGGTTAAGTGGAAGCCTCTCATCAACAACAAGATCCAAATATTTGTGCATCCTATTATTACATGTTTCAAATATTGAATCATTATTACAGTGTGCTAGTTATGGTTGATGAGAGGCTTCCACTTAACAACTAGCACACTATAATAATGCTTCAATCTTAGTCATTAATCTTTGTCTTGACAAAAAGGATAATAGTCATTAATACATTACTGAGGGTAAACATATTTCATAAAGACCTATGGGGGATAAACCATAGTCTACCAATCAATTAGAGACTCACAGTGCATAAAACCATTGAAAATACATCATAGTCATAACCTTTGCTAAGGGCTCATGATAGTATTTTGTATTGTTTACAAATTCATATCTATGAACACTTTCCATGTCTTGAAATTTAGCATGTAAAACCTAAGACTCATGTACTCATATGCTTCATGCCTCCAAGTTTTTCCACAAAAAATTCATGGCACAAGTCTTTCCACAAAAGAATTCATGCTCTATGACTCCTGCTCTATGATCCATTTTCTTGCATTTGTTCTCTCAACGCTGTTCCTTTTGTATGTAATTGAATCAAAAACTTGATTAGAGAACTATTCACATCCCCTACTTTACAACATCAAAACCTAATTAGAGAACCATTCACATCCTCTACTTTACATCATATCAATCTACATTGCAATTGTATCCCTTCAAGGAAAAACAATCAAACACCTATACCAAATCACCAAGGCACATTAACAACCATCTATACCTTCTCACTATAACCAATTATTAGACCTTCAAGATAATAGGTTCATCATGTTTTGAAAGAAACAATCAATCATCTACTTCACAACTATATCCATTCCAACTTACTGCCCTTTTTGTAGTCAAGTCTTCATTCATGCATATTAGATTCACCATACCTAAATCATTAAAAAAAAAATACACTACCTTCTATACCTTATCATAAAATTTGAAACATATTTTTCAACATGAATAAAATAGTTTCCAACCACTAACAATTCCTCTTTTCACTGTTTTATTAGATTACCATTATCCATGCAAACAAGCACCACTTCTTATATAGGCTTCCATACCCCAAAGCGAGTGAATGCCACAAACCAAAGTCAAATCCCAAAATCCAAATACACATTAAAATACCTTTTACTGTCCATATCAACATAGTAAAATCTTTCAAGATTCCAATTTAAAGAAATCATCAGGTTCTTACACTGTGCGCTGCTAAAAGGCTACTAAAGTAGGCCTATTTTACAAAGGAAGTGCTCATAAATCTTCACCAAAACACCAATAAACTTCAAAAAATCACCATACATGCCACAAAACTCAAGATTCACTCAAATATAAGGATTTAAAGGCTTTAAAACTCCCTAAACCATTAAACCCTTGTTTAGAGGGTGAACAAGCACCAAAACAGGGAGGGTTTCATGAAACACATACTTACAAACCTCCAATACTCTGGAAAATAATTGAAACATGCTTCATTGTGTCTAATTATGATTTTAGAATAATATCCTAGCCCATGCATGTGTTATTCCTTCAATACCCTACTTGAAACCTCCATTTTTGGGTGGAAAACTCATTTTTTGTCTTGAAACAACATATTCTTGTCTTCTGCTCTTCTATTGTTCTGCCACCATAAACAAACACTAAACACATAAAAAGAATCCTATTTCAATCCATCCCATCAACATATTATACCTATATTGATGGGATGGAGATGGGATTAAAACCACCATTTAGTATGTGATTAAAACAACAATTATGTTTATGGAATTCAATTCATCCATTTTCATCAATTTGTTGAATTGTTCTAGAATAAATATAATCAAGTATAATTAATTGGCATTAATTTACATAATTGTGATAATCATGGCATGTCAATTTCCCATACCAATCCTTGCGTCTGCTAAATTTGTATCCCTTAAGATCCTAAATGATTGGATAATTTTTTGTGAAAACTTCACCACGTCTCTATTGGCAAGTTAAGGTCTCAAATTCACCATTTAGTATCTAGGCCATTAACAATGAATGTGGAATGACTCAACAATCTTCCTTCCTTTGTGCTTTGGTAGATGTCCATACCCTGTTTCAAAGCTCCGATTTTGGGACAAACAAGCAGGATGCTGGCTAAAATTGTAAAATTTGTCTCTACACCTACCAATTGCATTTGCTTGAAAGTTTGTAAATACTTCTAAATAATCCCTTTTGTGCATATCCTGCAATCATGGCATTTCATCATACCACATTTCTTTGGGGCATTTTTTCAAATGGTTCATTGCCTTGTCTATGCTTCAACATTTTGTATACATATCTACAAAAGCATTTCCAACTATAATATCTGACAAAAATCGCCTTTTCATTATACTTAGATGGATTTTCATGCCCTGTTCCAAAGCACATGCTTTAGAACAGGAAATAAGGATGTTGTAAAGGGTTAAGGAATTTGGCTTTACACCTTCCAATTGCATAGTTTACTTCATTCATCCAACATATTGCCAATGTGTTTTATAATTTTTGGAATCATATCCTATAATTATAAAACTAGTAAAATTAAAATATGTAAGTTTCAAAAATGGCATTACATATCTTTCTATGAATTTTTGAAAGAAAATATCAAAATGGAGAAGTATTAACAAAATAATCTACATAATTTCTAATAGATTAGAGAAATTTTTTTGTAGAGTTATCTTGAATATATTTAAGACAAAAGTAAATTATAGAGATTGAAGAAAAATATTGGTAGTCTAAAATCACTAGTCAACACATCTTAGTAGTATCTCAATTCAAGAGAACTAGGTCCACTATCCATTAGATAGTAAAACAAATAAAATAAATTCATAAGATTATTTTGTTCTAATAGGGTTGATTAGTTGCTTGTTTCTTTTTGATTGTCAGGAAGTCACCAATATACACATGGTTTTCCTACCTTCTCTTGCCTCATGGCCAGAGTTTCTGTAGAAGGCATCAAAGTAACCTTCAAGATTGAAAATGGAAATGAGTACAAGGTTAGTATAACTTAATGCTAATTGGGTATGATTTTATTTGTTCAAGACCAATTTAGATTCATTTTCTGCTCACTCTACTTTTAATTACATTTATTTTTTGATAATATCCATTTTCCTTTACATTCATATTCTTCTATACATATTGTGTTTACAATAATGTTTTCCTTAATTTAATCTAGGGGAGAGGACCCAATACCTGAGCATGTTTAAATGGTTGTGATAGTAGTGGTTTATATAATGCCCAATATTTTTAACAATATTGGACCAATAGTTGTGACTTTAAAGTTGTTAGTGTTGTTGATGACTACCCATAATTACACAAAATGTATTATTTTGATCTAAAAAGAAACCAATCATGTGATTTCACATCAGTGCTCAATAAAACATGTTGTGAATGCACAAATATTGGTCTCACTTTTTTTTGGGTCTTTTTGGACACCTTGACAAAAAGCATACTAATGTGGCCTTGAAACCTTAGTTATAAGTAGGGGACTTGTCAAGTAAGTTGTAAGAAATTGGGAGTGATTTAAAATTTCCATGTAGGATAATTAGAAGCACAAAGTTAGGGTGCTCAACTACTAGGTCCTCTCCCCTATAATATGTTGTGGCACAAGCATGATGCTGATGTTTTTGGGAACAGTGAGTAATTTGGTCAAGGGTAATGTAGTTTTTGCAATATGGCCTAGAAGAAGACATATATCTCCTAATGATTGCTATATAGCCCTAGGTCACTATTCAAAATTTCCCATAGTACCTTTGATATTCGTGTCATACTGGACCAAGTCCAATTGTGAAATGGAGTCAATGTCAACAACTTTTGACAACATTCTTTGAGTTTGTGGTAAAATTGAAGCCTTGGAATAGGGCATGGACATCCATGACAGATACAACACATGCGATTTGTTTCATTAAATAGCTTGTAGTCTTTGCAAATTAGTTGCATTCAACTTAGATTTGTAGAATGTATAGAATGACATGAATTAATAACCTTGAAGTTTTTCTTGAACTGTATAGAATTATTGAAGCTTTTACCTATATATAATTTTTCATACTTCCCAATAGGCATTTTGTCAATTCCTATATTTCACATGTTCAAGATTCCTTTAAGGCATTTTGTTAAACAATTTACACGTAAAAGTTGTGCTTTCATATTCTGCATGTATATCTTATACTAAAAATCACAAGATCAATTGCTAGTTACATTTGCTTAAAGTTTCAAGCATCTTCAATGTATCCACTTCGAACATACATTGCACTATATCATTCCATGAAAATGAATTTCCTTCCAGGCATATAAAACAATTCAGGCACCTTGTTTTTCTCTAAATTGAGCATCCATGGCCACCAAGGCACTAGGAAAGTGTGGAGATTTAAAAGACTTTATAGCAGATCCACTTCATTTATTCTCCATGGGAGAAGAATAGTCTGAAAGCAATTTTTGTGGTTTGGAAAATTGCTTTGTAATTTGAATTTGATGTAATAAGCATAGGGAAAGTTTGTTTTCATTTAGTTACTTATGCTTATTGTCCCATATTTCCATGAATTAGGTATGAATATTTGGCTGTATTTTAACACATGATTGTAATCCTTTTTATTTCTTTGTGTATGATTCTTCTTGCTCACTTTCTATTATATTTGGGGATGATGTAAGGCATTCATCAAACTTGTTTTCATGATAACCCAAGTATGATATGAAGACCTACTATTATATGTTCCATTTCTTGAGAAGTGATTTCTCTTGTCATGACTTTAGTGAGCTATAAAAATTGAACATAGAGCTACTAAACATTGTACAACTTTGCTTGATTTTCATACAACCCAACCTTAGACACTTTGAATAAATGATGCGAACCTTTACATGTGTATGTTGTGGTTATTTATATGATCTCACCTTGTGAAAATGTGCAGAAGTGCTTAGGATCCAAGTTTGAAGGATGTTAAGTTGCCTCTAGTTTAAGAAGAGGAAAGTATGTCTTGAGGAATTGCACATTAAATACTATGTGAAGTCCTAGGTACTACAAAAGTTTGAAAATAAAAATGTTCTCACTAATTATGTGCAAAATGATGTGAGGCCCCTATCATAGTGTCGTGGTTCTTTTTTTATTTTTGTTGTTGGTGAGAGAGAATCTATTGTATTTCTTTGTGAACACTTTGGATGTGTTGAAATCTCTATGCATTATTTGTTTCTTATTCTTATCTGTGAAAAATCCACATGAGGTGGTGTGTAGTAGGTATGTCCAAGGTTGTCACAAGCTAAAACCCAAGACATGCTTAGAAAGAACTTTACCTCATAAACTTGTGTGGAGCTATATTATAAGCATGTTTAATGCAAAGTATATTTCTATCCCAAGTATGTGGATACTTACAATAATAGATGCTCACTTAATCTAAGAGATTCTAGTTGACTACCATTGCCTAATTATTTGCTGATGGATTGCTCTAGTTGTGGATTGCTCTAGTACACCATTGTGATGAGTCTTTGTTGAGGTGTGTTCTCTAGAACACAAAGATGTCTTAGCTTGAAAAGAATATTGCCAACCAAATTGAACTCACTCACCTATTTACTTTGGGAAAACATGGGGTAGGTCTATTTAAAGTCTCAATCTAGCATGCAAAGGTCCTAATTAGAGAAGTTTTGATTGTGCAAGTCTAGCACTATGACAAGTGTGTGATTTTATAATTGGCTAAAGAAATCCACTACCTTATTGTATTTCATCTTTGTGCTTGATCTATAGATGCAATACTTCAAGTATGTCATCCACTCCTTGTGTCATTCATTCTCTTGTTGGAAATTCATTCCTTGATACAACTAATTGATAGATTATGCCATTCAAATATTGAGCACCTTAATATTATGTGATTAAATACAATTATGTTATATAATTCAATTAAGCAACATTGGAAAATGAAAGAATGCCTACATTTGAAAAAATAGTTTTTTTTTTTTTAAATGCATTGTTTCATCTAACTGTCGATGAAAGCAACTGACGAACCTTCAAAAGCATCTGAAAAATTTGCAATACTTTTGAAAAATTCGTCATAATGACTTGCCCATTTCATCACAATTTCAATGAACTTTTGATGTTGTTCTGACAATTTGGCAGAGGCATGCCACTTGTGTTCTGGTTATTGTTTGTCGCTAGATCGATGAAAATTTTGTTGATATTCCAACGAAAACTAGATCCCTTTTCGTGGTAGAAATCAACAAAGTTGAGTCATGATTTTGACATTTTAAAGTTGCTAGGGAAAGCGACGAAAATTATTTCAGTGATTCATCAGTATTCAGACAATAGTTTGTCGATATTTCAATAAAATTTCATCAAAAGGTAGAGTCAAATACAATAGTGTCATGGTGTGGGAACCAAGAAGACCAAATATGTCTAGTTTTATGTGGAGGTAATGGATGTGGTCCAAAATTTAGGATGGGAAAGAAGGGCAATGTATGATCCTGATGAAATTGAGGAAGAACAACAAGAGAGGGACATGAAAAATAAAATCAATGTAGAGTTTCAAGGATTTGTCAAGCAAGTAAGAGAGCTATGGGAGAAACCTCATCTAAAATATTTTGAACTAGAGTTTGATGTACCATTTAGAGAGCTTGGTTTTCATGGAGTTCTTTTCAAAGCCTCTGTTAGCTCTCAAAAATGCAGGTAAAGGGTACCTCAAGAGGCTGCCAATCTCTTGATATGTTTTAGGGTAACGGACAAGGTTAAATGGCTTAAACCTTCTACTCTTTAGGTGTTGATGGACCTAGGCGGGTGTACCTAAATGGATGAAGTAGACTTGACTTATGATCTTCTCTCTTGCAGTGATTTTTCCACGATGGCAGATGGAAGTGGACAAAATGAAATCAAATTTGGTATAAATTGTATACCAATATACAAGACTAAATCCTAATATGCTCAGTTAACAGATGTCAAAATATGAATGAAACTAAATGATGAAAATGGAGAGACCAATGCCTTATAGGGTATGCGGAGTCAAGAGAAATCTGAAACAAGTACTTTGTTCTGGCAAGCATTCAAGTTGTTTAGAATATGATTTAGTTTATAGCTTGTATAAACATGCAAGGTTATGATTACTTAGTTCTTCTTAATGATCCAACTAATATTTTCTAATTACTATGATCAACTTAGAGGATTTAATCTTCACTGGAAAGAACCAATCAATTGACCATACAGGTACAACAAATGTGCAATAAAAAATTGGATATAAACTTGTTACACGAATTCAAATAACCAGAGAACATCACATTGGAGACAACTTCAATAATATTTTCAATGAACACAATCAACAACTGATACCAAAAATGACTACACCATATTAAAAGATTTCCATTGATATCTCCACGATTTTAAACATGCAACATAGTCTCATTTCGGTGAAACATTGTATTATACTATATCTATTCTATCCTACTTGTATTCTAATTACTTATTTCTCTTTTTCGTAATTGAAATAGGTATTTATACATCGCATACACAAAAGGACACATCCTTTTAGAAATGTCATATGTTTACATAACAAATAGATTAGGGGATAATTAAGCTCTGTTTAGCCACAAGTGAGTTTTAGCAAGATGATCCAAATAATCTCGACGCTCGTATGTGTCCGCATCTCCAACTGCGTTCTGGATTGTGATTTCCATCTTTATCATCTCCTCATTCTGCTCGCTCACTTCTTCTAACGTTGTGTCCTCTGCAGAAGCTAGCCTCATGACTTCATTCATTATTGACTCACATTCACCTTTCCATCTAGTGGATTCTTTCAATTCCCCTCTGTCATCAATGAATGTAATCATAGTTTTCTTGGTAGTGTCTATCAACCCTTGTTCGTCCCCCTGCAACTCAATGTAGAAGTTTCTATGATGATTTATAATATGATTTGTAGCCTCAAGTTTTACACTGTTAGAAGCATCACTTTGGGATATTTCATGAAACTTCTCCATGATTCGTCCATCCATCCTTGTATGCTCCTTTAATGCAGAAAGGGTATGAGAATATTTTCCCCACAGTTTATTTAACCATAATGTTAAATTATCTTTCCTTTTCTTGATAATTGCTGCAATTGCATCATGCTTTCCCTGGGAATAAGCACTTGATCCCATCCAATGCTCTTTTGACTGAGAGCTTTCCCCTTGAGTAAGCATCTTGGTTGGCCCCATTGAAATGCCTACCAAATATTTCAATCTATCATTCTCTCAATATCCTTTCATTATTTGCTTTGTACATTTCTCTTTCTTTTATCAGCATCTGAATCTGTGCTTTGTTAAATCTTGCAATATTAACTCCAATTTCTGTAGTAGCCACAGGATCAGCCTCTCCAACTTTTAGGTTCATGACATGGCCAAATGCCTTTTCTGTGTCAATAACTACTGATTTCCTGTGGGGTGGGTAGAGGGCCCAAATCATCAATGATCCTTCATCTGTATTGTACTTGGATCCTACATACACTTCTATTACTTTTTCTTTATCAAGCTTGTGTGTAGCATTACCGTCCTTCAAGAAACTATCAAAGACTAATGCAGAATTTAAGTCAAGTCCAAGAAATATTATGACACCAGCATTCTCCAACATTTTCCTCCCCTTTTCAGGGCTCATATTTGTCATTTCATCATCCACACACTTTCTTAATTAATTCAGCAATTGTTCTTCATTTCCTGTAGTGATATCATCAAAATTTTCTCTTATTTCCTTTCCCTTCTACTTATACAAAAATGCTTTGAATTCAGGAGAATTTATAAACTCATCATCCGAAACAAATGATCTATATTCAATATGCCTTGCATCTACATCACCACTTTCAATACTCTGCTCTCTAGTTGGGAAAACATATTGCTGAGTTCTCAACCTGAACACCTTTTCTAGTTTGCCTTGTGGCACATTATCCTTTGGTGTCTCCTCTTCTCCAGAAGACAATTTTTTTGCATCCTGTAGCCCTTGCTTATACCTTTCAACTAACATTTCAGCTTCATCTAAATTCTTGATCATATCATCAAAGGGATAGGGTACATGCTGATACCCTCAAAAGTTTATCTTCATCTTAGCAAAATTAATATATCCCTCTGGATCAAAATATTTTCTGGGTGGTCCTCTCTTCATGTTATAATACAACAATCTATCAAGGATCAAATTGTATCCTTCCTTAGCCAACACAGTGAAATCACCAAAACACAATGTACTAGGCATAAAAGCCTGCTTCCCAAAAGAACTGAAATTCATAACACTGCAATAGTCCATCTGACTAACAATTTCCAAATATGCAACTCTGTTTGAAACTGTCCTTGGAAGAATGAAAGTGGCATCTTCAAACCCATAGACTCTGATCATTGTAGCTCCCTCCAAACAATACTAATCTCCCTAGTTATGATCAATTGGCCCATTGAAATCTTTTGGTCAAAGGAATCTCTAAATCTCATTAGATAATGAATAATTACAGGGATACTGATACAACTTATACAATGTTTTTACAAAATATTCTTCAAAATGAATGAAACTAGCATTAGAAAACTTGCTATCCCAAATAGCAGTCCACAATTGAACAGGTAATGCTTCACCATCTTTACCAATTTGAGAAATCCTAATTTCTGGAGGCCATACTCCTAATTCTTGTCCAAAATAGAGTACCAAGTGCATCAACAATGAATAATGCTTGAGATGAAGATGGGAGATCCACCTTTGATAGCCATCAAACCTGAATCAAGCCCCTTAGAAATGTATGAGGCATAGTCAAATGGCCTGGAATTGTGATACTGGATATCTGCTATGATAATCATTGGCACAATTGACATGAATTCTGGGGCATCCATTCCCAATACTTGACACACTAAGAGATAAGTGTATTTCATATAGGGCTCAAACAAGTCCACATGATAAGGAGGCCCCTCACTATCCTACAGAGGATCTGGCTTGCTGCCCTATTTAACCCTGTGAATTGGAAACCTCCAACCCTTATAGATTGTATCCATTCTCGAGAATTCTTTCTCCAATTCTTCAAAAATGATCTCCTCATTGTAGAATCCTTCTAATTTGAAAACCTCACCTATTGCTTCTTTTGACAAATGTATCTGTGGCTTTCCAGATGGGTCACATATAGCTTTATGTTTTGTGTCATAATGATCAACTAGCAATTTTACCAATTCTGCATTCACAAATATGTTAGGGCACACCAGTTTCCCTACATTCAGCTTCCATAGATTACAAACTAGTTCAAAGCGGTTTCTTCTATGATAATGGAAATTTAATAATTCATACCCTCTTATGGTAGTCCAGATGTCACCTATGAATTTGCATTTATCATCCAATTTATCAACTTTTTCCCTAAGTTGTACAGACCTTCTAGCTTTAGGCCCTGAACCAGGTAACTGGTCAATAAGGTCCTGGTTTAATCTCCACTCAGTTCCCTCCTATTTTGTATCAATTTTTTGTTTCTTCCCTTTTGATTGACTACTCTCACCAAGTTTTCTACTTTTAGCTTTTCCAGAACTAGAGGACTCCATTCTTCAAGATTACAAAATCTAAATGTGGAAGGCTAAGATGCAATCACTTATAGTATACTGGTCGAGCTCCTTAGGCTAAAAGATGTCCTAGTTCTCTATTCACCTTGCTAACTCTTCAGCTATCAATTTAGCACTGATGCATTGATTAAACTTTCCCTATTATATCCCATCACACCATTAATGAAGCATGACTAAAGAATTATTTGAAACTGGCACTGTCGCATTAAACGTCTTGTCGGTGAGAGATTTTCAAATCTAGGGTGAAATATTTTGCAACATTCATTAAACCTTTCACCAAGACATCCTATGGTCTCACCAACATTTGGAATCATACCAATGACTATAGCTTCAGGTTTTTATATCACTGTGACAATTCTGAGTCAAGGAGATGTTTCATAGACTTCATTGTGTCTTACCGATATGCATCTTGTAGTAAGTTTTTGGTCCCTGAGACATAATCACCCTTTCGCCGATGAAACCACATTTCGGCGTGACCATTAAGTTTCTCACCAATGAAAACAATCTTACTGATGAAATAAATTCCATCGACAAGACTATGAATCTTCAAAAAGACTCATACCAATGCCAAATGTCTCGTCGAACCCATTCCTCAAAATTACTCTATTCGGTGAGACTCACCCCGAAATACTCTATCGGTGTAACTTTTAAATCTCAGTGAAACTCATGCCAAAGACTTCTTCTCTTGCCGATGCATATCTCCATTGGCGTGACTTTTGAGTCAGCAAGACTATGTGACTTCCTCCCGATAACCTTCCAATGGAAACCCCTTGCGCTCTATCAGCAAGACCAATTGCCTTCAGCAATACCTCACTCTGATAATATTTTTTTTAGCTGATACATCACTCTACGCACTAGTTGGTGAGACATATATGGGTTTTCCGTGACATTACATTGATGCCTCAACTTTTGCTGATGTATCTTTTCATACGCTGGTTGGCAAGACATAATGTTTCGCTTTGACCTCATCCCAAATATGATTCTTATGCCGATATGAATCTTCTCTGTCACTGAAACAAAAATGTGTCCTACTGATAGTCTACAAGTATACATTAGTGAAAAATACATAGGTCTGGGAGACCTTCACTCTGTCTTGCCGATATGGGTAATACAATGAAATATTAAGGAATAATGGATTCAAATGGATCATATAACAGAATATAAGCAAGACAATACGAAGAGGGAATTTTATGCTTATGATGAGGACTCATCTTGGAAGCTCATGAATGCAACTGATTGTAAAATTCTCAAAATTTCACAGTCCTAACAACCTCTACTTTTATTGTTCCTACAATAAACTATTTGGTAGATTTGGTGGAATTACCTTTCTTAGTAATCACTATTAGTGAGATTGAGATTGTTAACCTTGAGAGAGTAGGACTTGGGAAAAATGCATTTGATATGGCTATTTTTTTCAAAGACTTCAAGTGGGATGTACTCCGCATTGACGCCATTCCTCAATATTTTCTTGATGGCATCAAGGAATGGTTGAACTCCATGGATATAAAGTATTATGAAAGTAGAATGAACTTGAACTGGTAGCCAATTTTGAAGACTATAATTGATGATCTAGACAAATTTATTGAAGATGGTAGTTGGGAATTTTTGAATATGGAAGCTGGTGATTCTTATTCTAATAATTCAAAAGAGTCAGATCAAGGATATGAACCCTCTGATATAGAAGAGGAATCAAAATCAAATGAGGAAGGTTCAAAAGGTGAATCTCTTGTGGATTTAGATGAGGATGAAGAAGAATAAGAAGATTCTAAAGGGAAGGAAGGTAAAACATGGGATGAATTAGAAGCTGCAGCCAAAAATGTAGATAAGGAAAAAGGAGACAAGTTTGACAGTGAAGAGGAAAGGCGGTGATGAAAGGTAAAAGCTATAGGGAAGTATTGGGCACTTGATATTAGAGATTCAAGAGGAATTCCTGCCAAGATCCATAAAGTCAAATGAATTGAGTTCATCTACATCCTTCTACTATTTATTCATGCACATAAATGGTTCAGTTGTTTATGCAAATGACGTATATATGTTATCGTAATTAGTGTTGTTACTTTGGTAGTTTGACTTCTGTGACAACCATGCATTAGGCCATTCTGTGTGGGAGCACGTTTGTGTTTTTAGTTAGTTTTTTTGGATAGATCTACTTGGTGTTAAGGACATTTCATTTATCTTTTGAATGTTAAGAAGTCTAGCATTACATGCTTCTCTATGTTGATCAAATCAAGTTGCAAGTTTTTTATTGCTTATTTTTTTATTTATGGAGATTTTTTAACTTGAAAGATAGGAATTTACTACCTTTTTAAAAATTAGATGGAAAAATTAAGTGGGTGGTTAGCTATGCCAAGTGATGTATACTAGAAGAATGTGTTAGATATATAGGGTGCCTAACAAGATGCATCAAAACATTCTTACATGTTAAAAGAATGGAATCATCATGAGGAAGGATGGAAAAGATGCATGTGTATAACTTAGTAGAATGTCAACATGAATTCAAGGAGGCAATCCTTGAGATACCATGTTTGAGAGAAAAGAAGATAAATCAAATCAACATGGGACTAAGTTACTCAAATGATACAACTGATAACTTAAATGAGGAAACTTAAGAGATATTAAAAGACAATGATCATTAATTAAAATATGTGATGAAAATAAGGCATGAATGTCACCCACTACCCTTGAAGGAAAACAATATTTTTTTCCTCAACATAAAATAATGGGACAATTGAGTGGGATCTAGGGCCAATAGAGAAGCGCTTTAGAACTCATCCTACACATCAATAAACAACTCAACAAAAGAAATGCAAATTGACATATTAACACAACAATATCCAATTAAGTTATTGAAAGTCAACTATTGATACTTCATTCTCCATCTAGATTAAAAAATTGGCCCACTTTTTGCTTTGTAACTTTTCCTTTTCAAATTAATTTAGATGTCAACCATATTTCTCCTCCTGTCAAAACATGGCACATGGACTAGTTAAACTAATTAATATGCAATCATTTATTTTTTCCTAGGGAATTAAAAAAATATCATTTAACATATTAAATATACTTAAAAATTTATAGATCAAGGCCTGTAAACCTTTTTGGTCACTGTGATGCGTGGCACAAAGTTTTTGAAGCCTAGCCTTGGAGGTCTTGTCCTAGAAAATATACTAATTCAATTTATCTATGCACAAATAAAATTTAAAAATAGTTTAATAAAATTGATATAATCTTATGAGTGAATTCAAATACCTGCATACTCTCCTCATTAGACTTCCTCTATACTTTAGACTTCTCAAATTCTTTTACAAGCTCTTTCCATACTTTGAAACTTACATCAATTGGAACTTTTTTGAGCCTTAGCTCGGAAAGTAATTTTTTTATCTTCTTTGTTTGGTTGCACCGAAATATCTTGCAATTTTGAGACATTCACAATTTTACCTTCTTCACAGACTAACCTGTGTCAAATTTAGTCTCCATGCCATTGATAACTACTTTTTCTAGGTGTATGGGTATCTTTAAGAATGGAAAATGTAGATGGTCTTTGAACTGTTGAAGGCATGATTCCCTCAACCTATTCACAAACCCTTTTCTAGCATTTGTCATTTGGACTTCCCCTAAAACCACATCATATTATATCTTGGTATTGTAGGTACCAATGTAAGAATGAAAAATTGGTGTGGTGGAAGAAGTCTGTTTCCTAGGAGTGGGTGGGATAGTGGAAGCCTCTGTTCCATGTTCTACACTCCTAGAGTTTATTGTTACTAATTTCCTCTTGGATCTTTTGCATGATCTAGGACTGCTTAGGGAATCAATTGATTCCCTTTGAAATAATTGATTTTTTTGCAATGTTTGAGGGGCTTCACTAGATTAGTTTTCTATGTATCTGGAAAGCATTGTCTAACACACATCATCCAAATTGTTCACTACCTCTTCCCCCAATATGGAAGCCAATGCCTCTTTATCTTTGTCAGTCATATGTCCATATATATATAATACATTTCTTCTTTTAAATTTAAAAATAAAAAACTAAAAAAGTAAAAATGAAAGATACTAGTGAAACATTTACAAATATATAAATTGACAATGAATTACCTCATTGTGACTAGAATCTTCTCCCTTTGTTCTCTTCCCTCTATCGCTTGATATTTTGAGGTGACCTAGGGAAAATTATTTTCATCTAGTCTATGGAGGAAAATGAAGTACACACAGTTAGGTATGAAAGTTTTAGTCCAATTTGTGGTATGTAAATTTTACCTTGAATGAATCTCTTTCTAGATTTAAATTCCTATGAATCAATTGCTTACACACCTGTATAGAATATAAATATATTTGAAAGGATATAAATATATGAAAAATGAAACAAATGTATTGTAAAAAAATCAACGCTTGCGTACCTGTGTAGAATGGTAATCTGTGGGGGATAAAAAGGGAAAGAAGTGTGGTTTTATTGAGAGTTAAAATAGATAGGTTCCATGCTCGAGTCACATCCACTGATTAGAAAGAAAATGAATGTGTATGCACAATAAATTTGAAACCATGAGCTCATTGTTCTGTAAAAGAATAAGTGAAAATTAGTAATAGCTAATTTAAGCTTGAAGGTCTCACAAATTTGAGGAATTGATCTATTATTCAACTATTGTCTCCAAATACCTATCTTCTCATATTTTCTTGACCAATCTCTATTCCCATGAGACCTAGCTACATTGGGGTGGATGTAGTTTAACAACTTGTATTGAAAGAACTCGACTACTTTTTTATGGAAGGAAGGTTTGTGAAATTGAACCAGAAACCAAAAGCTTGGGATGAGAATGATAAGCGAATTGGGGCATTGGGGTTTCAAAAATGTGTTCACTGCTCTCAGATGCAGAGGAAATAATGCAATGTATATAATTTTACCCTCCTCCATTACAACCACATGAGACTTGAATGATTCACGTGTAAACAAAACAATATTCACAACCCTTTCTTCACAATCTCTCCATTTAATCCAAACAAAAATATTTGTGGGAACGAAAAAAAATAAAATGTAACCTTACCTATTGTGTCACAAGCTAAATCAATTTTTTGATCTACTTGCTTGTATCCCTCCTTCGCACTGTTTTTCCCTTTTTTCTCCTCTCTTCTTTCTTGCAGTTTTTTTATCCTATCATCTCTTCCTTCTTGATGTGGGAAGTTTTAAATTTTTGTTCTTGATTCAATAGTTGGTGCTATATTCAGCATAGTAAAGTGTGCCTAATTTAGCACTGCCTTCTAGCTAAAAAAATGTAATCTATTTGGGATGCAAAAGGCGACACAAAGTGTGCCTAATTTAGTGCCTAGCAGTGCAAAATGTCGTATTTTTCTTGGAATTTGATAAATAAATTGATCCTAAATTGACTTCATCTTCATATGTACCAAGGGAGCAATCATGGTTCCCTATTTTATCTATTCCTTATCCCATGTCAATTTTGTGGGTGAAAAACTAATAGAGGTTAGATTTGTGAACTCAGAAATGATCCCTATACAACTAGACGAGTCATCTAAAATGTGAAATATATATCAAAAGTGGGGTTTTGTGTTGGATAGCATATTTTTTGAAATGATATAATTGGTGTACTAAACATTATTTACTATGTTGTGTATTATAGGGGTGAGACAAGGCCATGGTAAAAAATCATCTCATGTCAAATGAGGACACAACAGCTAAAGTAGGACATCATGTACTCAAATTTTGACTTAACTTAGGAAAAAATGATCAGATGGAATTTTGTGATACGTCCATCTTTTTTCATAGTATTATTGAAATTTATAATGTACTATCCAATCTTGACATAAATTAATGCATGTTGATTATTTTAGATGGAGATTGGAGCAAATGTAGAGCCTGAGCATTCAACTAGCAAAAGAGGATGTGGACATGGACCTAAAATTGTTAAATAATGTAGAAAACAATGGGTGTTTGAGGATATGAAAGATCATGCAGAAACAACAAATGATTGCACTGAACAAGAGGTTGGTCAGGATTATAGTACATGGGATGAATACTTTGAGAAAAATATATGACTAAAGTGATGTTTTGTGTTGGATAGCATATTTTTTGAAATGATATAATTGGTGTAGTAAACATTATTTACTAGGTTGTGTATTATAGGGGCAAGACGAGGCCATGGAAACAAATCATGTCATATCAAATGAGGACAAAATAAATGAAACAGGACATCAGGTACTCAAATTTTGACTTAACTTAGGAAAAAATGATCTAATGGCATTTTATGATACACCCATATTTTTTCATAGTATTACTAAAATTTATAATGTATTATCCAATCTTGACATAAATTAATGAATGTTGATAATTCTAGATGGGGATTGGAGAAAATGCAGAGCCTGAGTGTTCAACTAGAAAACAAAGAAGATATGTACATGGACGTGGACCTAAAACTGTTAAATCACATAGAGGAAAGTGGGTGGAATAACATATGACAATGGATCTTCGAAACACAATAGATGATTGTACTGAACAAGAGGTTGGTTAGGACTATAGTACATGGGATGGATACTTTGATAAAATTGTTGATTGTGGATGTTCTGTATGTCATGGAAAGAAACAATTCAAATGAGAAATTGTACAAAGACATTACATATATGATGAGCTTCCAGTCAGTAGTATGCCTCCTACAATTGATTCAAATCCAATAGGAATTGTGGTGAGTAATTTTTGAATTTGATATAAATAACATGTATACTTCGCTTAAACATTGTTTTATATTATTTAAATAACTAAGTTTTTTCTCAATAGATACTTGCGGGATAAAGTTATTGCTTTAAAGTTTCCTAGATCACCGAATTCTAGCCTGTAGGGAAATGACCATTTATCAGATGATACATCTAACAAAAATATGTGCCAATATACCAGCTCAGAAGATGAGGAATTAATGAAAACAAGTCATAGAACAAGAACTGGTTAAAAGATGCATAATTTTCTTAAAGACAGGGGGAAGGTGGACTACACACCCTATGAGAATGGATGTGATGGAGATGATAACTTTCCCTTGAGTTTGAGATCAATTTACAAAGAGACATTTGATTGTCGACTATATTGCACTTGACCTAGTGATCAACAATTACCTAGAGTGTATGAGGTGTTTCAATTTTGGGAATACAACTACATGATACAACCCTCCAATATTCATGGAGCGAATCTAGGCCTGTTTATTGTCCTAAATGTACATGTGGGATCTAAACATAGGAAAAATTCAAAACACACCACTAGGAGATTAATGCCTTATTATGGTCCATCATATTATAATGGTGAATGGAGAAGGCTAGAAGAATGTAAGCCTAGCATGTCAGCATATGGTCTAAATTCGAATATGTATACAAATCATCTCCAATTGGAAAGTGGAAAAGAAATTAATAGAGGTCATCTTATGTATATAGATGGACGTGCATACACACAAAAATATTGCAGGATTTATAAATAGTAGTAAGGGAAGGGGCCCTAATGTAAGACCAAATTGTCAATTTGTTGAGGTTATAAATCATAAAGATGGAGAGATGGAAAGAGAGGTTGATAGACTGATAATGGTTGATGCTATTAAGGACTTTACCATTGGGGATGATATATTGATTGATTACCCCTTCTTAAAACACACTCCTGCATGAAAGAAAAGGGATGAACAAGGTCTCCCTAAGGATGTTCTTAAGGGTAGAAAACCAAAGCATAATAAATGAGTGCGGACTGATGTTTTATAAACTATGTTTTCAAAATTGAGTTTTATTTAAATTATTGTATAAAAAAGTAGTCTATAAAATAATGTTCCATTATTCAATTGATGTATATATGTTCATACAATTTATATTTTTATTTTTTAAGCCATATTTGATTATATTTCATTGAAATTGATACATTTATGATTTATCCAATTTTTGGAAAACATTAAATAATGCTTGCATTTGTTGATAGGTAGAAGATGTTGATGAAACACATACTAATACCCATGATCCAACTGGGTTTTCAATATTTGGACAAGATGATCCAAACCATCCTTTAAGCAATACTAGGGAAAAAAGAGCAAGTTTGAAGAGATTACTACCACTTGAGAAATTTCAAGAGTTGATGAGATATGCATACATTGATGAGATGCCACCTAGCCTTAATGATGATGATCATGATAGGGAAAATGCAATGCATGAAAAAGGATTGAATGAAATTCTTACAAGTTTCTTTGGGGATAAAAAAATGATGCCAATAATGATCATATGGCTGATAGTAACGATGATAATAGGGGTAATTACCACCAATGTAATGTTGATGATAACAACCTGGTAGACTCCATCAAGCAAGCAGTGAAGACACCTATGTTCAAATCAGGTGCAAGTAGAACCACACAAATGGCATGCACATTAATATTATTAGAAATCAAGTCACTATTTGGTTGGTTAGATAAAGGATTCACTACCCTACTAAAGTGAGTTAAAATCTATTTCTTACTTTGCATTCTCAATTGGTGTACATAATTTGTAAACATTCATCAACTTCATTTATATTTCTTTAAGGGAATTTTAAAACCATATATTGTATATAAACAATCCTAGTATAGATTGACATATCAAACATGTTCATCATAAATCAAACATTCAATTGATTTAATCTTTGGCAATCTTACAAGGCACTAAAAACTAAAATATTCTCTAAAGAGAGCATGTTTCCATCAACTTGCAAAGATGCATGTCTATTGTTGGTTGAGTTGGGGATTGAATATAAGAAAATTCATTTATGTAAAAATGATTGCATTTTATACATAGATGAATATTAGAGCAAGGTAGAATGCCCTGTATGTAAAGAGAAGAGATATTGTTTAGATGTACAAGGTCCCACAGTTCCAAATAAGGTTTTATGTCACATGCCTGTAGACATGCAAAATTCACATTATGCATTTGATCGGATTCAGTCAAATTAGACGTTGCATTAGGACCATTCATCAATTAATCAGGAGCACTTGCATCCATTCATTAGGTAATTTCATCTCCTAGGATCATTTATTTAAAATCAAATAAACATTATCATCAACCCTTAAGTAAATCAAAAAGCCATTTAAATCAAATCCTAAATCATTTTCCATCCTTTTCTGATTTTAATAAATCAATTATCAAAGTCTTGAAAGTCAAATAATCTAATCAACATTAATCAGCATAATCATCATCTAATCCTAATCTAATGCTAATCCCATCCCACTTGCATTATCTAGATCTAGCCACTTGCACAATAAATCAATTTTATTGATTTATTAAAATCTCATTTTCTTTCAACATGACAAGTCAAACAGGGCATTTATTGCTGTTTTTCCTTGTCCCCCTCTCAGCATTTATGGCAAAATTTGAATTCAAATTTTCCCCCTCTTGGGCACTCTTCCCAAATCTTGCACACACATCAACTAATCACCACTTGACAAGTGTCCTTCTATCATTGGCAGAATCTTAGTCCCACATTGGTCCCTCTTCAACACTTAGCATTTTGAAAATCTTTAAATAAGTGCTTCATCTTTGAGAAAATCCTTCACAATCTTTCACAATTTTATGCAAGGTTACTCTCTTCATTTGAGATTTGATCTTGTTCATCATCACTCCACCATCTTCATAGCATTTCATCATCTTGAGCTTTTTATCAAGGGATTGGGAAAGGGTCACTAGCACATGTGACACCAATCCAATATGAGATAGAGTTGGATTCTTGCTTCTTTGTGCTTTCATTTAGTTTAATTGATATTTTGTTGTTTGGATTGCATTATGAAGCATGATTCAATATTTCATATGGATTCTATATCTATTTTGCTTGATTTAACAATACTCATGCTAGTTTGTTTTTGAGCAAAATGCAGATTTAGGGTCTTCATCTTGGCGCTAGAAGGAGGGAAAATGACCAATCTACTTATCCATGTTGCTTAACCTTGTAGTTATATTTTGTTCTTTATTAGAAGCTTTCTATTTGTTTCTTGTTTGCAGTTTTGGCATTTTTAAAATGTTGATATAGAAAATACTTTTGGGCCTGCATTGTTTTAGTCTTGAAACTAACCCCATACATCTCAATTAAAAATGATGATTTGGAAATCAATTAGCATTCCGTTCTCATAAAGAATTTTCACTTCATTTGTAATTGCAAAGTATTTCCAAAGCTCTCATTCGCACGCAGACAAGGAAAATGATGATTACCTCAGCTTGATTGTTCTTTGTTATTATATTTGGCTTTTAAGTTGCATAATGGCTGTCTAATTTTTTTGGGTTTCTTCTCACGAAAATTTTGTCTTTTGGACCAAGAAGTATGCTGGTATTATATTTGACATTTATTTCTTGCTTGTTGATTACTGCTGATTATACCACACCTCTGCCTGGGAGATAAGACAGCGTACCTGCACGGAATGGGAGCAGCTGAAGAAGTCGATTGACAGTGACTTTGATTGCAATACAAGTCGGCCTGAAATGTAATGTTGATAGACTTTGGAAATAAAGTCTTCAATAGCCAAATAAAGGCCGAAGAAACCACCGGCTAGTAACAATGTCGATGTGATTTTGCTGACAGAGGCTGGGAGGACAGCGGTCAAATGTCTTGCAATTATTGCATTCAGACTAAAACTATGGAATGCAGCATTTAACCAGTCTATTAGCATTTGCTTGAAGGCTTCTTTTTTAAACAATTATTTATTTGTTGTTTTCTTTAGGCACCAACCAAGGCGTGTTTCAATGGTGCTGACCAGAATATCTTATCATTTTCTGTCTGAAGAGCTGTTGACAGAGGCGGGCATCTAATCACTTCCTCCAGACTGTATTTGGTGGTTGTGAGCAGCATTTGTATTGTGCCAGGGCACATACAGCAGCGCTATAAGCCAGGGAGTATTAATGATATCACCATTCACTGTTGTCATTAGTGATATCTCCCTTCGTCTTTAAAATTTGCTCATTTCTCGTGCCTAGGGCTGCGCACTTGTCTCACATAGGCTACTATGTAGGTTGCTCTGCAAACTCTGCCTATTTGTTTTTACTCATACGCATTGTTGATTGCATGAGACAATTTGTGCAGAAAATTGAGGTAACTAGCTTGGCATGGTTTCAGCGAGCTTTTTGTGTTATGAATTTGTAAACAGCCAAATCATTTCTAGTTGTGTTTTATTTCCTAAATGAAGGATTGCTTGACCTCATTATATGTGAAGATTGCTCAGGCAGCGATTGCTTTTACGGCATCAGTAGCTATTATCCATTCAATATTGGCTGTGGAGCTCTGACTAGTTGATTGGCTGTCTTGCCTATTGAAAGTTCGAAAGTGGTGAGTATATATCGCGGTTATGACCTATTACGCAGGCACAAGTTGCACTGGATGCTAGCGGCGGTTGTGGAATTCTATTTTACACCTACGTAATAGCATTGGCTTGAAAGTAGTTTTAAAAAAAACTATTTTTCTGCTATAGGCGTGATCTCTTTCCTTGCCAACTACCTTTGTTTGAGAACATTTATGAGCACCTGTTGATAGCATTTGAAAATTGTGCCTTTTCCAATCCACATGTTGTCAAAAGCTATAGAGTTCGGCCTTGCACCAGCCAAATGCATTTGCTTGAAATCCTTTTAACATCGTTGTCTATTGTCATTTAATATGCATTTGCTTGGAAGTTTCTCATGACTGTTTTAGGCACAGTAATAACTTCCCTCGGCTTAAATTCAACCCCAGTGATAGGTGCGCTATCATTTGCACGACTGGCACCCCATGAATGACATATTTTTGAGGCTTGAAGCTGGTAAAAGCTACAAAACTTAACTTTTCACCTACGCATACACTTGCAAGTTTCAAAAATCCTACATGCCGATTACGTTAAGTCTTTGAAAGCTATTTATTACTGTCAGCTTGGGCAGGGTGTTTTTGTTTTTATTTTGTTTTGTTTTGTGTTCTTTAAAATATTTATGATAATAGAGAATAGGACGACTGTAATCATAGCCGTAAGCTGATAAATTTTTTTTTTTTTTGACTGCAACAAAATCTTTATAGAAGGTGCACTTGGACTGATTTCATTTCATGCTGTCTTTATCGTTGTCTTATAGGAAATGGCACGCAGGGCTCCATAAAAGATGAGTTAATGAAGAAGATCTTCTTAGAAATCGAGCCTGCTGCAAAAGCTAAGATTTTCTTTCATTTGGCAAAGTCATAATTTACGCAACAATAGAATAGACTAAACTTCTCTTGAAAGGCTAGAATGACTTTAAACTAAATTTTTATTTTTATCCATCAAGTGGGATAAGTCATAATGATAGTTTGCAAGATGAGCGTATTTCATGCTTGATTTTTTGTCATTTAAATAACTATATTGTCATTAATGTGCATATTCATTTTGAACACTACTAGTTATTTTCAAAATGTGATGATCCAATAGTCAATCCTTGCAACTGTGCATGCCTCTCTAAAACACCCATGAGAACTTTACCTTTAGGACAGGCAACATTATTTTATTTTTAATCAGTATTTTGTAATGTGCATTTTGATTTTAACTTGACAAGTAGTGATTTTGAGGAAAATCTAATTTTTGTTTCTTTGTGTCTTTTTAGATTTTGCATAAGGAAGGTTTTGCATCAAGAAGGAAATGGTGGTTTAACTCAAGTATTGGAATAAGGCGAAAGGAAGCTAGATTGGAGTGAAGCAAAATTGAACATTGAAATTTGGAGTTGACAAAGCATTTTTTAATGCTTAGAGCCTTCATTTACTAATTTAATTTTCTGTTTTAAGCCAACTAAATCATTGTTTTCTTTCAAAATTGGCTTAAAAATGAACCTTACAAACTTACTAGTCTTTTCATTTTTGGGATCTAAAAATTGAACAAGGCAATCTTCACACTCAAATTTGGTGCTTTAAAAATGAATTCATCATTGCTTTGAGGCTAAAACGAACAAGTGCTTGAATTGTGATTTTGTCTTTGGTGCATTTTGAGTGCGTATCCTCTCCCCTTGCGCTTCGTGCGATCTAGGGTGCAAGAGAAACATTCAAAATACATTTTATTGCTTTGAAACACTTCAATTTGGGCTTAAAAAAATTGAACATCTTGTGCGAGTGTGAGTAGGGGCATTTTCGCGTACATTCTCTTTCTTTGTGCCATCAAAGATCGATCAAGTTACAGATTGTGTCTTTGCTTGCTTTTGTTTATCTTAGAGGGCACCTTGGGGAAAAAGTACTCACCCAAGCGACGACTCAACCGGTAACACTCTAAAGCCAAGAGTATTTCCAGCCGGGATATAAATGAGGATTTTGGTTAAATGCCATAATCACGCGGTTGGCTCCGACAAGATGGATCCGAAAGGGGACTCTTGCGTATGGGTCAATCTCCACGAACGGAAAGTCCTTACTAGAACCCATGTGCTAGAATTTGCCAAAATCCTTAAATCTATTTGTTGGTGCAAGAACGGTCATTCTGAAGCCACCCCACACTCTTCTGGTCTTCTAGTAGAGATGGAAACGCCATGGGAGTTTCATGGGTGTTGATGTGGCTGCCCGATTAACGTTAATGAGCCGTGGAGGGGAGCCAGTGGGGTCAAGCATCTAACCATCCGCTAGAGATAAGCGTAGCTAGACTTGTCCAAGTGGGAATCCAACAAATATTGTCTTACACATCCATAGGGCTTGTAATTGTTCTTCGTTTGAAAACACAGTGTGTATTCGAAAACATTTTGCAAAACAAACATTCAACATGATTCTCAAAATTTCAAACCCTCTTAAAGACAAATATCATTGACTCAATCCATATGTTACTGCTTTCCCTGCGGATTCACGTTGTAGAGGTTCCTAAGCATTGGATTATACCTCAATTTGTCTTCTTGAGTAAACAATAGGAAAACCCTTGCCTTAAGTTCATTGAATTTACATAAATATCTTGTGGGGTTTAAAGGAATTAAAGACATTGGACATCTTAGTTTGAAACTTTAATCAAGAGTGTGTTTGTGGTAAAAGGAATACACTAAGCAAAGATAACAAATTGGACCCCACACATGTGCTTGATATCCCTTGGTCATATTGGTCTTTTGATTGCTCTTAGAGAAAAGTGTGTTCTTCAATACCTTGGCCTAGTAAACAAAGTCTCTCTAAGTCTCTTAGGATCAAAATCAAACACTTCATTCACCTCAAACATTTATCAACATCATCCCACAAACAACTTTAGAGCTTTGAAAACGTCATTACCTAGACTTGGGTACATTTCCAAACCAAATCAAAATCATTTGTTTAGTTAGGTGTGTTTGGATGAATTCTTCCACGCACACTTAGTTAAATTATCACCTCTTTGAACAAGTTCATCCTAAAGATAATATCCAACATCTTAGGGTTTACAAGTTCATCATCCACATCAAACAATCAAAATCAAAATCCCTAAGTCTAGCATTGATTCAAAGTTCCTAAACGTTCATCACTCATATCATCCACCTTTCATCCTCCATATCATCATTGGTCCTAAGAATCTTAGAGGTCACTTTCGCAATAAGGTCATAACACAAGAGGAACATGGAATATACACTTGATCCATACATCTTGAGTAATCTAAATCAATTGAATCCTCAAAGCCTTTTATTTCCTATCAATTATCAAAGTACATGCATAGGATCATTACCTTCGACAAATGTCAATGGTACAACAAGTGTGGGTATGCCTAAGTCAAAGATTGGAACGTATTTCCCAATGGTAAATCCAAGTCCAAACCTACAAATCCACCAATCGAATAATCAATGCATGAGCCTTGAAACGAGCAACATCATTCCACCAAATCCCTACAAACCAAATGTGGATGTACCAAGTGCAAGTTTTCAAAACATGAATCCTAACTCAGAAAACTTTGGAAAAATGATTCCCAATACCAACAATGTTCATCCTATCATGCCAAATCTAAACATCATCCCAAATCAGAACATTATCCAAAGTAAATTTTCCCATAATCCCATTCAAAAACCGCAAACATGCATGCCAAAACTACTTGAACACAAGCCAAATCAACTATCTCAAGTGAGTCAAGATCAAAATCAAGAACAAATTTGGCGAGATCAAATTGCAGAACTTTCCAAAATAGTTGAGGCATTGCGCCAAGGGAAATCTCCACCACCATTACCAACACCATTCCTTGGTTTAGGGCTTCCCCCTTTACCTAACACCAATCACGCCACCCAAATCAATCCACCTAACGTCAATCAAACCATCACATCAAATCCTTCAAATATATCATCAACATCGCACCAACAAATGGTATCTAATCAAACAACAACATTGATCCCAAATCAAAATACGGTCTCCCAAGGACCTATCACCTCGGTCAATCCAACCATCACTATCCCTTCAATCATTCCAAATGCCACTATCACACCCATCACATCTCAACCTCTCATTACCATGATCACTTCGAGTGTATCTCAAACACTTGTCACTACATCCAACATGATTCTAAATCCACCACCACCCCCACCACCACCAACTTCCACCACATCAAACCAATACAATGCGACATTACAAGCTGCTTTTCAAAAGGGATACCAACAATATCTAGCCATGCAACAAGCAACACAAGCTCAAAGTGTGAAACAATCCTCTCAAGTTTCCCAAGCCTCTCAAGCTACCCAACCAACACGAGCACAAACACAAAAGATGACAACTATTGAAAACAAGGATCAAGATCAATCCATCACTAAACACACGTTTACTTCATCCAATGATCAAATCGACATATGTCAAGAGTCACTTTTGAATCACGATCAAAATCCACCAACAAAACTCGACAATGAGCCAATTCAAGAAATATCAACATCACTTGATGCTATGGTCGAAGACATTCACAATCTCTCCATCGCAATTGTCGAAAATAATGATCAAAACCTCTCCATTGAGGAGCACATTGAGGATGTATCTACACAATCCGATGATAAACTCACCATACATCAAGAGCCACTTTTTAGTGATCTCTTTCAAGGAGTGTTAGGAATATTTGATCCAATTGACATAATGCATGATCCATTGACCAATGATCATATTGAAAATGTCTCGGCATCGCCTTATGAGTTAGAGGACATATCTCAAGAAGTTATTCCAAAGCATGATCAAAATCTTTTACCAAAGTCTAGCAATGGTCCTTTTCAAAACATGTTGATCCCCTTTGACCGCATGGTTACAGATGCTGAAGGAACCTTGAACTTGACCATGCCTAATGTCGACATCCAAGAACCCTTTGTAAGAAATCCATCCTTTGAAGTTGCCCCATGTCAAGAACTTGATCCAAAGCATGTCAAAAGCAACTCCAAATTAATCGAGATCAAAATTTGTATCTTCAAGATACTACAATAATCTAATGAACACTCTCTTATCCATGCAAGATGATCATATCCATGTAGCACATACTCCTCCATCTACCCATGAGATGCTTTCTACAGATGGGCACGTAGATGATCTTCATCTAGAACAAGATTTTGTTACACAAAAAGAGCAGATTCTTAACTCCTACAATCAAATGGAGTTGTCAAAATCAGGACCGAATATGTCCCAAACTCAGATTGAGGACATCATGAATAAAGATATCCATCATTATCCGCTCAAGGAAACAAGTCAGATAGAACATCCAGAGTTAGCCAAGCAGCAAATTGAACTAATGTCATCTACAGTGGTCATTCGTCAGAGCACATTTACTGAAGAAAACACCTCGAAGCAAGAAAAATCAAGGAACAAAGGTGATACTATCACCATACTGGGGGCAACTTCATCTCAAGCAAACATCAACATAGGGAGCACGAAGAGTCTTTATGATGAAACCATTGCCAATACTACAACCAGCCACGCCATGAATCTTCACTCACCCATCACGCCATCCACGAATTGGGACCAACGTCAAAGGAAATATTTGAATCAAAGTACGAAGAACATTATCAAAGCAAAAGAAGCTGATAAGCATAATAGACAAATCAAATACATATGGATACCGAAGAATACAAAGAAAGATTATCCCTATCAAACTCCATCAGTCAAAGAAACTGTGGGGAAAACTAAAAGAGGGAAAGGTATCCATCAAAAATGTCCGCAAAATCAAAAGCAGGCTTTTCAAGCGACGTACAAAGTATATCAAGCAGTTGGTCCTAATTCCGCGCTTTGCCAGGTATCCACCATCGACAACCATCTTCCATGTTTGGAGAGTCAAAGGTTCCAATGTCAACCAATCCATCTCTTATCCTAAAGCACACTCCATCCACACCTCCATGCATAATATCAGATTCTTACATTGACCGTGTATTGGCTTAGCGACCCTTCATCATAAGGATTAAAGGCACTTTATCGCTGATGGCGCAAGGCGAGTTAACTTTCAGATGTCGGCGAAGCCGGATCAGAATCGAGAAATTGTATTCAAGTGCCGCATTATCTTAGCAAGCGACTTCTTCGGCCGAGGATCACAGATGGCACATTATGATAGGGGCATCTACATCAATGACACCACAGTAGTTCGGCATAAATCTTTGAAAAATCAAAAATCAAAAATATGAAAATCAAAAAAAATCATAAAGAGTTGAAAATAGTAAAGAAAAAATGGATCCTCTAGTGAAACCACTCACGGTGGCACTTTGGGCAAGACCATGACGAAAACCTGGCAAACAGGCGTCATGTGTAGAATCGAGCATCTACGTGCGCCACTTCAGGTGAAAGCATCTCACCCCATCCGTAATAAATTGAGCATTCCATCCATCTCATCCACAATAAATCCATCCATCCATAAACCATTTATCTAATCCATTCGCATATATCTGCATCCATCATCTTAGTTATCTTGATCTTGATACAATTTTGGGGCACGCTTTATGCTTGCTTATGGTAAAACATCTTGACATGGGCCGTTTTCATTAATCCTATCCTATGAAGCATTATCTGAGCCATGAAACATATCCAAATGAGTACCCTTTATCTATGCTCCTTATCTTATCACAAGATAATCCTTGGCATCCTTTGCATGCTTACCATATCCATCCATCCATACAGCTATCCGAGCATCCACCCATTGCATTCCATACATTGCTAGACATTGGGGGCAGATATATACATCTTGCTTCGAGAATAAATCTTGATCTATATCCTCCAACTTATGTGGCGATCCGAACATTGGAAAACATGAAACCAAATTGGTCAAAGCATTTGTGAGCCATAATCTGAATCACTAGCCCATGGCACATTTTGACGAGAAGACATTCATTATCAGTCTTCATCTTTCATCAAACATCAATCGATATCAGTCGCATCTTAGCTACACGTCAAACGTCACATCAAATCATCCAAACATCTTTTGTTCGAAATCAAGCTTCATCAAACATGATCAATCAAATCCAATCAAAAAATCATCATCTCGGGATATCCTTGTGTTGCTTAACACTATCCTTGCATTGTCGTGTATCCTCGACAATGTTATCATTATCAATCCTGATCAACCCAGTCCTTGCATTGTTGTGTATCCTCAACGAAAATGTTGTAAATCATCAATCCCATCAAATCCTTGTGTTGCATAACACTATCCTTGCATTGTTGTGCATCCTCAACAATGTTATCATCATCATCAATCCATCAATCTGATCAATCAACAAAATCCTAAACAGAGCATTGATATCATCATGCACATCCATATCGAAATCGTCAAAATCATGCGAAAATCCAAAAACATCCAAATCATGCTAAAAATCCAAAAACATCCAAATCATATCAAAATCCAAAAATAAGTCGAAAACAAAAAACATCAAAAACATTGGAATCCGAATTACGTCGTCTCTGAGCTTAAACGTAGGCAAGGCTAATCTTTGATCAGCCCCCGTGACATCAAAATCCAAAAACATTTGAAAAACACAAAATCCAAAACATTTGGAAACATCAAAATCCAAAATAGCCTCAAAACATTTCAAAAATATCAAAACATCCAAATATTTGAAAAAATCCATCCACCTCACTACACCCAAATAATCAATCATCCATAATAAACTCCATCACATTCCATCCTTTTGGCAACACAAATAAAACAATCACAACAAATGACAAATGCAAGCTTCAATTGTAAAATCAAAAGAAAACAACAAACCTCTAAAACAAAATCAAACTCTTGATCAGTCGTAAACATGTCAGTCAACTTTATATCATTAGCCTATCAATCAACTTATCAAACCATCATCATCCTGTACAATGCATGTCCTAGGATATATCGTTCCAACAATGGGCATCATTTATGGATATCACCTTGGATTCTTATCCTATCAAAACAAATCCCTTTGGCTAGAGGTATGAAGAACATTGGCTTGTTTGCGTACTTGGTCTTTTTCTTTTGCGCTCAATCCAAGGACCTCTCGATGATATCTGAACGAAGGATTTAGAGAGATAGGAATGGGGCAACAATCATTATTCTTTTGTTTGCTGTGCTTGTTGGACGTTCTTGTAAAATAACTTGGCGAATACTTGCTTTGTTAGATATGTATGGAGGATGTTTCAGATAGCTTGTTGACTATTGCATTGATTGGTTAAACCTTTCCGTGTTTTGGTCCGAGATGTTTGAGACTTCTAAAGTGCATCCTAGCAAGGTTTCCGTATGTCAAGTGTGAACAAGAATACTCCTATCTATTTGTCGAGTCAAAGTACATCACACTAAGTACAACGCCATCCTGGTCCTTTATACCTTGATGCATCGTACTTAGGCGTGTTATCAAAAATAAAGTAAGCGATCCTTTGAAAATCCCAATCCTTGATAAGCAAATCATGATCATCATCTATCATCATCATCTCTAATAAAGTCTCGACCAATCATGGACTTGTTGGATCCTTTTGTCATCATCTCATTTCCACGCTAACTTTGCATCATGAATAGTCCATCATGCATCTATCTTGCATCCACAAACCGTTAACATCATGCATCCGTCATGCATCCATCATGCATCCATCCTGCATCTGCAAACCATCAATAAACTGCATACCACATATCATTCATATCATACATCATAGGAAACATCGATCATTTCACATGCATTGCATAATCATCATCATAATATAGACTTCATAGTCTAAGCATCCGCATAAATCATCCATTGCATAATCGCACATATCACATCATCATTCACATCATCCATCTCATCCATCTCATATCATATCATCATTTAAGTTGTTTAGAATAATATAGATTTGTTATTCTAAGCATCTTGAAATCATCTCATTTGCATCGTCATCCATAATCACCCATTTTGAACCTCTTTATCGCGAGATCGACCCTCAAATCGAATCTTTTCGCTCGATCTCTCGAGGGGGCAATGTACCAGTGTACTTCTTTCCGCTGGGGCATCTAAAAAATCAGAAAATTTTTAATTTCGATCGCGGCAAGTTTATTCTTTGAACCAACGCAACAAGTACATTGCTTCAAAGAGGGGCAAAATGTAGACATGCAAAATTCACATTATGCATTTGATTGGATTCAGTCAAATTAGACGTTGCATTAGGACCATTCATCAATTAATCAGGAGCACTTGCATCCATTCATTAGGTAATTTCATCTCCTAGGATCATTTATTTAAAATCAAATAAACATTATCATCAACCCTTAAGTAAATCAAAAAGCCATTTAAATCAAATCCTAAATCATTTTCCATCCTTTTGATTTTAATAAATCAATTATCAAAGTCTTGAAAGTCAAATAATCTAATCAGCATTAATCAGCATAATCATCATCTAATCCTAATCTAATGCTAATCCCATCCCACTTGCATTATCTAGATCTAGCCACTTGCACAAATCAATTTTGATTTATTAAAATCTCATTTTCTTTCAACATGACAAGTCAAGAGGCATTTATTGCTGCTTTTTCCTTGTCCCCTCTCAAGCATTTATGGCAAAATTTGAATTCAAATTTTCCCCTCTTAGGCACTCTTCCCAAATCTTGCACATGCATCAACTAATCACCACTTGACAAGTGTCCTTCTATCATTTAGTCCCACATTGGTCCCTCTTCAACACTTAGCATTTTGAAAATCTTTAAATAGTTCATCCTCACAATCCTCCACAATCATCATCATCTCATCATTTGCATTTCATCATCTTGAGCTTTTTATCAAGGATTGGGAAAGGGTCACTAGCACATGTGACACCAATCCAATATGAGATAGAGTTGGATTCTTGCTTCTTTGTGCTTTCATTTAGTTTAATTGATATTTTGTTGTTTGGATTGCATTATGAAGCATGATTCAATATTTCATATGGATTCTATATCTATTTTGCTTGATTTAACAATACTCATGCTAGTTTGTTTTTGAGCAAAATGCAGATTTAGGGTCTTCAATGCCAATTATACCTAGACTTCAATGAATGTTTTGTTGCAAGTCACTTGCACAATTGATGGACTTGAATGCAGAGAATAGGAGTAAAGATGGATTCATGTGAATTTCAGCTGACTCCAAAGCAATGAAACACAAAGGAAAAATTTCCAAGAAAATTCAAAGATGAACCCTCTAGTATCAAGTTTGGTCTTGCAATTGATGGAGTGTGCCCATTATCCTTCTTGAGCTTAAATTATAGTGCTTGGCCAGTCAGATTGATAGTATAAAATATCCCCCCATGAATGAGTGTTAAAAAGAAGCGCCTTATGTTGACTCTCATTTTTCCAGGAAAACATCAAGTTAAAAACATGGATGTTTATCTTTCACATTTTATTGATGAGATGCAACTACTGTGGAAAGGAATAAGAATGTATAACATATCATGTCCTCCATCAAATAGGTCCTTCATGTTGTATGGTATGCTATGTTGGACTATTCATGATTTCCCAGGACTTGGTGTTTGTTCTAGTAGGATAAAATATTTACATATTTACACTCAATTTATTTTCATCCCAACTTTCATACTTAGTTTTAAACTATTTTTTTGATGTTATTAACATTACTTGTTGAATTTTAGGGATTCAAAAAAATGGGATATTTGCATGTCCAAGATGTGCAGAACAATTTCAAGGGCAGTGTTCTAAAGATCTACATAAATTCATTTACGCAAAAAATAGGGTTTTTCTACCACTAGATCATAGGTTTAGAAATAGCCAGAAGAATCAATTTGATGGAAAATTTGAAAATAGAGGCCCTCCCATGATTATGGGTCTAGGTGATTGGCTTAAGAAGCATGAAGATGCTGAATTGAAAGCTTGGGAGGATTTTTTTGATTAGGGTGATTCAATTGAAGAACTAGAACAAATTGTAGGTCATATGCCAGAATGAATGAAAAGGAAATCCATATTTTATGATCTCCCTTACTGGAAGGATTTATTAATATCTCATCTATTATATCCTATGCACATCTTCAAAAATGTCCCAGATTCTATATTTTGACATATATCAGGCAAAGAGGACACCTTGTCTTTGAGGAGAGATATTGCTCTTTTGCGTACTAAATTTGATAGAAAATATTTGTGGCCAAGCAGGGAAAATGAAACATATGTAGAAGTTCCATGGATTTAAAAAAAAAAGAGCTAGACCAACTAAAAAATTTCATCTATTCAATAAGGAAACCTATTGGCTATGAGTCATCATTGGCTAAAGCTTTTACAGTTGATAGACATATCACAAGATTTAAAAAATGTGATTTTCATAATTTAATGAAGGTATTATATATCATCATTTAACATTTACTAGTAGCATTGATTAAGTACTAAATATATTTTGATATTTTTTTGTGTGAGAAAAAATTACTAATGACCTTTTCATTAATGTGTGTGATAGCATATCATGCCATTGGGAAATTAGGGGGGATTCCTATCTTACAGTTGACTTAAGGAATTCCATAAGTCATTTGTCAACATTTAAAAGGTATGTGGTTATATGAAATTTTCATGTGTGAGAGAAATAGAGATATTATATTTCATTTTAATGTGACTAAAGGTGCATACTAATTTACTATTCTTATATTAGGTGGGTGACCTCCAAGGAGATCCATGAATTTGAAGTACCAAAGTGGAAGAAGGAAATTGTATGTGTACATTTGAGAAGGAGCTCCCTACAAGTTTCATGGACCTACAATTCCATTTACTTATACACCTAGTAGATGAAATTGAATTGGTGGATGTCATATCAATGAGGTGGATGTTTTTCTTTAAAAGGTATATGAAAACTCTTAAAAGATATGTCCAACAAAAAGCATATCTAGAGGGTTGCATGGATGAAGGGTATGCATTGAATGAAGCATTTTTCTTCCTGTGTGAATTCCTTGGTAAGGATTTTGAAGATGGGCCATGTGTCTAGGATGAAGAACGAGCATAAAATATTATTGATGGAGAAAAACCACAATCTAATGGTGTTGAAGTAGAAATTAGTAAGTAAATTCACAATCAGTGTGGTTGTTTTTCTTGCAATCATTAATTTACTCTATAATTTATTTTTCAAATTAACAACATGAAATTTGGAGTTTGAAATAAACATGTTGACATGTAATAGGTGTAGACTAAATTTCTATACTCAACAAGTTCATTCTGTACCACATGGACTTTATGAAAAAATGTATTGATCTGTATGATAAAAAGAGAAAAGAAGTGTTAGAAGCAAGGAGAAAGTTTAAGAGATTGAACCCAAAGAATACTCCACTTCCCACTGATCTACTTGGGGAATGGGGCAAATATTTCACACTAGAATTGGTTATTGAAAAAATTCAAAATCAAATAGAATATGCAAGTACAGATTCAAACATAACAGAAAATGAAATTAACATGTCTAGAGGATGTGAAAGAAAGGTAGAGTTGGAATTTTATTAAATATTATTTCCTTACAGTTTTGACACTATTAACTATTTTAATATTTTCCATTATATTTATTTTCACTAAAATAAATGGCCTTTCATAGGAGAGGAAATATCCAACAATATGGGCATATGGTTGACATTATCGTGTAGAAAGTGTAGATCTAAAGAGGTGATCCTTCGATTGTGGCATCATGGTTGACTTCAAGCAATCTAGTCAATCAAGCTCAAAAGATAAGAAAATAATTGAAGGGAATCTACAATATGTTGGGAAAATACAAGAAATTATTGATTTGGATTACCGCTCTATTAAATGTTGTATTTTTAAGTGTAGATGGTATGAAGCATTTGAGAGGACACAAAGACATGATACCCATAGTGGATTATTTTCTATAGATTACTCATGCTTCCTACTGGAGGATAAGGAGCCTTATGTTCTACCAATTCATTGTGAGAAGGTATTTCTTTAACTCAAACAAGAAGTTGTAGTGATCATTAATCTATTAATTCATAGTTTACTACGAATATATACATGTGTTTATTAATCAATAAAATTGTTATAACATATTTCTAATATATGTATTTCATTCATGTGCATGTATTTTTCTATGAAGATATTTTGGACCCAAAATGGATGTTTTTCATACACTATGATCCAAGATTAAGGTATGTATTTGACAAAACATTAGTGGATACTAAGCAAAAAAATGATGGCGAACAAAAAGAGAGAGAGGGATTAGAGAACATTGAAGAAATTGACATCCATGATGATGTTGAAGATGGTTATGTTCAGGCACAAGAAGACAACAATCCAGAGTTAGATGATGTTATGGAAGACAACAATATGGATGGTATAGAAAATGATGATCCAAATAAATTTTCTAACAATATAGATGGTGTACAGTAAAATTTCAATGATGATGAAGATGGTGTAGGTCAAGATGAGGATGATGATAATATTAAATACTTGAAAGAACATATGAACATTGACAATGATACATTATATGACATTGTAACATATAATAATGTTAATGACCAAGACTTCTAAATTTTTAGTATTATTTGCAATCCATGTTTAAAAAAGCATGATTCTTATGGCCCAAACTTTGAAATGCTTCAGTAATATTATTTTTGTCGATACAAATTGCCTATTGCAATATCCTTAAATTGTTCAATCTTTGGTATGAATTGTTGGCAAAAAAAATTACGATTACTTGGATGCTTCTTCCATTCATTTTGTATCAACATATGTTCATGAAGACACAAAAGTTAATAAAATATTAATGCACATAACTCACAATTATTTAAATAAGAAACTTTGTTAACTTTATTATTTTTAAATATTTTCCATTTTTATGTTGAACATAATTTTGAACATGTAACTAAAAACATCCACAATACATGCTTTACTATATCAGCATATTCATTCACATAAGTACATTATTGAGGCTCAATAACTGATATTCATTCAAATATAAGAAGAAATAAGCATGGAAAACATAAGAAAAAATACAAAATGATAACACAAACATAGAAAATCTATGACAATAAGATGTTCTATTTCATTCATAAGCTCAAAATAATCACACAGTAACAAAAAATGTGCCCTAATAAATCTTACGAATTTAAATAACTTGAAGAAATTTTTTTGGAGACAACATAATAATAGATAAGCATGAAATTTAACTCAACAATTGAACACCAAAATAGATTACCAATTACGAGAAATCTTGTCCATTATGTTGTTTCAAATATATATACATTTATAGCAGAAGTCTTTGATATGATATGGATGGGTGGAATGTGCAATCTATATTCTTACTAATTCCTACTATAACAAAAATGAAAATGAAATATGATATGATGATCCTCTCAAAATTGACCTTGGTTTCCTATTCATTCAAATATAAGAAGAAATAAGTATGGAAAACATAAGAAAAAATACATAATGATAACACAGTCATGGTGAATCTCTGATAATAATATGTTATATTTCATTCATAAGCTCAAAATAATCACACAATAACAACAAATGTGCCCTAATAAATCTTATGAATTTAAATAACTTGAAGAAACCATTTTGGAGACAACACAGTAACATATAAGCATGGAATTTAGCACAACAATTGAACACCAAAATACATTACCAATTATGAGCAATCTTGTCCACTATGTTGTTTCAAATATATATAAATTTATAGAAGAAGTATTTGATATGATATGGATGGGTGGAATGTGCATATCTTCTTACTAATGCCTACTATAACAGAAATGAAAATGGAATATGATATGATGATCCTCTCGAAATTGGCCTTGGTTTCCTATTCATTCAAATATAAGAAGCAATAAGTATGGAAAACATAAGAAAAAATATAGAATGATAACATATTCATGGAGAATCTCTAATAATAAGATGTTCTATTTCATTCATAAGCTCAAAATAATCACATAGTAACAACAATTGTGACCTAATAAATCTTATTAATTTAAATAACTTGAAGAAACCACTTTGGAGATAGCACAATAACAAATAAACATGAAATTTAACTCAACAATTGAACACCAAAATACATTACCAATTATGAGAAATCTTCTCCATTATGTTGTTTCAAATATATATACATTTATAGTAGAAGTCTTTGATATGATATGGATGGGTGGAATTTGCAATCTATCTTCTTACTAATGCCTATTCTAACAAAAAAGAAAATGGAATATGCTATGATGTCCCTCTCAACATTGGAGTTGGTTTCCTATTTGTATAGGAAGCAAAAAGCTTCAGGCCTTTTACAAAAAGATACGACCCTTCAAAACTACTTCTTTTACTAACAACTAATTAATTTGCATAATTGAAAAAATAACAAGGCTTAAGACACTTTAGACATATGCTTCCTTTAATCAATGTACAAATCTCGTGATCATCAATCTAGAAAATATTTCCTCTCCATGATAGACATCTAGATTCCTTTGCCTTAGTGACCTACTCATCTGAAGTCAAATACTTCTCTTCCTATTGATACACCATAAAATCTGATGGACACTAATATTCTTGGATCTTTGGTATTTTTGCAAGATGTGTCTACCATTGACTATCTATTAGTGGCTTTGTATCATTGAAAATTTTCAAATATCCAACATCAAGAGAAATCAATCCATCCATGATCAAATTGAGCATGTGAAGACCGGTGTCACTATCCCCCTGAACATGGGTTAAACACTCATGAATAACTTGACCAAATTCCTTCTTCCATTCATCCAAGTCTTTTACTTGACCATAATCTTTTACAATTTCCAGTGTATACCATTGTTTTAAGGTATGGAAGGAATCCATTCATGCCACAATCCTCTTATCCTCCCCTTGTATATACTAAAATTCATCAACAATCATTTTTACTATTTGCTTAGTCAGTTTTACTCTGCATAACTTAGATAGAGTATGGTGAATAGGCTGCCACCTTTGAAATAGGGGGTCCAATACAATCATATGTGCTTTTATTTGATCAATTTCTCATTGAAGTGATTTATAACTATCATGCACACTATCTAGTTTATCAATAATCAAATTTATTTTGTACTCAAGAATATTTTCCATAACTTCAAAAACTTGTTTTTTTACTTCATCCCAAGCCTCCTTCATTTCACCCACTTCCTTCTTAGGATCCTTTGCTTTCTCGATTGGAATTATTTGTACACTATTTAATGGAGCACTAGGAGGCTTATATAACACTATCTCCTTACTTTGTGAAGTTACTGATCCTTTTAATTGTTCTTTCAATTTGACATTCTCCATAAACAATTTATTAACTTCATCATTTAAGAACTTTTTTTCCCTTTCATACTCCTTTAATTTGTCCTCCAATCCCTTAACAGTAGCATGAGTGAACATGGTTGAGTGCATGATCATTGTGGCTGCCTCCAAAGAAGTGGTGTCATTTATTGTTCTTACCATTGCTGCCCCTTTCATTCCCTATATTACATCCAACAATTTAGGCTTCTGTGTGTTTTTCTCCTTGATCCAAATGGCCAAGGTTTCAATTTTGGGGTTATACCTAGTTCCACTTACTCCTTCATCAGAGTCAAACTTTGCAACTATCATTGGATCTTCTTGAGCCCGTACTTGATCAAGCAAAAACATTTTCTTTAATTCCAACCCAGGAAAAGTGAGCATGTTGCTCTTGAAAAGAATCTCTCTAGCCTTCTGAGGGATAATTTCAATGTGGTCAACCCTCAATTCATTGAAGGTTCATGCTACCATTTGATTCTTTTCTGGTTCTTCAATTCTGAAGATACACTTCTTTTTTAGCATATAAATCCTCAAATTTATCAATTATCCGATTGATCCTCCTGATGGGGTTTTTTTCTTCAAAAATTTAGCCAAGGAAACTTCTATCATTTTGCTTCTTCCTTCCTTCAAGCTTCATTATAACCTCCCATTTCTTTCATCTGAGGGACGCCTCTGGAAAATTAAGGTAGTTTCTTATCACATCTTCCTAATAATCTACTTGGTGTGTCATTGTCATTTTGGTAAGAAGATTATGCCTTATGTTATTCATATGATTTTAAGGGTCAAAGGCTCTGGCTTTTCTAGAACCCAATGCATATCTTGTCTTCAAGTAATATTGCAACTCCTCTAGTGTATCTGAGCCTACTATCTAGTCTCCACATTTGGTTAAGTTTGGTAGAAACGTGCCCTTCTTTTATTTGTGCATTACAATCTTTTCCATCCACATCATTTTCCACATAAATTCAAGAAATGCTAATCTAGGGGGCACAAACTTTGGCAGCATGTGTGGAGTAGTAGGGAAGCCATAGATTCTTATTATTGTAACTTCTAGGAAAAAGAACCAATCACCAAAATTATGTGTGTGACCCTGTTCCTTTATCAGGGCCATAGGTCTTAACAATTGTTGCATTTTGTTTAGCAATCTTGGCATTGAATAACCAAGAACTTGAGGGATTTTGTGCCCAAAGTATTGATAGAATATAGCAAAGCTTGAATTCTTGCACTGACTATTCCAAATATAGCACCACTTCTAGATAGGTTTGGCATTACTTTGCTCATCCACTATAGTCAACTCCATTCTTTTAGTCCAATGGTCTTGATTCTGGTATAGTATCAAATGCCACTATAAGGAATAGTGTCTCAATGTAATTAGTGTTCCATCCTCTATGACTTGTGAGAATTCATCATCCAACACCCTCTCAAGGTATGAAGCAAAGTCATACTCAATATTATTCTTGGGGTTTTGAATTCTCATGGCCATCATCATTAGGCTTATTGGAATTTTATCTTGAGCATCCACCCATAGTACTTGGCACAGAGTTAGATATGTATTCACAAAATAATATTGAAATTTTTTCATAGTGAATGGTTCAATATTGGAAGTATAAATGGGAATCATTTTGTTACTAATGCCTCCTTTCATATATAGGGGTAGCTCATCACTTCTATAAGTTCTTAACATCTTATAATCTTCCTCGCTCTTCTATACATTTATTTTGGTCAAATCCTGCTTGTTTAAGCCAAAACACTCAATGATAACAACTTTGGTTACCTCTACCAATGTTGAGCCATTTGGAAACCATACTGTCTTGGTTGGAGAGTGATAATGTTTGACATTGGAATCTTCTCATTTCTCTTACTGTAAAAATACCAAAATAAGTCCCACCTAGATTCGGGAATGAGAGCATCCCTACAACCTTGTATAGTGTCTATGAGAAATTTCTTATTTCCCTCCTTGGTTGATCCTATAAGTATATCTAATATAGAATGGTGGAGTGGTCTCTTCTTTACCTTAGGTTCTTCTTCCTTAATGTTGGCCTTACTTTCTTTTACTTCTGATTTTTTTTCTTTTAGGAGGCATATTTCAATTTTTCCTACTATGACTTCAAGTAACAAATATCTACCAAATAATACACAATTCAAGCTTCTTCAGAGGATTATTCATGCACTTACTCGAGTGCTCATCTTTCATAGAGCTCCTTTTCTCAATGTCCTCAACTCCATCCACAAAAATGCATTTCAACTAAGCACAGTCTTAGGAAAATTCACTTGCTTTTGAGGGTGTGGTATTTAGTCATATCAGTATTAATGCCAATTCTTCGCCAGATAGTTTCCTAACAAGATCAACTCCTTGAAATTAATTTTGAAGCATTTGTGATGGCATTATTGTTGTAAATTATAATGATTCCATGATTATTGTACTACCATTGTCTCTTATTATACTTGTTGAGGTATGACAATGTTTTTCCCTTCCATTATGATGCTTACCGCATTACCGCCTTGCTCAAGACTTCTTGCAGTGGGATTTTGGTGTACACTTCTCTATCACATTTATTTCTCACCCTCCCAGTGGTATAGTGGTGTATGCTTTATCTTCTTGTTATTTACCGCCTTACCACACTCCTTTGAATCGCATTATGCGGTACTGTAGTGTCCACTTATCTTCTATGCTTACCACTCTATCACCTTGCTCAAGACTTCTTGTTGCGGGGTTGTGGTGTACACCACTCTACTGCATATGTTGCTCACCCTCCTAACGGTATTGTGGTGTATGATTTATCTTCTTGTTGTTTACTACCTTACCACACTCCTTTGAATCACCTTATGTGGGATGACTTAAATGTAAGTCAATTGAAAAATATTATGGCCCAACTATAGGGAGAATTTAAAAGATTAACCATACATGATGACCGACTAACTTAGAACTCGGGGTTGGTACAAAGAACAACTTTAATGGCTCAACTCATGACTTAAATGATATATAACCAGATGTAGTAGGTCAACATGAAATTATTGTAGGGACTTCACTTCATTGTAATTGCTATGGAAATTTTATCTCCTAAGGCTCTCACATTATGAAAATTTTATCTCCTAAGGCTCCAACATTGTCATCTTGCATACCTGACTTTATATGCTAGGCCATCATTAAAATTTGAGCTCAAACTGCCCTTCATTAATGCTTATACTTATAAAAAAACCCTTATTTTATTTTATTTAATTCATTTGTAATTTGTAAAAAATAATTTCAAATAATCTCATGTATATATTATTTTCAAACAAAATTATAATGTAAAATAAATAATGTCCATTATAATTTCCAATTACGAGTGATCCCACAATAGTGATTTACAATTTTTGGCCAAACTGGACATTGATTTTTTTTTTTAATTAAATCTTCACATTTGGGAACCTATAGTGGTTAAACTGTGAGGAATTTGAAGATGATACAAACTAGAGTCTCATCACATTTTTTTTGTAGATTCTAAAAATATATATTTTTTAAATTTTTGGAATAAGATTGCACTTCTTTTTGCATCTCCCACGAAACTGGTTTTTTTCAAAAAACAACATTTTTAAAAAGTGACGCACTCAGTATAACGCATAACTTTATTTCCTTGAAGGATAAAATTCTAATTCTTTCAAATTTAGATTTGTAACTCTGATATCTAGTGCTTCCACTTGGTTAGATAATTTTTATTGAATATTTTTTCTTTAATCAAGTTTCAAAGTCAAACCAATTACAATTTAGACATAACAGGACCGTATAACTCATGATTTTTATTGTATGTATCAATTTATTTTTTTGTTGGATCAAGGACTCCAATATCTGGTGCACTCATATTTTTCAATTTCTTTATTTGATAATCTTCTATTTTTCCACATGTGCATAATAGAGAGTTTTGTTTTTGGTGAAAAACCTATATTTAATAAAACTTAAAAAATAAATAGATAATAAAATCAAAACATATTAAAATTCATTCTCAAATCGATCTTTGAAGTGCAAAATTTTAAACAATTTTGGTGCCTGAGAGGGTGGAGGTGAAAATAAGGGGGTTCGGTCGAACAAAAATAAAATGTTCAGTCGAATGGGGGTTTGACCAAACTAAGGTTCGACCAAACCCATTTCAAATATAATAAAAAAATAGATTTAAAGGGGGTTCGGTCAAACCCCCTCTAATAAAAATATATATTTCTTTGTTTTGCTCGTTGTATTTTATAATATTTAATATTAATATAAATGTAAATTATATTCTTTTTAAATTATAATATATAATATACTTATTATTACAATATGTTATAATAATTATATATTATTATAATAATATATAATATACTTATTATTACAATATATTTTAATAATTATATTATTATTATAATATTAAAAGTATATTATTAAAAACTATATGTATTAGAAATGGTTGAAAAGCATTTTGGGATGAGTTTTGGGTTGGGTAGTTTACTTGAGTGTAGGAATGATTCAAACAAAAGGTTTTTTTACGATCTCAACTAACAATATTGGAATGGCACAACCTTGTTTCATTGCCCCTCAGCCAAAGTCTAATATGAATGAACATCTACAGCTCTGTACCCAAGCTCTCCTTGACACTGGTAGGCGTTCTCTTCAACCAGAAATCATAAGAACATGGGTATTGATGTGGAAATGCATATTAATTTGATTTGATTAGAGAAATTTTGTTTGTTTATAGATATAAGCAAATATATATTTATGATGGGCATTGTTAGATAGATAAGTAGCTTGGAAGGAAAAGGAGTCATGTTTGGGAGTAGCGGTGGAGAGTCTTAGCTTGGGATCTATAGAGAGATGAAGAGCATGAGAGCAAGTCTAGAGGTAGTGAAAACATGGAAGGGAATGAATTTGGTGATGAGCAAGAAGATAACCATCCCAAAAAGAAGCACTATCACATGCATACTCCTCAGCAGATTCAAGAGATGGAAGCATATTCCCTTTTTTCACTAAACAATTCAATACTTGTCATCCATTGAGAATTGAATTATTTATGACTTTATTGCTATTTTGGGTTTGCTACAGGATTTTCAAAGAGTGCCCTCACCCTGGTGAGAAGCAAAGGAAACTTCTGAGTAAGCAATTGGGGCTTGCACCATGCTAGATTAAGTTTTGGTTCTAGAATCAATGAACCCAGATGAAAGTATGTCTAGGGATTAACAAAATGACTGAAAATTTGTAGTAATCTTGCAAAATTGATGAATTTTAGGGTTTCATGCTTTTGTACTTAATTTTTTCTAATCATGGCTTTTCAAATCTTTGATTTTTAGGGTCAACATGAGTGTCATGAAAACACTCTCCTCAAGAAGGATAACAAGAAGCTTCAATTGGATAACATGAAAATTAAAGAATCTATGAGAAATCCCATATACACCAACTGCAAAGCACTTGATGTTATTGCAAAAGTTAGTATTGAAGAGCAACAACTATGTATTGAGAATATTCGGTTGAAAGATGAGGTTTGTTTGCACAACCTAACTAATTTGATGATGCATATTCCAAATTTTTGTATTCTCAAAATGTAAACTGTGGTTAAAAGGATTATGAGTCACTCCTTTTGTAGTTGTTCCTATTCTGATTCTAATGTATTTACAACCCTACAAACCTCCTAGATTTTATTTTCTCTAGAAATATTTTTAGTGTAGTGATTTTCCCAAAACGATGAAATTGCTTCATATCATATACTGTATAATATTTAGATACACAAAAGGTTATTTTATTCTAATGCTTTAAATCACTTGATCAATGAAGTTGAAGATTTTTTAGCTTTGTGCTTATGGGTATTCTTTAACTATTCTTATGTTTTTTTAATGGGCCTGTATGGATTTTTCAGCTAGAGAGAATGGTAGGTATGGTTGGAAAAGTTTACGAAAGGCCCATATCATTGACTTGAGAGAGACATGGAGGGAGTGGGAGAGAAAGGGAGCACATGGGTAGGAGGGAGAGACTTGAGAGAGAGAGGGGGGAGTTGGAGAGAGATAAAGGGTAGGGGGTACAAGGGTTTAAGGGTTTAAGGGTTAAGGGTAGGGGGGAGAGAGGGAGAGGGGATAGGGAGGGAGAGAATCAAGAGGAGAGGGAGTGGGGAGAGGAGGATAGGAGAGGGAGTGGAGGGAGTACAAGAGGGGGTGGAGAGAGGGGTAGGAGGAGACTTAGGAGGGGGTGGGAGAGGGAGGAATATAAGAGAGGGGAGTGGGAGAGAGATAGAGGGTAGGGGTTAGGGAGGGTTAGGGTTTATTAGGGTTTATTTATTTGCATTGATTTATGTTTTATATATGTGTACAATAATTTATAATTAGATAATACTTAATTTTAAATTTTTCATAATTTCCCATGGAAAAATTCAATGGAACAAATTATATAAGTTGTATATAATTGTATATAAGATTTTTGAACCTAAGAATTCCATGAAACAAATATAAGTTGTATATAATTGTAATTTAGGAAAAATGATTTTAAAAAACTTCACTAGGTTTCAAATAAGGATTGAAATCATATATATGAGTTTACATGCAACCAAAAAAAGTGAGAGATGATTCTATCAAATATTCTTGAACTTAAGAATTTTCCATGGAACAAATATGTACATATAATTGTAATTTACACAAAATTATTTACAACTATGTACAAGTTACTATAAGTTCTCACTTGAGCATGTATAGAGTTACAAGTGAACTTGAAAACCATGAATATAATCTAAGTCAAAGATTCTGGTTCAACCCGCTCTTCAATAAGATGTAGAATTTTTTGATAATCATCTCTATCTAGTCTCCATTTTCTTTGGCCATGTGCATGTGGAACTACATGAAGATGTAGGGCAGTAGGAATTATTAAGTGACTATATTGATATACCTTGTTATCAGGTTGATAGTCAACAAAATGAATCCCATGTTGAACAACTTTGACTTGTTTTAGATATGTCCCTTGCATTACAACAAAACCTGCATGGTAAACATGAACCTAAGGTAAGACATATGAATGTGTGCAACATTTTCGTGCTCAAGTTTTGTACAATATATATTTAATGTTTATAATGTAATGTGCACATGTGAATACAATGTATATAAAATTTTAAATTCAAACTCACCTATGGGAAATGACATTCCATCACTTGTTTTAGGTTATGTTAGCTTATTCCTCTCTTTTGTACAACACAATAAATAATAGCTAATAGCTTTGATGTTTCCAGGCTCTGCTATGATTGCAAAAGCATATCCTGTACACCAAATTTACACAAAAAAATTCTAAAAAAGTTAGAATGTCCCTAAAGATCATTAAATAGATATATATAATATTTAAATTATTGAAAACTTACACATGTAACTTTTCTAACCAATCCTAAAATATGGTTATAATCAATTGAAATCAAAGGAATGTCTTCAAATCTTTCTTCCTCGTTTTCATCATATGTTTCTGAAACAACTATTGGCATTGTATCCCATTTACCAACATATCCAAGTTCTTGATTGTTGCATGCATAATTAGAGTTTCCTGCAATGCACTCAGTACAAAAACAAGAGTAATACCTTATGTCTAATTTCCATCCATGTCGACTATCTGAACTCCTAACACAATGCAAAGATCTTTTTTTTTCTACCCTCTTGCATCCATGCATCAATCTTTTTTCCACACCTAGATACATGTACAACAACAAACTTATGTGAAGAAATATGTATATATATATATATATAAATTTTTAAATTTAAATAAATTCAATTTTTTGATTTAATGTAATTTATACATACCTGATATCTCCCAAAAAAAATCTATGTGGAATGTGTCAGTTTTTTCTTGAAGATTTGCTGACCATATTTGATGCAAAGTGTTTCTTGCACCATTCAACAATATCATGTGCATTGTCTATACAATATTCTAGACAACTCATTTGATGCTTTCTTAAAGCTTGTTTGATGCAAGCTCCTTCTCCATCATGCTCACCCTTTCGATGCCCACTCTAAAAAAACTCCAAACATGTGGTATTTTGTAGATTTTATGATATCTACAAAGTGCATAGAATGGATGTGAAAATTTGAATTGTGTCACACATCCATTTGACCATACAAAATGTTTTTCAAATTTTACACCCCTGCTTCTCAAATTCTCAAAAAATACTATAAAGCAATGTTGGACAAAAAGTGTGTCATGCTCTTTATCATCACTAATATAAAAGTGATATTCTTTCTTAATGGCTCATCCTTCATCTATACTCTCAACACCATCCAATTCTAATTGTGCATGTCGATAACACACATGAACCATAATAGTGATCTAATTTGAAAAGTAATACTCTAATTGAATCTCCTTTTGATGTGCAAAGGAGTATTTTTCAGCAAATTTAACTACTGATAGAACTGTTCCATGTGGGAAAGTATCTCTCAATGTTTGGAATTGTTGTGCTTGCCACTTAGCAAAAAAGGAATGTTGTATGTATGGTCGTATCAATTTTCAAAAATATTCCATAAATTTTCCAATGGGAATCTCCTCTTTTACATAGTTCAACCTTGTGAATTCTTTCTCAATTTTTTTTTTCAACTTTACATACTTGTACCTACATGAGTAAAATATGTGAATAAGTAATAAACTACACAATCAATGAAACATTACATTGAAGAGAATTCAAATAACAATCTAATCAAATTGAAACAAATAAACTCTCTAAAATCAATACTTACCTCTTGCAATTTACTATCTTTGTTAGGTCAGTATCCTCAATTCTTGAAAGAAATTTAGCCAAATTCCCACATGTCTCACAAATTCATTTTATGCAGTTTATTTGAGGTCCATTTTCATGATCATATAATATAGACTTTATGAACAAACTTTCCTATTTAGGAGGTGCATTTTGAAACCCACATCTTTCTTCTCTCATCTTTCAAAACTCCTGATAGTAGAGATAAAATTCAATATGATAACATCAACAAAAAGTTTCAAAAAACTTTTTTATCTTCACATAATATGGCTTTAACCTTTGAAACATTGTTTGCCCAATCTTTATATGAGGATATGCATTACAAAAGTTCATATACATCTCAAATTGTATTATTTCTAGCCAATGTTTGATATGATTTTCATAAATACCAGGTCCAATCTTGTGTTTCATAACATCTCTAGTATTTTAAAATGGACGAGTCTGATCATGCCAAAAACCTGAGACCAAGTTCCTAACAACATCTTCAATATTGTTAGAATGGGGAGCTCTACACATAATTACCCAATTTCCTTCTAAACTCTCATCCAAAAAAATTCTCTTTTTCTCATATTTTATTAATGTGGTTCTACTATAACCAATTTTAGTTGAAAGTGCATACATTTTTATTTTTTCTTGCTATATCTTGATGTATAATAGATGTCAACATCACCCTTCTTGTAGTGTCCTTATCCACTAATCAAGATCCTTTCCCAATGGAATCTAAACCCTTTTTAACATTTTGAACAATATACTTTTGTAATCCCATGTGTTTCTTCTTATTTGATGTTGAATGTACACCCAACAATTGTAATGACTCTTTGAGCTCATCACAAAGAAGTAAACATGATAACAATTGGATTTTTTCAAGTGTATCAAGATGATTGATTATTCCATTTACAAATTTAGTCATTGACCTCTTTCTCTTATTATAAGGTTGGTTGGCATAACATTTCAGTTTCTCCATATCCATTTCAAGTAAATGATCTAAATTTCTATGAGAAATTTGTTTCCTCACCTTTTCAACTAGTTTTATATGCTCATCCATACCAGTAGGAGGAAGTGATCTTGACCCCTCTCCAACATGCATTGTTTGAACTTGGGCCTCCTCCCTATCGTCAAGAACCATGTGTTCTTGAGTGGATTCATTTGATCCAATGTATAGATTTGGCTTGACTTGAGCATGAGAACTTCCTGCTTGTTGAGCCCTTTCTACATATCACAAAATATTTTGTAAAAAATAGTGAGAGATGATGCTAGATAAGTGAAATTTATGTATGCAAGCAAACAAAGTGATAAGACATGATGCTATAAGTGAGATAAGTCTCTGCTAGTTTTATATGCTCATCCATACTAGTAGAAGGAAGTGATATTGACCCCTCTCCAACAAGCATTGTTTGAACTTTGGTCTCCTCCCTAACTTCAAGGTCCACATATTCTTCAACGGATTCATTTGATCTAATATCTAGATTTGGCTTGAAACTCCAGCTTGAGAAATTCCTTCTTGTTGTTTGAATTTACATGAAAGCAAAGAAAGTGAGAGACTATGAGTTACCTAAGTGGAGTTGAAACAAATAAAATCAAAGATTCTTGAACTTAAGAATTCTATGGAACAAAAGCAATTGGAAATAGATGATAAATAATTTAGGGAATGCCTAGATGCAAGATGACTATTGGAAATATATTTATAAGCAAAACAAATTGAGGTTTTAATAAAAGTACTAAACACACACTTGAGAGAGAGAGAAGAAACAATCATGTACCTTGTTTCTTTCTATGATAATTTTCCAAGTTTTGTTCACATCTCTTTTGTTCTTCTTTTGACAATTTTTGTTGAGATGCATTTTTTATTTTTCTTTGTTGTCCCATTTTCTTCTTCAACTTAAAGATGACTCAAAACAAGTCCTCTACCAACTTAGTTAAATTATCCTCCAAAATTTTCCTTGATTGATAAAAATGAAAAGTTGTCTCTCCAATATTTGCCTCCTTGATAAATGTGCAAAAACCTCTTCCCTAAAATCTACTCTCCAAGTGATATAAATGTGAATTAATCTTGCAATTTGGTATCTAGAATAATGAAAAATAATCTTCTATTTATATGCATATGGGATGGGAAAAAAATTATTCTAGTGTACATGGAATAACTAGATCCTAGTTTAAATGAATCAAATGGTAAACAAACAAGTTCTTTCATTGTGGATTTTGTTGTTATTTAATGCATAGGTATGCACAACATATCTAGAAATTTTAGAATTTTGTTACTTGTCAAAAATGTATAATGGAGGAATAATTTGAATTGAATTTTCTTAATTATATTTGAATTGAATTTCAAGTTACTTGTCAAAAATGTATAATAGAGGTGCAATTTGAATTGAATTTTCTTAATTATATTTGAATTGAATTTCAAGTTACTTGTCAAAAATATTATATTTTGTTCTCAACTCAATGGTTCATGTGGCTTAAGTCATTTTTAAAATATATTTATTGTGATCAACATGAATGAACTTAATTATAAGGTGGCATTGATTTCCTAAAATTCTACTAGAGATCAAATGTATATCATATAAGGAAATGTAAGTTGTAAGAGATCATAAAATAAGCAAACATGCATGTATATTGAATATTTAAAGAAAATGCATACATATATCATGTAAAAATGTAACTATAAGCAAACACATGTACATACATGTAAAGAGATTCAATGTATAAACATAACACATGTTGTAAGCAAAGATGAAAATGTATGTATCTATCATATAAGAAAATGTATGTAGATATCATATAAGAAAATGTATGTACATATCATATAAGAAAATGTAAATTAGAGATCATCAAATGTTGAACACTAAAGATCAAAAAATAAGCAAATGTATGTATATCATATAAGAAAATGTAAGTTAGAGATCATCAAATCTTGAATACTAAAGATCATCATATAAGCAAATACATGTAGTAAAGATCATAAATCTAGTGTGTAGGGCCTAATATGAATGTTGACTCCTAGTTGAATGACCATCTAAATGAGAAAGATCCTACTCTGATGGATGTGTTGAGCCTTGCAAATAAAATTATGTACAAAATTTGTTAACTACATATAATTTATATTAAATAAATTTTATTAAAGTTATTTTTAAATGAACTTGTATTTTTAAATATCTATCTAGATCTATGCATACATATTGCATGTACATTTACATGTGTATATATAAAAAAATAAAACTCACATGTCCATTGGTAGCAAATTCATCCACAAAGTCACGTCGATCATGTACATGATTTAGACGAAGGCTAGGAGTGACATGAGGTATGTCCACATGTAACAATATATATATATACATATCTATCAACTTACATGAATATCTATTTAAAAAAATAAAAATAAAAAAAAATTGAAACATGCACATGCACACATACATGCATATCATCTGATATTGGATGACATAATTCCTCTGAAACGGTCACCTCCACCATATCCATGAAACGATCAAGCGATGAATCAACATCTGCATCCATCCGATCTATCCCATGTCATGCCATAAATGATGAATGTAGAGGACTATGAAGGTGAGATGGCATTGGTGATGATGAACTAGAACCAATCAACATATCAGTAAAACCCATAGTCTGTGTAGCTACCAAATGAATTGGAGGTGGATCCTGATGTGCACTAGTGCTCGGTTGAGAGTGATGGGATCCTGGAGCTAAATAGAATATGTGTGCCAAACGATCTTTGACATGCTCTATACCAATCCCGTATTTTGATGCAATGTGGGAATATGCCTCCAACAGGTCCTCAACCAAATAATGCAGAGTCTTGTGTGCCATATCTCCTGTAAGTGCATCAAGCTATGTGGGAGTAGGGATGTTGACTGCTATAAAAGGATCCATGGTGGTCCACTCTGCTGAAAATGGCATGGATCGGGAACGTCTAGACATCAAATATTGACCTACACGATCATTAGATACCCTAGTGGTGGTAGCCGCAATGTCACCTACAGTGTGAATTGCTCCCTTTTGGGAGCAATGTCAACCTCATTTGCTATGGGGGCTAGAGATGGGGTGAGAGAAGGAGACCTCTCACCAACTAATGCCCTAAACATTGGGGCTAGTCTATCTGCTCAATGATAGGTGGGCCTATCGACAATCTTGCCATGCCCTTGACCAAGATATGGTGGAATGTCTAGGTAGTTGAATTTGAAACCCAAATGGACCTCAACATATAACTAGTGAATAAAATATAATGGAATTCGGTCATTTTTTGGGTATTGACTGTGCTGTGAGAAATCATGGGTAGATCAATTCATCCATAGCATGATGGACACATTTAGTGACCCGGTATCCCCTAACCTTATGTACATTCTGATAAAAAAGAAAACAAGTTTTTTTTATCATTTCTTTGGTCACACTTCCTGTATTTGTTTAAGGGGAACATCACTATGTACTTCTTCCCACATGTGGGAAATAATAGCAGCTACTCTTTCTAGGGAAAATGCACTAGTCCTCTCAAGTTCATCTCTTAGTTTTTCTAAACTATGTAATATTGGCACGCATGGTTCAAAATATCTCCATGGGTTTGCACCCTGTGCTAATGAGTCTCTCAATTGTTTAATCTCATTAGTGGTATTTGCAAACAAAGAATCTAGAGGTGGAACATGATCTACATTTTCCATGTTATATATATGTGTATGATCAATTTTTAGAGTGTGCATTAAATATAAATTAAAAAAAATCAAACATATCGATAGAACATTGTATCAAAAAAAGAAAATCAAATACAAGGAATGCAAACTCAGTATTTTGTCATTGATTTCGTCCTATCATCCTCTATCTCCAGTGTTTTTGTCGATTCCAGCTTGCTCTCAGATTGTGTGCTAGGCTCAACAAACAATCTTCCTAGAGAATGAGATTGAATATGAATGCATGCTATGCTAAGATATGATTATGCTTAAACTAAACATGATTGCTAGAATTGAAGATTATGAAAATGCTATGAATGTTGAAACTGATAATGACAATGCTAGAATGCTAGAATACTAGAATGCAAGTAAGCTCTAATGTACACGTGTTGTAACCAATGCTTGGATTCGTAGGGGTATTTATAGAGTTTTTGAAAGATTTTGATTGGCTGATGTGATCAATGGCTGTGAAAATTCTTGGCAAATCGAACGGTCGAATATGGATAAGACTGGAGAGAAAAATAGAAGAAAACAAAAAACAAGATTTGTTTCCTTTTTCGTAGAAGAGATAAGATGAGATGATAAAGATGAATTGTAAAAATCATATTTTTTGTGATATTTTGGAAAGATTTTGAAGATAAATAATGAATTATAAATTCAATTATTTATTTATGGGTGACATGGAAGATTTTTCTTAATTGAATAAGATATTCAATTAAGATTTGGATAATAATAAAAGATTTCATAATTAAATAAAATATTTAATTATGATTTTAAAATATATGAAAGATATTTAATTAAATGAAGATAATTAAATTTTTAGGAAATGGTCCGTGTAGATGAAATTAATTAAATAAAATATTTAATTAATTAGAAGAAAGATTTGAATACGAGAAAGCAAATATTTAAATTTAATTAAATAAAAAAGACTTAATTAAATTCAAAAGGTGATAATTAATTAAAATAAATAAAATATATTTATTTAATTAATCAAGTAGACATATGAATGTGAAATAATTAAATAAAGTGAATTTATTTAATTAAGGTGGAAGAATAATGTGAATGAACAATATAATTAAATTAATTAAATTTAATCATATGTAGAGGACTTTAGAGAAATTAATTAAATAATAAATATTTAATTAAATGTCAGGATTAATTAGACATGACCAATTTTATGCATATAAATTTTGTCCCTCTTTGAAGTGATGTGTGAAACTCATTGCTTCAAAGAAAATATTTCTGCCTTTGAAATTTTGTTCTGTTTGATTTTGCCCCTGATCAGAAAAAATTTAACTGATATGCTCCTGATTAATGTGCCCTGATACTGATGTTGTCCCCTCGAGAGATAAATCATTGATGATGAGAAAAATGTTGAGTTGGTGATGAAAGTTCAGATGGTGAGAGGGATGCAGTGATTTAGCTCCCGATAATTGATTAAAGGTTGCCCCAGCTTGAAAAATGATGCCCCTTTTGATGGAAATGATGAAATGATGATGATGTATATTGATTCTTTGGTCAATAGATAGATAAATTGTCTTATCATCATGTTGATATGGATAGAAATGATAGAAAATATGATAAATGATGAATTGATAATTCTACTTCCAAGAATATAAAACAATGAGTAGATAACTGATAACTTTGTTTCCATTGAATGAAAAACAAAGAGTAGAATGATTGATGGATTACGATTTTGCTGAGAACTTTGCTTGAGAAAAAAAAGAATAGATGATTGATATGAATTCTGATAAATTTTCTTTCTGCGATAGAAAACATATAGTAGATGATTGATAGGACTTTTGATAAATTTTCTTTTTGTGATAGAAAATAAATAACAGATGATTGATAGGACTTCTGATAAATTTTCTTTCTACAATAGAAAAAAATAGTAGATGATGTGATTGAAAACATATTTTCATTCATGATTGAAGTAAAAATAGGAATATGATTTGATTGTTGATAAATTCATCGCGATGAAGATAAATAGTAAATATTTCATTTGATGTTTGATAAATCCATCTTGATTCAAAGATAGATAGTAAAGATTTGATTTGATGTATGATAAATCCATCTTGATGAAGATAGATAGTAAATATTTGATTTAATGTCTTGATAAATTTGATTTCATTGAAAAGAAAAAACAAATAGTAAATGAGGATTGATAGCTTGATTTGAGATTTTAAAAGATAGAGGGCATGATTGCATGATATGAGGCATTGATAGATAAATCGCATGATATGACTCATTTGATAGATACTGAGATTCTAATTGACCTTTACACAGTCGATGTGTGTCGGGACCACACAAAAATTCTAGGATAGGAGGTGTAGGAGGTGGTGGACTTCCACCATAGAGGCTAGCTCCATCAAGGGGAACTAGTAGCTTAGAGTTATGAGACTCATTATTGATTCATTCACACATCACAATGTATATTATTTTTGGAGTGTGTATGTTATTTTGGTCAGATCTCTTGTATCTCTCTTTGGAGTTTTTAGCTTCATTGGACATTGGACATTTGTATTATTTTTGATGAGCGATGATATGCAATGGTGATGATTTTTGATGGCGTGATGTGCATTTATGAGATGATGATGTGATATGCATGTATTTTTGCATGATGTGATATGGATTTTGATATGCATTTTAATGATTTGATGACCAACATGATAGGCAAGATGATTGGATATGATGTTTATATGATGATGATGAAAAATGATTTATGATGTGTACTATTGATGTCATGAAAGTGGATGATGATGATAAAAATCCAACGTGCTAAAATGATATGATATATGATATGAAATTCTATGAAAATGTATGTTTTGCAAATGATGTGGAAATGTAATGTATGTATGAAATTTTTGTTTTTGTATTTTTCAAATGCAATAAATAATGATTATGTGATGGAAAATTGATGTTGTGTTTATGAAATGCATCATGAATGTGCAATATGTATATGAATTAGGAAAAGATCTGAAATGATATGTGAGATGGGTCAAGTTTTATGTGAAAAATGGCATGATATATAAATAATATGAAAATGATAGATGGATAAAGATATGATATGAATGTAATGTGATGAATGATAGATGATATGAAGTGAAATGATTAATAATAATGAAATATATGATAAGATGATAAATGTTATGTAATGAAATGAGATGAAATAGATGAAATGATAATGCTAAATGAAATGACAATGAAAATGTAATGAAATGATAAGTAAAATGAAATAGATTATGAAATGATAAGTGAAATGAAATGAAATGAAATGCTAAAATTAAATGAAATGAAATGCTAAAATGAAGTGAAATGATAAAATGAAGATGGTAAATGGGATGTAACCACGTAGAATGAAAATGACATGGATGTGAAAATGATAAGTAAGATGTTAATGATATGAAGACGATAGATAATATGAAAATGGAAATGATATGAAATACCTAATGGATAAATGAATGATATGAAATGATAAAGGATCTAAATGATATGAAGATGATATAAAATGAGAATGATCAATGGCATGGAATGAAATTATTTGATATGAAAAATGAAAAATGAAATGATAATGCATAATGATGGATAACTAAATGATAAAGTATCTAAATGATATGAAAATGAATGATAAATGATAAACTATATGATATGTACAGGACCTAGATGAAATGATAATGATTAATGAAATGAGGATGAAGATGAAAGATGATAATGAATCAAATGTATGAATGTCCTCCACAAATAGTCCAAAGAGACATGACAACCGTTGATGTTTTTGTTTAGCCTTTTAAAAAATCTAATGCAAATCCAGTATGCAGATATGTACAATGATCTAAATGAAACCAACTATTTGTTGAGCCTTCTGTTAGCTTTCTTGAATCATCATAGAGCATTTTAAAATGTTAGAAGTATGTACAAGCATCAGAGGGGAAATTAGCACCAATGATGACTTGAGTACAACTTTCATCAGTTTTGATATAGCAAGTGAACACAAGCATCGAGGTATAATTGAACCGAGATGACCTCAACATTTCTTGCATAAAAAAACAAAGATTAACCACTTTCTAATGCAAATGTGGAACTGTCATTAATGATATGCTTTGAAAATCATGTCGCACAACATATTTGCACTAGATTGATGGTCAATCTCAAGACAACAGACAAAGAAAAATCATTATCTTTCCTTGCCACTCTAGTTTAGTACATCATCGAGTGTGCTCCAGAGGGATGATAACAAAAATCAAACAACCATTGTTCAAAATATAATACTACTATTCCAAACATTATTCAGATTTTAGATCATCCAAATATGAGTCATGATATGAATTTTGCTAAAAACTATTGTGATATGGATCAACGATTGGATAGTTGTTCATAGGATTTGATTGTTTGTTCGCATGATTGGATTTTATGTCATTGTCTAGCTGTTTTGGTAAAACCTGAAAGTTGATTGCCCCCAATATGTCAACATTTTCCCCCAATATTGACACAACTTGCTAAAGTGAATATGTACAATGATCAAGCCATGGTAAGACGCTATTGCTCTAGGAAAATGATGACATTATGATGCTGATATGGCTCTAAGATGATGGTGAAAAGATGCATGAAATGAAGGCTGAGAAGCTAAGTGCAGGATATGAACTAATAGAAGGAGAGCTACAAATAGCGTCTATTTGCCAAATTTTCACTATTTCTCTTTATTACATTTCTCTTATTTCTTTTTTATTTATTTTTTTGTATTTTTCTTGTTTTGTATTTTGATGTTTTTTGGATTTTGATATTTTCTGAATTTTTTTTAGATTTTGATGTTGTTTTTTTTAATTTTTTTATGGATTTTTGATGTTGTTTCAATGTTTTGGATTTTAATTTTTTTGGATTTTGATGTTTTGATTTTTTTTTTTTTTTTTCAAGGACATTTAAGATGGAATGGGATGACCAATTGAAGAAACAAGATGCCCCACAATATAAGAGAAGATGCATGATGAAGGATATGGTATGGAATATTTGGATGAAGTGAATAGGATAAGATGCATGATTTTCAAGAAGATCCTTAACCTTGTAAAGATCAAAGGTGAAATGAGGATAATGACAATGAATGATAAGAGGAAAATGGAAGATAGTATATTGATAGAGAGATGGATATGAAAGATAATATTTTCATGATAGGAGAATGGAGGAAGGGTTTAAGCATCAATTTTTATGACTAATATCCCTTGAATATGTTCTCTAATAGACCATGGGAATGGGAGTTAGACTTATAAATGTTGGCATGATAGTAGAAGCTAAGGCCTTATTCAAAGCTTTGAATCAAAGGAGGAGAATGGGGATTGGGTGTTGGATAATGGATAGGAGTTTGGAAGGCTTGGTGATGGATAGATGGAAAGGATGACAAGATTAAAATTGGCACACAACTTGAAAGGTGATGGAGGAAAAGTGGATTTGGAAGGTGATATGTTTTTAGATGGGAGATGGTGAGAAGCTTTCGGGTTGGCAAATTTGGATGCCAATTTTGATTTTATTGCTTCTATGAGACTTTTAGGAATCCACATGACTTTTGATTTTGATATTTTCTTTATGGGCCTTTGTGGCCTTTGAGATTTTTCTCTTTGATTTATGGACCTTTGTAGTCTTTGAAAATTTTCTTTTGAATTGATAGAACTTTATGGCCTTTTGAATTTTTCTTTTTCTTTGATGGGCCTTTGTGGCCTTTTGAAAATTTCTTTTATTTTTGCACGACTCTTCGAGGAGACATGTTGATCCTTTGACACATGTGTGGATTTTTATATTGAATATTTTGACATTTGGCACACAAATTTCTTCCAAAGGCAATGGGGGGAGTGTATTGAGATGACCGATATGGAGGTATGATGGATGAGTTAATGTAGGAATAATTTTGAAAGTGGATCAAGGATGTGTGCCTTTGTTGTTCTTGAAGAATAGGAGATGGGGAAATGTGGGACCCTAATATGGATGGAAGGGTTGATGAGCTAGGGTTGGGATGATAAGGACCAATGATAGATGGAAATGAATCATTGGATGTAGAGGATATGATAGAAGAAGGTGATTGAATGGAATCGTTATCTTGGGTGAAATAATTGAGAGGTTCATTTTGAATTATGGGGGATGAAGATAAATGCATGACATGATAGGATTGGTCAATTTTATTTGATGGCTTAGATTTGGGCTTCTCATTTAACCTTTGCAAAAATTCAAAAACATTGAATTTGGATGATGTTTTTGGAGGAGAAGAGGTTACATTCATATTTCCGTCAAAGGACTTCTTAGTTGTGCCCACTTGTATTTCCTTGATTTTACTTTGGAGTGCTCTTATTTGTTGGGTAAGAGTACTAAGATCATTTAATGGAGTTTTAGTCTTTTTAAGATCTTCCTTAATTTTATCCATATTGTAGTCAGGGGGAAATTTGGCACCTTGGTTTTCCAATAAAAGAAAGTAGCCTTCTTTATCTCTCTCTAAGATCTTGTCCAAAATTATGTGAAATTGTGGATCTTGTTCAACTTCTTGAATCATTTCATCGGTTATTTCATCATTTGAACTATTCCCAATATGAAACCTTTGAAAAGGATTTTCTTCCCTATCACCCATGTTGTAAACTGGATCTCTTCTTTCATCTTCTTCTTTTTGTTTTTTGGGACCTTGTGACAACAAGCATATGCTTTTGAAATGTTCTTCTAAAATTAGATCACAAGTTTGAGAAGTGCACAAATGATGATGTCTTGATCTGATAAGATGAAAATCCTACATGATATGATCAAATGAAATTTATAACTCTTGATTGTGGTTTCCAAGATGAAACGATATCAAAATCTTGTTAGGGAAGTTAAATCAATAATCAGAAACTTGTTTGAAAAGATACACTTTTTGAGATTTGATCCTAGTCTTGAAAAATGATAAGTGTATCAAATAGCCTAGTTTGTTTTCAAGATCAGTGAATGATTTGGCTGGGATGAGTGGGATATTCAATTGAGGGTTGCGATATGAAATCAAACTTAAGAGGCTGATTGTGATTGTGTTGTTGAGATAAAAATCTTCTTTGGAAATAGGCCTGGGAATACAAAGGCTCTACAGTGTACTCGTCAGTAAATCCCCTAACAAAATCTTGGTACCTATGAAGGAGTAAGACATTTCGACTCTTGTAAAGGAATTTTATTTATTGCAAAGTCTTTTTGTAACCTAAATTTTTCTTAGGTTTCTTGATCCTATTGGCAATTGACTTCCTAACAAATGTGGTGGATTTCCAATCTCAAAGCATAAAAGATATCATGGATCTAGCTAGTCCAATGATGGTAGAAACTCAGATTTTGGTATAAAGGTTGATTCAATCAAATTCTTAGTGCTTTCTTGGATGATTTTAATCTGATTTAACATGAGGAAAATACAAAAAACACTCTGAAAATAGTTGCTCTTTTAATCCCTAAACATCAAGTGTATGTTCAAAAATGTTTTCAAGAAATGTTTTCATAGGTTCTTGCACATAACAGACAATTCAGGTAGACTGAATCTTAGTGCTCAAGTAGGTCATCATAATAATCAACAACCCACATCTTAGAACTGGGTTGACTCACACAGCCATGTTACCCCCGAAAGGGGCACCCGTGTTTTTGTATTTTTTAGGCACGTACTTAGAGTGATGAAAGTGGATACCATATCCCCTGAGCAAACAATCCTTGGTAGTTATATGGTGAGTGTCTTGGGGGAAGATTCTTCCCTCCCCTTGCACTGTGATTATTAGGATGTTTGGAAACTGATTCGGCTGGCTTCTACACTAAGTTCTTAGTAAGGGTTTCCATTCAGTGTGACAAATAATAAACTCCCTCAGGAGACCTCCCAACCTTTAGAACAAAGGCTTTGGGGATGGTTATCTTGCACACTACAAGAAAAAGTGGGTTTTCCCATATTTTATTTAAATTTTATAGTGGGGTGGAATAGGTTGGCTTTGGCTTGAACCCACTTGGGTTGTTCCTCTTGGGTGAGTACTTTTTCCCACAAGAGCAGACCCTCTATAGGATGTAATAAAGCATTAAAATTACAGGAATTGAAAAGGAAAGTCTAGTATTCTGATTACCCAGTTGAGGGGAGAACATAAACCTATTTCCAAAGAAAAAGCAAACAATGTTCCTTTTACAACCCAAATGACAATGATTTAATCTATGTGAAGATGTTGCTTCACAACAAGCATGGGTTTCATTTTAACCGAAAAATCAATGTGTGGTGACTACCCTAGGATTGCTTCATTTTAAATTCCATGTCTATCCTAGGATTGGTTCATTTTAAATTATTGTGTCTACCCTAATATGGGTTCATTTTAATCCAAAAGTAGCAATAAAACCACTATCCACTGTCGTGTCAGATCTAGAGAGTAAATTATACAAATTACAAATGCACCAGAACAAAAGTCATATGAGCTAAATAATATGTGAGAATTTGAAAATTTCAACTTTGTCAAAGTTGATAAAAACCTACACCATTGGATACCTTGTGAAATTATACCCTATTTAAAAAAAATCTTTGAAAAAGACCAAAATATGACCAAAATATGGCCATTTTAAGGTTGACTATAAAAGCGCTAAAACAGAGGTCATATGCACTAAAATAGTCCTCGTATGCACTAAAAGAAGTGCCATATGCGCTAAAAAATGCTAGATGCACTAAAAAAAATGCCAGATGCACTAAAACAAATAGTAAATGTGCTGCAAAAAACTTTAAATGCACTAAAAGAAATCCTAAATGCGCTAATCTAGAAATGCAACTTTAAAAAAAAAAAAATTGATGAAGTGAGCTAATGTATGCACCTTTTTATTCCCTATATGGGCTATTATGTTCCCTAGATGTGAAGAAACAGTTCCTAGATGCGCTGAAAGACCTACAAAAATGCTGAAAGAAGCCCTGGATGCACTACAAAAACCCACAAATGTGCTAAAAAATGATTTTTTTTGAAAAGCCAAACTTCCAAACGTGGAAACCTATTAGAAAACCTGCAAGTAGATGTCAAAAATGGGGCAAAGGCTCCACGGTGGGCGCTAGAAATGTGTGATCAATTTTTAGAGTGTGCAATAAATGTAAATTAAAACAAATCAAACACACCAATAGAACATTGTATCAAAAAAAGAAAATCAATAACAAGGAATGCAAACTCAATATTCTATTGTTGATGTTGTCCTATCATCCTCTATCTCCAGTGTTTTTGTCGATTCCATCTTGCTCTTAGATTGTGTGCTAGGCTCAACAAACGGTCTTCCTAGAGAACAAGATTGAATATGAATGCATGCTATGCTAAGATATGATTATGCTTAAACTAAACATGATTGCTATAATTGAAGATTATGAAAATGCTATGAATGCTAAAATTGATAATGACAATTCTAGAATGCAAGTAAGCTCTAATGTTCGTGTGTGTTGTAACCAATGCTTGGATTCGCAAGGGTATTTATAGAGTTTTCGAAAGATTCTGATTAGTTGATGTGATCAATGACTATGAAAATTCTTGGCAGATCAAATGGTCGAAGATGGATAAGACTAGAGAGAAAAATGGAAGAAAACAAAAAACAAGATTTGTTTCCTTTTTCGTAGAAGAGATAAGATGAGATGATAAAGATGAATTGTAAAAATCATCTTTTTTGTGATATTTTGGAAAGATTTTGAAGATAAATAATGAATTATTTATTTATGGGTGACATGGAAAATTTTTCTTAATCAAATAAGATATTCAATTAAGATTTGGATAATAATAAAAGATTTCATAATTAAATAAAATATTTAATTATGATTTGAAAAGATATGAAAGATATTGAATTAAATAAAGATAATTAATTTTTTAGGAAATGACATGTAGATGAAATTAATTAAATAAAATATTTAATTAATTAGAAGAAAGATTTGAATAGGAGAAAAAAAATATTTAAATTTAATTAAATAAAAAAGACTTAATTAAATTCAAAAGGTGATAATTAATTAAAATAAATAAATAAATTTATTTCATTAATCAAGTAGACATATGAATGTGAAATAATTAAATAAAGTGAATTTATTTAATTAAGGTGGAAGAATAGAGTGAATGAACAATATAATTAAATTAATTAAATTTAATCATATGTAGAGGACTTTAGAGAAATTAATTATATAATAAATATTTAATTAAATGTCAGGATTAATTAGACATGACCAATTTTATGCATATATAATATGTATGTACACCTAAAAGAGCAATGAGACCTTGGTAAATAATATATCTAGATAAAGGGAATATAAATCTAAAACACTTGTAATAATTCATCTACTCATCAATAATATTTTGATACCATTAACAAAAACAAATTCAAAATCTATCCTATTTTTTAATAATTTCAAAACATTCAAATTACTAGATTGCACACAAAACATAATCTAAAATAGTTCTAAAATTTAAATTTAAAACATAATCTAAAATAGTTCTAAAATTTAAATTACTAGATTGCACATAAAGCATCATTACTTATCATTGGTGGTCATGTAAAATCAATCTAGTCATTATTGAAGGCACAAATAAGAGAAGAAAATGAGACATATGATAAGCTTGTAAATATAATTTCTAATGAGTCTATTGATTATATTATTTTGCAAGAAGTAAAATTGGTAACATGTAACCATAATTAACACTTTAATTTATTTAGAAGGATGCTTTTATTTGGAAGCTAGTCATTAGAATAAGAGACATGATCTATGAAATTTGATTGATAAGTATAAGATAGATTATGCAATTAACTCTACTATTTGCCCATGTTATAAATTATTTTAAGTTATTTATAAAATTAACCTAGCTATTGTTTGACATTATTTGTCTTTATGCATTAGATGATTACCAATGAAGATGTCCCTTATAAGGTTCAATGTAATGATGGAAAATAAAGATAAAAAGTATTGAGGACCTATATTTTATTTTAATAGCATAATAAGATAGTTCCCTCTACTAGCAAATGAAAAATCGTATGTGCTTCATTGCATAATTATTGAAATTGACACCCTATGATTTGATAGAAATTAAGATATATTGATTGATCTAAATGGAGCTATATCAACTAATTGTAGATCTAATATAAGTGACATAAAGCCTCAATGTCTCATTTGTATTAAAATATGTGGATGATGTGGCTATTTTAAGGCCCAAAATTTCATGTGTTAATAGCATAAACATATAAAATTGATTTTTTTGGGAGTTTGTACCAAATACCTTTTTCCAAACACAACTTTTGTTTAAAACACCTCAAGACCTATGAATGACATTAAAAATTTCCTAACTTAAAGACCATCAAGGAAGGTATTAATGCCATATGTGGCTTCCTTTTCCTATTATATAAAATTCAACTAAAATAGCTTTTAAGAAATAGTTCCACAAAATTAGAGGGGTCCAACCATGTTTTCAATTAATTTAAAACTAATATTTTAAGATTTTTTAATTTTTAAATAAATATATAATTTTCTTACATTACTTTGAATTAAAATGATAATAGTGGACATAAATTACACAAAATTGAATGTTATTAAAATTTTGGTTAAAAATTAAGAAGGTTAACCTTTAAAGCCATTGAGGAAGTTATTGAGCTACTATAATTGGTTTATCCATGAAGGGCTTGAAGTCTCATAAATAAAGTAAATACAAGAGGAAGGAAAATATAGATGATTTCCTCACAAGTATATGAATGTTTGTACTTGATTATTTATTTCATCCTAGAAAGAAACTATAAATGTTGTTTATCCTATTAATTTTATCTTATTAATAATATTAGATGCATGTGACTTGTTAGCTTCCCTTTTCATTTACTCATGTAATTTAGGAAATCTATTATTAGAGTTGCACATGAGAAAAAAATGAGCTCCCCTCCACTAAGGGCTTATTTTTTTCTTATACCAATTTTAGAATTTTATTATTTCAATTATTAATCCTAATCAAAATGTGGTGAAGGGGAAATAATACCCATCCAATAAGTGTTCCCCAATCCCTTGAAAAGGAAAACTTGTGTATTATCCAACTTGGCTATCATTGTTAGGATTCTAGCTTCTAGTTCTACTATTTTTAGAATACTACTAGAGCCTCGATTGATGACTCCCTTCTCTATCCTATGGATGAGGATCCCTCTAAGATTGGTTGTTGCACCTCTTCGAATGAGATTAGTAACAAGGTTTATGAGTGTTTTAAATAGGGGAAGAGGTTGGGTATATAATGTACTTTAGACATGGTTGTTGAATGTAAAATTATTTAGACCATGAGAGGGTTGAACAATTTAAAAAGAATTGGAAGAAAACTATAATATATAACATAGCATCCTTAAATGGTTCAAATTTTAAATGAAACAATGAAAGAAAAAATAAGAAAACAAAGATTAGTGTAAAATTATTTGAAAATAATTGGGGATAAAAATATCTAATTTAATAGTTGTTAACATAAATGAACTTAAAAATAGGATTATGTAAGTGAAAAAAAAGTTATATTTCCTTCATTGAGACTAAATTTATCTAGTTAAGATATGTGGGTGATCCCACAATAGTGGTTTACAATTTTTGGCCAAACTGGACACTAGAATTATTTTTTTAAACTAAATCTTCACATTCGGGAACCTATAACAGCTAAACCGTGAAGAATATGAAGATGATGCAAAGTAGAGTCTTGTCACATTTTGTCTGCAGATTCTAAAAATATTTTTTTCAAAATTTTTGGAATTAGATTCCACTTCTTTTTCCATCTCCTACGAAAACTGGTTTTTTTCAAAAAACAACATTTTTAAAAAGTGATGCACACCGTATAACGCATAATTTTTTTTCCATGAAGGATGAAATCCTAATTCTTTCGAATTTATATTTTTAACTTTGATATCTAGTGCTTCCACTTATTTAGATATTTTTTTTACTGAATATTTTTTCTTTAATTAAGTTTCAAAGTCAAACCAATTACAATTCAGACATAGTGCAACTGTATAATGCATAACTTTTTTTTGTATATATCAAAATTCAATTTTTTTTTCTGTTGGATCAAGGACTTCAATATCTGGTGCACTCATATTTTTCAATTTTCTTTGTTGATAATCTGTTATTTTTCCACATGTGCAGAACAAAGACCTTCATTTTCGATGAAAAACCAATGTTTAATAAAACTAAAAAAATAAATACATAATAAAACCAAAAAATATTAAAATTATATTCGTTGGATAGCTCATTCTGAGGACTACCTAATTCTAGTTGGGTTTGTGAATATTCCTCCATTTTCATCCTCAAACTGAGCTCCGAAGTGCCAAAATTCAAGTTTTTTTTGGTCTCAAGGGGGAATGAGGAATAAAGGGGGTTCGAATGAACCCCTAGGGGTTCAAGTGAACCCGCGAACCCCTAGGGGTTCATTTGAACCAAGGTTGATTCGAACCCTGATTCATTCGAACCCCCCTTCTATAAGGGGTTTTGATGGCTTTTTTGGCGGGAAAGTATTTAGAGGGTTCGACCAAACCTAGGTTTTGCCGAACCCCTAAAATCATTTTTTTTGCCATGCATTCATTTTTTGTGAGTTTTCCTTCCTCACTTCAATTGTAAACCACTATTGTGGCTTCACCCATGTCTAAAATTAAGAATTCACACTAAAATATCATATTTTTATATGTATAAAGTTTAGATACCATCAAACTATTTAAACTTATAGATTGCATAAAGCTATAAATTTAATCGTTAAAACTAATTTATTAGGAATAAAATCTAATAAAGTTTGACTTCATATTGCATACTTGTTATAAATATCTCACTAATCCAACCATACATTTATATATGTTAAAAAATATATAATAACAATTTATACAATTCTAATAATGATAGTAAATCTAATCAAACATGACCCAAATGTAGGATAAAGACAAGAATCTTAATCTATACCATTATTTTGAGTTTGGTTTAATAGAAATTGTAAACATTTATAATCATGAAGAAAACAATGAATAAACTAAGGATCATTTTAACAATGGTGAATTAGTGCCTAAAGATTGGCCTAAAAAATTATAATATTCAACATTCTCATCACAAATGATATATGAAAACTAAGGATCATATGGTTATATATTTTCATAGATTTAAAATTTGAATATTTATTACTATAACATATTCATCACAATTAGATTTTTAAATAATATTGTAATAATTTATTATGTCTTTGAAATTTGTTTTGTGGAATTTAATGTTCTTTTTTAAATTTAAGTTAGAGTAAGTAGAATCTAATGAGAGACTTTAAAAAGATTCAAGTAATTTATGTTTGCCTTAAAATTACGATTATTGTTCGATTAAATAGATTATTGATTGTATTTTGATTTCAAAATGGGAAATAGTTTAAAATTATAGAACCATATTATCCTTTGATACAAAAAGCTATGTCAAGGATTATTTGTATCTTCCTCATAATTATGTTTCACATATTGAATATTTTAGGGAGGATTGTGTTGATGATTTGGAAGTTGAAGCAAAGATTGGTTGAGATTGACAAAGGATATTTTTATAAACTCCAAAATCCTAATAATAGAGAAGATGGTGAGTCATATTTTAATAGACCTTGTCTTCACTCCTTCAAGTCAAATGCAACCTCTCCAACCAATATATTGGATTGTAAAATAATTAATAGATATATATGAACTTACTCCTAATCATCCTCCATTTACCCTACCATTAGATATGCATAAATTGGTATTCACCTACTTGAAATTCTTATGAGACCCTAGGTGGCTTTGTGAATATATCAAAAATATTATGCATGATGTCTAAGAATTTAATTGTGATGAATTGATATATTCCAAGAATTTATAAATGAAGTATATTCATATATATGTATTTGTTTGAGTGTCTAAAATTAGTTAAAAAATTTCTTTGAGGTATTTATGAAAATATGGCATCTTAGAAAGATAATTTTATGTCATTTTGCTGAAGGACATAACTTAACTTTTAATTTATCATTTATGGGAATGAAATCTTCGAGAAGTTTATAGAAGGCCATAGATGGCACACTTTTTGAATTAAATCTAGTTATGAATTTGTATTTTTTTGGATGCACATTTAGATTTAAATTAAAATGCAAAAGTCACAATGTCCTACTCTTGATTAAATTCCTACAAGAAATTAAGGAACTTGGGATACCCACCTCCGAATGGTCTTGGAATGGATGTATTTAGATGGAGAAGGATTTCAAAAGGCTCATGGTACTTTTGGGCCCATCAAAGGCATGGTATATAATGCATGAACTTTATTTATGAAATTTGGTCTTTAATTGTTGGCTTCTAGTATGAATGTGATCTATAAGGTGGAATTCTTAGTTGAGACTCTCAATCTTCCATTATTGGTTTCTAGTGTGATTATACAATATTAGCTAAGTATTGATTTCTAATGTTAATTATTGAAAGAAGGTATATAAATTATTCTCATCTTAATTCTCACACAGAGTTGTCAAGATTAGTCAATTTCTCATATGATTTCCATATATTTGTAATTTTTTCTTAACATAAAAACATATTTTATTTCATTAATTAACCTATCTATTCTGTGTTACAAATGATGCTTAAATTATTTTAAATTATAAGTATATAATTCAAAATTAATTAGTAATTCAAGATAGAGTACACACAATTTATTTAGTTAAAATAAAATAATATTCTTATTTCCATTAGAGTTATGTAGAATGGTAGCTTGATGCCTTGGAAATATTTCTTTGATACATACTAATTTTTATCACTACATTATGATTGAATCATCTCAATTATATATCCAAGCACATAAATTTTTTATAGATTAGAAAGAAAAATAATCACACATTTATCATATTTTTATATGTATAAAGTTTCTACCATCAAACTATTTATACTTATAGATTAAATTATTTTTTATTTTCTTGTGTTTTCACCATTGTCATGTGTCTAGCTATATATTTTATAGGTGTAGAAATTTTAGAGGAAGGAAAGGTTGAAAAAATTGCTTAAGCATGAGATGGATGCTTGTTTACCTTAGGATTTGGTTGAGACTCCCTTTGAGCATAATCGAGGGGTGGTTGGTCCTCTTGTAGACATGAATAATTTAGAAGGTCTTGTCAAGAGAAATTTAGCAGAGATTGGTAGAGACAATAATCATGTTAGAGATATATTAGTTGGAGCTCATTGACTCTACCATTCTCTTGAATTGCAACATTCACCTCTTGGTATTCCTTCTAATAATTTAAAAATATGAAGAAGGTTCAAGTTTAGAAGATTCCAGGAACCCTTTATTCCCTTTGGTCTCAAGTTTGGATTCAACTAAAGATGGAAACTCCATTAAAAAGGAACTAAGTTCATTCATGGAAAAGGATAAGGTTGACAATAAGATATAGTTCCTTGAAGAATTTTGGATTCAAGTTGTTGTGAAATGATAGATCTACTAATGTTTTTGGGAAAATGACCCTCTTTATTAGATACATTGCCACAATTGGTGGAGTATTTCTAATTGGATGTTATTTTTCTAACTTACAACTATATTTTTCTTGTTGTTGTTCCATTCCAATATGATTGATCCTTTTTTTGTCTCTTTATTGGTATTTGTAAAAGGGTGGGGCCCTTTCAATTTCTATTTCTAATTCATAAATCCAACCAAAAGTATTTACACTTAATTAAAATATAAATTTAAACTTTAAAATAGTCTTTTTTGATATTATATAATATCCTCATGTATTTAATATAAATCCTATTATTCTTTATGTTTAATTTCAAAATTTTAATGCTCTTGTATAGGTTACAAGTGCATTCTTTACATTTTTTCTCTTTCTTTTGTACTATTTTGTATGGGTGTCTTATATGCATTTCCTTGAAAACATATAATTTTCATTTCAATTTAGATTTCTTGAAAAATTTAAACTTAAGCTTGTAAGTTTAAAAGATATCATGTTATCCTTGCTAAAAATAATTCAATCTTTTAGAACATTAAATTTTCTTTGCTAGATTAAAAAATGCAAGTGTCTTGACCTAGTTCAAATTCTTAGGTGAGGATATGCCCAAATTTTGAGTTCCAACTTGTCTTTACCCATCAATTTCTATGCCAAAACTTTCAAATTATTCCCTAGGACATGTGTAAAAGGACATCACCCTAGGTCATCTATATCCTCAATAAATCTATAAATTTGATCTCCATTTTTAAGAAAACCCAACTTTTTCTTTATTTTACAAATAATTATTCAACTATCACTACAAAATATCTTGCATTAGTCACATCAACTACACCAACCCTTGTATCAAAAAATCTTAAAACCTTATATTTCTTACAGTAGGGATCTTTAACATGGACAATGCATCACATTCCATTGCACAAAATCTTAAATTTCAAGCACTAAGCATAATTACATACGTATAATCCCAATCACATTTTCTACTTGTTTTCTTCTAAATGTTATCAAAATCAAGTAATTTATCAATGAGGTTTGACTATGCACAAGAAGGGATCAAGTCAAATCTCCTTATAGCATTGCAAGTTTCAATGATTTTACATTCAATATTACCAAGTTTCCTATTGTATGTACAAACAAAATGGAAATTTTATTACAAGAATATTTAATATTTGAATTTTACAAGTTCAAGTCCATACATCAAAATTTTATAATTGTACAATGTAATAAACATCAATGGTTACTAATATCTTAATTTCATTAATTTTACCAAACATGGTGATGAAAACAAATCTATGACACAAAGTTACTTTCTTGAACTATATAGGGAGAGTTTGTTGAAGCAAATAGGTTTGTTGAAAAGGCTTTAGAAAATTTCTTGAGAAAATGTAATTGATAGTTGTAAAGTCAAATTCCACAACCTTCTCTCTACCTGTGCCAAAATGGGAGCTTTGGAATAGGGTATGGACATCAATCAAATCATCAAGGAAGGGGGAATTTTAATAGATGTTGTAGTTGCAAGTGAAAAATGTGGAAGCATGACACATGAACTATTTGACATAATGGCTCAAATAAATATGCTAAAGCCTAAGGCCATAGAAACATTAAAGCAAATGCAATTAGCAACCCTAGTAGAAATGTATGCAAAACATGGAAGCATAGACAAGGAATGTTAATTGTTTGATAGTATACCTAGAAGAAATGTCATCTAATGGAATGTAAAGATTGCAGGATATGCACAAAATGGGTTTGTTGATAATATTTTAAAATCTTTCAAGCAAATGGAATTGGCAGCTGCAAACCCAAATCAAACATTCTCCATGTCTGTGCCAAAATTGGAGCTTTGGAACAAGGTATGAACATTCATCAAATAATAATGGAAGAGGATTACAGTAGAAACTAATTTTATTGAAAAGGATTTAGAAACTTTCAAGAAAATGCAATTGGTAGCTGTAAAGCTAAATTCCACAACCTTCACCCTCTCTGTGCCAAAATGGGAGCTTTGAAATAGGGTATATTAAAAATCAAATATCAAATTTATTTGGTCTCATGGAATGCCTTCATTTTAAAGGAAACACGTGTAAATTGTGTCTCATGGAATGCTATGATATTTACTAAATTATTTTATCACATTTCGTGCATTTAGGGTTTAAATTTTTTTGAAGAAAATCAATTTGAAATCAACAATTTGAATCTCATCTAGGGAACCAAGTTGCTGCTAGATGGAGGTTCGAGGTTGATGAACCGTGGAGAGGTGGCACATGCATTTTACGGGCTTGGGATTTTTTCATTTTCCGTTCCCCATTCGTCATTCACCATTCTCTATTTAGTTCATCCGAGGTCTTTTGCCACATATAGTGGAACGTTCAAAAGTGATAGAAAAATCTTTTTAAAAAGATTTTCAAAATCCCTAATTTAGGGGGTTCCCTCGAACCCATGTTTGAATGAACCCCATAAAATATTAGTTTTTCATGGATGTGATGAGGGGTTCAGTCAAACATATGGTTTGACCGAACCCACAAGATTGTTCGGGTGAACATGAGGCTTTGGTCAAACCCCTTTCCATTGGGAAAACCCAAAAAAAATATTTTTCCTTCTTCCATTTATTTGTAAACCACTATTGTTTCTTAACCTTTATAGGAAAAAAAATTCTCATAATTAAATAGTTTAAAAATAAAATTAAAAACTCAACTAATATACTGAGAATGGGAATTATAATGTACATTATTTTTGCATATACATATTTCCTTTTGTTTAGTATTTATTTATTTTTAATCGAAACAATGTAATTAATACAAAAAGGAGGCAACAAAGGTTTCCAAAAGAGAGAAAAAGATTACAACTAGGCTAACAACTAGCAATACAGTCACTTACAACCACCAAAAACAATAGGAGATTGTATTAATCAAAATTCAAAAAATTACAGATCATCTACCAATGTAGGAATATTCATGAAACCCTAATTTTGAGCCTCATCAGAGGCCAAGATAACCACCAAAAATTCACCAAAAAACTAAACGAACCCAACACCAAGACAACCCAAATTTTGAGCCACCACCACTAGGAGCCACCGAACCACCAACAGGAGCTACCAATGATCACAAAAGCCAAAAAAACTAGTGCCATCCCACCACGAGCCCGAGGTCATAGGAATCCATTGAGATAGGCGAAGTCATTGAATTCCAACACCCACTCCACACCCTCAGTCTCCACTAGCTCAAGGTATTTTTTCAAATACTCCACCCCAACCACAACCACCATCTAATGCTTGAATAACACCATTCCTTTCGGCTCTAATAGAAGTAGAAAAAACCACTGCACTAGGAGTTTTGATCATTTCCAAGTGTTTCAGATGCAACACCCTAGAGCTGAGAATAGAGGCCGAAATAACCTCATCCATGCCACCTAGGAGATTAGGATTGAATAACTTCATCATTATTGCCCGAACCAAGTTTTTGGGGGTGCTTTGATCAAGAAAATATACCAGAAAACAAGAGACTATGTGGGAATTAACTTGAAACATTTCACTGTAGGCCACATGCTCTCGGCTCAAAACCATTTTCACCACAACCACCTTCAAGGGATCAAACTCTAGAAGAATCTGTTTGATCCTTTGTTCCATGAGTTTTTTGAAACCTCCCTGACTCACACAACAATATAGGAAAATTGAAGTGTTGTGCCCAAAGGAAGATAGCTCCTTGGCTAATTTAAACATTGCATACTTCACGTCCTCAATTATTCTTTCTTGCCCAAGCAAAGCCTCTGGAATGAAAACTCTAACAAATGTAGAATGTAGAGATCACCACCTTCACTAGATTAAAATGAATTTTGCCCTTTCATGGCATTTATTTTAATGCAATCCTTTCATGGCATTAATTTTAATGTGTATGTGCCACCCTTTGAGCTGTCGAAAAGTCTTGTTGAGACCACCAGCCAGGAATGTCGTACCCCCTAGTATAAATGAGGGTGACGTTTGATTGCGTTTTTGTTTAGTATTTAATTAATTATAAGGATACGTATTATTTTTATTTTCTTTTCCATTTTAAACTTTAGAATTAGTAAGTATAATTTTTATTTATATTAGGTATTTAAACAATTTAATTTAAAAAAAAAAACTCAACTAATATTATCTAAAAAAAAATAAAATTACTAAATGTTCAATTTACCTATTCAAAATTTTAAAATGGAAAATAAAATAAAAGAAGACAAATCCTTATAATTAAATACCAAAAAAATAGTACAATCCTTATAAAATTAATACTTAAAAAAAACAATATGTATATGTATAGATTATTTTGTTAACCAAGTGGTTTGTAAATTTGTACCAAGTAAGGAGTAAAACAATAGAATAGTCAATTTAGTAGAATAAAAATTAATTTTGTCTAGTGCTTGGTAATTTAGGGCTCACAAAACAAATAATATTTATATGCCTATAAAAAAGTAAAAAAAAAAATAGTTTAACCACATGTAGAAATAAATTATATGCAATTAGTATAAGATATTATGTAGTACGAGGCATAATTTTGCAGGTAAAGTATTATTATAATGTGATAAAATCAAGAAAAGGGTATCAATGGACCAAACAGTTTCAAGGGTCAACAATCTGATATCAACCATTGATTGGAAGTTTCATGTTTGTCTTCTTCAAATAGGATATGCCTTGACATAAAATATATAGTTCCATCCCAATAAATAGCGCCAACATTTTCAACCCTAGTTAAACCCTCAGCCCTAGTTAAACCCTAATCCCTCATAACCCTATACCCTCAGCCCTAGTTCCATCCCAATAAATAGCGCCAACATTTTCAACCCTAGTTAAACCCTCAGCCCTAGTTAAACCCTAATCCCTCATAACCCTAATCCCTCATATCAACCATTGATTGGAAGTTTCATGTTTGTCTTCTTCAAATAGGATATGCCTTGACATAAAATATATAGTTCCATCCCAATAAATAGCGCCAACATTTTCAACCCTAGTTAAACCCTCAGCCCTAGTTAAACCCTAATCCCTCATAACCCTATAATATTTATAGTGGTTTGTAAATTTGTACCAAGTAAGGAGTAAAACAATAGAATAGTCAATTTAGTAGAATAAAAATTAATTTTGTCTAGTGCTTGGTAATTTAGGGCTCACAAAACAAATAATATTTATATGCCTATAAAAAAGTAAAAAAAAAAATAGTTTAACCACATGTAGAAATAAATTATATGCAATTAGTATAAGATATTATGTAGTACGAGGCATAATTTTGCAGGTAAAGTATTATTATAATGTGATAAAATCAAGAAAAGGGTATCAATGGACCAAACAGTTTCAAGGGTCAACAATCTGATATCAACCATTGATTGGAAGTTTCATGTTTGTCTTCTTCAAATAGGATATGCCTTGACATAAAATATATAGTTCCATCCCAATAAATAGCGCCAACATTTTCAACCCTAGTTAAACCCTCAGCCCTAGTTAAACCCTAATCCCTCATAACCCTATACCCTCTACCCTATACATTGGACCCTCGAACCTAATCCCTCAACTATATATGTACCCTCAACCCCTATACCCTCTACCAGCCTATACAATATTGGACCCTCAACCCTAATCCGTCAACCATATATCCTCAACCCTCTACCCTCAACCTTGAACCCTAATCCTTGAACCATATTATACCCTCTACCCTTGACCCTAATCCATCAACCCTAGTTAATCCCTTAAACCCAATTATTAAACTCTCTACCCTAATCCCTCAACCCTCAACCCTTAATCCCTCAACCATTAATTAACCCTCAACCCTAGTTAAACCCTAATCTATCCTCAACCCCTAGTATACCCTCTACCCTATACATTGGAACCTCAACCCTAGTAATCCCTCAAACTGCATATACCCTCAACCCTCCACCTTAAACCCTCAAGCCTCAACCCTTAAACCCTCTTATGCCCTCTATGTCCCTCTGATCTACCCTACACATTAAACCCTCACCCCTTAATTCTCAACCATCATCCCTTAAACTCTCAAGTACCCTCAACCCCTATACCCTCTACCCTCTACATTGGAACCTCAACGTCCCTAATATTTGACCTTCAACCATATTATACCCTCAAACATACTAGCTATACCCTAAACCCTCTACCTTCAACCCTTAATGTCCCTCAACCCTAAACCCTTAAACCCTATATATACTTTCGACCCTAAACCTTAATCCTTGAACCATATACCCTCTAGTACCCTCGACCCTAATCCCTAAACCCTAGTTAAACCCTTAAACCCAATTACTAAATTCTCTACCCTAATCCCTCAACCCTTAATTAACCCTCAACCCTCAACCCTAGTTAAACCCTAATCTGGTGTCAACCCCTATACCCTCTACCCTATACATTGGAACCTCAACCCTAGTAATCCCTCAACTTGCATATACCCTCAACCCTCTACCCTCAACCCTGGAACCCTCTTATACCCTCTATGTCCCTCTAATCTACCCTATACATTAAACCTTCAACCCTCAATTCTCAACCCTCAACCCTCAACCCCTAAACCCTCAAGTACACTCCACCCTCTACATTGGAACCTCAACGTCCCTAATATTTGACCTTCAACCATATTATACCCTCAATCCTTAACATCCGTAAACCCTAAACCCTTAAACCCTAAACCTGCATTAAACCTTCTACCCTCTACCCTCAACCCTAATCCCTCAATCGGCCTATACCCTCAACCCTCAACCCTTAACCCTAAACCGCTAAAACCTCTACATCCCTCTACCCTCAATCTTCCAATACATACCCTCTTATACCCTTGACCCTAATCCCTCAACCCTTAAACCCTTAAACCCAAGTAAATTACTCTTTACCCTAATCCCTCAACCCTCAACCCTTAATCCCTCAACCCTTAGACCCTCGACCCTATACCATCTACCCTAATCCCTCAACCTATATACCCTCTACCCTATACATTGGACCCTCAACCCTAATCCATGAACCATATACCATTAACCCTCTACTCTCAACCATCAACCCTAGTTAAACCCTAAAACCTTACATGTACCCTCTACTACCCTAGTATATATTAAACCACCCTCAACCCTTAATCCATCCCTCCTTATCTACCCTAATCCCTCAAGCCTATAACCTCATCCCTAATCCCTCAACCCTATACCATCAACCCAATACCCTAAACCCTAAATCGTTAAGCCCTCTATGTCCCTCTACCCTCAACGTTCCAATACCCTCTACCCTAGTTGACCCTAGTTCTCCCTCAACCCTAATCCCTCAACCCTTAAACCCTTAAACCCAAGTAAACTCTCTATCCTAATCCCTCAACCCTCAAAGCCTTAAACCCTCAAGTACTCTCTACCCTCTACCATCAACCCTCAAGTACCCTTAAACCTTAATTCCTCATTAACCCGTAAACCCTCTACCCTATACATTGGACCCTCAACCCTAATCCTTGAACCATATACATCCCTCAACCCTCTACCCTCAACCTTAAACCATCAACTCTCTACCCTATACATTAAACCACCCATAACCCTCAATTCTCAACCCTCAACCCTTAATCCCTCAACCCTTAATCCATCCCTCCCTCTCTACCCTAATCCCTCAACCCTTTACCATCAACCCTATACCCTAAACCCTAAATAGTTAAACCCTCTATGTCCGTCTACCCTCAACATCCCAATACCCTCTACCCTAGTCGACCCTAGTAATCCCTCAGTCCTAATCCCTCAACCCTTAAACCCTTAAACCCAAGTAAAATATCTACCCTAATCCCTCAGATCTCAACCCTTAATCCTGTTTGAATTGAAAAATATCACATTTTTCAAATAGCCTCCACTCACCTATCCTCGACATTTCATAGAAATTCATCACATTTTAATTTTATGATCAACATAAACTATCAAAATTTGTGTGACAAGATCCATTTTGTAGCCCACATTGCCAAATTGACACACCCATAAATGAGTTTGAGACTCCATAATCTTTCCCCATTCCCCTAAAAATGCCTCATTGGTGGAGCCCCCATCATAGCCTCACAGATGGCTTGATGAAAGTAGTTCATAAGCTAGTATCAGTGTAACAATACCCTATCAAGTTGACTCCTAAGGTGTTCTCCCTGATAGACCGATAGAGTCAAAAAAAGTAAGAACATCATTGTGGCTCATGAACATCAGTGGAATGAATGTTTTCTTTCCCTTGATGGCTTGATTTAATCACAGATTATCAAGAATTAAAATATATCGAGGGAATTAATGTGTATCAGGGTAATATATTTTGGCATCCCACTGATAGACCAAAGGAAAGTTGTTCATCGGTGGAGAAGGTGGCTATTGGTGGAAGAAGGATCATAATCTCATTGATACGGTGATGATGATTGTATTAATTGATGTGACATCTCAAGGAATTGTTGAGATATTTAAAAATAAATACTTCCCTTCGATGACAAGACTGAGGCAGGTGGCGTATTTATGAGCCAGAATTGAAGCACAAGTTGATTGCATAATTGTCACATAGTCTAGAAGATTTCATTGAGGAAAAAAGGATAAAAGAAAAGCTAGAATTTATTACATAGCAGAAACCAGTGGAGGTGAGACCCAAGTAAGTACACCAATCCTAGATAAGAAGTTGTATTTTTTCAAAAGATCAAGAATTCAAACAGTGGAGGAAAACACAATAAAACCCAAAGCTAAGAAATAGAAAAATGAGGGGAGACCCCTGAATCAAGACCTACTAGATCAATGCTCTAGGTCGGGGTGAAGACCCAGGAGGATTGCTCAAAAAAATCCTTCAATGGATAGCTTATTAGATAAATATAAAGTCTTGGGAGACCTTTGGACACCACGACATGGGTATGAACTCTTCATGTATCAATACAAAAAATAATTTAGGTTTCAACCAGTCCGCAAGACATGGAGGTTGAACTTGGGAAAACCCGTGGTGCCCAATGTGTTTGTAAATGTAGAACCAAATAAAGTTTTGGCTAGCAGATACGACCCCAAGAGGAGAACTATTCAATCACATAATGTGGTTGACACGCTTGTTATTTCTAAGGATTTAATTTCAAATGTGTTTCAGTTGGAGTTTCATATGAAATTTCCATTCATGTTTAGAGACCTCTTGATAGAGTATCACCATATGGATACCAGCTACAAATGATGGAAACTACCCTTGCATATGCCCATGAATGAAGGAGTCCAACTCACGAGGTTTTTGAGCAATGAAAACCCTCCTTTTCATGAGGACTTGTTTGAAGAATATTTTTGATACACTTATTATTCAGCTAGTTAGGTCTTGAGGGTAGAGGTCCCACCTTTCATGTTTATTACCCCAATGGTCTTAGCTGCAAACATACAAAGCACTGATGCTAGATCATTCAATTATGCTAGATACTTGGCCAATTCCCTAAATTAGGAGCTTGAAAAGATTAAAAACAACAATGAATATGTTCATTTCAAACATTATTCTCTATTCATGCATTTTCTCATGCACAAGGGACATGTTAGAAGGGTTTGGAGTGAATAATTAAGAATAAGAGATATAGATGAAAATGGAAACCTGAAACCTATACATATGTGGCCTTCATTGTGGGATAGGTGATTTGGTAGATCTCATTATCTTTATTTTGAGTATTTTTTTGTGAAACCATTGATGAGGTTGTTGGGATATCCACATGATTATAACTTATCCCTAGAAGTACAAAAGTTTCTAAGATCAAAGGAAAATGATCCAAGGAATAAAGTGAATCATAACTGGGGAGACTGGTGTGCTTTTCTTGACTACACAATGATCAGGGTTTCTGGGTTTGAAGGAACTCCACACTTGCTGCCATGAGTAGTTCTTGATATAATTGCCTACTTAGAAATTGTGAAGAAATTGGAAAAATATGATGCCAAACACCTCAAATGATACAACAAACAATCAATTATTCCCAACACTTTATGTTTTGGAGATTTTATAGTGGTTGCAAATGAGGGATATGAGGAAATTGATGCTAAATTAGCACAATATAACCTCCCTCTAGGCAATAAAAGGGAAATTTTTTATGCATAAGGATTTATTCACAAAGCAAGGCTATCAAATGGGTTATCAGGATATGAGCATGTGTTCTCAGATGAAGATGTGATCAGAAACCATGATGAAGCCTCTACCACTGACATAATGACTACATATAATAGGATTATGCTCGTAGAGGAATGGAAAAGAAGAAATGTATGTCCCATCTTATTCGAGGGAATTTGGTGAAATACATGATCCTATAGCAAGGATTGAGCAACTCATTGCTCATGTGAATGAATTGGTAAAGTATTTTCCTTCATTTTTCTTTGATGCCACTCATGTAACCTATTCAGGAGTGCAGGCTAAAGATATAGGGCCCTTAGATTATATTCCTTCATAGCCAACTCTTTAGGTGATTTTTTCTATAGATACTGATATTAGTAAAGATGAGGAGAGTGATGAGGAAGATGAGAAAGTACAACTAATAAGTGTTGTAATTGCACAGTATGAGCCTCCTCAGGAACATAATGTTGTAAGATTTGAAGCATCAGATGAATTATCTAATCATGTTAGGGTCAAGGATATACAAGAGTTCATTTCTGATGAATATTTTGTTAAGTCTTCTGAGTTTAAATCATTTGTTTATGAATATAAAGGAAATAAAATGAGAAAAAATATGCATGCTATCACTCTTGAATGATAGGTTGCTGCTTTGGAAGAATTGAAAAAAGAAATAGATAAAGAGATGAAGTCCATCACTCCCAAGAGAGGGAGAGAGTTACTTTAGGAAGCTGGAGTATTTCTTTTGCTTGGGTGGGATATAAGCTTTGCAATTATGTTTGGTAGTTTCAAAAAGACAGGGGACAAAACAATGAACTTAACAGAGGAACCAAGTGATAAGATCTATTTAGGATCTAGATACAGTCTAGATGAGGCCACCTTGCTTATTTGGTCACTGTACCCCCATGAAAAAAGACCAGTTGTGATTGGTAATCCAAACCAAATGTTTGGACATCTCTTGGTCCAAAGAGTAGGGGATACCATTCCAATGGAGACAATATAATTGAATGTCAGTGTGGTGAAATTCACCAAAGCACAGATTGATAAGCTAGTTAAAGAAAATGACAGGTTGAAGAAGGAATTAACACATCAAAGAGAAAGATCATCTTTCTCTTCCACACTAGATTTTTATTCCCCATGGCTTGAAAAGGATAAGAGAGTATTGGATGAAATGGTTGATACAACTTATTGGAAAAATTTCCACTTGAAATCTCATGAAAAATGTAAATAGTTGGAGGAAGAAGTCAAAACCATCAAGTATAATACTACATCTAAAATGATCAAGGGGAGATTCAATAAGATGATGAAATTTTCTAATGAATATTGGAGATAATTTAAGCAGGTATAATCAACAATACAGGAGAATGAATGACTATAGGGGAGAATAATTGAAAAGAGAGAGGAGCTTCGAGACAAGCAAATCTTGAAAGGACAAATAATGTAGACACATAAAAAATTAGTAGAATCACATAATGGATATCATAACAGGCTCATAGAAGATCTCGACTGCTTCAATTCAACTCCAACACTTTATGATGATATGGGAAATCCTTGAGAGTATGATGATTGGAAGGAAGAGTTCAATGCGCTTATGACTACAACACTACATGAAATTAATGATGAGAACATAATTTTACAAAATACTCACAAGCAGCTTGAGAAGATGATGCATAGGGAGTATGATATGAGCGAAATGATCTCCAGTACAGATACTTGTAAGGAACAAGAGTACATTCATCACCTTTCTGCATTTAATTTGTTCCTTAACTAGACTATGGATATACTAGACACAATGGGACAACCATCAGGATGAAAGGAGTCAACTAACAATATGAGCACCCTATCATGGAGTAGAATCTTTGAACAAATCTTAGGTGGTCATAGGCTTCTTCTTGGAGATTAACGAATTGGCGCATTCATTTGCTGTAATATTTTGTTTTCTTAATTATGTTTAGTTATCAAATGACATGAATTTTTTAAATGGGTTTGCATCTTGTTGCCTCTCATATATATATAAGAGAGACCAAGACCTAAATAGATCATCATCACATGATTTCCATTTAGGGTAGGCATTAGTAAGAAGATAGATTGTACCAATTTTCCCATCCATCTCCAATGGAGAAGGTTATTCATAATTGTTAATTTATTTCAAGTGCTCAAATGTTGTGTGGATTTATATGCTTATATGTTATTTGGATATCTTTGAAGTGGATGTTTATGTTATTCAAAATGAGTGTGTGAAAATACATTTAATTTTTCAATACACATTTGTTGTAATTGTGTGATGTTGTTCACTAGTTTCGGTTTGCAGAAGAATTAAAGTTACTTTTAAGAAATCAAATTTGATAGGTTCCTATTTAGATTAAAGTCCTTTTGAATCGAGATTGTCTTAATTGGTTTCCTTTCACAACTTCACAGTAGCATAAGGGGATATCACTAGGATTACTAAGAAGATCCCAAATAAATGACATATTTGCATGTTTGCACAAGGTGCAAACATTCAGAGTGCCCAATTGTTTAAGTTAAGCTGAAGAGTGAATCTACCCATCTTACATAAGCCTATCTCTAAAACCATCATTCACCCCTCCACTTCATCCACCCAATATAAGTACACACTGGTCATAATTAGATATTGCACATAAAATACAACTCACAAACTTGAATTCTCAATTATTATAATTAGAAATTAGTCACTAAAACTCTATATCTACTCCACCTTCGCATGCCTTAGTGAGTATATTTCTCAATTTAGGAACCATAATTACTTGTAAATCTACCTTATTGTTTAAGTATACCCACCTAGGTATGGGAGAATCTAAAGAGTAGAAGGTTATCAATCTTGTTTACCTTGTTTGTGGGCCAAAGGTGTATTAAGGAATTGGAACCTCCTTATGGTTTAAAACCTACACTTTTGAGACCTAACAAATCCCTCAACCCTTAAACCCTCAAGTACCCTCTACCCTCTACCCTCTACCCTCAACGCTCAAGTACCCATAAACCCTAATCCCTCATTAACCCCTATACCCTCTACCCTATACATTAGACACTCAACCCTAATCCTTAAACCATATACGTCCCTCAACCTTAAACCCTCTACCCTCAACCTTAAACCCTCAACCCTCTACCAAATACATTAAACTTCCCTTAACCCTCAATTCTCAACCCTCAAACCTTAATTTGCATAAAGTACTATGGTAAAGGAAAAATTTGCTTTGTTTATGATTATCTATAGGAATAAATGGGGAATTTTGGTGAAAATATGGATCTTGTCACACAAATTGTTGCATTTCATGTTAAATACAATGAAAAATAAAAGGTAGTAGATCTTTTGATGCAAGTGAAATGTAGCAAAGCAATTGAAGGCTAGTGAATATTAATATTAGGGAAGGATTTTTTGTTCTAACACCCTTATTCCCTACTAGATCAGAACAATTAGGCACTAAATTAGGTGCTACATCAGGCACTAAATTAGGCACTACATTAGGCGCTAAATTAGGCACCAAAAAAGGCTCTAAAGTAGGTGCTCAAATAGGCACTAGTTAAGGCACTAATATGGGTGCTAATGTAGATGCTAATCTAGTTGCTAATTTAGGTGCTAATCTAGGCATTAAGTAGGCTTTTTTTTTGGCGCTAATGTTGGTGTTAATCTAGGTGTTAATCTAGGCATTAATAAGGGCATTACATTGGGCATTAATAGAGACACTAATCTTGGTGCTAATTGCAGTGCTAATGTCGACACAAATTTGTGCCTGATTTAGCATTGACTTGTTCTGGTTGGTGCAAAATACACCAAAAATAGTGCCATCCTAAAAAATAGTGCCAACTTTTCCAAAAAATGGAGAAAAATACATTAAAACAATGGGTGGAAGAAAAAAAAGGAAAAAAAAAGTGAGCTAATCACAGGGATTTGTTGTAGTGGGAGCAATAAACACCTACAAATTTTTAAGGTTAGGGGTGTTTATGCTCATAGCAGGAGCTAGAAGTAGCACTAAGGCTGATTGAACTGAAGCAGAGGGGACGAGAGAGCAAGACATAAGAGTGAACCCTGAAATAAGGGTGGTCGAATCCCCTTCCTTCCTCTGCAAAGCAACCTTTTCAATAGCTAGAGCTTTTTTCCCACACTTGTGCTCATGCCCAAGGTGGTTCCTACAACTCTAAGAGCTAGAGGCCAGAAGTTGGGATGGAATAGAAGGCTCCTACTTGGCCATCAGAGTTTCCATCACTATTGTTTCCAATGAAGGGAGAGACTCTTGGACAGGAGTAGGAGGGAGAGACTGAGATGAGATTAGAGCAACTACAAGGGGAGTCAACTCTAACACCTTGGTAGCAGGCCTCTTCCCATTCATTTCCTCGGGGGAAGGATTGGTAAGAGGCTGTAGAGCCTGAGACATAGAGGACTCCCCATGGGGAGCCTTCCCCTTACCATACCAAAAGTTCCTAGGAACCATGGGTAGAACAAGAAGTTCGAATGTCAAACGCTTGGGTTTTCCCCAAGTGGGCACCATAGGATTCTCTAGCAAACACCTAGGAGTAGGATCTGATGATGTCGCAACAAAGAAAGAGGAAGCGATAGGAATGGCAATAACCATAGAAGGAGAATAAAAGTGTCGAGCATGATTCTCCTTTTCTCTTTTCTAAGCCAAGGCAACATCACTATCAACCTTTAGGAAAGTCCTATATGACATAGCCTAGGGAGATGGAGGATCTCACTTTAGGTATTAAGTGCCTACTCTTGTACTTCGCATAAGTTTGATATAATAGGTCCATCCTAGGAGGAAGTGAACCAATGGGTGTAGGCCAAAAGTGATCCAGTGAATAGCTACCATGCACAATCAGTGGTTTATAGTTGGTGTCATAGATTACATGCACGAAACCCTCATGGATAAATTTCAAACACTTATACATGACCAAGGGAACTACATTCATAACGACCAACTAGGGGATACCCAATTTCACCAAACCCCGAGATTATGTCAAAAACCAAGTTTATTGATTTAGGTTTGACCAAAATGGACAAGGAGATGCAACCAAGGGGAGGTACGAAAAATCCATTGTGTGCACAGATGGTACATTCAAATGTTTCATACCCATCTTTGAGTAGAAAATTAATCAACATAATCTCCTTAGTAATGACATTCACCTGACATGTTGGGTCAACAAGAACACCAATTACAACATTTTCATTGATTCGTGTAAGGATGTAAAGCAAAGATGGTTCTCTATTATAACCCATCAAAAAGTCCTGCGGGGTGAAAGTTGTACCAAGAGAACTACTTGTAGATTGCGCGGATGGGATAAGAAGATGTAGAAAGGAGGCCATCATGCACACTAGATGAAACTTTCAAAGAGCCCCCAGAGGTTTTGTAATTATATAGTGAATCAACTAAGGCTTCATTACACAATACTTAGAGAACCTTCCAACTATGCCACTAGGGGTCATAGGTTGGGTTGCAAGGCTAGGTGCCTCACAAAAATCACACCCACAACATTCATAAGATACAAGGAAAGGAACTTTTAGCACCACTAAAAAAACCAAAATGGTTCATGTCGAGTTCACCAAAATGTAAGGTAGGGTGAGCAACCACACCAAGGATCTAGGTCACAAAGAGCCAAAGGTGGAGGGCTAACCTATCTTACCTGAAGCTAAGAAGGTGTTTTTAGGTTAAGGATAGAGAATGAAGAGCACTCTGAAGTGCTCCTATCATTCTAGTGATCCAAAAACTTGAACAGGACTAGACCAGCCAGTTTTTGGAATTTGAACTACGCCTTAGATAGCTCTCTGTCTGAGGTAGATAGCTCAAGTCAAAGAAAACACCATGACACGTTGGCATCTCTTTGGTGTGCTGCCATCTGTATGACTAGAAAGTGTGAAATATAGTGCAAGAAATGAGAAAACTGACTGACAGCCTAGTGAATGAGGTTTACTAAATTGAACTAAATAATAGAGTATGATAAATTACTATGAAGATGGTAAATAAGGTAGATGAAAGTAAGGGAAATGAAGACCAATTTACTGAGAGTCCAATTAACTAGCAAGCTCCAGACACACGTACACCTACACACAACTGAGAAGGGAAAGATGCTGGGTTCTATACAGGTTTTCCTCATTCAAACCCCCACTTTGGTGTTTCCACCTCCACAGGTAGCCAAGAAAGTCACGAAGTAGAAAATATGATAAAGGAAAGAAGAATATCAAACACTAAAAAAGATACAATGCTACTCTATCAAACCTCAACAAGAAAGGATAGTGAAGCAATAGCACCTCTACCCAAAGGAACTCAAGGCCAATAAAGGGAGAATGCAAGACAATGAGCTTGGAAAAGTTGACATGACTACAATGGTGATGAAGGGAGGTCTTACAACACTCCAAACTTGCAACTTCTATGGTAGAACAACACGTACAAAATAAAGTTGATGGAGTAACAAGCTATTGTAATGCTCAAGGAATTATATGAAAATTCTGAAGAGATCAAGTGAATGGCTAAAGAGATGCTAAATAGATCAAGAAGTGTCAAAGAGATGGATTGATAGTGAAAAGTATGCATTTGAAGGAAGATTAAGAGGGAAGGAGTAATTTTTGGGTCAGTTGGTCAACATAGTGGCATTACGCTTCATGCCCAATAGAGAACATAACATCCCTACAGACACCGAAGGTAGGAATCTATCAGGGATGACAGTGCATTGCGTAGACATCCATGTGTCGTGCTTGCATCCCTGACAAATATTCCCCAACTAATACATAGGACAAACATTAAGTGAATGGAAGGTAGGTGAGTGATGTGGAATTTTGTATTTAGGTTCGATTTTCTAAGATGGAGGGATGGAAAAGGATAATTTACACAAGGGGTGATAATCTGCTCCTATACAGGTAGATACCCCATAAAAAAATCCAATTCCCTATACTTGATAAGCAATGTGGATTCCATTAAATTAAATACTTATTCTTAGAGTCCTCATTTTTACATTATATTGAGTATTTTAGTGTCCACCATGTATTCTAAATATTATGATGAGTCCTCATTTGATGAACCCTCCTCCCCAACATATTATTCTTATTTTATCCCTTAAAATTATACCCCTACTCCCTTCTCCATAGTTTCACCTTACATGGGACTATCCATTATCTCTCTCCTTCATGTTCTTAGATTGAACCCTCAACTTGATACCACCTTTTTCTTTTAAAAATAATTATATAAATTTATTTCCTTTCAAATATAGGAAAAATGGTTTTCTAGTGAACAAATTTCTCATTCACTACATCATTCTACTACTAAACTTGAAACTCTTTTTTATTTGAACTCATATATCATGCATTTAAAGAGTATAATACCAATCACAACCCAACCTATGTAGGAAAGACACCCTAAAAATTGGTTCCCCATGGAAGTGTAATTGGATTCCACTAGGAGGCAAAATGGTTATTGTACTTTGAGTCAGTTGACACCAAATAAAATTTTAAAATAGATACTAGAAGTCTAAATCAATTACTTGGTTTATTCAAATAGGTTAAATTTGATGTCGAGGGAAGTAATTAGGTAGCTATAAAGCTCCTATAAATTAATTAGCGCCTAAGAGTAGAATTTGATGCCTAAGATGTATAATTTTGGAATGAGCTCAAGATAAATTGGAAAGTAGTGGTCACTCCATGAGAGGCTTGAAGTGGTTGAAGTGAAGCATATAAATTTGGAGGTTTCCATTAATATAGTCCTAATAATTTATGACCTCTAAATGACCATCTAATATAGGAGTATTACATCTTTCATGATCATGCATTGATATTTCATGATAGTAGATGACCACAACAAAATAATTACAAGGCTCTTGGTCTCCTTCATACCCTAAAATCCATCATGATACTTGATGGGAGAAACCAAGTGAAATTCAAAACTTGTTACAAATTATTTTATAACACTCTCTAGACATTGTAAGTACCATAGATAACTATAAGAAATCTATAATTTGTTACCAAGTCATTATCCTCACAAATTTCATTGAAGAACATTTGAATACCCTAAAATAAACATAAGGAACCATCAAATACTTCTTATAAATTTCCCAATAGTTGATTTGAAATGTTTATACCCCTTGTGGGTCTATGCAAATAATTTTATTTACTATGCAAAGGCCTACCAATAGATTAGGCTTGTGAGGAACAAGAAGAAACTACTTTATGGGACTTACCCAACAACCCCAAGGTGGAATACTATACCAAAAACATTTATATTATTACAATTTTAAGGTAGATATCAACATCACAATTATTAAATGTCAATCCCTTTTCAATCATTTTCTTCTTTCAATCTTCCCATTGAGATTGATATTCTCTATTAATTATGGTTGACCCAAAGTGATGCATGGGATACACTAGTCACCTTGGTCAATGTGATACCACATTGACCATATTATTTATTATTTGATATTTATGTTCTTTACTCTTTAATTACAATAAATAGAGTTCACCTAGGCCAACTCCCCTTTTCAATATAGTTTTGGGTTTTACCAAAACAATTCTCCTATTGATTAGAACCAACATTGTAAATTGTTCCAATGTGGAAAGTACCTAATTATTGCTACCTAAAAAAACCTTTTCAAATTATAGCTCTCAAAAAATATTCCAACAAGTTAAAATAGTGGTTAAAATCTTGGTCAACATAGAATTGGGACTAAATCCAACCTATATTTTTTGTTCCTTCAAAGATCTATTAATCAAAACATCAAGGAAAGAATGGTAATTGGTGTTTTTCCCATGAACTAAATGTAGCTAGTGTGTATTAAAATCCTTCACTTTGCTATTTATATGATAAACTAGAAATAGTTCAAATAAATTTGAAGAAATGATTATAATTTCCCACAATTTTGTGCATTCTTTAAGCAAAGAGGATAAGAAAATAACCCTTTATAGTTAGAATATTCTATCCCTTTTTTAGCTCAATCATAACTATGAGTTGTTCCCTTAAATACTTTCTCATGAGATTTCATTGTTCCTTGTTTTTACTTACCCATCTATCTTATTTTATATATTTATTTATTTGGTTCTCATTGTATAAACCAATGACATCTCAAAGAAATAATATGTAAATGAGGATCATGACTAGCATTTCCTAAGGCCATGGATCCTTTTATAAGTAGCTAGTTATTCTCACATCAAATAATGTTTCTTTGATATCTATAGTACTTATTAAAGATCTTAGATCCATTTATCATATGCCACCAATAAGAATTCAAGGTTTCTTATAGTATATGAAGAAATAAATCAACTCCTTAGGTGTCACATAGGTTTCATCAACTCTAAAAGAAGCTTACCACCCCTAGATACCTTGAACAATAAGAATCCAACAAAGTTTTTTTATCCAAGGGAGATCATATTTTCTATATGAGGTGAGGTTGGTTTCATTGAGATTTCACTTCATATTTTATACTCCCCCTATTTGTGTGGTGCCATGTATTCATGTACATGTAATTGTAGAGCTAATATGGTAGTCATGTAGCTCATGCAATCTATTTAAACATGCCCTTGGACAAGCTAAAGGTTCCTTCTTTGGTGGAGTGATGGAAAAAAGTGACAAATAATTTTACATATTTCTAACCTAGGAAGACAAGGATAACTCTCTTCAAGAAGAAAAAGGATGCAAAACATTGTCTTGATGGTTTGACTCCACCTTTAAAGAAAGGTGCCCTTATAAGTTGCTAGAAATATCCAGTGTTTCCCTAACACACTCCCTTTGAATTAATGGATGGATTCCATGGTTAGTTTTCAACATAAGTATGTAAACTTTAGATCCATTTCAAGTTAATGGGATTCCCTTTCTTCAAGCCATATATTCTTCCTTGTGATTTATGTGACTTAGCAATTGATTCATAGATGTCATGATATCTAGGGAAGCTTTCCATTAGCATTATATATCTCATTGTCATTTATGGCCCCTTGTTGTCAAACTGTAGCCATATTTAACCTCTATAAAAATATTTTAGTGCTATATTCATTAATTTTAAATATTTCCTACCATTACAAACTTATTTTTCACATGGTTATCACTTCTTCATGTCGATTGACCTTGTAACCCTTTTCATCCTTGTGATGAATTAGTATTATAGATCCTCAAAATCATTCATCATCTAAATGCTTATTTCCTTCCAGTGAATCCCACTAGGTACAATCATGTTAGCATCCTCCTATATGTGACAACCATTAATCTTGTGAGGATATCTAATGGCGTCATTAGCTTCACATCATCCTCTTATATTTGCTATCAATCCTAAGTCCACAATAGGCCTCGTTAAGCCCACAAAGGTTCCCCTACTTGAAAGGTGACCGACCCTGAGGTTCTTTATAAAATGAATTAGAGGTTTTCCAAAATCCCTCATTTGGAGAGTGCTTTGGTTCTTTCATTCACAAGGGGATCCATAGAGTAGTTAGGAATTGTTTGTTAAAATAGGGGTTCACTTAATGAAAGTTATGATTAATTGGTTGTGTAAACCATTGTACTTTAGTTCATTTTTTAACTTTGATTTCAAATTATTTTTTGACTTTAATTATATTTTTATCTTCCTATGATTGATTTAAAAATTAATTTTATTTTAAAATAATTTGAAACTATTGTAAGTTTGTGTGAATTTATTGTTATTTAATTTTATTTTTTTATTGCAATTGAGTTGAAACTGTGTTTAGTCAAATAAAATTGGAATTTACATGTAAATTTTCAGGAATTTAGACATTCATTTTTGTATTCTCATATTTAGAATCAAAATAGGAAATAAAAATGCAAACAGAAGAATACTATTTTAAACCAAAGGAAATACCTCAGAAAAGAGTAATGCAAATACAAAAACTAATACAAAATGCAAACCTCAGATAAGTTGGATGTACTCTTGGATGAAATGTAGGTGCTCAAATCAACATGTACCTACAAAATGATAATTTGTATGTATGGAAATGAAAAATGAAGGTTTTGATTTATAAAGTTGGAGAGAGGAATATGAACGACAAAGATTCAATCTCAATAGTGGTTGAGATCAAATGAGGGAAAGTAGAGAATCTTCATTAGCTAAGAATAGTTAGGGGGTTGCAAATGAGTGAGGATAATTATCTCATATTTTTTATTTATTTTCGATAAATAGGTGTGTATAGGGTAAAAATAGTGGCAGCATAATGAGGTGGGTTAGAAAGGAATCTTGATTGAATATTTAGGGATTTTATGAATAACTTGGATATTATGTTTACTTGGTCATGGATAAATGGATAGTAAAATGGATTTTTGATTATTTAATAGAAAAGAGAACAATTGAAGATAATTATTTTATTAATGATGGATAATGGAAGGGAAATTTGGAAGGGGACTAGGAAATGGGAATGGTTTATGGTTAGGATATCACATTAGGTGGTGGTTGAAAATAGGTGTATACAATTTCAATCATATTTTAACCTCAAAATTGATTAATTTATCAAAAATAAGTTGCAATAGCAGTTAATCTTGTTCAACATTAGAATTTAATTGAGATATTTTTAATTGTTAATGCATCAAAATTATCAATTTTATAGCAATTAAATTCAAAAAGTTTAGGACAGAAAAAATATGTTTAAAACTTGTAAAAAATATTGTCAAAAGTTAAAAACATGGAGTTAACTATCCACCCTGCATTATTGAAATCAGTTATTCAAAACTAAGAAAGAATTTGATACTTCTTTAGAAGCCCAAAAGTTCTTATCTTTGATTTCCTGCAAGTCCATATAGTTTCTTACTGATCTCACCCCTTTTCATTCCTGTTCGACTGTCATGGCTTATTAGAGTTCATTATTTGGTTTTGCTGAGACAATGTTCCTTCCAACATGTCCTTTTACAATGAATTCCATGATAGCATTTATGACATGAGGTGATGTGCTATGTAAATAAGGGGATCCACCTCAATTTCTAACATGATTAAAACCAACAATACACTTGCTGAATCATTTGGAAAGGTTTCACTTTCTTTGTTCAATAACCCACCAAAGGGTCACCTCCAACTTAACAATTCGCCAATCCATATATAGATCTTCCAAGGTAATGTATTACTTCACATTCATTGAGTCTCTGATAGACAAGAATAATTAAGTACCAACTGGCAACTACTGTGATTCTTGTATTGCTCAATTTTCGTTGCCATGCATAACTTTATGATCTTCATTCTTCACATATGTCAAGCTTAGTGCAGTGGTAGTTTACCTGTGCACAATAGCTCCAAGTCGTGTCTTCCCCTTGACAGTGCAATAAGGAATGTTTAGTTTCCTTCAAAGTGCAGTGAGTGACACAATAAGGTCTATAGAATCATGAGGTGCAATAACCCACAATTGAGCTTTAACCTGTTCCATAAGATAAGTTACATGATTGATACCATAGTTCACAAAAAACAGGCTTTTCACTTCAGTAGTTTTTCCTTCTGCCTCTGTCTGCAACTTCTTCAAAGGCCTCTCCTTTTTGCAGTTTTGCCTTCTGGCCTGTATTTTTAGGAGCATCTTGAACAGGTTTGATATGAGATTCTTGTCCAGGGTTTTGGTGAACTATTTGAGAGTAGGGCACCTTGAGGTGCTGCCTGAGAAGATGGCATTGGCGTTAGATGCAAATTATCTTTGGCCATTTAACAAAGTGGTGCAGATCCTTCTTGGGTACCAACATTCCTTAATCCCAAATTGCTTTGGCCACTTCTTGTATAATGGCTCCTTCCTTGCACCTGTCTATGCTTCACATATACAAAAGGCATTTTGTCAAACATCTCGCATGCCATCCCTGTGGCTGCACATTTCTACGAGACATTTTGTCAAACAGTTTGTTGCTTTGTCTATGATTCCATGTTTTTCATACTGTATCCCAACGCCTTGCTGAATGACCACATCCTGATCCGTAGCTCTCATTTGATATGGACATTAGGAGATGCTAGCAAAGATTGTAGCATACATACTCTATTTTATTTACCATCTGTGATCCACTCACATCTGCCACGGACCGTGAATGCCTGCCTTGGTCGCAGTATTTGGCTGCTCCTGCCAGTTCGGCAAATTCTTGGTATGCATCTTCAAGCATACCATGTTTTGCATACGGTTATCATGCAAACTTTGTCAGATTATTGTGTCCAAGGCCTTGACGTCGTAGTCATCTAAAGCTCAATTTTTAAATATGGGATTTAAAACTTTGATATATACAAGTTGTTCAGATTATAAAATGTGATGAATGATAATACATGAATACAATGAGACTTATTATGATCGCATAAGGATAATACAATTGCAACAACTTTATCAAGGAAAGGGTTCTCAAAGTTTGGAAAAAATAAGGGCATGTTATAAACAAAAATAATAACCCCCACTTTGGAATACTTGATGGTGGTTTTGGTAATCTTTTGAGTCCCCACATTGGTAATATGTTTTATATTATGCTAGATGTTTATTCTAAAGTGACATCTAATAGTTTGGATTCTAGAGCCCTTCCAATTATCAAATGAAGGTAAGCCCTCTATTTTGAGAATCTTAGGTAGAAACCATCTTCCTTTTGCAATGCTCTTCTAGCTTCCACCAAGGGTATTTAACCATTACGGTCAATCAGTTAATACTAATATGATATAGCACATAACACTTTATGTATAGCACCCACTCTGCTAGCTATAATGGCTATTGATTATAAGACATCAATTTATTCATTATGGTTGATTGGGCTTCATTCACCTATAGACCACATGGCCTTGTACTCTCAAAAATAACATGTTAGCACATGCATACAAAGGAAGCCCTCATGGTTTTTATTGTCTATGGTTATAGTTTCTAACCACTAGCACATGTTATCTCTTGTCCATTGATCTACAATCAATTGAAGATTATTTAGGAAAATGTTGTAACTCTTCTAACATTAATCCCTTCTCTCTCATTGTTTATACTTTTTCTAAAATATTATTGGGCTCCTTTTGTTGTGATTGCACAAGGTTTCTCATTTATTCTCTTGTAAATATCTATCAACCTTTGGATTTCCTTATTGAAGAACTGATTGGCCATGGTCTATTAATTTATAGGAATGTGAGTATGTTTTAACTTTTTTTTTTTTGATTGCTAGGTTACTCATCTTAGAGAGAGTCCCATGGTTCAATATTGTGATATGTGTGTGCTCATCTTCTTCAACCCCTAGACTAAAGTTGATTCTCTATTTGCTTTGAACTCCCACTAACCATAAATGAGAGTTATCCTTTTTCTATTATAGGTAGGCTCATGCAATTTAAATTGAGGAAACATCATTATTGATGTATACATTTTTAGAATTGATATTTGATTCTATGTTGTAGTTAAACAATGTAGGTTTCCCTTATTTGGCACCCTCCTTCATGCACTCTTTTATTTTATTCTCTAACCCTATCACCTTCCTTATCCTTATCCTCCTACTTTTTAAATTAACTAGTTGGATAGGGTAGGCTATATGCTATATTTTTCTATCTTGCATTATTTATAGTGGTACTATGTGTTTAGGTAGTTTAGTGTTAGGTGTAGAATGAAAGATAAGGTCACCCTTCTTAGAAAGTTCTTGTGTATATATTTGAAATTAACCATGTGTAGAATGAAAGATAAGGTCACCCTTCTTTGAAAGTTCTTGTGTATTTATTTGAAATCAATCATTGATTTTTGGGTTCCTTGTCTATTGGAGCTTTTTAGGTACTAGATGTAGACACTGAAAATTGTCCTAGGCCAGTGACTTTAATTTTCATCATAATTCTAATCATCATTTTCATAATTAAATAATGTTAATTATTTAATTATTGTCTAAAGTCATTTGTCTTTCATTAATTAAATAACTTTAATTATTTAATTAATTCATTCTTACCTTTATTCTTCTTTGATTAATTAAATAAATATTATTTATTTAATTACGCCACTAATTAAATCATTCCTCTAATAAAAAAACATTTTAAATTGTTTAATTCATTCGTACCACACTTTCGACTATAATTAGATAATCGCTTTAATTATTTAATTATTCTTTAGCCTTTTCTATCTTTAATTAAATAAATCTTTATTTATTTAATCTAATCTAAAATCTTGAATGTTGAATTAAACTATTATTTAATTCATAAAAAGATTTATTCATAGCATATTCCTCTATAATTGGATAATCTGTTTGTTATTTAATTAGTCATTTATCACTTATGTCTAGATCTAAATTGATCATTCAGTTATCTGGTGATTTAATATCTGATTGTCTCTAATGAACATACTTTCTATCTTAATTAGTCTATTATCTAGATTTATTCTTATCTTCTACGTGCAAACCTTTATTAATTAAATAACTTTAATTATTTAATTAATTTATTCTCAATCCTCTATTTATTTTAATCTTTATAGATTTACATGTAATCTTTATTCTTTTGTGTCTCGACTAGTTTCCACTAAAGATTAAATTATTATTTAATTTAATCCCACCTTTTATGCTTTATCACTCACACTAATCTAAACCTAACTCTATAACATGTCATATCTTTAATCTTAATTGTCGATTTATCTTTCAATCTAAATTGGTCATTCGAAAATCATATTTTCTATAAATTTGGTTTACCATCATCATTATTACTCCTCCAGAAATCTTATGAGTTTTAGAAGCAATCAACTTTAGAATCTTCAATGTTTTACAAATAACGCTATCATGAGACTATACTTGCACACTTAAGAGAAATCTGAGGGCAATTATCATATAATGAAAAAATGGAGAAGTGCAATCGAGGTTATTCATTGAATTACATAGATGTTTGGTGAGATCATTCTTGTATTTATGCTTTTTATTCCATTGTTCTTTGTTGTTAGCATAGGTTTAGTTTGAGTTTATGCATTGTACTGCTTAATTTGTGAATTTTCCTGTGTTACATTGGTGAACCCGATGTGAAGACATGATCTTAAAAAAAAATCCATAGAGAATTTGAGTTTTTGCAGGAACAAGTACACTATGACACATCTAAGGCACAAAACAACACAATTGATCTTGTCAACCGCATATGAAGAATCAAACGATGCATCTGACTATTCGTGATTCATCTGTGGCTTTGTCTAACACATTTGACTAATAAAAATTGTGACGCATTTGGCTAGTAAAAAAAAAATTCTGATATTTGAGATTCTGAATTTTCATTTTAATCATTGTAGTTTTTCGTAATGACCAATTCAAAATTGGCAGCATGTGATCTTGTGGAGTTAATATAGTGTTTGCAGGACAATTTGAATAAGACAAATATACAAACTTGTTTGCAGGACTGTGTTGCCAAAACATGTATATAGTTGACATTTTTATGCTCACTTGAGTCTTTCTTATCATGGACTTTGGCTTGATTTTGCCTAGGTTTAATGTTGTAATGTGGTCAACACGTTCACATTAGGTCTTGGACCCTTGTGAATCATTAAGAATTCTAGGATGTCTTGTAAAGGTGTTGTGAAGTGTTGTAATGCACTTTCACACTTTTCTAGGACCCTTTCATTATAATTCACTTAAATAACCTCTTTTTATCACTTACCAAGTCTTATTTCAAAGTGTTGTAAAGAGTTGTAACAAACTCTCATGCTTTTCTAGACTTTTCATCACTAATTCAACCCTTTTTCATGTTTAAATGTCCCCTTAATGCACTTTTCAGTCATTCTTAAGTGTATTTTTGAGGATATTCCCATTAGACATCATTTAATTCCCTTTAATTCTTGACAACCACTTAAATTGCTTAAGTGGGACTAAGTCACCAATAGGGGCGACTTAGTCTTATTTGGCACAAAAATAAAAATTATTTCAATTTTTTGGTGGGATTTTATTCTATAACCCTTGAGGTCAGCCTGTGATGTGTTATTATTAGGAAAGATTGTAAAATCAAGTATAAATAAGGGTTTTTATCCTCATTTTTCATCTCCTAATCTCTTGCAATCTTATAACTCATTAAGCATTCAATCTTTCAAGCATTCAAGCTCTCTAAGCATAATCAAGTCATCCATTGGAGAACTTCATTGTATATCTTCAGATTTTCAACATCAAGGGTTTGGTAAGTTTATGACATTGCATGTTATCTATTTATCATTCTCTTCATATTTCATTTCGTTATCTAGGGTTTGATTACCAAAGTGGGGTTTGACCAAGGCAAACCCCTATACTCTAACCCTTAACCATTTCCCCCCTCTTTGCATGTGTGTTTGCAAGCTTTGTATGCAGATTTGTCAAAGAGTTGGTGTAAAAAAGTGGTCAACAATCCATCAAAGTCAACATAACCCTAGTTGAAGCTTGAAGACTCTTTTCGTCCCGTTTTCTACAGAATCAAGATCAGACACCTGTCAAAAAAGCAAGTGCAGACCAGAATCTATAGAATCTTGTCTTGAAATTCTAGAAATATACAGGTGGACTAAGTCACCATCTATGGCGAATTAGTCCCACTGTTAGGCCTAAAAATTTATTTTCACATTTCTGAGTACCCATTTGGCAGATTCCCGTTCTGGTAGATTTTCCCTGAAACTAGACTAAGTCACCCAGCTTGGGGTAAGTGTCCCGGTCAACATTTCTAGTCAACTCTGTAGGATTCCAAATCCTCTTTGCATCAGATTCTAGATTCCATGTGCACCTCTCAAGTTTCGTTTATTTATTTCATCATTTACTTGCATTCTTTGTTGTTTTTGTATATCACAGTTTGTTTTCTAGCACTTTGCATTTCTTAGGTTTAGCATCATTAAATCACTTCTTTTTCAATTTGCTAGATTTAGACATCATATTTAGATAAATTTCATCCCATTTACATTAATCTTGAGTGTAGAAATTTGCATTTTTTCCCGAATTCCTCTCCTTTTAGGTGAAAAACCTAGAAGCTCGTTAGAGGCACCCTTGGGCAATCCAAAATTATTTACATTTTGGTGAACCTAAATTTTGAACATTCTGGTTCTGATTTCAAGTGAATCCTAGGTTTCATTTCCATTAGCATTGCATTAGGTGTTGCATTGTTAAAATTGCATCCTAGGGTCTTCAAAACTTGCATTAGTGAAAAGCTCATATAGCTTGCATTTTTGCATCATCTTTCATTGAAAATAACAAAAATTCTGCATTTTCATACTGTAGTTGTATCTTTGCAATTGAAAAGCATCAAATTACATTTATTTTTTTTTGAAAAATCACAAAAAATTCCTCACTAGGACTAATTCGCCACACTGGGCGACTTAGTCCTTCTACACATTTTGCATTGTACTTTCTGGCATTTTCTGGGAATTTTTTGCATTTTTGTTTTTGGTTACTGCATCTCTATTATAGTTTCCAAAATTTCTATTATTAGTATTTTATTGCTCCTAGTTTGTATTTCATTTGCATCTACCCCACCTTTAGCAGCCTTTGTATGAGTGTTTGGTGCCCTATTGATAATACTTTAGTGAGATGAAGTTCATGACTCATGGCATCCCGTGATAACACACTCGTTGTGGACCTTGGGTTTCTAGTCGAGCTACTACTCCCGGTATTGACAATAGTGCATTAGGCATGGACCCTACCTTTAGTAATACTATGCCTTCCAATAGCATGCAAGTTGACACAACAAATGATCACATTCCGCAAGACAAAGTCATTAACATTCATGAGGATTTAGCTCATTTACAACAAAAATTGTGTCTTGAAAACATTTTAACCACCATGGTTCCTGCTATAGAACATATCCATTACCTGATTGAAAGTGACGAAGGCTTAAATGTTATGGAACACATTGCTGCGATATACAACAAACATGCTCCTTCATCATCCCAACTAGAAAACACTGTGGTTAGTAAAGGAGGACTTCACACTCCTTCCACAGTGGCATCCATACCTACCTACACCACTCCTCAAGTCACAACCACAATGCAAAAAATTAGCAATATGATTGCTTCCTTGACTATTCCTGCTAGCATTCCTACTTCTTCTGTGGCATCGAATGTTTTCTACTCTTTGACCATCCCATCCATTAGCATTCCATTCACTTTCCCTACCACTACATACATTCCATCACCACTTTATCTTCCACCTCATACCACTCACACTGACCCCCTCATCACACAACTTTTCCAAACTGTCTCCTCTATGCAAAAACAAATATCCACCATCAATCACAACTAGAATGGACCACCTACCTATTATGTTCGTAGCAGCCCACTCTCTTTAGAAATACTAAGGACATCGATGCCACAGGGAATATAAATTCCTATATTTGAGAAGTATGGAGGAAAGGGTGATCCTACTAATCATGTTAATGCTTACACAAGCTTATACAATGACTTTTTTCTTGATGATAAACTATTGGCCAAACTATTTCCTAGGACTTTAAAAGACACTGCCTTAGAATGGTTTTATCCTTACCCAATAATTCAATTAGTTCATTAAATGAACTAGTTGATGCATTCATAGGTCATTTTCATGTGCATATGACTCCAAAGAATACATTGGCTAATTTAATGATATGTAAACAAAATGCAGATGAAAAGGTAACCAATTTCATCTCACACTATTAGTCACTTTATACCCAACTTGATGTTAAGATTCCTGGTCTGTATCTCCAAAAGATTTTCATTGAAAATTTGCAAATTCAAATCCAAGATAGATTGACCATGATGAAATTTCCCTCTTTCATGCACTTGTGCACAACCCTTTGTGATTATCACAATTTGGTTAGTATTCATGATGCAAAGTCCATTTCCAACCGAACTAAAAATTCTGAACCTAGTACCTCAAACAATTCACAACCATTTTGAAAACCAAACAAAGGGTTCTTACAATTCAATCCTCCTCAACAACCAACTCAACCCATCAACAACCAGGTAGCAGCTGTTAAATCCATGATACCTTATAGTTATGGAGATCCAAAACGATAGTTTACACCATTACCAGACACTCTTCATAACACAATGACCCAACTTATATAGCAACAAATGATTTCCTTACCTACTGTTAAACCATTAGATCCAACTAAACCTTTGCCTCCAACCTTTCAACCTAATGCTTATTTCGATTATCATAGGAAAAATGGGCATAACACAAAACAGTGTAAGTGTCTTAAACACATAGTGCAGGACCTCATTGATTCTGGCTATCTATTCATTTCAAATGTTAATGTTAAAGGCAATATGTTTGTTACCCCACCTAATCAAAATTTGTAAACTTTTACCAATCCCATGCCTAAACATAATGTGTCATTCGTCAAAGCTAGTGAAACACAAAACCATGATGTGATGATTGTTCATAAAGAGATTGAACATCTTGATCATATTCCACTTACCACTTCTACTAATCCTATAGATGAAATGGGTATGTGTAGGATCATGATGGGCCAAAAAGTGGCGATATGATGGGTATGTGTAGGGTATGTGGGTGACGACTTCTTTTTTACCCAAAATTGATGAAACGAAAAGGGTTTTCAAAGGATATTCTCAGCTTTCCACCAATATAAATTATGCTTTACTTTAAATTTAATAAATAATTATTATTCATTTTCTATTTGAATTATGACTGAAGTCCGATTGAAAAAATCTATAGATTTCAATGGTATCACATTTTTTGAATCAAACATGCATCACATTCTATGCTTTGCATACTATAGGATTAAAAATTTCTTGAAGTTTTGACCAAGTTAAGGTATTCGAACATACGATTTTTTATATTTTTAAAATTTGTAATAAGAAAATCATAATTAATTATTTACTTGGAAAAAGATTACAAAAAATATGCATCACATCGAGACATGGTCCTATACTTATATCTAAAATCTTATAAAAAAGATATTATCATTTTATTGTGGTTAGGTGCTCGGACAAACACCTACTTCTTATTTTTTCCTTGAAATTTAAGTACTATTGCATTGAAATTTCAAATTTTCACCAAATAGATTTTTTAAAAAACCTAGTAGTTTAGAAACTATATTCAATTTGCTACAGATTATATTCTTACATATTTTTGAAATAATATAGATAAATTATTCAAATTTTTACGTCAAGTTTCCTAACTCTGATTTTTTTGAATTTTTTGCCACTTAAGGGCCTGTTTTTTCCATGATGATCGTGCACATACCCAAATGGTAGAAGCAATAGATGTTATCCCTCGTAAGGTCCAACCTAAGAAAAATATTGATATTACTTTCTCTTCTAAAGATATTCTTCCAAATCTTCCCAATGGTCCTCTCTATATATCCGGATGTATTTATGATAAGCCCACTAATGGGATACTCATAGATCCCACCTTTGGCGAGAATATGACCACTGAGGAATTTTTGGTATTACATGATCTTTATCAAGATAACTATGAAAAACCAAGAGCATGGATCAAAAAATAGAATGGTTTTGCGTGCCTTATGATTGGATCGATCATTCTTCCATTACAAATAGGACCTAAGACAATGGATGTTACATTCTCTATCATTCCACAATTGGATCAGTTCCATTTGCAACTAGGCCATCCATGGCTTCGCTCGATGAAAATTTTTCCTTCAATCATACACAAATGTTTAAAGTTTTTGCATGACAATGACATACTCACTATTAAGTTCCATAGTGGCTTTAACCCATTGTCCTCTAAAGGGAACTTCTACTTAAAAGCCTTTTGGATTGAGCCCATAGAACCCATCACACCTCACAAAGATATCTTTTTCATTACTTATCAAAAGTTTAAAGCCAAGAAAATTTCCAAGTTATCCCTCCATAACCAATCCCCATCCACTTCCAACACCCCAATTCTCTATGAGACAATGCTTCAACCTGAACTTGAACCAGAAAATATAGATCAACCACCACTAAACAATTTCCCTTCTTCATCCAAACATCCACAAGATAATGAAACAACCCCATCATGCCCCCTCGCATAAAACAATTTTATAAATAAAAAGAGAAAGTGATTGACCCACTTCCTATGGTTCCTTAGGAAAGGAAAGGAACCTATGGTGGATCAACCCGCTCTTACACCTACACAACTTTAAAATAGAATCAAATGAAACCGCGATGCTAGGGAGAATAGGCGTCGATGTCGTCTCCTTGGTCATCAATTACAAACTGGAAACAATAAAGAAAATAAACCTCCACCTTTGACAAAAGCAATAAATAATGACCCTCCTCCCCAATCACAACAAAATGATCCAATCGAACAACCCCAACTCCCGATACACCCTTCATTGGAAATTACCCTCCGCCCTCTTGTCGTGATTAATTTGGATGATGATGATGATGATGAGATCTCTAAAATTGATGAAGAGGTGCATAATGATCTGAATACATTATTTTCCTTTTCCATGAGTTTAAATGACAAATCTCCTACAAAAAATGTAGAACCTAGTACTTCCCCTAGTTCAACACTTGTAATTGTCCCTTTGGACAGTCAACCACCCTCACAATAAACTGAACATGATTGGGAGGTGGATGACTTGTTAGATGGATGACTTGCATTTTCCTTGCTAGCCTTTTGCATTTTTCTTTTATTTTCTTTTTCTTTTAAAATTTTGTGTGTATCGTGTTTCCCCATAACATGACGTTTGATGTTCTCCTCTCTTCGTAACCTTCTATTTGTACCTTCATTCTTCTCTGTGTCATACATTATTTTTTCTTTTTCACTTTTGTTTTGTGTTTTTCCTTTTGGGGATGATGCAAAGCATAGAGACACCCTATGTCTCTTCCATGTTGACCCAAAAGGTCCTTTTCTTTTTCTCTTTTGTTTTGGGTTTTCCCTTTGGGGATGACACAAAGTGTAGAGACACCCTATGTCTCTTCCATGTTGACCCAAAAGGTCCTTTTACTTTCTTTTTCGCTTTTGTTTTGTGTTTTACTTTTGGGGATGACACAAGGCATTGAGACCAAAATGTCTCATTCATGTTGACCCAAAATTTTTTCCTTTTCTTTCGCCTTTTCATTTTCTTTTGGATTGTGTTTTCCCTTTGGGGATGACACAAAGCGTTGAGACCGCAATGTCTCTTCCATGTTGACCCAAAGCGGACTTTATTTTTTTGTTTTCACTCTCTTTGTGTCATTCTTCCAGTTCAATGTGTATTTGGGGAATAATGACATTTCTGAGCTATTTAATAAAAAAATTGTAGCAATGAACATATTCCATAGATCCTTTATGTGTTTGGTGTGTTCCTTTTGGGGGAAACCCCTCTTTCGTTTGTTCCTTTTTCCTTCACATGACACAACCTTACTTGGAAACGTATGACTTGGCATGAGGGCTTTCCAAGTTGGGTCTCATGTTTTGATTCTTGTTTTCATTTTTCATTTGCTACTTTAAAGTAATTGCTCACAAAACGGTGTGTAGCAATTCCTTTAAAGTGGGGGCATACATTAGCATTATTCATTTTGCATTTTTATTTTTCTTGGTTCTTAGTATAGCCTTGTTACTTCATAAGATGCATTTGTCATTTTTGGATGACATTGGGTGTGATATCCTTCATAAACGTGATCTATCTTAGCATATTACATTCCTCTTGGTGGCCTGATGCGTGCACTGCATCCCCTAAGTTGCAATTTTTTTATTCTTGGATTGGTCTTCTCTTGGAGACATTAGACATAATGTTCCCTAAGTTATAGACCTCGCATGAACTTAACAAGACTCATTTGAACATTATTTTGCATATTGCATTTTGCATTTACATGGCCACCTTGCATAACACAACTTGCATGCCTATGGTGCCATTGCATTTGTGCATGATTTCTAAGCATATGAAGCTTTGCTGGTCTCATGAATCACGAAGTGACATTATCAATTGTGGTGCCTTATTAAAGTTATCAGGAGGTATAAATTTAGTATGGTTGAGCGGGAAGCCCATTTTGAGGCACGACTTTCCCCATGTAGCCACTTTTGGGATTTCTCACCCTGTGGATGACCAGAAGTTTCGTGGCCCTAGAGTGAGTATGTTGTGGATTTCTCACCCCGTGGATGACCAGAAGTTCTGTGAACCCAGAGTGAGTATGTTGTGGATTTCTCACCCCACAGACAACCAGAAGTTTTGTGGCCCTAGAGTGAGTATGCTTGGGCTTTCTCACATGGTGGAAATCTATGAGCTCCATCACCCCAGAGTGAGTACACATTTCTTGTCTCAAACAAACAACATAGATCTGATCCACAACGGGCTGGAAAAATGATCAAAGCTTTCTTTCATCCTTTTTCATCACTTTCATGTGTGTTCCTTTGTGCCTATGTTTGGTTTGCCATGAGATCTTGATCCTGATAGGCTTGATCATCCCTCTTGATTATTTTTGTTTCATCTTACCAACATGAGTTCATTTGGATCCCTCTTGATGTGCATGTTGGGATACTTTAGTGTGAGTTTGAAGCAAGTTCATCCTCTCACTAAAGTGGGGGCTTAATGTATCACCAAAAAATGTATAGTTGACATTTTTATGCTCACTTGAATCTTTCTTATGGAATTTAGCTTGATTTTCCCTAGGTTTAACATTATAATGTGGTCAACATGTTCACATTAGGTCTTGGACCCTCGTAAATCATTAAGACTTCTAGGATGTCTTGTAAAGGTGTTGTGAAGTGTTGTAACCCACTTCCACACTTTTCTAGGACCCTTTCATTATAATTCATTAAAATAACCTATTTTTATCACTTACCAAGTATTATTTCAAAGTGTTGTAACAAACTCTCATTCTTTTCTAGACTTATCATCACTAATGAAACCCTTTTTCATGTTTAAATGTCCCCTTAATGCACTTTCCAACCATTCTTAAGTGTGTTTTTGAGGATATTCCTGTTAGACATCATTTAATGCCCTTTAATTCTTGACACCCACTTAAATTGCTTAAGTGGGACTAAGTTTCCAAAAGGGGCGACTTAGTCCTAATTGGCACAAAAATCAAAATTATTTCAATTTTTTGGTGGGATTTTATTCTCTAACCCTTGAGATCAGCCTATGATGTGTTATTTTTGAGAAATATTGCAAAATCAAGTATAAATAAGGGTTTTTCTCCTCATTTTTCATCTCCTAATCTCTTGCAATCTTATAACTCATTAAGCATTCAATCATTCAACCATTCAACCTCTCTAAGCATAATCAAGTAATCCATTGGAGCACTTTATTGCATATCTTCATATTTTCAACATGTCAAGGGTTTGGTAAGTTTATGACATTGCATGTTATCTATTTATCATTCTCTTCATATTTTATTTCATTATCTAGGGTTTGATTACCAAAGTGGGGTTTGACCAAGGAAAACCCCTATACTCTAACCCTTAACCATTTTCCCCCTCTTTGCATGTGTGTTTGCAAACTTTGTATGCAGATTTTTTAAAGATTTTGGTGTCAAAAAGTGGTCAACAATCCATCAAAGTCAACATAACCCTATTTAAAGCTTCAAGACTCTTTTCATCCCATTTTTTGTAGAATCAAGATCGAACACCTGTCAAAAAAGCAAGTGTAGACTAGAATCTATAGAATCCTGTCTTGAAATTCCAAAAATCTACAGGTGAACTAAGTCACCATTTGTGGTGAATTAGTCCCACTGCCAGGCCTAGAAATTGATTTTCACATTTCTAAGTACCCATTTGGAAAATTATTGTTTTGGCAGATTTTCTCTAAAACTGGACTAAGTCGCCCAGCTTGGCGTAAGTGTCCCAGTCAACATTTTCTATCAACTCAATAAGATTCCAGAGCATCTCTACATCAAATTCTAGATTCTAGGTGCACCTCTCTAGTTTTGTTTAGTTATTTCATCATTTACTTGCATTCTTAGGTGTTTTTGCATATCATAATGTGTTTTCCAACACTTTGCATTTCTTAGGTTTAGCATCATTAAATCACTTCTTTTTTAGTTTGCTGCATTTAGACATCATATTTAGATACATTGCATCCCATTTACATTAATCTTGAGTGTAGACATTTTCATTTTGGCCCCATTTTCTCTCCTAGATGAAAATCCTAGAAGAGTTAGAGAAACCCTTGGGAAACCAAAATCATTGTTTACAAGGACATTTGATGAAGAAAAATATTCAAAATTCTAATGTGTGGTCTTGCAGGATGCTTATCGAAGATTGATTATGAAATAGATTGTCTGATTAGATTAGCTCATATTTCATTTAGTGCTTAAAATTAACAACTATCTACTGTGTTTGGTGCATTCACACAATTTGTGAGATTAAAACCCGATTCAATAATAGAAGTATCCTCTCCCCGTGTGCATTTGTGCAATCCTAGGTGTAAGAGAAACTGTTATTGAATCTAGAAATTAGGTTTTCCTTCATGGGAAAAAGTACTCACCTCAAGGCAACTCAAACCGACAACGAAGCATTTTAGCCAAGCTACTCCTGACCGGTATACAAATGTGAATGCTAATGAAAAACTTAGCATTATAGGTGTAATTTTTTATGCAGACAAGTTAATCTTGCCTCATGCATAGCCACTTGAATAGGTTCCCTTATTAAAATCCAACTGGTTTTAGATTTACCAAAATCCTTCTATTTGCTGGTGCAAGAGGTCAGACCTCTGAAGCCCTCCCACATACTTGCGGTTTTTAGTAGAGAGGAAAATTTTATCATGGGAGATTCATGAAAATTGAAGCTTGGATGACCCATAGAAGTGAGTGTCGTGGAGGGGAGCCAGTGTGGTCAAGCTTCTAATCATCCGCTCTGTATAAGTGCACCTGAAGAAATCCAAGTGGGAACTCAACAAATATTTTCCTTGCCAGCCATAGGAATTGTACTTGTCTATGTTAATTTAAAAAATTTCATGACAAAGTCAAACTGAAATAAAGTGTTTTCTGATTGTCTTATATTTTATAAAATTTGATCAAAATTAGATTGAGTCAAGCTTGCAAATTTACAGAAAACCACATCTGTTAATCAGAAATATGCATATGCTGTCATGAGTTGCATTTGTTAGCTAGAAACACACATTTGTTGTTATGAGTCACATCTGCTAACTAGAAACATGCATCTATCAAAATGAGTTGCATTTGTTTACCAAAAACCCGCATCTTTCATACTGAGTCACATCTGTCAATCTGAAAACCACATCTATTGTTCTGAGTCACAAGTGTCAAACCTGTATATGCTATTCTGTTAGACTAAAAACTGCATTTGAAACCCTCTATGATGCATCTGAGCTGATGAGCCACATGGTGCAGGGGTACCTTGGGGTCCTCATGCCTTTGTGAGGCTTTTTTCGAGTTTTTTTTTTCAATGTTTTCATGATGTAATAAGGTCCAAGGGACCATTCCAATCGTTTGTAATAGGTCTCATGTCAATATTGTAAACTTGGTGCATCTAGGCTTAAGAAAGAAAAAAGTTACCATGATGCAGCCAAGTAGTAGGGATGATGGAATTTGTTGTTTTAAAGTATAATAGGTGTGTCTAGGATCAATTTGTATTAAATGGAGTCAATTGAGGCATTTGAGTATAAGTTGTCATAAGTTGTCAACTTTGCCAAAACAAGTGTCATTAGTCCTCCAATGGTTCCCTAACTCAAAAATTAGTTGAGGGATGTTGGAAGGAGTTGAAACAAGTTCAAAATTCCTCATTTGGGTTGAGGAAGAGGTTGTTGAAGTTTTTGTGAAGATCTAATGCTAAGAACAAGCTCTATTTTCTAAATTCTGTGTGTTTTTCTCTGATTTCATGCTTGGTATGGCCAAAAACCTCTCTATACGGATAAAAAACTAACATGGATTGATAGAGGGGTGAAGTAGCTTTGATTTAGTGGTGATTTTGTATAATTTAATTTGGTATTGAGGAAGTTACATTCATTTTTTTGGAACTAGGTCCGAAACCCTCAAAAACCAGGGTTTTGAGATAAAAATGTTTGTATCTTCTAATTCCAGTATGTAAAAATGCTAAATCTGGGTGGAATGGAAGGTTTTCATGTGTAATTTGAGATTAAAAAAGTTTCAAATGATGGAATGGAGTTTTGGGGAAGATCTTTAATGACCTAGGCCTGGCATATCTATGTGTCAGGCTTAGAATTGTAAGTAAAAGTTTAAATTTTGCAAGTTTGTGGGTGTTTTTGCAATAAGGGTGCTTGGGAAATGTTGAAATGTGTTTGATAATTCTATAGGAACCTTGTTTGTGGATTAGGGGTGTTGGGGTGTGCCAAGATACTCAGGTTCTTGCATTGTGCAGTCAAATTAGGCCTTCTTGTGGCATTGAAGTTTAGTCCATTGTGGTTTTCATTTTTGTTCTCATGTCTTGGAGTTTTGAGGAATGGTAGGGGTCCTTGTGAGGTGTCTAAAACCAGTGCCTTTTGTTTGGTTCCTAATCTTAAGAGATTTTTATTTTGACTATCCCAATTGGATAGGGCTATAAGGAATGTATAACCTAATATTGGAGCGGTGGATGAATGGTTGTTCCTAAGTGTGAAATAATGTTTGTTGGTCTTGTTTGGTCATGCCAATGGTGTTCAATTCATTTCCAAGCCCTCTCGTTACATTTGGATGTGAGATGTTAAGTTGGGTTATTAGGTTGCTTATATGAGTGAATGGTGGAATTGGTGAATCCACTAAGAGTATTTGAGAGAAGGATAAGATTAGAGTGTTTCCTTCCCTACCCAATCCACATCACCACATTTTTATTATGGAACAACACATCTACCTAACATAGACCTGATACATAGTGTTGACGGTCCTTTTGGCACAACAACATGAAATGAAATATTGCTACTGTGTTTCTCCTGAAAGAGAAAGATGATCACATGGATATCTTAGCTCCCAAGGTCTATGTAGTTGGTTCTCAACTGTGCTGATGTTGCTCAATTGGTCAATGTAACAGTAATGTTCAAGGGGCCTACTGGTGTTGAGCTTCTGGATTGTTCTAAGATCAAACATGAAATAAAACCTAATTTAATTGGGGTTTTTAAAGAAACAACAAAAGATAGGTCAGAGCTTTGGGACAAAAAAGAATGATGATTCTTCTAACTTAACCAGACTTGCTACCTTTCAAGGATTTTGTTAACCAAAATTGCAAAACAAAGTAAACTTGTGATTGACACACAACCTCTCTCATTCACAGTGCTAATTCAAATAACAGATTTTTAGTTACCATTTAAAAAAAACATAAAATAAGATTTCAATCCTTGAAAGACTTCACAAATCAAATGATCAACTTAAGACAAATATCATTCAGGAACACAACATGAAGTAGATTAAACTCTGATTGCTTCTACTGTCAATAAAATAGGTAAGCAATATTTACAAGGTTGGCACAATCATGAGTGTACAGAGAATCTGCAATTCCATATTGTTTCCAACTACACTAAGAGAACTGGGAAAATACATTACAGCCAATACTGAACTTTACTACTAGACCAAAAGAAAAGAAGCTCTCATTACTAAGAATCAAGATGCAACTCTATCTCTTGCTGTTAACTGACTAACTCCTAGATTTTCTTATGACTATCTATTCTAACACTGTATCTTCTATATTCTCCCCTGGTTCTCTCTACCTCTAACTATCTCTAAAATGTTCTAACGTTTACAAAGAGGCCAGCATAGCATATGTATCAAATGTACCCAAAAGAAAGTGTTGTCTACTATTTTAGGGTTTTACAAAATATCTACTTCAGGAGAGCCGACTCTTAGATCTTTCTGAGGAAGGTCAAAGTTGCATTCAATGTGAAGCCCTGCTGTCCATGCTGATGAAGGATTTCTATCCTCAGAAGAAGCCTTTTTAGATCTTTTTGGCAGCTGCAACATTAACTCTTTTGTCTTTGTGTCCACCTGTGAACTCTGTTAGAGTCGTCTTGAATGCTTAGAATATCTCCATCAATATTGATCTACCTCTTTTCTAGTAGTCACTACAACTGTCCCTATGACTCACAGTTTCTTCTTCCCTTCAGCTTCCTTTCTATTCTGGACTTCGCTGTATGTTGACTGTCCTCTAGAAGCACCATCGGGCCTCCTTGCAGATCTGAACACCGTTGCTCGAGCTGATCCATCATCATTTGTTCTCAGAAGGAATCCATCTTGCTTGCATTCTGGGTGATCCCATAATAGTGGTTTACAATTTTTGGCCAAACTGGACACTGAAATTATTATTTTTAACTAAATCTTCACATTTGGGCACCTATAGAGGCTAAACTGTGAGGAATTTGAAGATGGTACAAACTAGAGTCTCATCAAATTTTTTCTGTAGATTCTAAAAATATTTTTTTCAAAATTTTTGGAATTAAATTGCACTTCTTTTTCCATCTCCCACGAAAATTGATTTTTTTCAGAAAACAACATTTTTTAAAAAGTGACGCACACCGTATAACGCATAACTTTTTTTCCACAAAGGATAAAAATTTAATTATTTCAAATTTAGATTTGTAACTTTGATATCTAGTGCTTCCACTTAGTTAGATAGTTTTGTATTGAATATTTTTTCCTTAATCAAGTTTCAAAGTCAAACAAATTACAATTCGCAACCACTGTATAACGAAACTTTTTTTGTATATGTCAAATTTTTATTTATTTATTTTTGTTGGATCAAGGACTTCAATAGCTGGTGCACTCATATTTTTCAATTTTTTTTTTTAATAATCTTCTATTTTTCCACATGTGAAGAACAAGAAATTCATTTTCAATGAAAAACCTATGTTTAATAAAAGTTAAAAAACAAATACATAACAAAACCAAAACATATTAAAATTATATTCATTGGATAGCTTGTTCTGAGGAATACCATAATCATTTGAAATAAATTTTAAATGAATTCATTTGATCCCCAAAAGCTAAATCAAAAGTGATTTTTTATCAGCATTTTGATAGGTGTAAAGGAGACGCATTTATAGGTATGGTTTAAAACTAGCAAGGTTCTATCCAAGGGGGTTTGATCTAAGGTGATTTGATCAAACCCTCTTCAATTGGAATCCTTAAAATGGAAATTTTTAAGGCTTAAATCATTATATTTTCTAAAAATATGTGATTTCAGCTAAAATTCGTTCCTCTCAGGAATTGTAAACCACTATTATGACAGCACCCTTCTGTTAGTCTTTTCCACAAGGGCAGTCAATCGGTCAATGGCCCACCTTCACTCTTTCTGATTGGATGATCACATACCCTGCCAGATTCCTGAGCAGTTAAGAGTGGTCTTCCTTAAATCACATGTTGGTGAGACACTTATTGTGTCTCCTCGATGCAATTTTGTCTTCTAACAGTTATCAACATAGCGCGAACTATTCGATGAGACCCTTCCGCAAGCTACAAAAGTTATATCGATGCACACCGAGGTTGCCGAGACAATCATTATCAGTGTGAGGTCATGGAAATATCCTTAGTCCTTCGGGGAGCTTCTTTCGAGCTCAAATTTCTTTTGGTGGGACCTTATACTATTGGCCAGAGTTTGTGGCGAGTTCCTCTTCATTTGGTGAGCCCATTCGGCATCGGTAAGACCCTTCTGGGTCAGTGAGACCTCCTAGTGCCCACTTCTATTCTCACCGAGCTTGCCCCTTTTGTTTTAGTGTGACTTTCTTCCTTCGCGAAGACCACATGGTGAAGGCTATACCTCTCAGCGAGATCCTCCCGAGCTTAGCTTTCTTTCAGTAAGAGCCCGCCTGGTCAGCGAGACATCATACCGAGCCCTGCCCTTCACTTTCACTGAGACACCATCGGGTTGGCAAGAGATTACCCTGAGCCCCAGATCCTTTGGCGAGCTCATTTCATATTGGCGGGACTTCTTGTGGTCAGGGAGACCTTTCCCTGAATTCTCTTTACTCTCACCAGGCTCATTTACTTCGGTGAGACATTTCTGAGTCACTCAGACACCATGCTGAATACATCCAGTCTCCCCGCAGGCATACCTTATCGGTGGGACCCTCTCCTTTCACTGAGACCCTATACTGAAGCCTCCCTGCTTTGCCGATAGTTCCTTTGAGTTCAGGGAGAGCCTGCTTGATCGACAAGACTTCCTACCGACACCAGACCCTTGTCGCCGAGACTTTCCACTTTCGGCAAGATGTTATGCCGAACTTAGAATCTTTTGGTGAGGGCTCCTTCATGTCAGCGAGACACACTAATTCTCTCCCCAAAGACATACTGATAGAATCCCCTTGTGCTATGTCAGTGTGACCAGAGCTGCTCACTGAGACGTTACCCTGATGCACATGAGCCTTTGATGTTACTTTGTTGGTGGTTGGTAAGACATTGTAGACTCGCTGAGACTTCATACCAATGAACAGATCTCTCTGTGATGGGTAATTTTCACTGTCAGTTGACAAGACCAAAAGACTTCACCAAGACCACATGCTGAATGATGATTGTTTGGCTGATGTGTTCACTTATGAAATGATTGGTGAGACATAAAATACTCGGGGAGACCCTCCACCAAAAAGATAACTCTTGCCAAAGTGCTACCCCAGTCCTTGCTAGTCGGTGAAACTTCGTGAAGCCACCGAGACTTCACCCCGAAGTCAAAATCTCCTGCTGGTATGTACTTTCTCCATTGTTGATTGGTGAAACATTTAGATCTTGCCGAGACCTTTCTCCGAATGAGAATTTCATGCCAAAGGGAAGCTCCTAGTCACTGTGACTTGGATTGATGTCTTACCGATAGTTGACTGCACATGAATTTCGCTCGTTGTGACATCTTTGGGGTCTTGCCGACTTTTGCCTTAACTAATTTTTAGGACCAACTGGATTGAGGGATGCCTTCCAACTGAGCTCCCCTAGCAAATATCATCATGTGTAGGATTTAATCCTGCAAAAGAAAGGTCTGCATTAGTCCTCAAAAGCAAATAAGACATTATAATAAATCCACCATTGCTTATAATTATTTTAATGAATTCCTAGCAAGAAGAAAACCAACTTAGGTTGAGACAAAACCAAGATTAAATTAGATAGACCAAAAGTCAAAATTAGGAGGAAAACAAAAGAATTTCAAAGAGGAAAGCAAGTAACCAAAAGAAAAAAAACTAGAAAGAGAAAGGGGGACCCATTTTGTTCCAACCCAAAATGGGGGTGGTTATACAAGGCATAACAAATGCTGACTCGGCTGGGAAAATGGCTTAACCATTTTCAAGAAGCTGAAGGCTTCAGCTACCCATAACTCTTGGTTCATGACCAGAACAACTATAGTTGGATCAATTTTAACAAGCAAGGCTGAGCTAGAATCTCAAATGTAAGCCAATGGTAACTAGCCTCGATTCTATGTGTGTGCTTGATAGTGTATCATCCATTCATAAAGTTTTCCCTATCTTTCAAGCAACAATGTGCAAGATTTGAGCTACATGAGTTGATTCCTTTTAGCTCTCATGCAATGATATCCTGGGCATTGCTTCGCTGCCAATCAGGCATCTATAGCCCCGACGGAGATACCTCTAGTCTCCTCACAACATTTCTCTACTACCAGTCAGGCATCCATAGCCCTGATAGAGATATTGAAATCACCCATTCATATTGAATCCTTTTCTCTTTAGGTAATTTTTCTTTTTTCTTTCTCTTTTTTTTTTGTTTTCTCATAGAGTTTCAAATATTCCATTTAGTTCTTTTCAATATGTCAAATGTTTAACATCTGATCTAGGTTGAAAACTACCCTAGACCTCAAGACAACACTTGGGAATCATATTTTTCACTCAAATCTTGCAACACCATAGTCCTAGGACAGATATACCCTTACAAGAGGAGATGTTCTTAATGATTTGTGAAAGATTCAGAGGAGCTAATGAAGGTTACTTACTTTGCACCTTGTCTTCAAAACTCTCACAACTCTTATTGACAACAAGCATGAAACAAAGAGTTTAGGAAAAAATCACCCAATCAGAAAGCTTGAAAATACCTAAATCACTTCTCTCCTAGCATCCAATGTATACTTTAGATAACAACCCATAGTTTCAGATGGAAGGGACAGATCAACCCCAAAGATCAAAACAAAACCAAAAACCACAGAATCAGGGAAACAGAAAGACAAAAGGAAAGACAAACAAACAACCAGCAAACTATTTACAAAAAAAGAGTGAATTACTTACACCAAGAGCAACATATTACTTACAAGCAGAAACACAAAAATTATTTACAAAAATACAAATTATTTACAAACAGGAGACAAATAAATTATCTACATAAAGAACAACAAATTACCTACAGACATAACAAAAATTAACAAGCTTCATGACTCAAAATAGTGCTTAAGAAACTGCCCATTGGCAGGAAATGGAACAAGTTCCCCAGTTAAGCTACTCAATCGGAAAGCATTTTCCCCCAGGATCTCAGCAATCTGATAGGGACCTAGCCAGAGTTTGTCATATTTCTTGTGACTCCTCTTCTTTTCACTAGCTTTATCCCATAACAATACAAGGTTAGATATCCTAAAAGCTTTGATTTTGGCTCTTTTGTCAAACCAACATTTGACAATAGCCTGGTGCCTAAAGAATTGTTGTAGGGCGGCATCTCTCTCTTCCTCTAATTGCAATAGAACAGCTAATCTAATTTCTATCCTATTGTCACTAGAGTATAATTTTTGCATGAACTCAAGGATAGGTATTTGCAGATGGATAGGAAAAACAAGCTCTTGGCCATATACTAGCTTGAATGGTGAGGTGTTTAAAGCAGCCTTAATCCTAGTCCTATCTACCCATAATGCGAATCTCAGTTGGGTATGCCAGTCTCTAGGGTTATGGTCTAACAGTTTCTTAATTAACCCTAAGAGATTCCTATTGGTTGACTTTGCAACTCCATTGCCTTGTGGGTAATAATTTGAAGAATACTTTAAGACAATCTTGTGATCATATGCCTAGGAAATAAACTCAACAGAAGAAAAAGTAGAGTCGTTCTCACATACCAGAGTGAAGGGTACCCCAAACCTTGTAGTGATGCACTCAGTGAGGAACTTGATCACTACCTATGTGGTGTTGTTCTTACAGGGTATATCCTCTGTCCATATTGTGCAATAATCAGTAGCAATCAAGATAAACTTGTGTCCTGCAGAATAATTTGGGTTAATCATCCTAATAAAATCTAGTGCCCACTGAGAAAATGGCCTTACCTCATAGACATGATACAATGGCATAGCTGCATGGCGTTCCTTTGATGTAAAAATCTAACAGGTGTGACATGTCGTCACATGATGATGGGAATCTTTGAATACATAGGGCCAATAATAACCAAATCTGAGGATCTGGTGTGCCAAAGAATCTACAGACCCATAACCTATGCCATGTTTCCCATGAAACTTAGAGATCACATGTCTAGCCTCTTGATGATCAAGGCATCTCAGGTATACTCCTTCGTAATTCTTCCTGTATAGTAACCCTCCTTTCAACATGTAATGAGAAATCTTTAGCCTCAAGGCTCTGCTTTGAGTCACATTCATTCCTTCTGGACAACGATTGTTGAGCATAAAGCAAATGGCATCATCATACCATGGGTCTTTAGAGAAAGTCTGGGTCGTGTATTGCTGACAGATGATGTTGTCGCCAGCATTCGCCATGGACTTGGATAAACCCGTGCCCTTGACTAACTTCATAGGGTGTATCTCCAGGTCAAATTCTTGTAGGATGGCCATTCATTTGCCTCTCCTTTCTCCCAGCTTGCTTTGCATGAGTAGGGACTTCACAGCCACGTCAGAAACTACTGCGACGACCTGGGTCCAAAGGATGTAATGCCGAAACTTCTTGACAGCCCGAACCAGCATGAAAGCTTGCTTCTCCAGAGGTGGATATTTTATTTCCACATTTTTGAATGGAGAGCTCATGAATGCAATCGGCCTCTCCTCTGCCTCTCCTTTTCATTGAGTTAAAATAGCCGGACATGAATGCTCAGAGGAAAAAGAGTAAATGTAAAACGGTTTGAGATAGTCGCGACTGGTGAGGATAGGTGCTTCTGAGATGGATCACTTGACTTGTGAGAACACAAAATTTGCTTCCTCAGTCCACTCTATCTTGGCATCTTTCTTCATCATCTCATTCAATGGTTTCATGATTTCAGCGAAGCCCGTGATGAACTTTCTTACAAAGTTGATTTTCCCAAAGACAGACCTCATTTCCTTCTTGCTTCCTAGCTGGGTGATCTTCAAAATGGATTCAACTCAATCTAGGTTGATTGAAATCCCTCTTTCATAGATTATGTGTCCCAACAACTTCCCTTCAGAAACCCCGAACACGCATTTTTTTGGATTGAATGAGACTCCATACTGGATACACCTCTCGAGAACCTTAGCCAAGTCCACAACATGGTTCAATCGATCTTTGGAGAACACTGTTAGGTTGTCCATATAGACAATAATGCACTTACTAATTAGGTCCTTGAAAGCTATATCCATGGCACGCTGGAAATTTGCTCCAGCATATATCAAACTGAATGGCATCCTCCTATAAGCAAATGTTCCCCACTTTGTAGTGAAGGCTGTCTTCATTCTATCTTCATAGTTGACCATCACCTAGTTATATCTAGAGTAACCATCTAGGAATGATATCATTTGAGATCCATTGATAGTCTGCAAGACCTCATCTAGTGAAGGAAGTGGATAGTTATCTTTTTCTGAAGCTCTATTCAGAATTCTGAAGTTGACACATAGCTTGATTTCCCTGTTCTTCTTACAAACTAGGACTAAGTTAGCCACCCAGGTTGAATGGAACATAGGGAAGATTATCCATGCAGAGAGAAGCTTCTAGACTTCCTTAAAGATCAATGGCTCAATCAAAGCATTGACAGGGCACTATTTTTGTTGAAATGGCTTAACTTTAGGCTTCAGGGGATTAGTATGAGTCATTATAGTAGCATCAAACATCTTTAAGTCTTCATATCCCCAAGCAATTGTAGAAATATCTTTCTTAAGTGCCTTTAATATGTCTTTCCTAATTGCTTCAGGGTAGACCTTCCCTATGTAGACATTCCTTTCAGGGTCATAATCGGCCAGGTTAACTCTCATATTCACCTCCCTTTTTTTCAGTTGATATCTTCTCTCGAGCCCTTGGGTTTGAATCAAAAATCCTTTCCAAAGAAACCATTCCCTTGGGAATGTTATTATTCTTTAAGTTAAGAACTCCTTCTGTATCACATTCCTCAGGGTTCCAATCCCCTTGATCTCTTTTGGACTCATCAACAATTTTCCCCTCAAAAACATCTGAGCTTGCTAAGAAAGCAAGGATATGTCGGTCATCATCAAAGACTTGAAAGTTCATGATATTATCAGGAACTGTAGGGGTGGAAATTAATTCCACTGAGAATTTCTTGAGCCTGGAGCCTTGCATAGGTTCTAGGGTGCTTGTAGCAATAGCTAATGAATCAACTACCTAATTTTCTTCTCTAGGGATTAAGCTAATCCCAAAGGCATCAAAGTCCTCAATCAGGTTCCATACCCAATTTCTATAAGCTGCCAGCCTTCTGTTGTGACATGTATATTGACTGTGCACTTGCTTGACAATAATTTCTGAATTTCCCTTGACCATCAAGGCTATAACTTTCTTCTTGTGTGCAAAAATAAGTCCCCATTCCACAGCTTCATACTCTGCTACATTGTTAGTACATCCAAATTGCAACCTATAGGAAGCAAAGAATGTTTTCCCTTTCAGGCTGGTTATTTCAATCCCAACACCACTGCCTGTCTTAGATTTAGATCCATCAAAGGTGAGGGTCCATAGCTGATCACAAGCTGGGGTTGATCCTTTTGAAGTTATTGTGGGCATTTGGATAGAATGAGTCATAGGTAGGGTTGTTTGATCTTCTCATCAGATATAGGGAAAAAGTGTTCTGTAGTTTCTTTAGGTATACTTTCTGATGTTGGCTCAGTTGTATCATCTGACCTGTGGCTATCTTTCTGATAATCACTTGTTTCTTTGGCTGACCCCTTGGTTTTTGGTACACACATGAATACAGGAATGTTGGGCAAGCCTTGGGGTTGTTTCACATGAGTATGCTGGTTAAGACATGTGACTGAGGCTAGTTCAATTTGGGAAGGAATTTCTTTTGGAAGTGTCCTATCCCTAGTTAGCATTGTTGCTTCCTTGGCTTCAAATGACAAGCGGTCTACAATGGTCTTAGGGTGGCTTGTGCTAGCTTCCTCAGCTTTGGAAACATGATTTAAAATGTCAATGTAGGGTTGGAAAGTTAGTTCAGAATGATTTTGGTAATGTACCCTGCACCAATTGGGGAGTAGGAGACTTTGCAGATCTACATTTTCTCCCAAGACCAGCTGATCTTGCTGCAATTTTCTAACTAATGCATACTGATTTCCATCAATCATAAGATCAAGGGGCTTTTGTATGGGTAGTTCTTTAGGATCAAAAATAGAAAAGGTTAAAGCTTCTTCTCTTTTATAAACACCTATCCCAGTTTCAAAATAGGCTACCTCATTGGGGCAATCATATTCCATGATGATGTGCTTGAGGCAGGGCTCACTTTCAATCCTAATTTGAGTTGGGATCCCTCTCCATGGTAGCCACATATGTGAAAAGTTAAGGGAAAGATATCCCCCTAAACTTTTCATCAAATCTCTTCTTAATAACATACCATAAGTCTCAGGAATGTCTACCACTTGAACATCTATGTTGGTTTGAATCCTAGGGTCTGATCCTACTTTCACATGTACGTTTTTCAATTCTCCAACTACGTTAACTTATGTTTTGTCAAGTTGGATGACCTTCTTATTAGTTTGGATAGGGTCCAATCCCAATTTCCTGAAGCCCCTGAATCCAACAAACAATTATGTAGATTCTTCCCACAAATTCTTAAACTCAGGAGAAATGGTGGGGCACTTGCCTTATTTCTGTACAAGGCTGCATTCATGTCTGTAGCAGGTGCAACCTTTCTTTTTCCTTTTGATTTATTAGCTTGTTCTAAAGCTTTCAACACTATCTCCCTTTGAGCAGGGCACCACTTTAAGATGTCAAAGAATGACATAAGTTTTTTGTCTCTGCATCTCAGAAACAACATCAAATTCTATATTATAACTTGAATTAATTTTTAAAATGGCAGAGGAATTACCCTTATTATGGAAGTCAGGCGGGCCTTTTGGTGGAGGAGGATTATTATTAGTACCTTGATTTGGAGGCACCATGTGATTAGGGGGTGTTGATGTAGTGAATGGCCCCTTACTTTGATTTCTCAGGAAGTGTCCTCCTTTTGACTAAAAGGCTTGGGCATCATATGAATCTTCCTCTAGTTCATTCTCACTTTGCATTGGGAATGAGGGCTCTTCTTCAAAGAGATCATAAGCCATTGCAGTATCTATTGAGTCACCTCCTTTTTTTGAATTCCCCTGGAATGTGTGGGCATCTTCGTGTGCCATCTTAACAACTTTCTCCATTTGAGGGAAATTTACCTTAGAATGGGTCGTAGTATCATGCAACCTGCACCAATTGGTCATGAAGTTGAGGTCAGGCATGTTTGCGGTATGTGTTCTTTCCTCATTTGCTTGATAGTTATGAGAAAATCCCCCATTATTGGGCCCTGTATTCCATTTCCCATTGTTATTTGGCCTTTGGTTGTACCCTTTGTTTTGGTTTTGGTATCCTTGATAATCCCTTTGGTTGTAATTGTTATGATTTTGATAGCTACCCTGATTGCTTTGGGAGGGGTTCAATTGAAGCTGAGCCATGTCATTGGTGACTTGGGACAACATTTTCTTCAAGGTTTCTACCTCATTTTTAAGCTGGACTATTTTCTCACTCTCCACATTCTTAGCAGCAGGTGGTTGACCACCATGATTTGGTGTTCCAATTTGGTTCTAATGACCATGGGAACTTTGAGGAAGTTGCGATTGTTGAAAGGGATCAGAAGTTCCAGTAGCAAAGAATGGGACAGGTGGTTGAGTTTGCAATTCAGATATAGGCCATAGTGGGAAGGAGACATTCCTAGGACAGTATTGAACAAGGGATTTGGACTATACATCTGATATCCCATTGAAGGGAAACCTCCTCCCAGACCTCCTTGTTGAGAATTGATTTGTTGCTGCAGCTTGATAGCTAGATGATAGACTTTGGATAGAGAATCAATATTAGCTGGTTGATAGGTCCTTTGCAAGAACAAGCCAAGCAAGGGGTCTATAACTCTAAAGTAAGCTTGGATGGCACTATTCTCAGTGACTAGATAGGGATCTTGCAATCTCCTATACATTTGTTGGAATCTAGTATTGAATAAAGGCAAGGATTCACATGGTTCTTTTTTGATGGTGGAAAATTGATGATATAAAAGGACTGGGTCCACATAAACCCTAAATTGGTTGAAGAAAGCATTTTCCAAATGTGTCTAGGTCAGAATGGAACCTTGACAAAGATTAAGGTACCAATTGTACGCCATGTCCCCTAAGGAGTAAGGGAATAACCTACAGGCCACATCATGGTGGGTTATTTGAGCTCTAGTACAAGCATCCTTGAAATCTTATATGTACTCTTCAGCACTCCTTGATTCACCATGAATGTACTTGGGGTAGAATTTCTCAGGGTTCTTAGGCATGTTGTGAAAACCTCTAGGGATAGTCCCCAATGGAGAGGGATTATTCTGGAAGAATTCCATTGGTGGCGGTGGTGGTCGAGCCAACTTTTGTACAGGTTGAATCAGTTGTGATGACAATTGAGATGAATGTGGTGGATTGATGGGTATCCACTGGGGTATTGGTGAAAAGCCTGGTGGAGTGAGCGAAGTTGATAAGGGTGGTATGATGGTGGTGCCAGTTTTGCGAACCTTGTGTCTTGTTGGGGTCTTGAGTTCTATCAACGGTGATGGAATTTTAGCTGATCGAAGAACTATGTGGGGATCCTCTAATGAGAAAGATCGAGCTTTATCTAGTTTTCCTTTCTAGGCCCTCCTTCTAGCACTAGTTTATGTTGACGGTCCTTTTGGCACAACAACATGCAAATAGAATATTGCTACTCTGTTTCTCCTAAAAGAGAAAGATGATCACATGGATATCTTAGCTTCCAAGGTCTATGTAGTTGGTTCTCAACTATGTTGATGTTGCTCAATTGGTCAATGTAATAGTAATGTTCAAGGGGCTTGCTGGTGTTGAGCTTCTGGATTGTTCTAAGATCAAACATGAAATAAAACCTAATTTAACTAGGGTTTTTAAAGAAACAACAAAAGATAGGCCAGAGCTTTGGGACAAAAAAGAATGACGATTCTTCTAACTTAACTAGACTTGCCACCTTTCAAGGAGTTTGTTAACCAAAACTGCAGAACAAAGTAAACTTGTGATTGACACACAACCTCTTTCATTCACAGTGCTAATTCAAATAACAGATTTTTAGTTACCATTTAAACAAAACATAAAATAAGATTTCAATCCTTGAAAGACTTCACAAATCAAATGATCAACTTAAGACAAATATCATTCAAGAACACAACATGAAGTAGATTAAACTCTGATTGCTTCTACTGTTAATAAAATAGGTAAGAAATATTTACAAGGTTAGCACAATCACCAGTGTACAGAGAATCTACAATTCTAGATTGTTTCCAACTACACTAAGAGAATTGAGAAAATACATTACAACCAATACTAAACTTTACAACTAGACCAGAAGACAAAAGAATCTCTCATTACTAAGAATCAAGATGCAACTCTATCTCCTGCTGTTAACTGACTAACTCATAGATTTTCTTCTGACTATCTATTCTAACACTGTATCTTCTATTTTCTCCCCTGGTTCTCTCTACCTCTAACTGTCTCTAAAAATTTCTAACCTTTACAAAGAGGCCAACATGGCATATGTATTGAATGTACCCAAAAGAAAATGTCGTCTACTGTTTTAGGGTTTTACAAAATATCTACTTCAGGAGAGCCAGCTCTCAGATCTTTCTGAGGAGGGTCAAAGCTGCATTCAATGTGAAGCCCTGTTGTCCATGCTGATGAAGGATTTCTATCCTCAGAAGAAGCCTTCTTAGATCTTTTTGGCAGCTACAACATTAACTCTATCTTCGTGTCCACCTTCGAACTCTGTTGGAGTCACCTTGAATGCTCAGAATATCTCCATCAATACTGATCTACCTCTTTGTTAGTAGTCACTACAACTATCCCTATGAGTCACAGTTTCTTCTTCCCTTCAACTTCCTTTCTGTTCTGGACTTCTCTGTACATTGACCATCCTCTGGAAGCACCATCAGACCTCCTTGCAGATCTGAACACCGTTTCCCAAGCCTATCCATCGTCATCTGTTCTCAGAAGGAATCCGTCTTGCTTGCATTCTGTTAGTATTTTCCACAAGGGTGGTCAAATGGTCAATGGCCCACCTTTGCTCCTTAAGATTGGATGATCACATGCCCTACTAGATTCCTGAGCAGTCAAGAGTGGTCTTCCTTAAATCACATGTCGGTGACACTTATCATGTCTCCCCGATGTGATTTTGTCTTCTAACAGTTATCGGGAAAGCACAGACCAGTCGATGAGACCCTTCCACAAGCTATAGAAGTTATATTGATACACACCGAGGTCGTTGAGAAAATTGTTGTTGGTGTGAGGTCATGGCGATCTCCTTAGTCCTTCAGGGAGCTTCTTTCAAGCTCAAATTTCTTTCGGTGAGACTTTATACTATTGGCCAGAGTTCTTGACGAGTTCCTCTTCATTTGGCGAGCCCATTCTGCATCGGTAAGACCCTTCCGGGTCGGTGAGACCTCCTAGCGCCCCCTTCTATTCTTCCCCAGCTTGCCCCTTTCATTTTAGTGTGACTTTCTTCCTTTGCGAAGACCACATGGCGAAGGCTATACCTATCGATGAGATCCTCCCGAGCTCAGCTTTCTTTCGGCAAGACCCCGCCTGGTCGGCGAGACATCATATTGAGCCCTGCCCTTCACTTTCGCTGAGATGCCATCAGGTCAGCAAGAGATTACTCTGAGCCCTAGATCCTTCGGCGAGCTCATTTCATATCAGCAGGACTTCTTGTGGTTGGGGAGACCTTTCCCCAAATTCTCTTTACTCTCACCAGGCTCATTTACTTTGACGAGACATTTCTGAGTTGCTCATACAGCACACCGAATACATCCAATCTCCCTGAAGGCATACCTTATCGGTGGGACCCTCTCCTTTCACTGAGACCCTATACTGAAGCCTCCCTGCTTTGCCGATAGTTCCTTTGAGTTTGGGGAGAGCTTGCTTGATCGGCAAGACTTCCTGCTGACACCAGACCCTCGTCGCCGAGACTTTCTCCTTTCGGCAAGATGTTATGCCAAACTTAGAATCTTTGGACGAGGGATTTTTCATGTCGGTGAGACACATTGATTCTCTCCCCGAAGACATATTGATAGAATCCCCTTGCACTATCTTAGTGTGATTGGAGCCGCTCGGTGAGATGTTACCCCAATGCACGTGAGCTTTTGATGTTACTTTGTTGGCAGTCAGTAAGACATTGTGGACTTGCTGAGACTTCATACTGAAGAATAGATTTCTCCGCGATGTGTAATTTTCACCATCAATCGGCAAGACCAAAGGACTTCACCAAGACGACATGCCGAATGCTGATTGTTTGGCTAAGGCATTCACTTATGAACCAATTGGTGAGATGTAAAATACTTGGGGAGACCCTCCACCAAAAAGATAACTCTTGCCGAAGTGCTACCCTGGTCCTTGCTAGTCGGTGAGACTTCATGAAGTCGCTGAGACTTCACCCCAAAGTCAAAATCTCCCACCGGTATGTACTCTCTCCATTGTTGATCAGTGAAACATTTAGATCTCGTCGAGACCTTTCTCTGAATGAGAATTTCACACCGAAGGGAAACTCCTAGTTGTCATGACCTTGATTGATGTCTTGCCGATAGTTGGTTGCACAGGAATTTCGCTCGCTGTGACATCTTTGGGGTCTTGCCAAATTTTTCCTTAACTGATTTTTAGGACCAACTGGATTGGAGGATGCCTTCCAACTGAGCTCCCCTAGCAAATATCATCATGCGTAGGATTTAATCCTCTAAAATAAAGGTCTGCATTAGTCCTCAGAAGAAAATAAGACATATTATAATAAATCCACCATTGCTTATAATTATTTTAATGAATTCCTAGCAAGAAGAAAACCAACTTAGGTTGAGACAGAACCAAGATTAAATCAGATAGACCAAAAGTCAAAATTAGGAGGAAACAAAAGAATTTCAAAAAGGAAAGCAAGTAACCAAAAGAAAAAGAAACCAGAAAGAGAAAGGGAAACTCATTTTGTTCTAGCTCAAAATGGGGGTGTTTATGCAAGGCATAACACATAGTTTACCATAAAACCACATATGACACTAAGAACCGCATCTGTTAATTTCTGTGATGCATTCGTCAACTTAAACCGTAATTGCCTGATTACTAGAAAAAAAATTCACTATTACAGTCTAAGGTCAAACAGTCACACCAGTCTCTGATTTATCCTTTCATAGTGATCTTTGAATAGAAACTAGAAAGATTTTCTCACATTTTTCACAATTGCATCCTTTCAGTATCATTTAGCCATAGCAATAGATATACTAGTTGCAAACTTTAGCTACATTTTAGGAGTCTTTATTACCTTCAGATCAATCATACTTTTAGGACAATCACCTTTGCAAATTTTAGAATAGGCCAACTTTCTATACTCTGGATACACCCTTACTTCAATGAAAAATTGTTATTGAATCTAGTCACTTGTTACACATATCTTTTGTCATCTTCATGAGTCTTTCCAACTCATTAGTCTAGTTTAGGAGCTCACTTTATCTCTTGGTCTTAGTCTCACAAAGGTCCTTTGAAAAAATAAATTGAAGCCTTAGTTAAACTTTAGATGGTTAGTAACCTATTTTCAAATCTCCCAAAATTGATTACCCTTAGAAGCTTGCCTATACTTTTGCATACTTAGGCACTATCATTTTAGGAGATCATCATATTAGACTTTCCTTATTTTCCAAAAATTAACAAAAAAATAGTTGCATTATCATTCATTCCTTATATCCAAGAAAATCCAAAAAACATAGACTAAAATCATATCATTCATAGACATAGTTTTGCATTATCCACATTTTGAGCATATCTTACATGGTTGAAACAAGGTCCAAAAGGAAAAAATGAGAAATGGCTGATCCACAAGACTTTATCAATCCATTTTCAAACCTCCCATTAGGGACATCATGATCTCACAAAACTTTATTGGAAAAATCTGTCACTAGAGACCAACAAGGACGCATTGTAGTTGAAGACTTAGACACTACCTCACAAGATCCAAAATTTTCCTCTTTTGTAGATGAGTACTTGGCACAAGATCCTCAACAATATCTAGCAAAACTATTAGTAGAAAGTTCCACATTACCTCTTGGATTTGACATTCACACATTAAAAACTTCACCTACCCAATGGACAAACACAATGACATGTAGTTCCTCTATCCCTCAAGTAACTATAACTATACCATTTGGAGTACCTACAAAGAGTTCCATAATAGTACACACATCACCATTTGGTACATCGAGCATGAAACAAGGCCTTAACTTTATGATAGGGGAATCATCATCAAAGCCCTTTGGCACCAATACTGGAAACAAAAGGCCTAAAGTTGGCACAAACATGACAACTGCTATACAAAGCATCAACATCACTAGTGCCATACCACAAATAGGGGTCTCACAAATAGGAAACATACCTTTCATCCAACATGGAAGCCAACCTGATCCTTCACAAAACATTCACATTCCTAATCAAAACCCACCCTTCATTCCAACACTAAACCAAAATCCATCACAAAAGGTTGGATTCCAAAACACTTGCATAGACCCCAACAATCCAACCAACACATGATTGACACAAGTGGATGTTTTACAAACACAAGTGCAAGGCCTTCAACAACAAATGGATAATATGGCAATGTCTAGCAAGAGGACTTTTTCAGCAAAAGACTTATGTCCATTTCCCTTTGACAAAGCATTATACATGATGCCTTTCCCACATGGATACATTATACCAAACTTGCCTAAGTATAATGGGAAGTGTAATCCTATTGAACATATAATGGAATTTTCCACAATGTGCATAGACGTTGCATATGACCCCACATATCTCATGAGACTTTAACCACAAAGCGTTATTGGAATAGCACTTGAATGGTTTTCTCAACTTCCATATGGCATAAGGTCATGGGGTGAACTTGCTGAAAAATTAATTGAACATTTCTCCTTTAACATTGACAAAAAAATCACAATAGCATCCTTATGTCACACCACACAGGATGAGGGAGAGAACTTTATCACCTTCTTCCAGAGATGGAGGAGTCTAGCTAGTTGATGCCCTACTGAAATACCTAAAAATAAAAAGGTCACCATATTCCTAGAAAACCTCAATTCAAAATTGAGAAGTGACTTAAGAGTACACTATTGCACTTCTTTTGTGGAACTAGTAGAAAATGGTATCATACTTGAAAAGGATCTCATTGAAAAAGGTGAAATCAAGATGTCAAATAGAAATCCAAATGTTAAAAACATCCCCAATGATAAGAACAAATTTTGGTCTCAAAACAAGAATGTAACCAATGATGGGATTGTTGATGCTAAAACCCTACAAGCACGAACAATCATTACACTTAGAGGACATAATCCCTCTAACAACACACTCAACAATGTCGATCAAACTGCCAATGCTGTCCAAAACACCCAACAACCATGACTGCAAAGGAGGTTTCTAAAACACAAATTCACTCCCTTAATGGAACCAATTGAATAAGTCTTTAAACAACTACTGCATCACAACCTCATACAACTTCAAGAGCCAAGACAATATGATTTGGGATAATTTAAACCCTTTAAGTGGGATGACAATTCTTTTTGCAATTTCCACTGAACTAAGGGACACAGTCTACAAAATTGTTGATAGTTGAAGAAAATTATACAGGATCTTGTGGAAAACAAAACTATTGAAGATAATGGACAAAAACAAACATCCTCAAACAATAATCACAAGGTCTTTACTGATCCAATACATGACCATGGAAAAGGAAAAGCCCCTAGTTCGGGAAATAAGACCAATAATTTGTCCAACTATGCTAATGTCAAGTATGATTATAACCACAACCCAATCATAAATAACATTTGAGCCACCGATGAGCATGTCAACACTATTACCATAAAGAAAACTCCCAAATGTAATGTCAACACTTTCCGAACCAAGATAACCATCCAAGGCCATCCATCACAACAACAACCATAGTCTTCCAAGCCTCGGTATAATTTACTTGACCAGTTGAGAAAAATCCCAACAAAAATTTCTTAGAACTGTTGCACATATCACCTAATCACAAATCTATTCTAGACAAAGCTTAACAAAGCATGACCATCCCCAACAACCTTTATTTCAATCATTTCCAAGAGATGGTAGGATACCTAACCAACTCTCATCATGCTACCTTTTCTGAACAAGATTACGCAACCGAGAAGACACACCACAGTGACCCTTTGCACCTCAAAGTTCTTGTTCATAAAATGAAAGTTAGATGAGTCTTGGTAGACAGAGGAGTAGGGTTGAATCTTTGCACCTTGAAACTAGTTAAGGCCTTAGGATTCTTAGAGGTGTGTGTAGACACTACTAAGAGCATTTTCATTAAGGAATATGATGATGAAGAGTGGTCATCTAAAGGAGTTGTAATGCTTCCCATCAAAATTGGTCCTATGGTTATGGATACCAATTTCCAAGTCTTGGATCTTGTCCACCCATATAACCTTTTACTCAGTAGACCATGGATACATGCTATGAAGGAAATTCCTTCCACTTACCATCAATGTCTTAAATTCCCATAAAATGGTACCAAGATCACAATAGATGGTGATCTTGATCCTTTCCAGTATTGCACTAACCTACGAGGGATACCCCAATGATAGGTTCCTATAAACTAGGAGGCTTCATCATCCAACTCATCCCAGTATGTTGATCCATCCACTCTTTCCAAAAAACCTACTTCCCAATCACTACCTTCCACTCCTAAGATTGAGATCCAAGATAAGGGTTGTGGAGAGTATCATATGAAAGCATCTTATTGTGTTAGCTATTTAGTTCTCCCAAATCATATGATTTAGCAACAAAAGATAGGAGACAATCAGTGGTCACCATACACATCCCTCCCACAAAAACTTTCACAAAATGGGGGGAACTAAGTGAAGAAGCTATAAACGAAGATGTGACCTCTTAGTTATACAAGGATGAGAATGAAGAACCTCCTCTGCTTGCTCAGATACCCACAGATCAATATGGAAAGGGTTTCAAGATAATGCAAGACAAAGGATATAATGGACATAGTGGTTTAGGATTACATCAGAATGGGAGGGCTGAACCTATCATTGTCTCTAAATGGCCGAAAGGCCTAGGGCTTGGGTTTCAATCACTCTAAATTGGCATTTCTAGTACTACATCACCTTTACTAGAGGAAGTAAGTGCTATTGAAGTTATCAAGACATCCAATGAGCCATCTGACCAACGTTACTGCAATTCCCCCAACTCTAACGAATATGAGTGGGATTCCCTCTCCTCCACCTCTATCATGGACCTCGATAAAATATTTGGGGAACTTGATCAAATTCTTAAATCCTCACAAAATCCACCGAATTCCCGTTCACAAATGTCTTTGATAAAAGAGGAATGGCTCAAACATTATTTTTGGGAATCCCTTGATCCTACCTCTTGGGAACCTAAAAAATCCACTTCTGATAACCAAACCTTGACAATAGGCCCATCTCAGAATCTACCTATTCCCAAGAAAAAGAATAAGGAGGATTTGGTAAGAAACTCTTGTGACTATGTCAACAACTCAACCTTTACCTTGACCCCTTTGAGCTTTGATACTTCTGATGATGACATGCCCTTAGTATATCCCCAACTTATTGATTGGGATCAACAAGAAACCCTCTTCTTAGATGTCTGTGAGAACAACAAAGCAATAGTAGAGTTCATGGGACTGGAAGAAGGAATACCTAGTGGTGACCATAAGGTTGGATTTACCATAGAATTGGATAACATGCCTTATTTTGCAGAGTCCATTCAACCATAAAGTCACAAAAATAAGAAAAACAATGAAAAAATAAAAAAGGACGAGTCCCTAGGTGAAAACCGAAAGACGCCTTTGGACGATGAAAAAGTTAAAAATAAGGATGCATCCAAGGGCGAAAACCTCTCAGAGGCACCCATGGATGGAGGGTTGAACATTCTCCCTGTTGCTCAGGAAAAGTCACCAATGTTAGTTGAAGAATCTATGAAGATCAACATAGGAACTGAAGGTAATCCTCGACTAATATATTTTGTAGCATCTTTGATAGAAACAAAGCAACCTAAATTTTGTAACTTCTTCACACAAAGATAAATCAGCTTTTCATGGTCATATGCCGACATGCCTGGATTGGATTTTGACCTGGTATTACATCATTTTCCATTAAAGCCAGGCGCTGAACTCATGAAGCAGAAATTAAGAAAAATGCACCCACAAATTACTTTATTACTCAAAGTTGAATTAAAGAAACTGTTGGATGTCGGCTTTATCAGATCAATTGACTATGTAGATTGGATTTCCAATCTCGTACTAGTGAAAAAACCAATAGGGGGTATCTACATCTGTACAAACTTCCAAGATATAAACAAGGCATGTCCTAAATATGACTTTCCTCTACCAAATATTGACATGATCATGGACCTAACAACAGGATATGAAATGTTATCCCTTATGGATGGTTTCTTAGGATATAATCAAATCGGAATCGCACCTGAAGACCAACATAAGAAAACTTTCACTTGTCCATGGGGAACTTATTGTTGGAATGTCATGCCCTTTGGACTTAAATTTTTTGGAGAAACATATCAATGTGCCATGACAACTATTTTCCATGATCTCATACACACTCTTATGGAAGACTATGTGGATGATTTGATAGCTAAATCATTGACAAGGGCTAATCATTCATAGGTTCTAGATAAGATTTTTCAAAGACTGGAAGAATATAAAGTGAGGCTAAATCCAAAGAAATGTGTATTTGGTGTGAAATCAAGAAAAATTCTAGGATACATCATTTCTAGACGAGGCATTGAAGTGGACCCAACAAAAGTGAAAGCTATAATGGACATGCCTCCACCAGCCAATATAAGTCAACTATAGACACTATAAGGGAGATTGTAGTCTATCAGACAATTCCTAGTGCAATTAGTAGATAAAACACATCCCTTCTAGCATCTACTCAGAAAAGGGGTACCATTTGTATGGATAGGTAAATGCCAAGAATATTTTCAATAGATCAAGGATTACCTGCTCACACCACCATTGTTAATTCCACCTACTGAGATACAACCTTTGATACTCTACATTTCACCAACCACATTAGTGCTAGGATCCTTACTTGCAAAAAATGATAATGAGGGCCATGAAAGGGAATTTTATTAAATTAGTTACACTTTGGTAGGTTATGAGCTCAATTACAGTACCATAGAACATGCTTGTCTTGCAGTAGTATTTTCTACTCAAAAGCTTAGGTACTACATGTTAAACCACCAAACAATGTTAGTCACAAAGATAGATCCTTTAAAGTATCTCCTTAGTAAAGAAACATTAATAGGATGACTGGCCAAATGGGTAATGGTACTCAGTGAATACGTTATCCAATATGTAGAAAGAAAATATATTAAAGGAAAAGTTATTGCTAACCAGTTGGTAGACACACTAATTAAGGCAGATCATCGTCTAGTTTCAGATTTTGCTGATGAGTTCATCTTCACTCTTGACATAGGAATGACATGGAAGTTATACTTTCATGGGTCCCACACAAATCATGGCTCAGGGGTTGGCATATTGTTTATCACACCACAGGGCAAAACTATTCTTAAGTCATTCAAAATTACTTTTCCATGCACCAATAATATAGTAGAATATGAGGCTCTTGTAATAGGATTACGAATGGAAATCAAATGGAATATTAAGCACCTACAAGTTTATGGTGATTCTCAGTTGGTAGTCCGACAAGTTAATGATGACTATGAAACCAAAGATGAAAAGCTCACCCCATACAAGTGGATAGCAGATAGTTTCAAACAATATTTTGAAAAGATCGTCTTTCATCAAATACCTTGCATTCAAAACAAGGCAGAAGATGCCATGGAAACTATTGGTTCACTCTTGGACATACCTAGCAACGTGCCTAAATTTGAGTTTTTGGTAGAAACAATTTTGGTCCCTGCCTATGATGTCCCAGATTTAGAGATGGTGTGTGAACTTGTTGGTCCCAATTCCCCATGGCACAAAGACATATATAACTACCTCCATTCCGAAATCCTAACACTTGACCTCTTGAGCAACCAACGTAGGACATTTATCCGTAAGTAAGCTAAGTATACCATAATTAGAGATACCCTTTATAGACGTGCCCTAGACAATACCCTATTGAGATGTCTTGATATTGAAGAAGCACAAGCGACCTTGCATGGGGTACATGAGGGTCTATGTGGATCCCACTCTAGCGGTCCTACCTTAGCCAAGAAGATTATGAGATTGGGCTATTATTGGCCTACAATGCAAAAGGACTCATATGTCTTTGTCAAGAAATGTCGACAGTGCCAGATTCATAGAGACTTGATACACACACCAACACAGGAGCTCCATCCAATAACATCACCATGGCCCTTTTCCCAATTTGGACTCTATCTCATAGGTAAGATGCATCCTACATCCTCCAATGGTCATAAATTCATCATTACTATGACTGAGTACTTTACCAAGTGGATTGAAGCCATTCCTATGACCTATATTACCAGAATATAGATTTCTAAGTTCATCCTTAACTATATCATTTGTCGGTATGGTATTTCTCAATCCATAATCATGGATAATGGTCGCCCATTTAAAAACCAAGAAGTCCATCACCTCTACGAAGAATTCCATATCCAACACTACTTTTCCACTCCATATTACCCAAAGGGTAACAACCAAGCTAAGGCATCTAACAAAATAATCCTCAGAATCCTTAAAAATACTATCAATGATGTTGGTCGTGATTGGAATTTACAACTTAACCCTACCCTATGGGCTTACCACACAAGCGTCCGTACTCCCACTGGCGCCACTCCATATTCCTTGGTATTCAATTATGATGCCATCTTGCCTATTAAGGTCAAGATTCCTTCCCTAAGGGTATCTTTGAAAGGGCATATTGACTATGAAGAGTACCATGTGTCAAGATTACATGAGCTAGAATTCATGGATCAATGAAGAAAAAAGGCACTAGACCATCTTCAATCATATCAAAATTGTCTTCGTTGCAACTACAATAGGAAAGTATTGAATCAAAATTTTGACATTGGTGACCTGGTTTTAATGGAAAATCCAAAGAATCAAGCAACAAGAGAAAAAACAAGAAAGTTTGAGCCAAAATGGCTAGGACCTTATATTGTCATAGAAGCCTTTGGGTCAAGAGCATACTAGCTCTCTACTCCTAAAGGAAAACCACTATCATCACCAATCAATAGCCTTCATTTGAAGAGGTTCTACACATAGCTTTTGAGAGCCTTTTCTTAATCATAAAAAAATAAAAATAAAAATAAAAATAAAAATCATTACCTAGGTGAAAACTTGGTAAACAAGCATCTTGGTAACATCAAAAAAATTGGAAAATCAAGAAAGTATTAAAGAGAAATAAGTCCTCCAATAGTGAAAACCACTTTGATGGTGCTTTGGATGAGTACCATGGTGAAAACATGGCAAATAGGTGCCATGTGTAGTCGGCTCTGCTTCTTTGTCTACCATCATTCCAATCTAACTTTTCGGTCATATAACCTATCTTTCCTATACATCACTTGTAGATACCACTCATAATAAATGGTTTTCCTTTCCATAACTTGGAATGATTGACATCGAGCATACTTCACATCCCCATCCCATCCGATTCATAATAATCTGGTCTTATTTTTGACTGGGGCTAGGCACTTGAATTACGTCATTTAGATCTTACAATGGTTGTTCTGAGGGCATAAAGCCATAAAAGAAAAATCCAAAAAAATGACAAAATGTCCTGAAAAAAATCCAAAAATAACACAAAATCTCTTGAAAAAAAGCCAAAAACATCAAAAAACTCCAAAAGGACAAAAAAATCAAAACATGTCAAAAAATCCAAAAAATAGAGTTAGAGTCAGTCGCACCAATCAATCTTTGTCATTATTGAACTACGTTGCCACTAGGACTGGACATAGACAGGGCCATTAGTTGATGTGCTCCCGAGGCATTAAGTCAATCTTTTTAGGTTTGTCTATATAAATTTGTGACTCAATCTTTAGTCAATAAGAAAAATTGAATGGTCATGTCAAACTATGAGGTCTCTGCGTGTATAACATAGGCAAGTCCATCAATCGATGAGCCCCTGAGGCTGCACTAGGTCAATCCATTAGGGTTCGTCACATTCACTATCACACACATTGAATATCTTCAAATAAATCAAATCTTTTTCAGTCAGTCTTGTCGGTCAAAGTTTGGTCGAACTAGGAGGTCTTTGCATGTATAACATAGAAAATGCCATTGATCAATGAGCCCTCGAAACTGCACTAGGTCAATCCTTTATGGTTTGTCATGTCAATCAAAATAAGTCAGACATTGTCATCAAAACAAACAATTATCAAAACATCAAGACAAGTCATGCATCAACAAGACAAACAAGTCAACAAGGTCATCGAGTCAAATCAAACAAATTGGAAAAGAAATAACAAAAACAATCAACCTATGTCTTATGCAGGATGTGTCCTTCCTGAAAATAGACATGATCATTTAGTCAAACAATCATCATTTTCTTATACAGGTGGTCACATGATTGAAACCAAACTCGACCTCTTATACAATATGTGTCATTTCTGAAATGAGGCTTAGTCATTGCCTTATATAGGTGGTCACATGATTGAAACCAGACTTGATGTCTTATACAATATGTGTCATTTCTAAAACTAGGCTTTATCAAACATCAATTAAACAAAAAACATTATCAAATTTTGGCAAATATTTTTATTGGTTGTTGACATTATGGCTTGTTTTTTCTTATCTTTTTATTTGGCTTTGTCTTTGAGTTCGGTTACTAGCTTTCTTGAGGATGTCCCATGAAGGATTTAGAGAAGAAAGGATGTATTGGGACTCTTTTTCTTTGACTATTGTTTGTCAACTGACTTTTGGCTTTATCTTTGATTTAGGTTACTAGCTTCCTCGAGGATGTCCCATGAAGGATTTAGAGGAGCGATGATGTCTCATGACTGATATTTTATTTGATTGATTTATGTGGTTTGTCTTGACAAAAAGATTGGGGCAAAATTTTCCCTTAGTATGAGTTAGGACTTTCCTTGTCCGCGACTATCTGTTTTAGTAGGTGGATGACCTTGCAAACCTTGGTCTATCTCATATCATGGTTTTTTTGTCCATTTATATCATTTAACGCCCAATGATGATTTAATGCAAGGCCTATTATGTTTTGGAAAAAAATTGAAGATTGCTAATACTAACATCCATGTATTTCATGTTACTATTCATCTTTTTTCACACTAAAATTTCTTCTTTCTTGCATTATGATGGAGTCCTATGACACACAAAGAAATAAAAGCATCCTGCATATGCATTCATGTTAAGAACATTATTTATAAATTGCCATACATATATACATATTAAATCATACATATATGTTGCATTTGAAAAAAAAAATTATAGACATCCATTGCATCTAGGAATCTATGGCATAACATGCATTTATCATCATAAACCACAAAGCATATTAAATTACATGTACATGAAATTGTAAATACATTAATCACATTGCATCGTATAATCATAAACATAGAATCCATACATGACATTCATAATACCATAAAAGTAAATGCATACATCATCATATAGAATCAACATAATATCATAGGCTACATCAACATCATAAAGTAAATATTTGCATCCATAACACATGCATAAATAGAAGACTGCATATCAAATAATCACCACCAAAAATGATATATATATATCGTTTAAAAAAAAGTGTCATAGTACAATGCCAGAATGTATCTCTCAAAATGGAGCTCACAGGATCTATGATAAAAATACAATGTCTACAAATATATAACATACATCCCTAGTTTGAACTCCCAGTACTTTGATTAGTAGAATGGGCAGGTGACTGATGGGGAGGTGTTGATGATCACTATGCAGAAGGAGGCCTATCATAAGGTCCTAACCTGTGAGGTCCTACAACACTACTGGTGCTCTAGGATCTACTATGAGATGACCTACTCCACAATTTGTTGCTAAGTGCCTAAGAAGCACTAGGAGCTCATCTCTCGAGAGGTACCTCCTACTCATATAGATCTCTATAATATCTCTCTATATCACCATCCCTAACCAACTCCTAAGACATAGTTGCAACTAGTCCAGTGCATAGAGTTGTAAACTCCACAATCTCTGCTCAATCTCCTACCTCTGTGCCACCAGTTGATCTCTCTTCAAGTAGGAGCTATCCCTCTCCATCTATATCTCATCTCTCTCAACAACCACCACTCTAATTTTCTCCTCTAATGCCTCTACCCTAGCCTACAAATTGGCCAGCCACTGATCTAGGGGACCCTCCTCCCATCATGGCCTATCCCCCTCATCAACATCCCACTCCTCAACTATCTGGTCTTAGAGCTCCCTCTCCTGATCCCCCATCTCCTCCTTAGGATCATCATGTATATCCTAGTATCCTTCTCATAATAGATCAAGGGCATCCAACTTGGCCTCCTCATTGATGACCTCCTCCTCTCCAATGGCATCCTCTCTGAGAGCCTCCTCCCTAACATCCTCCTAACCAATGGCCTCCTTAGCAACAACCTCCACCCCTACACCTACCTCCAACATGAGGACATCCTCACACTCTCACTCACCCTCATGGATGGGTGAAAAATCTCTGCCTTGTTGACCTCATCGACCACCACTCCCACCTCCTCCTCTCCCATCATCTCCATCACCTCTACCACCTCTACCACCTCTACCACCTCCCCTGCATCCATTCCAACCTCGTAAGCCTATCCCAAAATGCTCTACAGGTGTTGGATGATCATGATCTATATATGGCATAGGCCTATGTTGTGCCCACCAGGAATCATACACATCTTTATTCCCAACATCCACAACTTCAGCCCTCCATCCCCACTATATTGGTTGTAGTGCATCCATGTCTTCCTCTGCTATCACTACAAGAATCTATGGCCCCCATAGAGGAACCTCCCTAGAAGATCGAGAAAACTCAGCTCATCCCTACAACATATCCTGAACCTCACCAAACTACTAGAGAACTCTATTTGGTAGATGTCTCTCAATGATATGGAGTCTCAAAATAGTCCTCTCGATCAAATATCATGTTTGTCAATAGAAAGGAAAGTGTTGATGCTCATCCTTCCACAGTGCACAGTCCATGTATGGCCTCCATATAAATTGAACAAGAGTGTCAATCATATGCCTCCAGTATCCTGTGTCTCCAACATGATTTTGAGTGATGGTCCCAACACAAAAAAATACATAAGGAGATTGATCATCAAGCTCATATATGGTTGGTGGGTAGGAAACAACAATGTGCTCCCATGCCCATATCATCAATAAAGTGGTCCCACAACTCATAGACTGCACCTCTCTATAAGCTATGTCGTGCAAGTGAAAGTATAACATTGCTAGAAGACAAGGGCCCCATGCATATACAAGCTGTCTCACCAACATCCCTACCAACATCTCCCCCCAACCCATAGGAAACCCATGCCCTCGACAGTCTAGTAACACAATCCCACTAATCAACGTACACAACAGATAATCCATCCACATGTATCTATCTGCCAGTATGTGCCATCTGATCTCATAATGCTCGATACCAAGCTGTTTGACATCCTCTTGCTCATAATAACAAGTGATCTCACTATAACCCCTCTCGGTATCATAGAAGACCCTCTCACCCTTGATTGATAGCCAGAGAATCCTATAGACATCCTCTAATTTAACAATCGCCTCTCCTGTAGGAAAATGAAAAGAGGAAGTTTCTAAGTTGCATCGCTTACAAAGTGTCATAAGCATCCCTTGGTTTGCCTGAATGGTGGGCATAAATGTCACATGATGTAGTCCAAGATGCCATATCGCCCATCTCTTTGCACTGCACAACTGGTCCCGCAACTCGTATGTCACCGACCTCGACTCCCAGGTGCATATCAGATCCAATACAACTTGAAAATGCATAACAAATACCTTGCATCAGAAACACGAAGCCAATTTTTACACCATTAAATTTCAAAAAAATTGACAGGAAAATTAGTTGTTTTATTGACAAATGCAGTGCACAATGCAAATGCGTCATTTAACATTGCAAATACATTGCATAAATTCAAATGCATTATTTAACATCACACATGCGTCACATAAGGTAGCTACAAGAAATCATGCATATGGATTAAAAAATCAAATGTAACACTATATCTATCAAATGCAAATGAAAACTACAAATGCGTGGAAAAATAAGACAAATGTGATGATCTAAACTAAAACCGAAAACCATCCCTGATGTTTTTTTACATATGCGTTGTATTGCGAGATAATGTGTCGCATACAAATGCATATGCATTGAACGCAAAATGACACATTTGAAAATAAAACTTTAATGTCCTAAAAATGCATGAAATTTGAAAAATCAAAGGTTGGTATGGGGGAACGAGCGGCATTTTTTTGAATAGCTCTACAGAAAAATCAATGTTTTTCAAACTTCAGGGGTGCAAATGAATTCATTTTTCACCCAAATCCTATTTATACCTAGGGTTTTTGAGGGTTTTTCTCAAACCTTTGTACTAGCCACACTATTTATAGACTTCAAATGATCATTCAACATACCAAACTTTGTCGAAACTAATTTCTTTCACCACCATCGAACTTTTGGCTATCAAATTACCCAATCGGGACAATTTCCAAAATTTTCTAAATTTTTCAAAAATTCGTCATTTTTCCCTAGGGGGCATACCCTTACCCATTTCACATTGGAGCACAATTGGGGCATGTTATTTATTATTCTTTGACACAAACACCGAAATGACATTATGTCAAAGAGGGGCCAACTGTAGACACTGAAAATTGTCCTAGGCATGCAACTCTAATTTTCATCATAATTCTAATCATCATTTTCATAATTAAATAATGTTAATTATTTAATTATTGTCTAAAGTCATTTGTCCTCTATTAATTAAATAACTTTAATTATTTAATTAATTCATTCTTACTTTTATTCTTCTTTGATTAATTAATTAAATATTATTTATTTAATTACATTGCTAATTAAATCTATCCTCTATTAAATAATCATTTTAAATTGTTTAATTCATTCCTACCACAGTTTCAACTATAATTAAATAATCACTTTAATTATTTAATTATTCTTTAGCCTTTTCTATCTTTAATTAAATAAAACTTTATTTATTTAATTTAATCTAAAATCTTGACTGTTGAATTAAATTATTATTTAATTCATAAAAAGATTTATTCATAGCATATTCCTCTATAATTAGATAATCTCTTTGTTATCTAATTATTCATTTATCACTTATGTCTAGATCTAAATTGATCATTCAATTATCTAGTCATTTAATATCTGATTGTCTTTAATGAATAGACTTTCTTTCTTAATCAGTCTATTATCTAGATTTATTCTTATCTTCCATCTATTTTAATCTTTATCTTTACATGTAGACTTTATTCTTCTATGTCTCGACTAGTTTCCACTAAATATTAATTATTATTTATTTTAATCCCCACCTTTTATGCTTTATCACTCACACTAATCTAAACCTAACTCTATCACATGCCATATCTTTAATCTTAATCGTCGATTTATCTTTCAATCTGAGCCGGTCATTCAAAAATCATATTTTCTATAAATTTTCTTTACCATCATCATTATTACTCCTCCTGAAATCTTATAAGTTTTGGAATCAATCAACTTTAGAATATTTGATGTTTTTCTAAAATGCTATCATGTGGCTATACTTGCACACTTAAGAGAAATTTGAGGGAAATTATCATATAACAAATAAATGGAGAAGTGCAATTGAGGTTATTCATAGAATTACATAGATGTTTGGTGAGATCATTCTTGTATTTATTATATTTATTCCATTATTCTTTGTCGTTAGCATAGGTTTAGTTTGAGTTTATGCATTGTATTGCTTAATCTGTGAATTTTCCTGTGTTACACTAGACAGATCAATGAGTACAATAAATTCATATTTATGTTATATTTGGTAAGTGGTGGTCATGATTGTAAGGCTCGAACACTTAGGTGGCTCAATGTCTATTCTTTCTATGAGTGTGAGGACCCTTTCTTGCCTCTTTTTCCATGGGATCCTTCCCCCCAATACCAATGGTTTAAAATCCATTGACAACAAAAAATCTTAATCATTAGGGACATATCTTTCCTTTTTTTCCCTATAAAATTGAGCCTCCTTAGGCCCCAAGACTTTTCCCTGCCCTTGGGGGTAGTAGAATTATTATCATCCAAAAATGCCCAATATTTTAATTATGGCATGAAGGGTGAAAAATGTTACTAGTTCAAATTCCCTCCAATATCTAATTTACTAGTCCTCCCACTTTTATTTTTTAACATTAAAAACAACTTTTACACTAAGAGAATTTTTTAGCAATATTTCTTAAACAAGCAAATTCATGCTAAGGTCTAGAAAATTTATACATTGAGTTATATTCAATATTATATGTTTAATTTTTCTAAATCCCTACAAAAAATATTTATAGCTAAGTTAATTGAACTAGGGAACCATTTTTTTCTTTTTGTGCTAGCTAGTGTAGGTTTTCACTTCTAATACTTTGGATTTCATTCTGTTTTAGCTTTTAATCTATATAATCTCACTCTTTATTCATCCCTAATCCATCCTCTTAATTTCTATGAAATTGCACATTTTCATTTATCTTTTTCTTCTCTCATCCTTTACAAGCTCCCTCTCAAGCCTTGTACTCCATCATTGTTTTTGGTTTCTTTGTATTGCTCACTCTAGATCATAAACTCACCTTGATAAATAGTAATTTTTAGTACTCAAGTTAGTTTTCACTAGTAGTTAATTATATTTTCTTATATTTTCAATTTCCCCTTATTCCATCACTCATTATCCATTCTCTTCTTTAAACCCTTAAAGACCTAGGGTTAGGTTTTTCATGTGAGGTATGTGTAGGATCATCATGGAAAAAACAAACCCTTAAGTGGCAAAAAATTCAAAAAAATCAGAGTTAGGCAACTTGACGTAAAAATTTGAATAAGTTATGTATATTATTTCAAAAATATGTAAGAATAGAATCTATAGCAAATTGAATATAGTTTCTAAACTACTAGGTTTATTTTATTTTTTAAATCTATTTGGTGAGAATTTGAAATTTCAATGCGATTAGTACTTAAATTCTGGGAAAAATAGGTAGGTGTCATTCACCATCCTAACCACAATAAAATGATAATATTTTTCTATAAGATTTTAGACATAAGTAGAGGACTCATGCCTAGATGTGATGCATATTTTTTTGTAATTTTTTTCCATGTAAATAATTAATTATGAATCTTTTATTACAACGTTTAAAAAATATAAACACTTGTATGTTTGACCACCTTAACTTCATCAAAACTTCATGAAATTCAATTTTTCTTTTTTTAATCCAATAGTACGCAAAGCATAGAATGTGATGCATGTTTTGGATTCCAAAAATGTGATACCATTTGAAAGCTATAAATATTTTTCAATCAACCTATCAATCAGGACTTTAGTTGTAATTCAAATAGAAAATGAAAAATAATTATTTATTAAATTCAAAGTAACAAATAATTTGTATTGGTGGAAAGTTGAGAATCTCCTTTAAAAACCCTTTTCATTTCATCAATTTTGGGTTAAAAAAAAGTCATCAGCCACATACCCTACAAATACCCATCATATTGCCACTTTTTGGCCCATCATGATCCTATACATACCCTGTGGTTTCTCAATAAAATTTCATTTTTCATCATCCAAATAGTATTTTTCTCCTTCCCACTTTCGATATATTTTCATCCACAATATTTTTTTAGTTTTATTTCCATTTTCATTTTTTTGTAAGAATTAATGATAGACTCGACCTCCTAGGATCACCCACATAACTAGAGACTAAATTTCCACAAGAGAGAGGCAACATGATGAATCTATTGATAATAGATGCAAAATGATATTATGATAAAATGGATCAATGATACATAAATTACATGAGAAGAATTTCCTATATAGGTAAGGCGATGAGATAGAACAACATAGGATAATGAAAAGTGTCTTAATCATGTGAATTCAAACACAAATAGTAAATAACCTAAAGATTCCTTAAGTAAAATTAAGTAAACTAGTGTGAATAGGACTTAGGAGGTAAACTAGTTAGGTAATATACCCAATTCACACCAACATTGTATCAGGGTATGTGTAGGATCATGATGGGCCAAAAAGTGGCGATATGATGGGTATGTGTACGGTATGTGGTTGATTTTTTTTTTTTACCCAAAATTGATTAAAAAAAAAGGGTTTTAAAGGATATTCTTAGCTTTCCACCAATATAAATTATGCTTTACTTTGAATTTAATAAATAATTATTATTCATTTTCTATTTGAATTGATAGGATTGAAAAACATCTATAGCTTTCAAATGGTATCACACTTTTGAATCCAAAAAAATGCGTCACATTCTATGCTTCTCATAATATAAGATTAAAAAAGAAAAATAAATTTCATGAAGTTTTGACCAAGTTAAGGTGGTTAGACATGTTTTTATATTTTTAAAAGTTGTAATAAAAATTCATAATTAATTATTTACTTGGAAAAATTACAAAAAAATATGCATCACATTGGGACATGAGTCCTCTACTTATATCTAAAATATTATAAAATAATATTATCATTTTATTGTGGTTAGGGTGGTCAGAAAGACACCATTTTCTTTATTTTTTCCTAAAATTTAAGTACTACTACATTGAAATTTCAAATTTTCACCAAATAGAAAAAAAAACCTAGTAGTTTAGAAACTACATTCAATTTTCCATAGATTATGTTCTTACATATTTTTAAAATAATATAGATAACTTATTCAAATTTTTACGTCAAGTTGCCTAACTCTATTTTTTCTAAATTTTTTGCCACTTAAGGGCCTATTTTTTCCATGATGATCCTACACATACCCATCATCTTGTAAGCCCCATTTCGATAACTTTTGATACATTAAATCCTAGTTTCTAATACATAACTTTGATCATTCCTATTTAGAATAGGTATGTTTCCATTACATAAAGTTGTTTATTAGAATTATATCAATCATTTCATGTCATGTGGATCTAATCTTGAAAGACCAAAAGGGGGAGAAAAAAGGTAGTTTTCCTTTTGATAATTTTTTTTGCAAGTGTTTCCTCCATGATTTTTTGTGCCTATAGGTCAAATTCAAGAGAATAAGTGAAGAATCTAGTAAACTTCCAATAGAAAAAACTTTTAGAACTATTAAGAGAACCTCCACCTAATATAGTATAGATAGAGATACTATACTTCTCCTCACTTTTGGACTTCTCAATACACCTAGGAATACCTAGGACTCCTCCCCATTGCTAGGTGCACCTATTCCAAATAGGAAAGTCCTAATGTAAAAAATTAATAAAATTACATTCATGAGATTCTTGAGGTCTATTGATTCATCTTTAATGGCTTTTCATCCTTTAAATTAGGTGTATCAATTTATAGTTATATATATTTTTATTTATAGTTTATTTGATTAGTTTTGACATATATATTTTCCATTTTACTCCATGTTTAGTTCATTTCCATGATAGGGATCCATATTCAATATTAATAAGGAGGGGATTATGATGAAACCCCCCAAAATTGGAGATTCTATGACCTAAAATATTTTTCCTTTACCTTGGACATCCCCCCAACCCATGGGTACACCCCTTCATTGTAGCCAAGTCCCTATGCCCAATCTAGTAAATTTTAGGTTCAATTCCTTATAAAAATTCCTAAGCCTAATTATAGTAGTTCCAGATCTTTCCAAGTGAATTTATTTTAGTTTCCTTCCTACTTCATACTTCTTAGATGAGCACATGTGTGTTCATATTGTATGAGTTAGTTTGTGTGTGTGTATGCGTGTGTAGCCAAGTATTAGATTAAAATATTGTTAGTTTTTAGTGTAACAAAACACTTAATTTCTATTTAGCTTATTAATTAGCAGCATATTTATAATAAGTATATATTTGAGTAGCTTTCTCTAATGTGTATTTAAATATATACAAAGCTTCTCTCTTTGTCTTGTGGCTATCTTTGTTCTATTTTATTATAAGAGTCACACAGTAATTCAAGCAACTAGGATCATGTACAAATGAAAAACAACCTTCCAAAAGAGAGTAGCAAGAAATAAATGTGTTAGTTTATAGATTTTTCACTATTTTAAATTATCAACCTTTTCCTCTATTTCCTAATCATATAAATAATCACTAGTCAACATTTCAGTAAATTATTTCTATATGGAATAATTTCCCTCTGAAATTTATTAGGTAAAGCTCCCTCATCTAATAAGAAAATACTTTTATTTTTAACTGTTATCAGTCAAATATATACACCTTATGCTAAATTTTCACACTTTACCTATCTGTTGACACATGGAAACCTTCTTCAGATGTGGGTGATTTGAACGAAGAAGGAATCTCTAGAGTGAGCTAGTTCTCCAAACGATAAATCTATTCTAAATGATTCTTCTAAGGGAAAGAGTTAGAAAGATAACTGAAATGAAACCTATGACTTATAGTGATTTTTAAAACTTAATGGTGACTAAATGATGACTCTGGTTTTTTACCCACAAACAGCTCTCAGAAAACAACAATACTTCACAATCTCTCATGAACACTTAACACATAAATGATTTGCATGAAGATTTAGATTTAAATAAAACATGCAACCTGTATTCTATGAACTTTATGCATCAAGAATTACAATTTTAGGACATAACAAGGATTTTGTAAACATAAATCACAATATGACATCAAACTAAAACTGCAAATAGAGACAAAATTGAGAAATAGGAATGTTGCTTTATTCAACTGAAGGAGTATCAAAGTTTGACTACAAATTTATGCTTACAAAACTCTTTGTTTCAGCATGAGAGGAAGAAACAATAATATGGACTAAGAAAAACTCTAAGTTTTTCTTCAAGATATATGAAAAAACCTTAATTCGAGCTCAAGAAGAAAGCTCAAGGAAAAGCATCAAAAATTGCCCCAAAAAGAGTAATTGAAATGGAAAACTCTCACCCTTTGCATGTGCATGCTGAAAAGCACCTAAAAATAGGTCTGCTTTGCTTTAAAAGTGAAAAAACCACCTTATCTCCTCTCCATGAAGCTCAAATCCGACAAAGGAAAAGTCAACCTTTTTTTCCTTCACAAACTGCTAAAAATAGCAAGAAAGAATAAAACAATTTATAAGATATCGTTTTATCTTTTTGCTTTACAAGTCATGCAATTTTAATTTTTCCTCCAAATTGATTTATTTTTTGCAATTAAAGATTTAAAAACAAATCTTTTGCAAAACAATACTTATCTCTCCAATCACACTTTTGATTTTTCCATAAAAAATCATAAAACATTAGGCAATCTCCATCACTATTTTAATTGATTTCTTTAAAATCAATTGAAATAAATGCCTGAAGTATAATCTTTAATCTAAGGTAATATTTCTCCAAGATTTGATTGATTTCTATAAAATCAATTAAAAAATAATACTAAGGCACTTGGGTTTCTGGAAAAATAAATAAAAGCCTAACTTAAGACTTATGCATATGGAAAATACCTAACATCTCAAAAGCTCGACCTAGCATGGATAGTTGGCCACCTAAGACATTACATTAAGTTTGATATTGTAATGCAAAATATGATAAGTCCCTATGTTCGAACTAGGGAAACATGGTAAAACCAAACGAAAAAACCTAAACTTCATTTCATTTTGCACTTGTAGTTCTTGAGAGAGGGAGCCCTGCATGAGGAAATGTGTCGCCACCATTAGCTAGGTTTTTTTGCAGCTTGGAGGATGCACTCAGATTGGTCGACCTTCCTCTGTAAATCATGGGTAAGTTGGCTTCACTGTATATTATGACTTTCTTCTTCATTTTGAAACCTAAAATGGCCATAAGGTTGTAGCTTGAGCTTGCTTTATCTTTGATTTTTGTCTTACATTCATCTGTGCTTGTCTCCATTTATGCTATTCTCATTGGCCGAATTTGGAGTGAGCTCGACCCATGTATTTGGTAGCTTTGTGAGCTTGGTCGCCATTGTTTTCTTCCTCTACAAGCACGAATGACAAGCTCTCACTTCTCCATTATTTTTTCTTGTCAAACAAAAGCTTGTAAAGGCTTCTATGAAGAGAGTGTTGTTTTCTTTTAAAAAAAATACAGACCCATTATAGGCTGCGCCATGCTCATGCTTTCTAATGAATTTCACTTAGAAATATTTCATTATATCCATTGCTCACTCCAAATTTTGGGGCCTAGATGGCAAACTCAAAAGGTTTTTTCCATTTTTCAGTGAAATTTGTGACTGAAACTCCTCCTCTTGGCCATGGCCACTCATGCACAAAATGGGTGTTTTGGAACATTTATGGGCTCGACCCATGATCACATTACATGTATTTTTTCTTCTTTGAAACAAACCCTCATGTGGGTATATTGTATTTTGAAGAAATAATGTCTATCTTTGATCTCTCCAAAACTCAAGCTCGACTCATGAGAGCATTGTATAAATTTTGCATTTTAACAAAAACCCCACATGGGTATTATGAAAATAATGAAGAATTTGCATTTCGAATCAAACCCCATGTGGGTATTCTGTGACTTGGAAAAAATTCCCTCACTTATGTATTTTTGTTGAAAACCCAACATGGGTACTTAGTATTTTGAAAGAAAACGTTTATTTTGTGATGCATTTGAAAATTGAATTTGACCCACCATGGCATTTTATGTACTCTGTTAACCTCATATGGGTTCACTAAAACAAACAGAAATCTGCATTTTGATAAAAACGAACATGGAACTCTGTACTTTTAAAAGCAATTTGTGTTTGAAACTTAAATCACATATGGGGTTCTACTCTTTTAAAAGAAAAAATATTCATTTCTACACTCTGTAATGTTGTGACACTCCTTTACTTGTTTTTAGAAAGCAAATATTCTTTACCCAAAAAATAGCACTTAAATTCCTTTCATTGTTTATTTGATGACACAACTCAGTAAAGATTAAAAATGGTTTAGACCCTTTAGTTGCTTATCAAACATTGTCTCTTTTTTACTTATTTGGACACCTCAAAGATGCAAAAATCCTTACACTATTTAAGAGCACACCCAAAATTGTATTCTGTATTGAAAAAGCTTGTTTTGACAATGCTAATGTCCCATCTGTAGCACTCTTCATCCATTTTTATGTTCCCATTAAGAAGTGATTGTTCCACGCACTTGTTCTACTTCAAAACATTTAAACTAATGCATCTACTCCCTTTAATGCAACACTTTGCATTCATACATTATAGCTCCATGGTCTACATTCTCTCTTTTAGCCACCTAGCACTTTCAGTTGCTTGATGGAAGCACTTTCCCACTAAACTTTCATACATTCTCTGCTTTCCTCTAAGTAGCTACAGTTGAAATGAACTTTGATCTTTGGTGTAATTTTGACAATAATGCTTTGAAGCTCCTCCAAATGCTTTTGGTTATCACCTCTTGATACTTTGTTGATGAGGCATTATGTATACCTATTCACTATCACATTATGAGTATGGAAACTTGTTGTACCAGAACAAAATATTATGAAACATGTATAAACATGAACAAAACCCAATGGAAACAAAATGCAATTAATTTAATAGTATTTAAAAGATGCACTTCAGTTTAATTGAATCCATTAAGTTCATTGTCCACTAGTAATTCTCATTTCATTATTTAGACTTGATTGTTATGAATGAACAATGTACTTGATTGCTTTGATGACTGAAATTCTGTTTTACTCCTTCGTGAATGGCTCAGACAAGCATGATACTATATTTCATTATTCAGCCCACTTTCATGTTTAAGGGGTAGCATGTCGAGCTCTACCCTTGTGGGAGCCTATTTTACTCCACATACTTTTATGTCTTAATAAGATGATCAGCTACATGGATTTTCCTTTACCTACACAAGGAAACAAACAATGTTAGCATAATAATAAGGATGATGTTTCCTTCCTTGCTTTTGTTTCTACACTTTTCCTTTTAGTTGATTCCATGCATTTCGAGGAATGAATTATATTCCTGTTGGTAGAGCATGTAGTATAACTCATATCCGGAGCTCTAATAGGACTTTCCCAATTTTTTGTAGGTATACTCGGGATCGAAAGCAGAATGAAGCAAGGAGCAAGTGTCTGAACTAAAAATAGAGAATTAGGCAATGATGGATATGTCTTCTACTATTTTCTTCTTATTTATTTTCCACCTTCAGTTGTAGAATTTATTTTTTACAATGAATGGAATCCGCTATCACCACAACTTGTGTGGATTCTTTAAATTTCTCCTTTCATTTCCATTATGAAAGAAATGCATCAAAATGCAAATTTGTACAATCATTTGTATTCTTGCAAACAAATGAAATATGTAATGTGAATAGCATCATGAAATAAATGAAAGCACTTGTTATGCTTAATCATTTGTATATTCTATTTAGTACTTCATTTGTTCTACAAAACATTGAGCAATACTTCTGAAACTCTTTTTACTGAAAAAACTTGCACAAATGATACTTGATAAATATAGTGCAAACAACACTTAAAGCACATGCAAAATAATTGAACCTTCACTTTAAGATATAACAAAATTTAATCAACTCCACCAATTGAGCTGTAGTGAAAAATTGGTAACATTTTAGTGATTTCTGCTAAATGCTTTCCAACTAAGCATTAGATCAGTTGCCTTTTAAAACTCCATTGGGCATGGAGTCAATTATTCCCCTTCATAAAACTCATAAATTTGAACAATACTCCAAACAATAGCAACATAAAAGCTAACTAATAGGCCCTGATGGCCAACTGAAACATGCGCAACAACACTTAGGCAAAAGAAAACTACTGAAAAGAAATGTGTGTAAAGCATTTATTTGCAGCAACTACTCTACTTATTTACAAGATAAAACTTATCTCAGAGGAAATGCTTGAGGTGGAACCCATTAATTGGGATAGACAACACCTCTCCAATCAACTTAGAAAGTTGGAAAGCGTTGTGCTCCTTGCACTCTGTGATCACATAAGGCCTGTCCCAAATTGCATCAAATTTGGAATGTTGTCCAGGTCTACTCTTATATTCGTTCCTCTTAAAAACTAGATCACCAATGATGAAATCTCGTGGTCTTACATTTTTTTCAAAAGAGCTCTTCACTAAGCTTGATGTATTTCAAGCTACCTTAGTGCTTCTTTTCTGGTTTCTTCGAGCTCTATCAATTGTGCAAATCTCACCTCAAGAGGTTGTTCATTCAGCAATTCCAGCTCTTTAACAAAGCTCAAAGTAGGTAATTCAATAGAAATAGGTAACTTAGCTTCCTTTCCATAAGAAAGTACATATGGGGACCAACCAGTTTCCCTTTTAGGAGTCACCCTATCAGTCCAAAGGGCTAACTTAAGCTTTTCATGCCATGTCTGTTGATTGTCCTCAATTGTCTTCTTGATTATCTAGATTAGATTCTTATTTGTAGATTCTACCTGCCCATTACCCTACGGATAATAGTTAGAAGATGTGTTCAGATAAATGTTATTCCTAACTGACCAATCAAAAATCCTTAAATAGATAAAAGCTAAACCATTTTCAGAGATTATTGAATCTAGGGTACCAAATCTCGACACTAAGTCTTGATAGAAATTAAGTACAAAAGTCTCGCTTGCTTCTTTCAAAGCAATAGCTTTGGTCCACTTAGTAAAGTAATCCATTGCAGTAAGAATCCACTTATGACCTATTCTTGAAGGCAGGTTGATAGGTCCAATGAAGTGTAAACCCCACTTGGAAAATGGTTGCTCCACCTGAATTGGATGTAGGGGAAGGGTTGCAAGCCTCTATTTCCCAAAAAATAGAGCACACTTTTCACACCTTTAGACCCAAGCAATAGCATCCTTAAATAGATCTGACCAATAATAACCAGCTTGCATAATTTTTAGGGCTATTGTTCTTGCAGCAAAGTGGCCTCCTGAAGGCCCATCATGAAATTCTACTAACAAATTATCAACTTGATTAGGCTGAATGCATCTTAATAAAACACCCTGGAAGTCTCTTATAAAGAATTCCATCAATAACTACAAAAGGAATGGCTTGTAATATGTAATACCTTCTCTTTGCTCTATCCAAATCTTCAAGGCACTCGCCAGTCTGCAAATAACGTATCATTTGCTACACCCAAGTAGTAGTAGGAACTAAAACAACTTCATCGTCATTGTTTAGTATTGTATCAACACTTTCAACTTCCTTTAAGCTACTGCTCACTGTATTTTCTGCAATCTGTTCACACAAACCCTTGCCTCTGACAAGCTTGGTTATTTTAATGTCAATATCAAACTCCATCACCTTGGTTATCCAACCAACACACTTATCATTAATTTCACAGTTAAGTAAGAAGTCCTTAATGGTTGAATCAACAACCAATAAATAAATTTTTCTATTTAATAACATATGCCTGATTTTTTTGAGGCTTCTCACAACAACAAAAATGTGTTTCTCAACAAAAGAATACTTCACCTCATAGTCATGTAATACCTGGCTGAAAAATGCTATAGGATGCTCCAAGCCTTCATCGTTTTATTGGCACAACATAGCTGAAATAGTATCTACCCCTCCAAATGCATAAAGAGTGAAATCTCTGTCATAATTTGGATTAATGAGAGTAGGAGCAGTTGCAAGGGCCTACTTTATTTGCTCAAAGCTTCTCTTACCCTCCTTGGTCCAACTAAAAGGCATATTATTTTTTAGCATAGAAGTAAGAGGTTGCAACAAGGCTGCAATATTTGGTATAAATCTCCTCACAAAAATTATTCTTCCAAGAAAGCTTTGCAAGCCTTTCTTGTGAGATGGTAATGGTAATTCAAGAATAGCAGAGACTCTCTCAAAGTTTATAGAAATACCTTGCTTTGAAACAATGTGTCCAAGGAGCTTACCTTCGTGCACATAAAAAATACACTTTTTCAGATTGAGAGATACTCCAAACTCTCTGCATCTTTAAGAAATCTATTCTAAATGCTCAAAGTGTTCATTATCATTTCAAGAAAAAATAGTAATATTATCTAAATATACTAGAACAATCTTGTTCATGAGGCCATGAAAGGCCATGTCCATTGCTTGCTGGAATGTTGCTCTAGTGTTGGATAAGCCAAAAGGCATATTTTTGTAGGCCATTGTGCCCCATTTAGTTGTAAACACTATTTTGAACTGGTCCTCTTACTTTACTAGAATCTGGTTATAACCTGAATACCCATCCAACAAAGAAAATATGTCAGAACTTGAAACTACTTGCAAAATTCACTCCATGGAAGGGAGTGGATAGTGATCTTTCAGAGACGCTTTGTTTAAATCTAGGAAATCACAACCTAATTTCCCCACTTTTCTTTCTAACTAGAACTAAGTTGGATACCCAGGATGTGTGCTTGATAGGAAAAATAATGCCCCTCTCAATTAGCTTATTCAGTTCATCCTTCATAAGGTGTTCTAACTTAGGATTAAGAGGTTGTTGCTTTTGCCTTACTAGTTTTGCATCAGGTTCTAGTTCAATAGTATGTTGGGCTAGTTCTAGATCAAAACCTTTTAAATCTGTGTACTCCCAAGCAAAAACATCACTAAATTCCTGACATAATAGAATAAAATCCCGTCGCTCCTCTATATTACATACCTTTCCCAACTTGAGAAGTTTACCTTTGAAATTTTCAATTTCCTCATAGTGTTCTTCTTTGACAGTCATGCTGCATTTATCTTTTCATACCTGGTCATCTGAGTTGAAAATAGAATCCAAGGTCACCAAACCCTTTGGAAATTTTTTTGTCTTTAACTGCACAATCTGATCATCATATTATTGCTGCCACTTTTGTTGGTTTCCATTTGCAAACTCAGCTTTAGCAATTAGAAAACTCACAATTTGCTCATCGCTATCAAAAACCTGCCAACTCACATTATTGTCAGGTACGGAAGGTTTGACTACAATCTTTACATATTGATGTGCCTCTACCTTGTGAATCTCATTTGGAATATCAAATTGGGCTCTTATGGCAGCGAGCCTATCTGCATGCGTGTTTTCATTTCTAGGAACTGAAATAATATTAAAAGCATCAAAATCTTCTATTAAATCCCATACACGATGCTTATATTTCTTAAGCAAGTCATTTTTTGCAGCATTCAGATTTCTAACTTGATTCACTATTAACTATGAATCACCATAAACATGTAAGCATTTAATACCTCTCTTTTGGGCCCATTCTAGGCCATGCACCAATGCTTCATATTCAACTGTATTATTTGAACAGCTAAAAGAAAACCTGAAAGCTGAATAATATTTGATTCCATCTGGTGAAACCAACATAGCTCCACCACCAACACCTATGCTACTTCTCGAACCATCAAAGTAAAGCTTCCAAAGCTTATCTTCTATTTTTGTAGGTTGCTCCTCTTCTTTAATCAGATTAGGCATAACAATGTCAGGTTCTTGAATTATATAAAATCCTAATCCTATCTCATCTATGTGCTGGAAAGGATCAAGCTCATGATATTTGTTGTCCATTCATCTAGATTCACATTTTCTATAGGGGTGTTGTGGTCTAAGGTCATGGTTTGCTCCTCTAGTACAGTGGTGGTGTAGAGGTTAGCATTTATAAGATTCAGGGCATAAGGTTCGATATGGTCTTTGGCTAGAGGCTGAAATTTTATGGTCACTTTCGTACCATACCTTGTTCTAAAAAATAGATGAGACTAATCAAAAGAAAGAAACCCACCTAGTTTGGTTGTAAAATCCCTTAAGAAGCAAATGGAAAAGTGAGGTGGCAGATCAATAACACGTATATCCCGATGAATGGAAAAATTTGGGGACGCATGCAAAGTAAGAGCCAAATTCTTGATTATACCAGCAGTTTTAACAATAGACCCATCCAACTGGACTACGCCCTTCTAGGGGTTAGGCTCATAAACAAGACCTAACTTATCGGCTAAGCTCTTAGGCATAACAGAGCTACTGGCACCAAAATATACTATACAATTATATACTATCTTATCGCGAATAATTAGACTTAAATAAAATAGAGGAGGCTTTACCTCTTTAGTTTTATGATCATTCTTGACCTCCAGATCATTTGCAAGCACAACATTAACACCTCCTTGATTAGCACCATCAGAAATAGAAAGCTCAGCTAAAGCATCCTGCAACAAACTTTTCTGACTCGGGATGTGCAAAGCATTCAAAATTGACATGCTAACAGTGGCCTTCTTAAGATGTTCAACAATGTTGAAAGAAATAGGAGTTACCTTCTACTAATTTTTAGTAACATCAGCATCGCTTCCTTTCTACAAAGGTTGCACCTGCATTTTAGATTGATCTTTTCCTAGTAAATCTTGGTCTCTTTGCAGAATCTACACCTTGGGTTGCATTGTAGCATTAATATTTGATGATTAAATAGGCTATTTGTCATTAATAGGTTGCTACTGTACACTTCCAACTTGCTGCCCTGAATCCATAGCTATTTTCTTCAATCTGGTATTGGCTGAAACAAGAGAAGTCTCCTGATCTTGACCATTCATGCCACAAAACTTAGAACTCTACTAGTTTGGCAAGGAAACTTCAAGGTTATCTTGTTATTCTTGATTCTGATCTGTTACATTTTCTGAACCAACATAGCTATTCTGGACCATTAAGGCCTGGTTTCTCATACCATTGATGCATGTTGACTAGTTATGGGGTCGATTGCATGGATAACACCAATTGCAATCCTCGATAATGTTGTTTTGTGGTACAAGTTCCTTTGAAAAATTGGAAGCATTGGGGTTAAAGGGTTGGAAAGGTCTAGGATTAAAATTCCTTTTTTGGCCTTGATAATCATTTTCAAAAGCTAGTATGTTTTGTTGATTCTGTTGATAAGGGGCTTGATAAGGCTTATGTTCTTGGCCAACTTGTATTTTTATGCTCATGAGATAGTTCCCAAAGGTATTGAGTATATTTTTTTATCTCTTGAAGCTCTTGGGACTGAGTTGGAACAACAGGTTTAGGCACTGCAATGTGATATCCTATTGCTGGAACAAGGGGGACAACTATAGGGGGTAAAGCAATAGGAATAGGCGGTTGTATTTTAGGGAATAGGGGCATAGGAGGCCTGGGAGCTATTTTTCTAGCTTGAATGAGATAATTTTCTACTCTAATAGCGATGTCGAAAGCATTAGGGAGTGTGTGACTACCCATAGACTGAATCATCACTAATTTTTTTCTATTCAAATCCTTTAGGAAAAATAGAAAAGCATGCTAAGGTGTTGGTTTTATCATTATAGGAATTTGGTTCCAGGTTCTTTGGAATCAGTAATTGAAATCTACCAAATGCTCATGCGGCGCTCTCTTGATCATGCTCAACTATTCTAATATGGACAAATGATCTGACTTATCTTTGAACTTCTAGTGTAATCCATTACCCAACTCATCCCACATTGCGATGGAGTTTGGTTGAAGGCCTTTGAACCTTTACAACACTTTTCCTTTTAGTGACGTAGCCAAAAGCCTTAATTTTAAGTTCTCCTAACTGATGTTGTGAATTGAGCATAAGGTGGCGACATCTCAAATGTGATCAACTGGTGTTGTGAGATCTTCTCTAGTAAAGTACGACAAGATTTTGAGGGCTGCAACTAGGATATCATCATGATGAACAATGTTCAATGGGATACCCCCATTAAAAGGTGCAAACGAGTGTTGTCTCGACATTGCCATTAGCAGTACTTGTGCTATATGAATGAGATTTCCTGGTGACAAAACTAAAGAGATGAAAATGGGAGGTGTTGATTTTGACCTCGTAGGTGTTTCAAATAGTCTCTTTTCTATTTTGCCTCTCCTTCATGGTGGGGATAATTGCTGGTATTCAAAAGGTGCAAAGCTTGATCTAGTTTGTACTTTTCTCATGCATAGGTTGCACTGAGTCTACATGCAAAATAAAACAGAGTCACCAGGTATATTGAAAAGGCCTTCAAAAGGCTGAATAAAATTACTGCATAAACCAAACAACAACTTTAAAAGATTGAAAACTTCTTTGAAATTAATTTTTAGAGTCCCACCAGGTGTACCAAAAACTCTTATCAATCAGATATGCACCCTATGCTAAATTTGAAAAATTTAACTATCTGTTGACACATGGAAACCTTCTTCAGATGTGGGTGATTTGAATGAAGAAGGAATCTCCAGAGTGAACTGGTTCTCCGAACGATAAATCTATTCTAAATGATTCTTCTGAGGGAAAGAGTTAGAAAGATAACTAAAATGAAACCTATGACTTACAATGATTTTCAGAACTTAATGGTGACTAAATGATGACTCTAGTTTTTTACCCACAAACAACTCTCAGAAAACAACAATACTTCACAATCTCTCATGAACAATTAACACATAAATGATTTGTCGGAAGGTTCAAATTTAAATACAACATGCAACCTGTATTCTATGAACCTTCTGCATCAAGAATTACAATTTTGGGACATAAGAAGGATTCTGTAAACATAAATCATAATATGACATCAAACTAAAACTACAAATAGAGACAAAATTGAGAAATAGGAATGTTGCTTTATTCAACTGAAGGAGTATCAAAGTTTGACTACAAATTTATGCTTACAAAACTCTCAGTTTCAACATGAGAGGAAGAAAAAATAATCTGGACTAAGAAAAACTCTAATTTTTTCTTCAAGATATATGACAAAACCCTAATCCGAGCTCAAGAAGAAAGCTCAAGGAAAAACATAAAAAACTGCCCCAAAAAGAGTAACTGAAATGGAAAACTCTCACCCTTTGCATGTGCATGCTGAAAAGCACCTAAAAATAGGTTTTCTTTGCTTTAAAAGTGAGAAAAAAACCTTATCTCCTCTCCATGAAGCTCAAATCTGACCAAGGAAAAGTCAACCTCTTTTTCCTTCACAAACTACTAAAAATAGCAAGAAAGAATAAAACAATTTATAAGATAACGTTTTATCTTTTTGCTTTACAAGTCATGCAGTTTTAATTTTTCCTCCAAATTGATTTATTTTTTGCAATTAAAGATTTAAAAAAAATATTTTGCAAAACAATACTTATCTCTCCAATTACACTTTTATTTTTCCATAAAAATCATAAAACATTAGGCAATCTCCACTGTTTTAATTGATTTCTTTAAAATCAATTGAAAATAAATTCCCAAAGTATAATCTTTAATCTAAGGTAATATTTCTCCAAGATTTGATTATTTTCTATAAAATCAATTAAAAAATAATACTAAGGGACTTGGGTTTGGGTTTGGGACTTATGCATATGGAAAATACCTAACATCTCAAAAGCTCGACCTAGCATGGATAGTCAGCCACCTAAGACATTACATTAAGTTTGATATTGTAATGCAAAATATGATAAGTCCCTATGTTTGAACTAGGGAAACATGGTAAAACCAAAGGCAAAAAGGTCCTAAACTTCATTTCATTTTGCACTTGTAATTCTTGAGAGAGGGAGCCCTGCATGATGAAAGGCGTCGACACCATTAGCAAGGTTTTTTTGCAGCTTGGAGGATGCACTCAGATTGGTCGACCTTCCTCTGCAAATCGTGGGTAAGTTGGCTTCATTATATATTGTGACTTTCTTCTTCATTTTGAAAGCTAAAATAGCCATAAGGTTGTGGCTCAAGAGCTTGCTTTATCTCTGATTATTGTCTTACATTCATTTGTGCTTGTCTCCATTCATGCTATTCTTGTTGGCCGCCTATGGAGTGAGCTCAACCCTGTATTTGGTAGCTCTGTTAGCTTGGATGCCATTGGTTTCTTCCTCTACAACCACGAATGGTAAGCTCTCACTTCTCCATTGTTTTTTCTTATCAAATGAAAGCTTGTAAAGGCTTCTATGAAGATAGTGATTGTTGTTTTCTTTCTAAAACAAATACAAACCCATTACAGGCTGCACCATGCTCATGCTTTCCACTGAATTTCACTTAGAAATCTTGCATTATATCCATTGCTCACTTCAGATTTTGGGGCCTAGATGGAAAAATTAGAAGGTTTTTTCCATTTTTCAGTGAAATTTGTGACTGAAACTCCTCTTGGCTGCGACCACTCATGCACAAAATGAGCATTTTGGAATATTTCTCAGCTCGATCCATGATCAAATTATGTGTATTTTTGCATCTCTAAAACAAACCCTTATATGGGTATATTGTATTTTGAAGAAATAATGTCTATCTTTGATCTCTCGAAAACTCAAGCTTGACCCATGAGAGCATTGTATAAATTTGGCATTTTAACAAAAACCCCCAAATGGGTATTTTGAAAATAATGAAGAATCTGCATTTCAAATCAAACCCCATGTGGGTATTTTATGACTTGGAAAAAATCCACTCACTTCTATATTTCTGTTGAAAACCCAACATGGGTACTTAGTATTTTGAAAGAAAGCATTTATTTTGTGATGCATTTGAAAATTGAATTTGATCCACCATGGCATTTTATGTACTCCGTTAACCTCATATGGGTTCACTGAAACAAAGAAAAATCTACATTTTGATAAAAACTAGCATGACACTTTGTACTTTTAAAAATAATCTATGTTTGAAACTTAAATCCCATATGGGGTTCTACTCTTTTAAAAGAAAAACTCTTCATTTCTGCACTCTGTAATGATGTGACACTCCTTTACTTGTCAGAAAGCAAATCTTCTTTACCAAGAAAATAACACTTAAATTCCTTTCATTGTTTATCTGATGACACAAATCAGTAAAGCTTAAAAATGGTTTAGACCCTTTAGTTTCTTATCAAACATTGTCTCTGCTTTACTTATTTGGACACCTCAAAGATGAAAAAATCCTTACACTATTTAAGAGCACACCTAGAATTGTATTTTGTATTCAAAATTCTTTTTTTTGACAATGCCAATGTCCCATCTTTGGCACTCTTCATGCATTTTTTATGTTCCCATTAAGAAGTGGCTATTCCACACACTTTTTCTCCTTCAAAACATTTAAACTAATGCATCTACTCAATTTAATGCAACACTTTGCATTCATTCATTATAGCTCCATGGTCTACTTTCTCTCTTTCAGCCACCTAGTACTTTCAGTTGCTTGATGGAAGTAGTTTCCCACTGAAATTTCATACATTCTCTGCTTTTCTCTAAGTAGCTACAATTGAAATGAACTTTGATCTTTGGTGTACTTTTGACAATAATGTTTTGAAGCTCCTCTAAATGCTTTCAATTATCACCTCTTGATACTTTGTTGATGAGGCATTATGTATTCCTGTTCACTATCACATTATGAGCATGGAAACTTGTTGTACCAGAACAAAATATTATGAAACATGTATAAACATGAACAAAACCCAATGGAAACAAAATGCAATTATTTTAGTAGTATTTAAAAGATGGACTTCAGTTTAATTGAATCCATTAAGTTCATTGTCCATTGGTAATTCTCATTTCATGATTCAGACTTGATTATTATGAATGAACAATGTACCTGATTACTTTGATGACTGAAATTCTATTTTACTCCTTTGTGAATGGCTCAAATGAGCATGATACCTTATTTCATTATTCAACCCACTTTCATGTTTAAGGGGCAGCATGTTGAACTCTACCCTTGTGGGAGTCCGTTTTACTCCACATGCTTTTATGTCTTCATAAGATGATCAGCTACATGGCTTTTCCTATACTTGTACAAGGAAAAAAACAATGTTAGCATAATAATAAGGATGATGTTTCCTTCCTTGCTTTTGTTTCTATAGTTTTCCTTTTAGTCGATTCCATGCATTTCGAGGAATGAATTATATTTCTATTGGTAGAGGATGTAGTATAACTCATATCCGAAGCTCTAACAGGACTTTCCCAATTTTTTGCAGGTATACTCAAGATCGAAAGTAGAACAAAGCAAGCAACAAGCTTCTCAACTGAAGATCAAGAATAAGAAAATGATGGATATGTATTCTGCTATTTGCTTCTTATTTCTTTTCCACCTTTAGTTGTAGAATTTATTTTTTTCAATGAATGGAATCAACTATCACCACAACTTGTGTGGATTCTTTAAATTTCTCCTTTCATTTCCATTCTGAAAAAAAATGCATCAAAATGAAAATTTGTACAACCATTTGTATTCTTGCAAACAAATGAAATCTATAATGTGAATAGCATCATGAAATAAATGAAAGCACTTATTATGCTTAATTATTTGTATATTTTGTTTAGTACTTCATTTTTTCTACAAAACATTGAGCAATACTTTTGAAATTCTTTTTACTGAAAACACTTGCACAACTGATACTTGATAAATATAGTACAAACAACACTTAAAGCACGTGTAGAAATAACTGAACCTTTACTTTAAGATATAAAAAAATTTAATCAGCTCCACCAATTGAGCTGTAGTGAAAAATTCGTAACTTTAAAAATTTTAAATTTTTTGACATGGACATTATTTTAACCAAAAAGTAGAAAAGGCCAAAATAATATAATCAACAGAGATTTATAAAATGCTACCAATGAATCTTTATTGAGAAAGACATAATTTGTGAGAAAACAATCAGATCACAGACTAATTGTATTCATCAAAGCATAAAATAATAAAATTATCAACTAAAGATAATGCTAAGCTTGAGAAGATTAAATTATCAATAAAATTATCCTTAGCTTGTTGAGGGGCAATATTTCTCTTTTCAACCTTCTTTTTCATTACCCATCCTTTTGGTTTCCTAAGTAATATTGCAATCTTAGCCTTAATGGTTTCTATTTCCTTAACACTCCAATCTATTGGTAGGATGGTGTGGACACCAATTTTGGCACCCACAAATTCTCTTACACTTCTAGGGTTTTTCAACTAAAAGGAGAGAAATGGGCCAAAATGCGTAATGTCCCCACTCAAAACTAATGAAAGTATGAATGAAATATGCCTAAATGCAATAAACTGATAATGGAAATGAATTATTAATGCAAACCCTAAGAAATGCAAGTTGTTTGAAAACACATTGTGATATGTAGAAATGACCTAAGAATGTAAACAAATAATAACATAAATGAAGGAGATTCGAGAGGTACACCTAGAATTTGGAATGTGATGCGGAGAGGATTGGAATCCTACAAAATTTACTGTCAAAGCCAATTGGGACACTTACACCAAGTTGGGCGACTTAGTCCTATTTCAGGGAGATTCTGTTGGAATAGGTTTCGGCCAAATGGGTATCCAAAAAGACAAAAATCACCTTTTTAGGCCTAGTAGTGGGACTAATTTTCCACTAATGGTGACTTAGTCCACCTAGGAATCTCAAAAAATTTAGAGCAGGAATCTATAGCTCTTGGTATGCAATTCTCTTCCTCACAAGTGTTTGGTTCTGAAACTACAGAAATCATGCTGAAAAGGGTCTCCAAGCTTCACTTAGGGCTTTGTTGACTTGAATGACTTTGATGAGTTGACAACACCCTTTAACACCTTCCTCTTTGACAAATCTGCATACAAGACCTACAAAACACACATGCAAAGAGGGGAAAAAGGGTTATGGGTTAGAGAATAGGGGTTTGCCTTGGTCAAACCCCAATTTGGTAATCAAACCCTAGAAAATGAAATACAATAGAAAGAGAATGATGAATGAGCAAGATACAATGTCACAACTCACCAAACCCTTGATTTAGAAAATCTGAAGATATGCAAGTGGATGCTCCAATGGATGCTTGATAGTTCCTAGAATGCTTGAGAATTATGAATGAATGTATGCTAATGTGTGGATGAATGTATTAGACTAATTAGGGGTGAAAATGAGAGGAAAACCCTTTATTGATACTTGATCTTACAATATTTCCCAAAAATAACACATCACAGGCCGACCTTAAGGTTAAGAGAATAATATCTTGCCAAAAAATTAAAATAAGTTTGAATTTTGTGCTGAGTGGGATTAAGTCACCCTAGGTGGCGACTTGGTTCCACCAGGGAAATTTTATTGGGTGTCGGGAATTAAATTGTATTTAATGATGTTTAGTAGGATTATTCTAAAAAATACACTTAAGTAAGGACAAAAAGTGTATTAAAGGGTCATTTGAACATAAGAAAGGGTCAAATTAGTGATGAAAACCTAGAAAAGCATGAAAGTTTGTTACAAATCTTTACAACACTCTAAAATAAGACTTGGTAAGTGATAAAAATGGGTTATTTAAGTGAATTATAATGAAATGGTCCTAGAAAAGTGTGAAAGTGGGTTACAACACTAGACAACACTTTTACAAGACATCCTAGAATTCTTAATGATTCACAAGGGTCCAATACCTAATGTGAATGTGTTAACCACATTACAACATTAAATCTAGGAAAAATCAAGCCAAAATCCATAAGAGACACTGAAATGAGCGTAAAATTTTCCAAATATACATTTTTTGGTGACACATTAAGTCCACACTTTAGTGAGAGGATGAACTTGCTTCAAACTCACTCTAAAGCAACCCAACATGCACATGAAGAGGGATCCAAATGCACCCATGCTAGTAAGATGAGACAACAATCAAGAGGGATGATCAACCCTCAGGATCAAGATCCCATGGAAAAACAAACATTAGCACAAAGGAACACACATGAAAATGATGAAAAAGAATGGAGAAAGAAAAGAAAGTTGGATCAAGCTTTCGTCGTTTGTCCATCCTGTTGCAGATCAGATGTAGGCTATTTGTCCAAAAAAGGAAATGTATACTCACTCTGAGGCGACATAACTCATGGCTATCCGCTAGGTGAGAAGGCCTAAAAGGTGAGAAACATACACTCATGGCCAGTATGCACTCACAAATACACATGTGGATATGGGGAAAAGTCATTCCTTAGAGTGGGCTTCCTGATCAACCATACCAAAGTTATACCTCCTGATAACTTTAATAAGGCGCCACAAAATAAAATGACGTTTCGAGCTTCATGAGACAAGAAAAAATTTGTATGCTTGGAGCTCATGAATAAATGTGATGGCACCATAGGCATCCAAGCTGTGTTATGCAAGGTGGCCATATAACAAATGCAAAATGCATCATGAAAAGAATGTTCAAAGGAGTCTTGCTCCATTCATGTGGGCTGGTCTTTAAATTAAGGAACATTGTGTCTAATGTCTCCAAGAGAGGACCAATCAAAGGATAGAAAATTCACAACTTAGGGGATACAGTGTGTTGCATCAAGCCACTAAGAGGAATGTAATATGCTAAGATAGATCATGCTCATGAAGGACATCACACCCAATGTCATCCACAAAGCAACAAACACATCATATGAAGTAACAAGGCTGCACTAAGAACCAAAAAGAGAAAAAAATGCAAAATGAATAATGCCAATGTATGCCCCCACTTTAAAGGAATTACTACACACCGTATTGTGAGAAATTACTTTAAAGTAGCAAATGAAAAATGCAAACAAGAAAGAAGACATGAGAGCCAACATGGAAAGCCTATGCCAAGTCATATGTTTCCAAGTAAGGTTGTGTCATGTGAGAGAAAGGAAAAAGAGAAAAGGAAGGGGTTGCCCCCAAAATGAAAACACCAAACACATAAGGGATCTATGAATTTGGGGTCAGTATGTTCTTTGCTGCAATCTTTTGTAAAGAGATCAAAACTGTCATCATTCCTCAAAACATAAAACTAGAAGAATGACACAAAAAGAGCAAAAAAAAAGAAAAACAAAGATCCATTTGGGTCAACATGGAAGATACATAGGATGTCTTGACACTTTGCATCATCCCCAAAATGAAAACACAAGCAAAAAGAAAAGGCGAAAAATGGAAAAGCTTTTGGGTCAACATGAGAGAGACATTTTGGTCTCAGTGCCTCCCCAAAGGAAAACACAATCAAAAGACAAAAGAAAAAGGCAAAGAAAAAGAAAGAGGGACCTTTTGGGTCAACATGAAAGAGACATTTTGGTCTCAATGCCTTGTGTCATCCCCAAAAGGAAAACAAAAGAAAAAGAAAAAGAAAAAGGTGAAAGCAATGCACGACATATAGAATAATGAAGGTACAAATAGAAAAATGTCACAAAGAAAGAGAACATCAAACATCACATCACGAGGGAGCACATTATGCACATACAAACAATCAAAAGAAAAAGAAAAAGAAAAAGAAAATGCAAAAGACTAGTAAGGAAAATGTGAGTTAACCGTCGAGAAAGTCATCCACCTCCCATTCTCAGTCAATATAAGCAAAAAGTGAATAACACAGCTAAGGGACAATGGAAAATGCATTACTAGGACAAGGCTAGCAACTTCTTTCCCCCATAGAGTGTAAGACAAGAGTGAGCCAAGGTAGGTGATGGGAAGGGTCATGCAATAGTGAGAAGGGAATGTTCTACAACTATTACATGATGAGGTGTTCGATGGTGGTTTATGGGATTATAGGATAGTAATTAGCACCATCGAAATGATACTTGCTAAGTATTTCTTTCAATTGATGACACTCATCACTTCTATGTCCAAGAACATGATGATATGCCCAATGTGGAACATTAGCATCTTTAGGATATATCACCAGCCTATTCATAGGTGGTAATAGTATGAGTCCTTTGTTTAGAAGGATTTGCAATTTCCTTTCACATTTAGGTGGTGGAAAAAGAGGAAACTTTAGTGTTTGTAACTTGTAAGGACACTTGCATTTTCTAGATTCACCCTTTTCTTGAATTGAAGGAGGAGGAGGAGGATCCGAAGTGATCCTATCATCCTTGTCATTGTTTATAAGTAAGGGTTGTTCACATGGAAGGAGGACATTCAAATCAGGAGGGGAATCAAAGATGATTGTGCCATCATCATGAAGTCTCCAATATTCTCTAGGAGCCTTGCTGACATGAGAAGGATCGTGATATCCTAACCCTGTTGTGTTTTCATCTTTTGGATTTTGTTCTAAAAGTTGATGAATTTCATGTTCAGTTGTTGTGTCACATCCTTGTTTGCTCAAGATGGTAAAACCTTTTCCATAGGTTTCTTCAAGGTTGATTGGAGTGTAGACATGGAAAAATGGCTTAGGCCTGCGACTACATTTTTCATCATTAATTCAACATACCTAAAAAATGATTAAATGATTTTATCATTTAATTATAACTTAACATTCAAATTCCTCTAATTAATTAAATAGTTTTAATCATTTAATTAATTCATTTTACAATTATTCTTCTAGAATTTATGAATTAAGTAAATTACATTAATTTACTTTAATTATGTCACTAATTAATTCTAATATATTTCTTTGATTAATTAAAGGGTATGTGCAGGATCATCATGGAAAAAGCAGGCCCTTAAGTGGCAAAAAAATTAGAAAAATCAGAGTTAGGCAACTTGACGTAAAAATTTGAATGACTTATCTATATTATTTCAAAAATATGTAAGAATAGAATCTATAGCAAATTGAAACTAGTTTCTAAACTACTTGGTTTATTTAAAAGAAAAATCTATTTGGTGAAAATTTGAAATTTCAATGCAATATTACTTAAATTTCAGGGAAAAAATAAGAAGTAGGTGTCTGTCTAACCACCCTAACCACAATAAAATGATAATATTTTTTTATAAGATTTTAGATATAAGTATAGGACTCATGTCCCAATGTGATGCATATTTTTTTGCAATTTTTTTCTAAGTAAATAATTAATTATGATTTTTTTATTACAACTTTTAAAAAATATAAAAACTCATATGTCTGACCACCTTAACTTGGTCAAAACTTCATGATTTTTTTTTTTTCTTTAATCTTATAGTATGCAAAGCATAGAATGTGACACATGTTTTGTATTCAAAAAATGTAATATTGTTTGAAAGCTATAGATGTTTTTCAATCAACCTATCAATGAAGACTTTAATCATAATTCAAATAGAAAATGAATAATATTTTTTTATTAAATTCAAAGTAAAGTATAATTTATATTGGTGGAAATTTGAGAATCTCCTTTAAAAACCCTTTTCTTTTCATCAATTTTGGGTAAAAAAAAGTCGTCAGCCACATACCCTACACACCCATCATATCGCCACTTTTTGTCCCATCATGATCCTACACATACCCTAAATAAGTTACATTAATTTATTTAATTACGTCATTTAATTCTAATATCTTCTTTTTTAGTTAATTAAATAAGTTTTCTAAATTTATTTAATTACACACCATCTAATTAATCTAATATATTCTTCTGGTTTATTAAATAAGCTTTATAAATTTATTTAATTAAGTCATTCAAATTAAATCATATTCTCCTGCATTTAATTAAATAAATGACTGTTTGTTTAATTAAATAATTATATCCTCTCATCTAAAGTGCTTTTATAAATTAAATAGTTAACTTAACTATTTAATCACGTGCACACACTTTCTCCACTAAAGAAAGGAATTAATTTAATAATTAATTCTTTTATTTGAGCACATGTCTCTTACATATTGAAGAAAATATCTCATGCATAATTCTCTCTTTTAGTTCACTCATCGAATTGATCTGTCACCTTTTTTTGACTAACACTATCTTTCAATTCACTCACCTAATGGATCTATCACCTCCTCATGACTCACGGACTCTCTCAGTCACACCTCTTGAAACTAATCAATCAAATCACTTAACTATTCAATCAAAGCATTCAATCAGGTCCTCACATGCGATCTTGATTGTTTGAATTCAAATCAATCTGAACCATTGAATCTACGAGACTTCTATAAAAGAAGCTTTTCAACTCTATTTTTGGTAACCACAATCTTCAAAGTTTTTTTGTCAAAATATATACAGGCGAATATTGCATACTTACAATATGAGGGCAATTAAAGTGATTTAAAGAAAATTTGAGAAGAATAATGAAGATGAGTCAAGCAAGCATGGAATTTGGGTGATATGCTTCTTGTTTATGAATTCTTTGTTTGCATTGTATTTCATTATTGATTTGGGGATCTTAGCATAATTAGGAAATTCATGGTTGTTGTTATTTGTTATGTTGTTTCTTTAATCCTATTTATTTTCCCTTATCCCACAAAGTATTAGTGACTTTGTTATCATAGAATGGTTGAGGGGTTGTGTGTTTAGACCAACTAGGTTCACTTGATGGAGGGAACTTAGGTCCTTCATTTATTTCAAGATGTAAGTAACCAAACATATTAGGAGGTGAGACTGTAGGAAGGTCTTGTTGTTTCATGGATGGATAAAAGGATGCATTGGCTTCGACATTATTAAGGAATTCATTTAAGAACTTATTCATGCTATCATCTTCTCCAATGATGTCAACATCACAAGGAGGACATTCATGAGGAGTTGAAGGAGCATGAGGAAGCTCAATGTCATTAGGATAAGTTCCAAAGGCACAACTTGACATGTCAACTAAATATTTTAATGACATTCAAAACTTATTAAAACACATAGCCATGATGAAAATGTATGAAAGGGAACTAAGTGAAAGAAATGGAATAAAACAACAAATTTGGAATAGTAACAAAGATGCAATAATAGAAAACAAAAATGCAGAAAGTGATTTGAAAATGACATAAATTATAGTGTAGAATGTGCAAGAGGACTAAATCACCCAATGTGGCAAATTAGTCCTAGTAGTTTTTTTTTTTTGAGAATTTTCAGAAATTTTTAATGGAATTTTATGATTTCTAGATTTTCAGATGTAGCTAGAGTATGAATATGCAAAATTTTATGGATGTGCAATGAAATGCAATGCAAAAATGCAAGCTACATGAGCTTTTCACTAATGCAATTTTTTAAAACCTTAGGATGCAATTTAAACAATTCAATGCAATGCCAATGCAAACTATTCCTAGGAGGTAAATGCACTTGAAACTAGAAGTAAAATACATTCTAAAATTGGGTTCAGCAAAATGCGAACACCGATTTTGGTACCCAAGAATTCTCTTGCACTTCTAGGGTTTTTCACATAAAAGGAGAGAAATGGGCCAAAATGCGTAATGGCGCCACTCAAAACTAATGCAATTATGAATAAAATATGCCTAAATGCAATCTCTAAATGCAATAAATTGATAAGAGAAATGACTTATTAATGCAAAACCTAAGAAATGCAAGTTGTTTGAAAAGACATTGTGATATATAAAAATGACCTAAGAATGTAAACAAGCAATAACAAAAATGAAGGAGATTGGAGAGGTGCACCTAGAAATTGGAATGTGATGTAGCGAGGCTTTGGAATCCTACAAAACTTGCTACTAAAGCCAACTGGGACATTCAAGCTAGGAAACTTAGTCCTGTTTTGGAAAGATTCTACCGGAATAGGTTTCAGCCAAATGGGTATCCAGAAATGTAGAAATTACTTTTCAGGCCTGGTATTGGGACTAATTCACCACTAATTGAGACTTAGTCCACCTAGGAATCTCAAAAAATTCAGAGCAAGAACCTATAGCTCTTGGTATGCAATCCTCTTCCTCACAAGTGTCTGGTTCTGAAATTGCAAAAATTGGGTTGAAAAGGGTCTCCAAGCTTCACTTAGGGATTTGTTGACTTGAATAACTTTGATGAGTTGACAACACCTTTTAACACCTTCCTCGTTGACAAATCTTCATACAAGACCTACAAAACACACATGCAAAGAGGGGAAAAAGGGTTAAGGGTTAGAGAATAGGGGTTTGCCTTGGTCAAACCCCAAATTGGTAATCAAACCCTAGAAACTGAAATGAAATAGAAAGAGAATGATGAATGAACAAAATGCAATGTCACAACTCACCAAACCCTTGATGTAGAAAATATGAAGATATGCAAGTGGATGCTCCAATGGATGCTTGATAGTGCCTAGAATTCTTGAGAATTATGAATGAATGTATGCTAATGTGTGGATGAATGTATTAGACTAATTGGGGGTGAAAATGAGAGGAAAACCATTTATTTATACTTGATTTTATAATATTTCCCCAAAATAACACATCGTAGGCCGACCTTAAGGTTAAGAGAATAATATCTCGCCATAAATTTAAAATAATTTTGATTTTTGTGCCCAGTGGGACTAAGTCGCTCCAGGTGGCAACTTGGTCCCACCAGGGAAATTTTACTAGGTGTCAAGAGTTAAAGTGTATTTAATGATGTTTAAAGGGATTATTCTCAAAAATACACTTAAGGCCAAAAAGTGTATTAAGGGGTCATTTGAACATAAGAAAGGGTCAAATTATTGATGAAACGCCTAGAAAAGTATGAAATTTTGTTACAACTTTTTACAACACTTTGAACTTAGACTTGGTAAGTGATAAAAATAGGTTATTTAAGTGAATTATAATGAAAGGGTCCTATAAAAGTGTGAATGTGAGTTACAACGCTTCACAACACTTTTACAAGACATCCTAGGATTCTTAATGATTAACAAGGGTCCAAGAAGTAATGTGAATGTGTTGACCACATTACAACATTAAATCTAGGAAAAATCAAGCCAAAATCTATAAGAGAGACTCAGATGAGCATAAAAATGTCCAAGTATACATTTTTTGGCGACATAGATGGCCTAGGTTTTAATGTGGTTTGTGAAGATGGGATCTACCAAATCAAATTCATCTTCTTCGATACCTTGAATATCCTAGCTTAATTTGAAAGTTACAATCTGTCTTAGTGACAACCTCATCCATCCTCTACTCCTTACTTTATATTCGTGTACACAATCTACCTAGTAATCTTCCAAATCTAGAATGTGATTAAAACCTATACCTAGTTGTAGATTATCATTGAAAAATATTTTCCTGTTAAATGGAAATGTTCTTTCATAAAACTACATGGTGAATTTAACTAAATCCTTTTTCAATATTCAAAGCATCAAGCATGGAGTTGCACTGATAATGTGATAAGCCAATGGAAAAGGGAATTCTTACCTTCTTCCATTGATGGTATCTCTTGTTCACCTCAGCTACATGTCTACTTATCTCAATGAGGAAAAAAAATTCATCAACATATTTTGGTAGTTTGTAGGGAAACCCATCAAATTCTCCCACTCTTATGTACGCAAATCTTAAAAATTGAATGAAATAATTGTCATAGTTATTAATCAGTTGAACGACTTTTAGGGGTTATTTTCAAGCCCATGTCCCCTTGAATCTCTCTCACCATTATCATGGTAAAGGAATCATTTAGTCTTTTAAAAATCTTGTAACTTCTTCCCAATTGAAACTGAGTGTAATAATCATAGTTTTGGATATAGTACTGAAGCACACCTATCGAATGAAGTCTTGTCTAAGGCCTTGTGCAAGAAATGGTGTAGAAAAGGTAAGAGGGAATATAGAAAGCCTCGTGTAGTTGGAATTGGATGATTTCCAAGTGAATTTGGTTGCTAATTAAAGTTCCCAAATCAATGAACTATTGCCCATGAATTATCACAATAATGAGTAAATACATCCATTCCTCAAAATCATGTGTATTCTCATTACCTTTTAGTTTGTGAAAGAGGACTATAATGTCTGATATTTCATCTATGAAATGAGACCAATGCAAATTTTAGGTAATTGGGATTTACCTTTCTTAGGTGTTTTAAACCATTCATAAGTGATTGCATTCTTGCATTGCCTCTTCTTTTTAGTGAAATATTGGTGATCTACTGTACAATCAATGGTGGTGAATTCATTTCTCTAGGGAATTCAAAGGAAAGTGTTGAAAGTGTCACTAGTTAATCTAACCACCATCTTGTTGTCACTAGTTCTTACTTCACAGGTATGTGGATGATAACGATTAATGCATTTTAGAACCAAATCAATACATTGTACTAACATACAAAATACAACTACTTGTAGAAATCCATTCACAATGAATATTTGTGTAATGGGAGATTTTTTTCTCCTCTAATCCTCTCCCAAAAATCTTACAAATTCACATGGCTCAATTTTGTGTTGCCAATTTCTGAGATAGTGTTGGACAAACCCAACAAGTTTTCGCAACCTAGGTATTTAAATTTCATTTTGATGGGTAAAGAAAAAAAATCCAAACTTGCATTTGATTCTCTTATGCATTGTTGCATGAATGGATGAGCTTGATGTAAACTGGACTCTATTAGACCAATTAGCCACAACCCTAATGTGAGCTAGTGAAATTGTTGAAGGATGTTATCATGCAAGAAAATTGGTGAATTAAAATGGAACACACTTGCTCAATCAACCAAACAAGTCATTTTCTTTAGAATTCAACATGCTCTGATACCAGTTGAGATTATGGATGCACAGTCCCTGAAGCTCCAGATTCTTGGATGGAGGACCCTTGCTAGGAAAGATAATCAACCACATAGAAAGTGTTGCAACTAGGAATGCATAATAGAGATTCTATATTGATGATATGACTGATATGTTACAAATGAACAAGTTAATTGATTATATAGGAAAAAGAGAAAACCTAAGATGCATGAGATTTTTCCATGTGTCACGATCTAACAACATGTGACAACATGTGAACCCTATCTAGGAAATTATTAAATGTTGAGATAAGTTCTAGAAGGACAACTCATCTTCTAGAAGGAATATTATCCCTACAAACATGGAAGGGTACATTACCCCATTTATTAAATGATTTATTAAAATATAACATAGGACTAAATGATGCATGACCTAAGTTAACTTATGCTAGTGTAATAATTAGTTAATTAATTACACTAACACCCCCCCATAAGTTCAACTTAGGGAGGAAAATGCAATGATTATGCAAGAAGATGATGATGATGATGGGTCCCAGCTATGAGGCCATGTTAGGTACCAATGCACATGATAGATGTAAAAAATCTCCCACAACCAGAGAAAAGGGGAAAACCCAATGGGAACAAAACCCCTCTCCAAAAAGGAGATGAAAATGCAAAAAAATGTGAGATAGGATGGGAAGGATGGAGGAATCCCAAATACCCCCCAAGTACACCATATGTCACATGGATACAATACAATAGCTCCTCCATAGGAGGGAGATAGAGAGACTATATAGCCCCCCCAGAAGATGTGATCACTTGCAAAGATGGTAAGTGTCTGAAGACAAAACATGATCCAATGTCGACAGACAACTTGTCTCCCTTTTAGAAGAAACAAAACCAAGTGGAAGTGCAGTAATGCTTCCCATTCTAGATAAGAATTGAAGGAAGGATGAAGGTGGATGATGATGTCTCTAAACTCTACTCATGTTTCTCCTTGCTTGATGAAGATGAAGATCCCACAATCAATGAAGAGGGTGACAAACTAGGATGATGTGGAAACTGATGTTGAACAATAGCCAAAGAAAGTGATGGAATGAATGTGATGGAGACTTGATAGCCCCCCTTGAATGAAGTGTCCTCAAAACCACTGAAAGAAGTCTGAAGTAAATACAACTGTAGATGCTAAAGAAACCTCAAGTCCTGAATGGAATGACAGAGAAAAAGTCTCATAGATGAAATATCTGAAGAGAAACCAAGTGCCTCCAAGATAGTCTCAAGATCCCCAAGCATGGTTCAGACAAAAGAATGAGGAGACTCAAGAAAACTCTCCAGAGTAGGATCTGAATAGAGGAGTGATATCCTCTCAATAATGTTCTCCAAACTTGTAGAAGTATCCAAGTCAGTGATACCTGAAACAAAGCCATCTTGTGATGCCAAGTCTAGAAAATAGAATGTGCCCTAATGAATGATGATGGTGGAAGCCTCAATCAATGAATCTGGACAAGGAATCATTGAATGTGAAGGGATACTGTCTATCTCTAATGGAGAAGAAGTCCCTGAAGGAACCTTATCAACCTCTTTAGAAATATCAAGGCAATCAACCTCCTGCACAACAATATCATCATGAGGTACTTGATCTAAAGAATGATATTATGAATCATGACCATCTAATCCTCCATATATCTCCCAAATCTTAATCCAAAGGATGTGAGGACAATCACAATGATCAATAGCTTTCAAAACATCATAATCAACTTGCATAGAAATGATCTCCAAGACTGTGTATCTGGAACAACTCCAAGCAAGTTCATGAATACCTTCACTTGGATGAGGAACTATACCAAATAGATGAGACAAAAAATCAAGTGATTGGAGATGGTGGTAGATCATATCTCGCCATTGTTGATAGTTTCCCTTGTGCAACATAACCAAAGGAGTATATGCAAGCCCCATAATGAACTTTCTCCAGAAAAAACCAAAGAAAAATGACCTTCAATAGCAAAGAAATACTTCCAAGGATGATGTGCAACTGAACTGATGCTACCCAGATCAAAAACAGTTTTCCCAAGCTTCAGGATATCCAAGTTATTGAACAAATGCACCAAACTAAAAAAATTAAATGCAAGAGTACCTAGAGCTGAAACTAAACAAGAGGTCTAGATTGATGAAAAAAGCTCTGAAATATCTCTCGAATGCCATTGGAATCACCAGACTTTGACAATATGATGTGAAGATATTGGCTATTGAGTCCAAAAAAGAGGGTTGTATTCAGTTGAATATAGAATTTTCTTTGAGAAAAAAATCACAAAACTAATGTCACCAGTGGAAAGTACTTGGAATTCCCTTTCTGATAGTATCTCGTTTGTCGATTTTTGATACCGTGGGTGAAAGTTATGATAAAATGAAAAAAATCCTAGATTAGGCACTCTATAGGCTAACAAGTGTCAAAAAATTAGCCCCCTGGGTGCTAGCACTCGGTCTCCAATATGATTGTAGTGAAAAAGAGGCAAAAAAAAAAGAGCGCACCCTAACAGTGGTGGTAGGGCTAAGCAACTTAGGTAGAGAAATTTTTTTGATGGCACCGCTACATATACAAAGCCTCGGTCATAGAGAAGGCTCAATCAAAATATGGAGAACGCCGATGGTGGAGGAAAATACCTAGCGCTGGCAACAAATCTTAGCAGCCAAGAAAGTAGCAATCGGTGATGGTCAAAGAGAGGGGCTTGCAGACACTGACAACAGAGATAAGCTAGCGACATTAGGAGGAATGACTGACGAGAGGATGCATTGTTGGTAGGCGGTCGATAGTGGCAACATTGATTTGACCGGCAATCAGGGTACGAACCCCTGCAACAAGTATTCAATGTGGCCGACGAAGAACCAGTCTATAGACAATTAATAGAGCTGACAAAAATATTTTTGTTTTCTATTTTTAATATTGCTAATAGCAATTAAAAATCAAATAAAAAAAGATATATGTCGACAATAAATTATATCTGCAATAAAGATAAATATGCCGATGGAGAATTAATCAAACCCCACTGCCGACGGTGTAATAAAATTGAAGGTCAAAGCCACAAATTTTGATTTTTCTGTGAACTATATCAGAAACTCAAAATATTTTTTTTGCCAAAAAATAATCGATAAATGAGCCCCATTTTTTTGAAAAAAAAGTGCCTGCTACTAAAAAAAATTGCCTCAGAGGACAACTAACCAGGATGATTTTTTACTGCAAATTGTATAGATAGGATGGTTGATTTTGCAAACCCAAAAATACCTCTAATGGCTCCCATGTTGATGTATTCGATTTTGATGATAGGGTAGGTGACCCTAGGGTTTTGAGGCCTTCTGAAGAAAATGGAGAGCTTGGATTTGACTCTATTTGCTTCAAAAATCAGCTTGGTCACTGGGTGGAATCAAGTAGCCTATAATGGAAACCTTCAAGCCTGCAAAGAATCTCGCACACCAACTTTCTTGATCGAGGGTTGACGTTTCACTGGACAAGCTCTGATACCATGTTAGAATTCAACATGCTCTGATACCATGTTGAGATTATGGATGCACAGTCCCTGAAGCTCCGGAGTCTTCAATGGAGGACCCTTGCCAAGAAAGATGATCAACCATACATAAAGTGTTGCAACTAGGCATGCATAGTAGAGATTCTATATTGATGATATGATTGATATATTACAAATGAACAAGTTGGTTTATTATATAGGCAAAAGAGAAAACCTACGATGCATGAGATGTTGCCATGTGTCATGATCTAACAACGTGTGAACCCTATCTAGGAAATTATTAAATGTTGAGATAAGTTCTAGAAGGAAAACTCATCTTCTAGAAGGAATCTTATCCCTACAAACATGGAAGGGGACATTACCCCATTTATTAAATGATTTATTAAAATCTAACCTAGGACTAAATGATGCATGACCTAAGTTAACTTATGCTAGTGTAATAATTAATTAATTAATTACACTAACAATTTTACCAACCAAAAAATATAAGTGGTAGAAATACATTATCGAGATTTCATCAACATCCTTTGAACTAAGCAAGTAAGAAATGAAAAAAATGAAAATTAAGAAACTAATAAACCACATCAAATAAAAAAAAGACAAAAGTAGGAACAAATAGATAGTTTTGATTTATGTAAAAATATCCAAACTCCGACTAATTTCCCCATGATTTACAATGCACAATTTCACAACAAAACAGCTAAATACAAATGATCCTTTCATTTCAATTTGGAAATAACTCTTCATTTTCATTTTTCTTTGCCTCTTCAAAAAATATCACTTCCTTCTTGACCCAACAAATAATCCATCCCTACAATATGTGATTTGTATTTCCAAATTTCTCTATTATGCAATGGCATTGTTCAAGAAATAATTTAACACTTCTTTAAAAGCCAAAAAGTTCTTCTCTTTGATTTCTATCAAGTCCATATAGTTTCTTACTGATCTCACCCCTTTTCATTTCTATTCGATGGTCATGGTTTATTAGAGTTCAATATTTGTTTTTGTTGAGACAATGTTCCTTCCAATATTTCCTTTTACAATGAATTTCATGATAGCATTTATGACATTAGGTGATATGCTATGTAAACAAGGGGATCCACCTCTATTTATAACATGATTATAAAAAACAATACACTTGCTGAATGATTTCGAAAGGTTTCACTTTATTTGTACAATAACCCACCAAAAGGTCACTTCTAGCTTAAGAATTCACCAATCCACATAAATATTTTTCATGGTCATTTATCATTTCACATTCATGGAGTCTCTGATAGAAAATATTAATGAAGTACCAATTGGCAACTACTATGATTCTTGTATCACTCAATTTTCATTGCCATCATAACTTCATGATCTTCATTCTTCACATAGGTCAAGCTTTGTGCAGTGGTAGTTTACTTGTGCACAATAGCTCCAAGTCATGTCATCCCATTTACAATACAATAAGGAATGTTTAGTTTCCTTCAAAGTGCAGTGAGCGACACAACATGGCCTATAGAATCATTAGGTGTGATAACCCACAATTGAGCTTTAACCTATTCCATAAGATAAGTTACATGATTGATACCATATTTCACAAAACATAGGATTTTCACTTCAGTAGGTTTTCCTTCTGCCTCTATCTACAACTTCTTTAAAAGCCTCTCCCTTTTGGAGTTTTCCTTCTGGCCTATAATTTTAGGAGCATCTTGAATAGGTTTGGTATGAGATTCTTGTCTAGGGTTTTGGTGGATTATTTGAGAGTAGGTCACCTTTGTTGATTTTTCATAGATTGAAATGTGGAGTGTAGAGATGCTTTAAAGCAACTCATGTTGGATATGCTTTAAAGCACTTGAAAACAACTCAATTTGGATGTTCTTTAAAGCAACTCGAGTTAGATTTTTAGAAATAGAAGGATTTTTATTTATTAATAAAATATTTCTAGGTTTGTGAGATTGAGATAAAACCAAGAGCACTTTTATGTTTGAGTTAAAGCCGAGTTATGCAAGGAAAGTTTATTTTCTTGCACGTTGATGTAAATTAGTTGGGGCTAGTTTATTTTATTGTGTATTTGTGATTGGTGTCTTGTTATTTTGCTTTAGCTGTTATTAGCTATTAATTAACCCAATGTATTAGTTGTTAAAAATCAGATAGATAATTTTTTTTGGTTCTATTCTATGAATTTATTGTTTAATTAATCTATAGCTCAGTTATAATAAATTAACATGGTATCAAAGCTCTAAACTCTTAATACGAAGCCAAGATTTTTGATGCAGATTTTAAGAAAAAAAATTAGAATTTCATCTCTAGTTTCTTCTATGACTATGGAAAATAGTGTTCGAGATGAGGAAAAGCTTGAGGGTGCGTCTAACTTCTTACAATGGAAGGTTCAGATTACATCTTTTCTCAAGGAGAACATGTCATGTATCCATGATAGTAGAGAGGTGACACCACTAACAAATGATGCTACTTCCCTAGAGTCGCATGAAGTCAAGGAGTCCAAGGATCAGAGGATTATACTTGATGGGGTAAGAGATCATTTGATTCCTCATCTATGAGGGAGAGACACCACCAAGGAGATGTGGGATACACTCTCAAAACTTTATTAGAGCGACTATCAGAGTCATAAGATGATGCTCAAGGAAAAATTGCATAAAAAAATATGTCCAAGGGTGAGAGCATGACCTCTTACTTGTCAAGGTTAACACAGGTCAGGGATGAGTTTGCTGCTATTAGAGAGATGATTTTTGAAGATGAGCTAGTGTGAATATCCTTGAATGTTTTTTCAAAGCACTAGGAAGTGATTTTCAAGTGTGTTGTCGATAGAGATCGCCTACCTGACTGGGCGAGGCTTTGGGATGATTTTGTTCAGGAGGAGATTCATGAAAGTGATCATCAAGGAGATTAGACAAAGAAGGGTCAAGATGAAGAAAATATTGCCTTTGCAAGCAAGGGTAAGCAGATGTCCAATAAAGGGAAAATAAAAGGTTCTTCTTCCAATGGTGGAAAGAGGAAATATCTGAGCAAGAAAAAGTTTTTTTCTACCATGAGTTGGGTCACTATGTCAGTCAGTGTCCAAATAAGAAAAATAAGGATAGGTAGAAGAAGCAAGATGCTGCTACAACATAGGTGGATGAGTTTACAACACAATTTTAGAATGAGTTTTCACTCATTTCCTGTCTCTCAAGTTCAATTTCTAATAGTGTATGGTATATTGACAATGGGGCTTCTTTCCACATGACAAGAGTTAGAGAATGTTTCACCAAGTTGGAGGAGAATAATTTGGATTTCTATATTGAGCTTGGAAATAGTGCCAAGTACCATGCAACTAGTGTTGGCATGGTCAAGTTTCAGAAGGAGTCTGGAAAACCTTTGTTGGTGTAGGACGTGTTGTATGTCCTTGGCATGACAAATAATTTAATCTTGGTTTCTACTTTGTAGGACAAGGCTTACATTGTGACCTTTGAGAGGGGACAAGTCTATATTCATCCCAAGGATTCCAAGGTTACAAAAATGATTGGAGTTAGGCATGCTAGCTTGTTTTAGTTACAGTTTGATCCAACACATACATTGGTAAGTAGTTGTAGAGAGCTAGGAGAATTATGGCATAGGAGGATGGCTCATCTTCACCATGGAGCATTTAATGTGCTCAAGGAAATAGTGATGGGGCTGCCTTTGGCATATTTCCCAAGAGCGCAACCATTGTACACCTCATGCTTTTTTTTCTTCATCTTAGGCAGCCCCATCACTATTTCCTTGAGCACATTAAGTGCTCCATGGTGTAGATGAGCCATCCTCCTATGTCATAATTCTCCTAGCTCTCTACAACTACTTACCAATGTATGTGTTGGATCAAACTATAACTGAAAAAAGCTAACATTCCTAACTCTAATCACTTTTGTAACCTTGGAATCCTTGGGATGAATATAGAATTGTCCCCTCTCAAAGGTCACAATGTAAACCTTTTCCTACAAAGTAGAAACCAACATTAAATTATTTGTCATGCCAAGGACATACAACACGTCCTCCACCAACAAAGGTTTTCTAGACTCCTTCTAAAACTTGACCATGCCAACACCAATTGAGTTGAAGACAAAAAAGCATGAGGTGTACAAGGGTTGCGCTCTTGGGAAATATTCCAAAACTAGTTTTTCAAGCAGCAACACTAGATTAGAAGGGATTTTGGATCTCATACACTCAAATGTGTGTGGGCCCATGACAACAATATCCTTGAATGGGTACGAGTATTATGTTATGTTTACTTATGATTTCTAGAGGAAGTTGTGGATATATTTTTTGAAGAATAAAGATGAGGTCTTTATTAGGTTCAAAGAGTTTAAGGCTCTCATGGAGAACCAAATAGAGAGAAAGATCAAGATACTAAGGTCTAGTAATGGAGGCCTGTATACCTCAAATTCCTTCAAATATTTTTGTGCTTAGGAAGGTATCAAGAAAGAGTTGACAGTTTCGTACAACCCTCAATAGAATGGGGTTGTTGAATGGAAAAATAGGGCTATAGTTGGAGTAGCTAAGGCCATGCTTCATGATCAGGATCTACCATGGTTCTTATGGGCAGAAGCTTGCAATACAATTATGTATTTTTAGAATAGGATCCCACACAAAGTATTGGTAAAATTGACTCCAGAAGAGGCATTCACTGGTAAGAAACCAAATTTGGAGCACATTCACATCTTTGGATGCCTTGTGTATTGTCATATTCTTGTGGAGAAAAGAACCAAGTTGGAACAAACTACAAAGAAGGGTATCCTTGTTGGGTATAGTGAAACTTCTAAGGCCTATCAGGTTTACATTCCTACCCTTAGGAAAATAGTTGTTTGTAGAGATGTGAAGTTTGAGGAAGAGAAAGCTCTTCAGAAGTCTAGCATCTTGATGAATGAGGAGAAGAAATCACCCATGGTTGAGGCAACAAAAATTACTCAAACTTCAATCATGCAAGTTGGAGAGCAGAGCAAGCAAGTCGAGTAGGTTGATCAAAAGGAGGAATAAATAATTTTGTAGCCTTAGATTCTTAGTACTGAGGAGATGAAAAATAGGGTGGCTGAGTAGACACTAAGAGAGGCTCAAGAATATGTTGGTGATCCACAAGATTTAGTTAGACAATGAAAGGCTCCTAGACATTATTATGAGTATGTGGCACTTATGATAAAATTAATTGAAGTAGAACCTTCTAGCTTTTAGGAGGCATCTATGTACCAAGTATGGAGGGATTTCATGGTGGAAGAGTATTCTTCCATCATGACGAATAATGTGTGGGATGTAGTACCATGACCAGAAGGTAAGTCTATGGTAGGCTCAAGATGGTTGTATAAAATTAATCATGTTGTAGATGGTAGTGTGGAAAAGTTCAAAGTCCGGTTTGTGGCTAAGGGGTTTCCTTAGAGGGAAGGGATTGACTATGATGAGACTTTTGATCTGGTAGCCAACTACTCAACCATAAGAGCTATTATTTATGTAGTAGCACAGATGGGTTGGAGGATTCACTAGATGGATGTAAAGATGACCTTCCTCAATGGAGTGATTAAGGAAGATATTTACATAGAAAAAACTGAAGGATTTGAAGCACATGGGAGAAATTATCATGTATGTAGGTTAAAAAGAGCACTATATAGGCTCAAGCAGGTTCCTAGGGCATGGTATTCATGTATTAATAGTTACTTGCAGAGTGTGGGCTTCATCAAGAGTGGGGTAGATCTAAACATGTACTATGTTCACGTGAAGTGAGAACTTATCATATTGGTATTGTATGTTGATGACCTATTTATCACAAAGTTAGAGGAGCTCATAGCACACTAAAAGTGGGATCTTGTATGAGAGTTTGAGATGAAGGACTTTTGATTGATGCACTACTTTCTAGGATTGGAGTTGTGGCAGAAAGATGGAGAGATATTCATTAGAAAAGGGAAGTACTTAATTGATATCTTGAAGCAATTCAGGATGGACGATTGTAAGCCCATGTCCATGCCACTTGTGATTAACTGGTAGAAGATTGATGCTTCTAGATCAAAGCCATTGGACTCAAATTTATATAGACAGTTGATAGGCTCTCTTATGTATCTAGTCAACACTAGGCCAAAAAAATTGTTTTGTAGTGAACTCACTTAGCTAGTTTATGGTGGAACCTAAACATGTGCACTAGATAGCTATGAAGCATGTTTTGAGGTATCTCCAAGGAACAGTTGATTATAGGATGAAATATGCTTAGGAGGATGGACTGAAGCTTGAGGGGTTCAACAATGCAGATTGGGTAGGTAGTACAACTGACTGGAAGAGCACTTCAGGGTGTAGTTTCAGTTTGGGATCATGAGTAGTCTCTTGGCATGCTAGGAAACAGAAGTCAGTTGCACTGAGTTCTGTGAAGAACTATTATATGGTAGCTAGTATGGCTTCATGTCAGGATATCTGGATTCAAAAACTTCTAGTTAGGCTCTTTGATGAAGAGCTATATCCTACAATCACTTATTGTGATAATCAAAGTTGTATCAAACTCTTTGAGAATCGAGTGTTTCATGACAAGTCAAAGAACATTGAGATCAAGTACCACTCAATTCAATATTGTTTGGAGAAGGAGATAGTGAAGCTCTAATACATTCCTACAAACAAATAGATACCAAATATCCCAAACAAGGCTTTGATGAAGAGTGAGTTTGTATTCTTCAGGGATAAGTTGGGTGTTGTGTAAAACACCTTCCTCGCTCAGAGAAAGTGTTAATTTTTTGTAGCTCGAAAGGTGGAGTGTGGAGTTGCTTTAAAGAAACTTGATTTGGATATTCTTTAAATCACTTTAAAGCAACTTGAGTTGGCTTTTCAACAACAACAAGATTTTTATTTACTAATAAAAAATTTCTAGATTTGTGAGGTTGAGATAAAACCAAGAGTGCTTTTATGTGTGAGTTAAAGCTGAGTTATGTAAGGAAAGTTTCTTTTCTTGTGCATTGATGTAAATTAGTTGGGGCTATATATGTAAGATTGTTGTAACAAACCATTATTTTATTTTGTAAGGAAAGTTGGTTGTTAGGCTGAATAGAAGATCCAACATTTGTAGGTTTTTCCCTATACTAGGGTTTCCTTAGTAATTCTATGTTATTGTGTATCTTTGATTGGCTTTTTGATACTTTTTCTTTTGTTTTTATTAGCTGTTAATTAACCCAATGTATTAGTTGTTATAAATAAGATAGATAAATTATTTTGGTTATATTCTATGAATTTATTGTGCAATTAATCTGTAGCTGGGTTATAAGAAATTAACAACCTTTAGGTGTTGCCTAAGAAGATGGCATTGGCATTAGATGCAAATTATCTTTGGCCATTTAACAAAGTGGTGTAGGTTCTTCTTGGGTACCAACACTCCTCAATCCCAAATTTCTTCAACCACTTCTTCTATAATGGATCCTTTCTTGCACCTATCCATGCTTCACATATTCAAAAGGAATTTTGTCAAACATCTTTCATACCATCCTTGTGGCTATACATTTCTATGGTACAATTTTTCAAACTGTTTGTTGCTTTGTCTGTAATATCCCAATGCTTTGCTAAATTCCCGCATCTTGATCCATAGCTCTCAATTTACATGGGCATAGGAGATGTTGGAAAATATTATAGCATACATGCTCTATTTTATTTACCATCTGTGATCCACTCACATCTTCCATGGACCATGGATGCTAGCCTTAGTTGCAGTATTTGGCCACTCCTTCCATTTTGGAAAATTATTGGTATGCATCTTCATGCATACCATGTTTTTCATAAAATCATCAAGTGAAATTTGTTAGATTATGGCTCCCAAGGCCCTTATGTCATAGTAACTTAAAGTTCAAATTTTGAATATTATATTTAAAAATTTGATATATACAAGTTATTCAGATTATACAATGTGACAAATAATAATACATGAATACAATGTGACTTATTATGCATGCTAACATGAGGATAAAACAATTGCAACAACTCTATCAAGGAAAGGGTTCCCAATTTTGCAAACAAATAGGGGCATGTTATAAACCAAAATAATAGACCCTAATTTGGAATAATTGATGGTGGTTTTGTTAATCTTTTGAGTCTCTACCGTGTTAACATGTGTTATATTATGTTAGATGTTTATTATAAAGTGGTATCTAATAGTTTGGATTCTATTAGTCCTTCCAATTATCAAATGAATCTCTAGACCCTCTATTTTGAGAATATTGATTTAGAAAACTTATTCCTTCTGCAATGCTCTTCTATCTTTCACCAAGGGTGTTTTACCCTTCTAGTCAATTAATACTAATATGATGTGGCACATAACACTTCATGTATATCACTCACTCTACTATCTGTAATGGCTATTGATTATAAGAAACCACTTGATATTCATTATGGTTGATTGAACTTCATTCACTAGTAGACCACTTGGCCTTGTACTTTCAAAAATAACATGTAACACATGCATACAAAGGAATCCCTCACGGTTTTTTATTGACAATGGATTTATTTTCTAACTACTAACATGCATTATCTCATGTCCATCGATCTAGTATTAATTGGATATTATCTACAAAATGTTATAACTCCTCCCAACATCAATCCCTTCTCTCTCATTACTTATAGCTTTCTAAAATATTATTGGGCTCCTTTGGTTGTGACTACACAAGGTTTCTCATGGTTGTATAATAAGGATTGCATTCTCTTGTAAATATCTTTTATCTTTAAAATATAGGATCAACCTTTGGATTTCATTATTGAAGAAATAATTGGCCATGGTATATTAATTTATAGGAATGTGAATATTTTCACATTTTTTTATTGCTACTACTCATCTTAGAGAGATCCCCATGGTTCAATATTGTGAATATGTATGTGTTCATATTCTTGTTCCCCTAGACTAAAGTGGATTATCTATTTAATTTGAACTCCCACTAACCATAGATGAGAGTTAACTTTTTCAATTATAAGTAGGCTCATGTAATTTAAATTGAGGAAACATCATTATTGGTCTACACATTTTTAGAATTGATATTTGGTTCTATATTGTAGGGAAGTAAAGTAAGTTTCCCTTATTTGGTGCTCCTTCATGGATCATTTTTATTTGCTTCTCTAACCCTATCACCTTCCTTATCCTTATCCTCCTTCTATTGTTTAAATTAACTAGTTGGATAGGGTAGGCTAGATGCTAGGGTAGTTTTTGTTATCTTGCATTACTTATAGTGGTAGTATGTGTTTAGGTAGTTTAGTGTTAGGTGTAGAATGAAAGATGAGGCCACCCTTCTTTGAAGGTTCCTATATAGTTGTTTGAAATCAACCACTGATTTTTGGGTTCCTTGTCTATTAGAGCTTTTTAGGTACTAGAAAATCAATAAGTACAATAAATTCACATTTATGTTGTATTTGGTAAGTAGTGGTCATGATTGCAATGCTCAAACACTTTGGTGCCTCAATTTTTGTTCTTTTATTTGAGTGTGAGGAACCCTTATTTCCCATTTTTCTATGGGATCCTTCCTCCCAATATCAATGGCTTAAAATCCATTGAAAACAAAAACTCTTCATCATTAGGGACATATCTTCCCTTTTATTTTACCTATAAAATTGATCCTACTTAAGCCTCAAGACTTCTTCCTACTCTTGGCAGGTGGTAGCATTATTATCATCCAAAAATTCCCAATATTTTAATTATGGCATGAAGGGTGAAATATGTTGTAATGTACTAAAATGCATACCCTTGCATTTGCACACTTGTTTGGGCCCTCCTTGCTTTATTTATGCTTCTTTATGGCTTAATTGGTCCTATTTTGTGTCCACAAGCCCTATGAATGATATATTTTCTATTGAATCCCAAATTCTCCAATGCACAAATGATAATTTAATGACTCCATCAGTATGTCCCTAATTTTTGGGTCAAGACTAAAATGCCACCTAGGGTGTCTTAGTCCCCCAAGGCTCTCAAGACCTTGAGTTTGGCATCTGCAGATTGAGCCCCTTTTGGTGCATGTGCACCAAGTTTTTAGGACTTGGGACTAAGACTCCACCTAGGGCATCTTAGTCCTCCTTGAGTCATTTCTGAGATTTAATTTCAAATTTTGGCGGGATTTAGCCTCCTTTATTTAATGAATTCATATGTCGGCTTGGTGTGATATAATTTTGGGATATTAAGAATAGATAAGTATAAATAAAAGGTTCCTTCATTCATTTCAACCCAAGTCTTTTGTGAAATCTTTTATCATAGCATAACTGAGTTCACAGGAGCATTCAAGAGAAGATTCATCAAGCATTTGGAGCCTTTTCAGATTCAAGCATTGTATCAAAGAGATTTCTTGCATCATGTGTGTTTTTGTGCTAACATTTATGATGTACGGTTTTGATTCAATCTTCAAGTCCTATATTTAAAGCATTCAAGATCCATATCCATTGCATCCATTGCACACACATTTGTAAACTTTATAAAGGTTTGGTGAGTTGTACCAGTGCATGTTGTTCATTCATCATTTCCTTCATTATTTCTATTTCATTTCAAGGTTTAATTACCAACAAGGGGTTTGACCAAGGAAAACCCCCATTCACTAACAAACAATAAGTTTTTCCTATTTTTCATATTTGTGATTGCAAATAGATAGGTTGAAGACTTGAAGATCACTTGGAGTGCAAAGTTGCATAAGTTGTAAAATTGCATTACAAAGTTGTCATCTTCATGGAAACTCAACTACAAGCCATATTAAGAAGTTTCAGAACCTGAGATTAGAAGGGAAGCTAGTGCAGACCTTGGAGCTTAGGATCTTGTTCAGAGTTTTCAAAAAATCAGAACGAGACTAATACGCCATCTTGGGCATCTTAGTCCTCCTAGGCTCATTTTTCAAAGGTTTTCTGAGATCCTATTCTAAGATCCAAAGACTTCATATTTGCTTCAAAAAAACAACAAAGGGACTAATACGCCATCTTGGGCATCTTAGTCCTCCACAACATATTTTGGCAGCTTCTTTACATTTCCAGAATCCTCACATCATCTCTAGATTTCCTAGGTGCACACATACTATCCCCCTATTGCATAATTCCATCATTTACATCTTTCATTTAGCTTACATTTTTAGTTATAGGCCATTTTTCATATCACAACGTGTTTTCAAACATTTTCTTTTCCAAGCATTTGCTTGGTGGTGAACCCCTTAGAACTCAAAGAACCCCTTCTTAGGACCCTCCTAATTGAGAATTGGCTCACCTTGTGAGGTTGTTAGTAAATCCAATTAGGACTCCTAGGACATTAGTAAATGGTTGAATGAGAAAACTGTGATATCCCAAAAAGATACCCACATTTTTCCTATTCATCATTTTGGAAAAACTGACTCTTTTAAGCATTCATTTCTAATTTGGAGTCCATTAAGGTCCTTAGATGTAGATAGCAGTCATTCTTGCATTGCATCTTGCATTAGTGAAAGTGCATCTAGGGTTCTTGCATTTTGTATTAGTGAAATTGCATTTAGGGTTTCCTATATTTGCATTAATGAAAGTGCATATAGGTTGCATCTTTATTTTATTGCATTATTTCATTTAATTGAAAAACTGAAAAGTGCATTTTTCTTCATCTTCATTTCAGTTTGAAACATTCCTATTGCATTCAAAATTGAAAAAGAATTGCAATCCATATTGCATTCAATTGTTATTTTCTAGTTACTTTTTCTTGCACTCATTTGCACATTTTTATGTTTCTGAGCATCAATATCTTTAATAGGAAATCTGTAAACACTGTTGACATTCCATAATTTACTTTTTTTTTGCAAAAAACCTTTGCTAGGACTAAAACTCCCTTCCTGGCATCTTAGTCCCTCTTAGGATTTTTTCTTCAGAAGTCTCTCTCTGCTATTTGTTTTCTATTTCAGCCTCTGGAACTTTAGAATCTCACTAGGAGAACCAAGACACCCTTCCTGGTGTCTTAGTCCTTGTTGAATTTGATTCTCCAGTTTTTAGGATATGAAATTGTTTTTCTGAGTTTTTGTGGGCTTCCTTCTATTTTTTGTTTCAATTTTTAGATTTGTTGTTATGCCAATTTCATTCATTTCCAATGTAATTGCAAGAATATGATATTGTTTTCATTACACTTTCTATGGTTTATCCCTTGTATGAGTTGTAATACTTAGTGTCCTATTGCTAATACTGTGGTTAGATGAAGTGTGAGACTCATGGCATCTCATGATAAGACACTTGTTGTGGATCTTGGGTTATCAAGCTCTCTTACTTCTGGTGTTGGCATTAGTTCACTAGGTATGGACCATACCTTTGACACCTCTTTTGTTATACCTACCTTACCTCCAAGTGTTGTGTCGAGTTTCCAAACAATGGTTGATCATATTCCTCAAGAAAACATAATGAAAATGCATGAAGACTTAGCTCATTTACAAGATAGTGTAAGCACTGAAAACATTTCAAACACTATTATACCTAACATAGAGAACCTTCACCACATGATAGAAAGTGATAAGGGATTGGAAGTTGTGTATAACCTAGCTCAAGTCTTTGGAAAACATCTTCTTTCCACCACTAATGGTGCTCAAGCTTCAAAAAATATGCAAAACCAAGGAGGAATCCAAACTCCTCCCTCTTCAACCATACCCTCAATTCCCACCTATACCACTCCTCAAATGACCACAATGATGCAACCAACTAGTAGCATGATTCCTACCTCGAACATGTCTACTAGTGCTCCTTATACCTATGTGGCATCTAGTCTTGTATCTCCTCCCATAAGCAATCCATTCATTAGTCCTTCCAATACATACATACCACCACCATATTCATCTCCATCACCTACTACAAGAAATGATCCTATCATTAACCATCTCTTACAAAGTCTTTCATCCATTCAATGCCAAGTTTCCACTATAAATCAAAATCAAAATGGTCCACCATCATATTATGTCAAAAGTAACTCACTATCCTTAGAGATATTGAGAACTCCAGTGCCACAAGTTATAAAGATCCATATATTTGACAAATATGGAGGAAAGGTAGATCCTACTAATCATGTTAATGCATTTACTGCTTTGTGTAGTGACTTTATCCTTGAAGAAAAAAAATTGGCTAAACTTTTTCCCTGATCCTTGAAAGACATTGCCTTGGATTGGTTTTCTGCATTACTGAATAACTCAATTCATTCATTCAATGAAATTGTTGAGGCATTTATTAACCATTTCCAAGTGTACATGGTCCTTGAAATTAAATTAGCTAATTTGATGAGATGCAAGAAAAATGAGGGTGAAAAAGTCACTGACTTTATTTCACACTACCAATAATGTTATTCCAAAATCAGTGTGAAAATTCTTGATTCCCACCTTCAAATGATGTTTGTAGAAAAATTACAAAGCTAGATCAGAGATAAGCTCACCATGATGAATTTTCCTTCCTTCATGCATTTATGCACTGCTCTTTGAGACTATCAAAACTCCCTAACAACCAGTGAACCAAAAACTACCCCTGTAGACTCATCCTAAAAAGACTGAAGCCTCAAACCAAAACACTTACCAACATTTCAGTAGAAAAAATAAAAGTTTCCTTCAACTAAATTCCACCTCTCAACCTACCCAACTAGTTGATACCCAAGTAGCTTCTATAAAAAGAGCAATCCTTATATATTTGGGGATCCGCAAAGATAATTTACTCCCTTACTCAACACACTTTACAACATTATGACCCAAATCTTAAACAAAAACATGCTTACCTTACCTCCTATTTGACCCCTTAACCCTAGCAAGCCATTACCAATGAACTTTAGACACAATTCCTATTTTACTTATCACCAAAAAAGGACATGATACAAAACATTGCAAGCATCTTAAACATCTTGTGCAAGACCTCATTGATTCCAACCATATCCAAATTGGAGGTGTAAATGAAAAAGGTAATAATTTTGTGGCTCCTCACAACCAAAAATTTCAAATTTTTACCAATCCCATGCCCAACCATAATATTTCATTTGTTCAGGCTAGTGAAACTAAGCCCGATGTAATGAATGTTGACATGAATGATGAAAATCTAAGCAATCATGAATAAAGTCCTATGGATAATGATGAATAGAATCCTATGGAATTTATTGAAAAAATTCCTATTGATACAATGATAGGAGTGGTTGACATCGAGCCTCGTAAACAACAAACCATTGACATTACTTTATGTTTAGAAGAAATAATCAAACATGCACCAGATGATCCTCTTTACATAGCCAAAAAAATCAATAACAAGCCCACTCCTAGGATTTCAATTGATCCCATATGTGGAGAGAATGTGATCATAGAAGAAATTTTATATGTGAATGAACTTACTCAAGATAGATGTGATAAATTGAAAGCATGGATTAAAATGCATGATGATTTTCCTCCTGCTACGATGGGCTCGATCACACTCCCTTTACAAGTAGGACCAAATAAATCAAATGTATCATTATCTATCATATCTAATTCATACCAATTTCATTTGAATTTAGGCTACAAATGGCTTTGCTCCATGAATGTGGTCCCATCCATTGTCCACAAGTTCTTAAAGTTTCTAGTCGGCAATCAAATATTTCCTGTAAACCATAGTGGCTTTAGACCCTTGTCTTCTCATGTAAATTTTTCTTTAGATTATTTTTGGCTTGAATCCATGGAACCTATAAGACCCCATGAAGAATTCCTTTTCCTATCCTATGAAAAGTTCAAAGAAAAATGCATAGCCAGATTATCCCTTGAGAACTTATCTCCACCCATGATCGAACCTCCACTCATGCTTGAATTTCCACCACTTAAAGGAAATAATACTGCATCTGAAACCCTTGCAACAAACCAAGATCCACCCATGAACAATCCCTTGCCTATTTCCTACAAAATAACTAGAGAAAACCAAACAAGTCATAATTTGTCTCATAAGAAAATTTATAAAGTCAAATAGAAAGTGGTTGATAAATCTTCTATGGTTTCTTCCATTCTTCCTTCACAAGAAGAAAATGAACTTATGGTTGACAAACCTACTCTGACACAAATGCAACTTGAAAAAAAAACAAAAGAAACCATAATGTTAGAGAGCGTAGGGATAGGTGTCGTGCTATATATTGAAAGATAAATGAAGAGAACAATATTGAAAATCAAAATCCAAACTTGACAGAAGTAATAAATGATGCCCCTCCTCTTTTACTAGAACACACAAAAGCTATACCTTCACCACAACAAGGATCAATAACCTCATGGATATTATCATTCGTCCTCTTGTTTTGGTTAACTTGGACGAAGATGAGGAAAGCATTAAAATTGATAAGGAAGTGCATAATGAGTTAATTTTTTTATTCTCCTCTTCTATGAGCTTAAACGATAAAAACCATGGTGATCCTCCTAAACCAAGCGATTCACCTTGTGTTGAACCTAGTGATTCTCCTAGTACAACAATTAATGTTGTACCTCTCGCAAGTGATCTGCATTCTGCATATACTAAACAAGACTAGGATGCAGATGACCTGTTGGATGGTTAGCTTGCATGTGCTTTACTAGTCTTTTATCTTTTCTTTTTCTTTCGCTGTCCTTTTCATTTTATTTTTTTTTCTTGCATGTGCATAACATGACGCCCCATTATGTTCTATTTGATTTTTCTCTCTCTATGTGCCTTCCTCTATTTGTACCTTCATTCTTCTATATGTCATATACTTTTTCCTTTTGATTGATCTTTTATCTTTTCCTTTCACTTTTTCCTTTCTTTTGTTTCCCTTTTGAGGATGATGCAAGGCATTGATATATTCATGTCTCCTTCATGTTGACCCAAAATCTTTTTCATTATCTTCTCTTTACCTTTTTCCTTTTAATTTGTCTTGTGTTTTCCTTTTCGGGATGATGCAAGGCATCGAGACACCCTATGTCTCTTCCATGTTGGCCCAAAAGGCTCTTTCTTTTTCTTTGTTTTCACTCTCTTTGTGTCATTCTTCTAGTTCTGTGCATTTGGAGAATGATGACAGATCCAAGATCTCTAATATCATTGTAGCAAAGAACATACTAACCCCAAATCCATAGATCCCTTATGTGTTTTGTGGTTTCATTTTGGGGGAAACCCCTTTCTTTTCCTTTTCTCTAGCATGATGTAGCTTTACTTGGAAACATATGACTTGGCATAGGGATTCCCAAGTTGTCTCTCATGTCTTCCTTCTTGATTGAATTTTCACTTTTCTACTTTAAAGTAATTGCTCACAATAGGGTGTTAGCAATTTCTTTAAAGTGGGGCCATACATTAGCATTATTTTGGCATGATTTCGCTTGCATTTTTTTTTTCCTTTTCATGGTCTTTGATGCAATTTTCTTATTTCACATGACGCATTTTCCTCTTTGTTGTGACATTGGGAGTAATTTCCTCCAAGAGCATGATCTATCTTAGCATATTATATTCCCCTTAGTGGAGATGCAACACACTACATCCCTTAAGTGGTGAATGATCAGTCCTTTCTTGAAAACATTTAGAATGATGTACCCTAAGAGTAATACCTCGCATGAACTAAGAAAAATCCCTTTGAGCATCACTCTTACTTGTTGCATTTTTGTGCCTTATTAAACTCATGGAGGTGTGGCTTTAATATGGTCCCTTTGGGCTCACCTAGTGGACACCTATCTCCCACTAACCCTTGTGATCATGTGTTTCATTTGCATAGTGGACAAAGCATTCCACTTGTAAACCTTCCTTTTGGAAAAATATCCTAGACCCAGTCCACTACGTTGGATGACCAATCAAAGCTTGATCCATTGTAGTTTTTCCCTTTCCTTTTCATTTGCATTTTACTTGTCTTTGATGGTGTATGTTTGTGATCTGGTTATGGCTTCATATATCATGTGCAAGTGTGTTCCTTTGTGCTTATATTGGTTTTACCATAGGATCTTGATCCTGGGGGCATGGCCACCCTCTTGCTAACATTTGTACATTTGAACCCCTCTTGATTCTGTGGTTGGCTACTTTAGTGTGATTTTGAAGCAAGCTCATCCTCTCACTAAAGTGGAGGCTAAATGTAGTGTAGTAAAATGCATACCGTTGTATTTTCACACTTTTTTTGGGCCCTCCTTACTTTATTTATACTTCTTTATGGCTTAATTGGTCCTATTTTGTGTCCACAAGCCCTATGAATGACATATTTTTCTAGTTAATCCTGACATTCTCCAATGCATAAATGATAATTTAATGACTCCATTGGTGTTTCCCTAATTTTTGGGTTGGGACTAAAATGCCACCTAGGGCATCTTAGTCCCCCAAGGCTCTTGGAACCCTAATTTTGGCATCTCCAGATTGGGACCTTTTTGGTGTATGTGCCCCAAGTTTTTAGGACTTGCTACTAAGATGCCACCCAAAGCATCTTAGTGCTCCTTGAGTCATTTTCAAGATTTAATTTCAAATTCTGGCATGATTTAGTCTCCTTCATTTCATGAATTCATATGTTGGCTTGGTGTGATATAATTTCGGGATATTAAGCATAGATAAGTATAAATACAGGGTTCCTTCATTCATTTCAACCCAAGTCTTTTGTGAGATCTTTTATCATAGCATAATTGAGTTCACAAGAGCATTCAAGAGTAGATTCATCAAGCATTTGGAGCCATTTTCAGATTCAAGCATCATATCAAAGAGTTTTCTTGAATCATGTATGTTGTGCTAACATTTGTGATGTAGGGTTTTCATTCAAGCAAGCAATTCAAGTCCTATCTTTCAAGCATTCAAGATCCATATCCATTGCAACCATTGCACACAAGTTTGCATAATTTATAAAGGTTTGGTGATTTTTAGCATTGCATGTTGTTCATTCATCATTTCCTTCATTATTTCTATTTCATTTCAAGGTTTAATTATCAACAAGGGGTTTGACCAAGAAAAACCCCCATTCACTAACAAACAACAAGTTTTTCCTATTTTTCATACTTGTGATTGTAGATCTAGGTTGAAGACTTGAAGATCACTTGGAGTGCAAAGTTGCAAAAGTTGCAAAATTGCATTACAAAGTTGTCATCTTCACGAAAACTCACCTACAGGCTATATTCAAAAGTTTCAAAACCTGAGATTAGAAGGGAAGCTAGTGCAGACCTTGGAGCCCATGATCCTGTTGAGAGTTTTTAGAAATTTAGAATGGGACTAATATGCCATCTTGGGAATCTTATTCCTCCCAAGATCATTTTTTAGAGGTTTTTCGAGATCTAGTTTTGAGATCCTTTGACTTTGTATTTTCTGTACAAAAGTAACAGTAAGACTAATACGCCATCTTGGGTGTCTTAGTCCTCCACAACATATTTTGGAAACTTCTTTGCATTCCTAGAATCCTCATAGCATCTCCAGATTTCCCAGGTGTACACATACTATCCCCTTATTGTATAATTTCATCGTTTACATCTTTCATTTAGCTTACATTTTAAGTTATAGGTCATTTTTCATATCACAGCGTGTTTTCAAACACTTTCATTTCCAGGAATTTTCTTAATGGTGAACCCCTTAGAACTCAAAGAACCCCTTCTTAGGACCCTCCTAATTGAGAATTGGCTCACCTTGTGAGGTTGTTAGTCAATCCAATTAGGACTCCTAGGAAATTAGTGAATGGTTGAATGAGAAAAGTGTGATATCCCAAAAAGATACCCGCATTTTTCTTGTTCATCATATGTTACTAGTTCAAATTCTCTCCAAAATATAATTTACCAGTCCTCCCACTTTTATTTTTTAACATTAAAGACAAATTTTACACTAAGAGAAATTTTCACAATATTTCCTAAACAAGCGAGTTCATGCTAAGGTCTAGAGAATTTATACATTAAGCTAGATTCAGTATTAGTTATTGTATGATTTTTCTAAATCCCTACAAAAACCTCTATAACTAAGTTAATTGAACTAGGGAACCATTTTTTATTTTGTGCTAGCTAGTATGGGTTTGTGATTGTAATACTTTAGCTTTCATTCCATTTTAGATTTTAATTTATATAATCTCACTCTTTAGTCATCCCTAATCCATCCTCTTCATTTCTATGTAATTGCACATCTATTTTATCCTTTTTTCCTTCTCCCATCCTTTACTAGTTCCACCTCAAGCCCTACTCCATCCTTGTTTTGGATTTCCTTAAATTGCTCACTCTAGATCACCAACTTACCTTGATAGATAGTATTTTTAGTACTCAAGTTAGCTTTTATTGGTATTTTATTATATTTTTAGTCTTATATTTTCAACTATCCCCTTATTCCATCACTCATCACCCATTCTCTTAGTTAAACCCTAAAAGACCTAGTGTTAGGTTTCTCATGTAGTTTCTCAATAAAAACCCATTTTCTATCATCTAAATAATGTTTTTGTCCTTTCCACTTTCAATATATTTTCATCTACCATATATTTTTTAATTTTATTTTCATTTTCATTTTTTTGTAAGAGTTAATGATTGAATCAAGCTCCTAGGATCACCCAAACAACTAAAGATTAAGTTTCCATAAGAGAGAATCAACATGATGATTTGTTTGCTAGTAGATGTAAATTGATATTATAATAAAATGGATCAATGATAAATAAAGTACATGAGGGGACTTTCTTATATGGTCAAGGTGATGAGATATGACAACATAGGATTATGAAAATTGTTTTAATTATGTGACTTGAAACACAAATAGTAAATAACCTAAAGATTTCCTTGTAAACTTAAGTGAACTAGTGTGAATAAGACCTAGGAGGTAAACCAATTAGGTAATATATCCTATTCACACCAAATCCCCCTTAGGTGCAGATTAAGGAGGAACCTAGATATATGTGAATGATGTAATAATGTATTATGGATGTGTTTGAACTATAAGGTCATGTTAGGTAGTCATGAAATTATATCTCATAAATGGATTAAAAGAGAGGAACTTGTAGGAAATCCCTCTCTCTAAAAGAGATATTGCATAAAAGAAGTGATGGAAGGACTCAATATGAACCCCCAATAACTGCATCAAACACCAATATACAATCTATAATCCCCCCATGGAAGAGAAAGAGTGAGACAATAGATACCCCAATAAATAAGTAGCTGATGTGACAATGGTGAATGTTCAAAGGTAGAAAATAATTCACTATCTACAATCATAATTCTCCCTTTGGGAAGAAACAAATCCAATGGAATATGTAGAAGAAAATCAATAGCTAAGAAGAAATATGAGGGAACAAGTCTCATGATGGATTCCTTTGAAAATTGCTCAAGTGTCTCCATGCTAGAGTACACCACAATAAAATTAGGGACACTCCCAATCAAAGAAGGTGGAAAATCAAGACTATGTAGAAACTCATGAACAACAACCTCCAAAGGAAATGACGATGCCTAGATAATAATTGTGATATAACTATCATCAAATATGAAATTATTATCCTCAAGTGTGTCCTTTGAATTTGTAATATGAGACTCAAAAAAAAATGATATACCTATTAAGAAGTCATCCCACAAATAAAAATATGAAAGACTATGAATATCCTATTGAACTAAAGTAGAGGAAGCCATGGAAACTATTATGATATTTCTTGGAAATATTCATAAAAAATCAGAAATATAGTAGACCACTTCAAGGGGGTTACCTCCAATAATCATAAAATATGTTATGAATTTAATAATTGATGATATGATGATTTGGGATGAACATCTCCCATTTATTTATAGGATTAACCATGTAGGGACATACCCCTTCATCCTAATAAATAGTATTCAAGATATTCACTAAAACTAATGTTAAGGTTAAGCATACCACAAGTTCTTAACTCATTATACTTAGGAATACATATTATGTTCTTATATGATATTAGAGTCATAACATTAGATAGAATATTAGGGACCTAACATGCCCATCCCCTTCAAGAAAGAATTTTCCTCAATGCTTAGTAATTTTGGATGCTTTAGTATGAATTGTTTATCTTCCCATGTGGCATCTTCAATTGGAATATTCTTCCACTTGATTAGGAACTCAAAGATAGCTCTACTTGTTAATTGTTTCACTATTTTCTCAATAATTTTCTTGGGTTATAAAATAACCTTTCCTTTTTCATCTAACTAACAATTCTAACTGGACTAGAATATTGTTACCTATTACTTTATTTAAACAAGAAACATGGAAGATAGAATGAATTTTGGAAGAGGGTGGAATTTCTAACTTATAAGCTAGACTTCCTATTCGATGGAGAACCTTATCAAGACCATAAAATTTAGGTGTGAGCTTCATGTTCTTATGTTTCTTAATGGAGATTTGTTTATAAGGTTGTAATCGAAGAAATACCCAATCTCCCTCTTCAAAATTCCTCTCACTATGATGTTGTCAACTTGTTGTTTCTTTCAATTTTGAGCTATAACTAAATTATCCTTAAGAATTTATATTATTACTTTTTGGTGTTGAATATGGTCTTATACTGCATGAGCTTTAGAATGCGATTGTAAATAAGAAGTAGTAGATAGTGGAGGGTATCCATAAAGAGTTTCAAATGTAGTCATTTTATTGGATGTGTGAAAATATATGTTATACCACCACTCTACTAATGGTAGCCATTTGGACTATTGTGTTTATATATCAAAGGAAAAAAAATGAAAATATCCTTCTAAACATTTATTTGTAATTTATGTTTGGCCATATGGTTGTGGATGATAAGAGGAACTATGTGCTATTTTTATACCTAATGAAATAATTTTGTCCAAAAAATGCTATTGAAGATAGAGTGAGAATCACTCGCTATAATTTTAGGAATTCCATGAAGTTTTTGTATATTTTCCATGAATATTAAGACCATGGTACTTTCTTTAAATGGATGAGAGAATCCACAAAAATATGCATACTTGGTGAGTCTATCCACAACAACCAAAATCATATCAAGATTATTAGATTTTGGTAGACCTATAATGAATTTCATTGATATTTCCTCCCTATGTTGTGTTGTAATTCCTAAATGTTGTAAGAGTCCCAAAGTCCTTATTGTTTCACCTATATTTCTTTGGCATATTAAACATTCAACCACAAATTTCTTGACATCTTCTTTTAGACCTTCCCAAAAGAAATATTTCTCTATAGGATGATTGGTCTTTAAAAACCATGAATTTCCTCCTATTGGTGACTCATGCATTTGACATATTATGTCTTCTTTTAAATTGGATTTTTTATATAAAAATAATCAATCTTTGTACCATGATGAATCTTCTTTCCAAACATACTTATCAAAAGAAGATGGGTCATGTTGAAGTTTTAGAATGAGATTATGTATTTGAGGATCATTTTTCCACTCTTTTTGTGCAACTCCTAACCATTTTAGTTGTATTAAGGAAATGACACAAATATTTGCTTCCTCTACTTTTTTTGAGAAAGGGTATCAACTATGACATTTTCTATACCCTTTTTCTAAATCATTTCAAAGTCATACCCTAGCATCTTAATAACCCATTTTTATTGTTTTGATGAGGATAATCATTGCTATAAAAACTATTTTAGACTCTCATGATCAATCTTGACTTTGAAATTCCTCCCCATTAAATATTGACACCATTTTTTAAATGCACGAATAATGGCTAACATTTCCTTTTCATATGTGGGCCTTAGCAAGTTTTTTTATTTGAGTTGTCAACTCTCAAATGCTAATGGATTCCCTTCTTGCATTATTATTTCCCCAATTCCATATACAAAAGTATCAAATTCTACCACAATTTTTTTAGATAAGTTTGGGGTAGCTAGTACTAGGGTTAAATTGAGAGCTTCTTTTAGTCATTGGAAGGCCTAAGGGGCTAGCTTTGACCATGAAAGGGTATCTTTCTTTAATAAAATTGTTAAGGGTGATATGATACAAAAATAAGTATAAATAAATATTATATAGTATCCTATTAGACACAAAAATCCTCTCAACCCTTTGATATTTTTTAGGTTTTTGCCATTCTTATATTGCAACAATATTTTTGGAGTCTACCTTAACACCTTTATGTGATACCACATGTCCCAAGTATTATATTTATTTTACCCAAAAGAAACATACAGATTTATTGGAATAGTGTTGATTGTCTTCCAATATTTGTAATATCTTATTTACATGTTGCAAATTTTGTTCCCATGATTTATTATAGATAAGGATATCATTAACGAAATCCACCATAAATTTGTGAAGAAATAGGAAAAGTACTAAGTTCATGAGAATTTGAAACTTTTATGGGGTATTAGTTAAACCAAATGAAATTACTTAGAATTCATAATGTCCCCCATGTGTTCTAAAGGCATTTTTATGCATATCCTCTTCCTTTATATGAATTTGATAAAAACCAAAACATAATTCTAACTTAGTAAAGAAAATTAAACCATTTAGTTCATATTAATAATTAATCAATATTAGGAATAGGAAACTTATCCTTAAGAGTGAGCTTATTTATTTCCCTATAACCAAGAAAAAATCTCCAAAACTCATCCTTCCTTTTAACCATAACCATTGGGGATGAATAGGGACTTTACTAGGATGGATAATTCCTGAATCCATCATTTCCTTGACTAGTTTTTAATTTCTATCTTTTGCTCATAAGGATAAAAATAAGGTATAATGTTAGGAGGAATTATTCTAGGTATTAATTAAATTGCATTATTATGGTCTCTAATTTTCTTATGGATGTTGAGTTTTCACATCTCATGCTTGTATTAAATTTAGTTGTGCCAAGAGACCATATGAACGTTTATTAAGTAATTTTTCCATCCTATGGAGCTAATAATTTGAGTTAGTGGTGATGTTATTCCTATAATTTTATAGTTTTATCCATTAGATTTGAAAATCATAAATAATTCTTGAAAATTGAAGGACAGTATTCCCAACTGTTTAAGCCATTGTACTCCTAAAACTACATCTACTCCTATTGGAATAGAAAAAAATTATGAATCTAGATGACCAATAATTTCCAATTAAAATTTTTATATGATGGCACTTACCACTTGAGTTTGTGGTGATGTTATTCCTATAAGTTTATAATTTTATCCATTAGATTTGAAAGTCATAAAATTCTTGAAAATTGGACATCATTCCCAACTGTTTAAGCCATTGTACTCCTAAAACTACATCTACTCCTATTGGAATAGAAAACATTTATGAATATAGATGACCAATAATTTCCCATTGAAAGTTTTATATGATGGCACTTACCACTACAAGAGAGTTTTTTCTATTAGCTATCATCACTTGAAAGTTAGAGACTAGATTTACAAAACAATCAAGCTCATGAGCTAATATTCTATCAACAAAGTTATGTGTACTACCTGTATCAATCAACACTATTACCTTTCTTTTTTATATATAAATGAAAACTTTAAGTGTTTGTGGTGTTCTTGTTCCATCCAATGCATGTAACGAGATAGTAGCACTATCTTCTTCCTCTAGATTTTAACTCTTTAGTTCCATATTTGGTTCTTCTATAGATACTTCTTCCTCTTCTTCAATCTCATTTTAAATAATCATTAGTCTCTTCTTATTATTTCCATATTTATGGCCCCTAGACCATTTATGATCGTAGTGCCAACATAGACCTTTTTCTCTTTTCTCCGCCTCTTCTTAAGGAGAGAACTTAGTTATTTGTTTTGGGCTAAAAAGGATAGCCCCATTTTTGTTTCTTAGGATTAGTGACATTTTTATCTTTCCATCCTACTAATTGGATTTTTGTTGATATTTTTGTAGTGATGTTTCTTTTCTCAATATGTAATTATTTTTGCATTACTTTTCTAACTATAAAAGATTCCAGTAAAAAAGCATCATGTTTAATTTGTTCATTAAGTCCATTGATGTAGAGTTGTAGCCTTTGATAAGGTGTCACATCTTGAGTTCAAATCAGCAATCTCATGTGTTCAACATTGTATTTTGCTACAAACCCTACTTGTTTTAAATTTGTAAGTTGGGTAAAATATCTCCCCTTCCATGGTTTCTCATATTGGGCTACTAAGTCATTGGTAAATTCTCTCCAACTAAGTAATTTCCCTTGTTTTTTACCCATCATTCATTGGTACCATTGATAAGGTTCAAATTATAAATGTAGTGAGGTTGCGTCCACCATTGTATCATATGATATATTATGGAGTTTAAAATATTGCTTCTTTAGACTTTTCCATGAAGTTAAATTTGTACCATCAAAATTACGTATATCTATTCTAGGTAGGTTTAATTTTGAACCTTGAAAATATTGACCTATTCCTCATTTTTTTCTATTAGGGTTGTACCCACCTTGGTGGCTTTTTGAGTCCCTTAATTTTGATAGTATTACTTTTTAAAACCTACATAATCCCTCATTTAAGGATGTTGTAAATGAGTCATACATTATTCTTAATGAAAGGATTTTTTTCATAATTTGGTGGACTTATTCCATCAATTTTTAGTGATGGATAATAAATATGGTCATCGATTTCCTCATTCATAAAAGAGTCCTCTAGTCCTAAAGATGACATGGATTCAATTTATTATTTATTTTGAATTATATATTGCGTGGGTGCACAAAGATGAAGGGCCAAAAAGTGGCCACTTCACTTTTTCATCCTGAAATAGTAAAAACATGAGCACATTATAATAAAACATGCTCATATTATGGGTGGTAGTGATTGAGCCTAGGCTTGGTCATTAACCAAGACAAAATGTAAGCACAATAATATGCTCGTGTTATGGTTTGAATTTCAAAAAATGTGTCTTTTTTTAATGCATTTCCAAAACATGAGCACGTTATAACGCACTTGTGTTTTGTGAATGCATTGACAAAACGTGAGTGTGTTATAACGTGCTCACATTTTAGTCTACATCAAAAAAAATCTTCTCTTTTTTTTTCTCTTTATTCTTCTTATCTTTCCAGGAAACTATATACATGAAATAAAAAATTAAGAATAAATTATATTTCATGTATATAGTTTCATGATGTTTGAGAGTGGTTTTGGATCTTTAGGAATTATAATTCAAATTCTAGTTTTTGGAAGATCTTATAATTTTTTAAATAGAATTTTTTTAATAATAAGCATGTCATGTCAAATTTTAGTAATCAATAATTTATATCATCTTTCTCTCTCTCTATCTCACTCATTGCTTATCCCTATTCTCTAGACCTCTCTCTCATACTCTCTCCTTCCCTCTATACTTATATCTATCTCACCTCTCTCTCTCTCCCTCTATCCCTCCTTTCCTCCTTCACTCCTTTCTAATTTTCTCTATCTCCCCCCTCTCTCTTCTTTCCTCCAACCCACCTTCCCTCTCTACCTCTCTCTCCCTCTCTCTCTCTCTCTACCTATCTCTCCTCCTTCCCTCTCCCTCTCTCATCTTTCTCTCACTCTCTCCTTTCCTCTATACTCTCTATCTCACCATTTTCTCTCTTTGCTTCTCCCTCTATCTCTCTTTCCATATATACTTATCTCTATCTCCCTCTCTCCATCTCTACCTCTCTATCCCTCCTTCCCTCTCCCTCCCTATCTCACAATCTCCCCACCTTCATCCTTCTCTCTCTCCCATCTTTCTCTCTCACTCTCTCCTTCCCTCTCTCTCACTCTCTCCCTCCCTCTCCCCATCTCTCTCTCTATCTCTCCCTCTCCTAACCTTGCTCCTTCTCTCTCTATCTCCCTCTCCATATCTTCCTCTACCTCCATCCATCCCTCTCTTTCTCTCTTCATCTTTCTATCACTCTCTCCTCTCCTGTCTACTATCTATATCACCATTCTATCCCTATATACTTCTCTTTATATCCCTCTTTCCATCTCTACCTCTCCCTCCCTCCATCCCTCTCTCAATCTCCCTTCCTTACTCCTCTCTAGTTCTCTCTCTCCTTCCCTCTCTACTCTCTTGAGCACTATTATTTCTCTCCCTCCCTCCCTCACCTCTCTCTCTCCCTCCCTCCCTCCTTCCCTCTCTATTCTCTATCTCCCCATTTCTTTCTCTTCCTTCCTCCCACCCACCTTCCCTCTCTACTCTCTATCTTAACCCGGCCTCTTTACCTCCTGTCCTCCCTCCTCTCTCTCAATCCATCCACATTCCTCCTTTGATCTCTACTTCTCTCTTTATCACCTCTCTCCCTCCCCTTACCTCTCCACTTCTCCCTCTCTCTCTCCTTCTCTCACCCTCTCTTAATCTCCCAAACCCTCTATTGAATATCATAAATCCTAATACCTATAATGTATGTGCAAGATCATGGTGCTTGAAAAAGTTGCAATATTATAAGGGTATGTGGCTGACATTTTTCACCCAAAATTAATAATGAAATGAAAAGGGGTTTTAAGAGGAGATTCTCAGCTTTCCAAAAATATAAATTATGATTTAATTTGAATTTAATAAATAATTATTCTTCATTTCTATTAGAATTGACTAAAAGTCCGATCGATAAGTTGATTGAAAAACATATAACTTTCAAATGGAATCCTTTTTTAGAATCCAAAACATGCTACATTCTATGCTTCACATGCTATAGGATTAAAAAGAAAAATTAAATTTCATGAAGTTTTGACCAAGTTAAAGGTGGTCGATGATGATGATTTTATATTTTCTAAAAGTTGTAATAAAAAAATTCATAATTAATTATTTACTTGGAAAAAAAATTACAAAAATTTGCATCACATCCGGACATGAGTCCTCTACTTATATATAAAATCTTACAAAAAATATTATCATTTTATTATGGTTAGGGTGGAGTCAACAGACACCTATTTCTTATTTTTTCCCTAAATTTAAGTACTACTACATTGAAATTTACAAATTTTCAACCCAACTAGATATCCCTCTTTACCTCTCTCTCTCTCTCCCTCCCTCCTCTCTCTCAATCCATCCACATTCCTATTTTGATCTATACTTCTCTCTTTATCACCTCTCTCTTCCATTACCTCTCTACTTATCCCTCTCTCTCTCCTTCTCTCACCCTCTCTCAATCTCCCAAAACCTATAATGAATATCATAAATCCTAATACCTATACCCTAAACCCTAAAACCTAAACCCTCATACCTATACCCTATACCCTCAACCTTATACCCTAAAACTTGAACATTATCCCTCAACCCTAAACTAAAACCCTAAACCATAAACCTCGAATTCTAAACCTAATACCCTAAACCTTATACCTAATATTCTAAACCCTAATCCATTTTTCTGTATAGACTTACCCATATACCCTCAACCTTGAACACTATCCATTTACCTTGTACACTTACCCATGTACCCTCAACCTTGAACACTATCCCTAATAATGTGTCAGAGCAACAAAGTTATCATACTATAGCTCACAGATATAACACTAAAAAGAATAAGAACCCAAAAAAAACTCCAACATCCATTTTATTGCTTCAACCATATCTCCCACCTGCACCTAATATCCAACATCTTGTGGTAGAGAATATGATCTTTTTGAGCAGCTTCATAAAACTCCTGCTAAGATCTCCTTGTGGGATTTGATTCAAACATCACTTGTTTATCATGGAATTATTTGAAATGCTTTGTATAAAGTTTTTGTCTCTCCTAGTGCACAACCAAATGAGGTGGAAGCTATGGTTGAGAACATAAATTCACCTAATTTAGACATTGTCTTTCATCAAAATTAATTACCTCCTTTTAAAACATAAAAAATAAAATTATGCTTTGATGATATTGGTTGTCATTAACAAGGTTGGAATTAGGCATACCCTTGTTGATAATGGTTTAGGGCTTAATGTATGTAGTGTGAATATTTTGGATAGAATTGGGGTAGATAAGACTAAAATTCAACCAGTTGATTTTTCTATCTATGGTTTTGATAATGTGGGAAAACAATCGCTTGGTGTTATAAGATTAAATGTCAAAGTTAGTAAGGCTACATTACAAATATTATCCATGTCATGCCTCATGAAATTTCATAGAAATTTCTCTTGGGTAGACCATGGATTTACAAAATGAATGGAGTTCCTTCCATGCTTCATCATTCAATGAAATACATATACAACAATAAAGCTTACATGATAAAATATGGTCCTAAATATGAACATTTTTTACAAACTAAAATAGGAATGAAGAATCCTCTTAGCACATTGACACCAACTACAAAAGAGAAACCTTTACAAGTTGAGCACAAAGATAAGTGTCTTTTATTAGTGAATTGAAGTTATTAGATGATGACTAAGGTTCATTAGATTTTACACCTACATTCATGGGGGAGTACAATATTATACAATCAAAATCAAGGAAAGACAAAGAATCCACAATGATATCAACAAAATCCATCACTAAATCATCTAAAACCTCTACAAAAGAGGAAAAGACAAATTACACATCCACTTATGATGAAGATGATCGTGAAAAACCACCTTCTTCAAAATCAATGGAAGCAATTTATGAAAGATGTTATAAAATTTTAAAATAAATTGGATATAATGGAAAAGGATGTGGTGTAAAGGAGCAATGAATTTTTTTTCCCATAGAACCTAACACACAAGTAACAACAACATGTCTTGTCTATTCTCCTCCAAAAATAACAAAAACATCAAAAATACCTTCACTTAATCATGATAAATAGCATTAGTTTTTTCTCCTTGCCACATGGTAGTCGTAGTATCATAACATACTCACTACCATGCATGGGGGTATAAACTAGGCATTATGCAATCATATTCACTTCGTAAGGAGAAACATATCATCATCCATCTTGGTTGACCTTTGTCCCTATAAATTGGGTTGCAAGGGAATAGGTAGCCTTGTGTTAGGTGCAATCCTTCTAGCAAGGGATCCCTTTGTGTATCCTTAAAACATTAGTGTAGAAAGTACACTAACATTTTAAGGGGGTATATAGTCCCTTCATAGCGATGATATCATACATTTCTTAGGAACTATGACCTTGTTAGTCAAAGTGTGGCCTTCTTGATCTATGTGAGTGTCTCTTTGGTGGTGATATTTGGCTTGATGTCATCTAAGAGTCTGAATTTTCTTGGCATATGATGTTATCCTTTGTTGTAATACTATGGCTAGTATTCCTTAAGGTGTGATCTTTCTATTGCTTGGCTTGTCCTCTCTTAGTGGTGATGTCATGTACGATATTCCTTAAGGTGTCACCTTTCATGTATTGAGTAAAGCCTCTTTGTTGTTTGTGTAAATCACCTCTTGTGATGGTGTTGGAATAATTCCCCTTGAGTTTTTTACCCTTATCCTATTGCCATTTATGCACCCCCTGAGGTGAGTTTGGTTCATCCCCCGAGACGTTAAACTATATGTACCCTGTAAGGTGAGTTTGGAATTTTGGCTCCCATTTATTCATGGGTGTTGAACTTGGTGTGGAATTGGAATTACATCTTGACCATTTTATGACACCCTATCAAGGTTATCAAGGAGTATAACTCTTGGTATGGTTGTTGATGAGGACACACCTAGTGAATAGTGGACTTCACCAGACCTAGTGTGTTTCTCATTTTATCTTGTCTTGGGGTCTCACCTAGTGAATATCAGACTTCACTAGCCTATGTTCCTTCCAGTTAGTGATTCACCTAGCAAATATTGAAATTTTCTATGGTGTGAGTCATGAACACCCTTAACATGGTCACCTAGCATAACACACCTTGATTTCCAATGGATCCATGATTTTCATGAGTGATGTGGCATAACACAACTTTCTAGTCCTCATGTGAGCTAACATTTATTCAATGGATGACATTTGGTATTTGAGACAATTTAAGATTAAAGTCTCTTTTCCTTATTGAATTGAACTTTTAGGACTAACCCTATGTTTTATTTTGTTCCTTTTTGTGTGTCTTTTTCATGTTTACATTGTGTTTACATCATTTTTATTTTTATCATCATATTTATATTCCATTGTTAAATGTGTTGTCATCATGCATGCTTCATGTTTTTTGGCATGTATGTTTGTGCATGTTTTCTCGCTACCGATCATGCATATATGTGTGTTCCTTTGTGCTTATTTTGGTTTTCCATGGGATCTTGGATCTTGCGGGCTTCTGCACCCCACCTAGATCCTTAGTCATCCTATCTATTCAACATTTGAACAATCAGACCCCTCTTGAAATATTTTCTACTTTAGTGTGAGTCTGAGCATAAGTCCATACTCTCAATAAAGTGGAGGCTAAATGTACCATCATAAAATGTCACCCTTGAAAAATTCATAGTATGATTTCCCCCCCCCCTTAAATTCTTGGACCTGATTGAGTATTTAATTTCCTAAATTAGGCATTCTATGGCCCATTTTTAACAATTTATGATTTGAATTTCAAGTGAGAAAAAATTGCATCTATCTAAGACCTTTCCCTCAACACTTAAAATTCTAAAAATTAGGGAAATGAAACTCATTCCCTGGGAAAAAGTGTCCCCCTATTTTGGATCCAAATTCAAATATGTTGGTTGTGTAAATTTAATGTTTTTAATTCAAGTGTCTAAAGTTGGCCATCATGATCTAATTTTTGGGAAATTGAATAAATGTCTATAAATATTAGTTATTACATCATTTCAAGTCTAACAAGAGAAAACTAGCAAGAGGTGAACATTAAGAGCAATCACTATCACCAAGAGAATTCAAGAGCAAGCAAGAGTAGCATTTTAGGGCTTTATTATAACAATTCAATATCCTAATATCATGTCAAATTCTATGTGAGTTTATGTGTGTTCATGTTATCATTGTTTTGTGAAGGCTAACACTTTTGTAGGTCTCTAAGCAATTAAAGCATTCAACAAAATCAAGCAAGATTTAGATCCAAGACCTTAAGGTAATGTGCATGACTTCAGTCCTTCAAGGAAGCCATTGAAGGGTGGTGATTTGTAACACTTTGTGATTTCATCATTTCTTCCTATCCATTATGCATTTATCACTAACATTACCATTGTGGAAGTGGAAACACTAACATGAGGTTTGACCGAGGAAAGACCCTAAATGGCTCAACTTTTCCTCTCTTTGTAAATGTGCAAATCTCAAGTTTAAAAAATATTGAAATGATTTTGAAGACAAATTGTTTATTGTTTTATTTGAAGCCCTACATCTTGTCAACTCATGAAAACTCAGTTATAGAAATATCAGACAATGTTCAGATAAATTTACAAGTGGGAATCCAAAGATTAGATCCAACATTAGAGGACTATGAAAATAGATCCAAAAAATAATTACAAGGACACTCACACCTTGGGCATCTATGTCTTCCATTTTTAGCCCTAGATTTGAACCATAAGTGCACAGTGTCCTACTCTGCTCATTTTTGTTGTCTGAATTTTTCTATGAAGTTTTGTGTTTTCTATATTTCCATTAGCATAGTGAATTGCACCATTAACCTAGTTAGATCATTTCATTTCATCATTAGGACATTTCTAGATTTGTTCAAGGGTTGGTTGATTCACCTTTTAGGTTGTAATTCAATTACATACCTTATCAATTCCATCAAACCCTCGCTATCATTTAAATATCTAATGAATAAATTTTAAAAAGTGTCTAAACCCTAAGGTCAAATCTTAAGTTTTACCTTTTTCATGTTTCAAATATTTATGTCCACAAGTCGCCTTTATCATTTCTAGTGGAACCCATCACCCCTTATGAGTGTAATACAAACAATTGTGAGAATTAATATTACAAAATATTTTCCCAATTCACCCTAAGTGCCTAGGGAAACTTTCCAAGGATGTTGGAACAATGCAATAAGTGATAATATTTAAAAAGTAGATGACACATTAATCCTAAGAAAATTGACACCATTTGATTGTGCCAAGGATAAATTATTTCTTACAAAAACAATCAATTAAGAGTAGTATAAATGTGACAATAAGTATATTTTCCATTTTATGCATTGTGGGGCCAAACTAAATAAACCATCCATTATAACTCATCCCACAATTCCATGAATTGTAGCTCACATTCCTAGTTCAATATCATCTATTAATCCTTCTATTCCCTTTTGTTTCACCAATACCATTTCCAATTCCTTTATTTCCATCCCAAACTATACCCACACTCCATGTAATTATTTCACCCTATGCCCCTCAACCATCTTCCTCATACATGACTCAACCACCTCATTTTTACATATATGAATCATCCTCTTGTTATATTCCTCAAGCCTCTTCGTCTTACACATTACAAGTTTTCATTGCTTACATTTTTGAAAAATATCATATACCCACTCCCTCATACTCACTTCGAACAACCCAAACAAAATTCACTTCCTACCTTTGTTATTTCCAATACATTGCACCACCATCCAAACCATAATATATAAACCATAAACATAATATGCAATATGCTACACATCCAAGTGCACCTCCCAAAATGATAGATAAGTAGGCATCACCCCTCTAATTCCATTTGATAATCAAGAATGGGAAGAAATGAAACTTTCCCTTAAGAAGTTACAATTGGGAACAACAACGAAACATTATAAATTTAAATATTTGTGTCCTAACCCATTTTATCAATGGTGTAACTTTCCCACAATATTTTTAAATACTAAAATTTGACAAGTACAAAGGGAATGGTGACCTCTAAGATCACATTAAGGAATTATTTATGGCATGCCATGAGGTTGAATACAATGATCAATATGCACCTTAGAATGGTTAATGCACCTTCCAAAAGGTTCGATATCAACATTTTCAGACCTATTTGAAAAAAATATTTCTCATTTCTCTTATTACATTGAATATGGGATCAATATGCTAGATCTTTATAATACTAAAAAACATAATAGTGAGATGTTTTTAACATATTTATAGTGATGGAGGGGAATCACTAGTCACCTTCCTTGACTCATGCTTGAGAAACAACTTGTCAATATTTTCATCCAAAACTTAAATCAAGATATGTCATCTCACCTACAAGTACATTATGCATCAAATTTTGATGAGATAATATAAAATGGGGTGACTATTGAAAAACCCCTTATATAAAAAATCTTAGTCAAAATCTATATAGAGAATAACAATAAGAAATCCAATGAAAAGCAATTGTTTTGGGATAAAAAAATGAATTTTGTGAGTGATGGATTCATTGTTACCAAACATGTGCAAGTGATGAATACATTAAATGTTGATCAATATCAAACCACACCTCATGAAATCAACACAATTTCAATCCCTTATGGTCAAGAAAAAAAAAACCCAAAATAATCTCAAAAGAAAATTTACCACTCTTTGGGAACCATTGGATGTTGTGTTTAAGAGACTCCTACAAGAAAACATGGTCACTTTTCCTATGACATAAAATTTTGATGAATTAAAACCACCATCTAACTATAAAGAAAATACATATTGTGACTACCATATGATTAAAGGACATGCGACAAATAAATGCATGAAGCTAAAAAATTATATCCAAGATCTCATTGATCATGGAAACATAGAGATAGATGGAATTTCATCTTCCTCACGTAATAACCAACTAGGAATATACCAAAATTAACTCCAAAAAAATATAAGATAATCCATCGTCATCCACTAACCCAAACCAAGGAAACAAACAAAATAACCACACTAAATTTTAGTTACAATAGAGTGCCCCATAACTATGATAATTTTTTTGGGGTGTATCTCTCATGTTCCGTCACAAGTTTCAACCATTAAAATCAAAGACAATGGCCCCAAGTTTGTTGTCACCACTAGGCATGGCAGGGTTCCTATCCTAGGGCCATCCACTTCATCCTCTCAAAGATCCCAATACAACATCTTAGAACATATTGGGAAAAATTTGACACAAATATCCATCCTCATAATTCTCAAATTGTCCCTTATCCATAGGGAAATATTTGATTGAGCCTTACATAGAATCTTGATTTCCTAATGACATTAACCCTAAGCAATTCTAGGAAATTGTGAGCCACCGCTCCACCACCTATCAAATTGCATTTAGCCAAAAGGACATGCCTCAAATCGATCCATCTAATAATAAATCTTTACATGTTGAATTTCTCATAGCCAAACACAAGGTAAAATGAGTCAAGATTATTGATAATAGATTTTCCTTAAAATTATGTACCTTAAAGTTCATTAAATAGTTGGGATGTTTAGTTGTAGACTTCGAGCCTCAAGTCATCACCATGAAAGAATATGATGATGTAGAGTGAGATTCTAAGGGTATTGTATGTTTACCTGCACAAGTGGGACCAACCAAGTTACAATACACTACATTCCATGTTATTGATCTATTGAACTTCTATAAGATCTCCTCCTCAACCACCCAGGGCTCTATGCCATGCAATCCATTCTATCTACATACCACGAATGTTTTAAATTCCCCCACACTAAAATTAAAGTCATAATTTATGTTGATCCACATCCCTTTGAATATTGTCAATCTTTGGAAGCTTCTTATCATCATTGTCTAAGCACTAATGTTGTGACTTCCAACACAAATAAAATTTCATCCTATATAAACCTCAATTCTTTGTCCTCCTCATCCAGTCTATCTACCATTCTCGATCCTAGGATCTCTAAGGTCATGATCACTAGCAAAGGTTGCAGAGAATATGAGTTGCATGGTGTCTTTCACATCGGCATAATGCCTCTTTCTCCTCATTCAAATGGATGGTCCTCTCAACAAAAATATTAGAATGCACCAAGAAGTAAGGAGCATGGATCCACTACCTTTCAATCACCAAAAAAATAGAAGATGGGAAAATTGAAGGAGACATAACCATTAGCTATACAAGAAAAATTCATCTACAAAAGATGCTCTTCTTGAGTACTTCTGAGAAAAAATTCCTATTTCTCTTCATATGGGGAAAAACATGAATTATCAAGGAAAGGATTAAGCCTCAATGATCAAGAAATTAGGCAACCCATTAGTCCTCCAACTAGCCTCAATCAAAGAGGACTTGGATATATACCTCCATAAGTACAACCTACTATATTGCTAAATATTTCTAAGGATGATGAGGCAACTTCCAATGATGTGAACATTGTCACTAATAAAGTTAAATCATAACATATTTCGATAATTTTTGATATCTCCCCACTTTTCACTGATTATGCCATTGTTACCATAAATTTGTAACTAACCTAGTTTCATTCTTAGTTGTATATCTGCCCACTAAGTTTTTTTTTATGTAACTTTCATGAACGAATTTTTGGAACTTCTTCATTTGAGAGGAAGGAATTACTCCATAAATTTTTAGAACTAAAATAATTTGCAATGGTTAGCCTCTTTGGTAGATTCATTGGATGGATAGGTAAGAAATTATTCTAATTCAACTACTTTCTTTATTTTATCACTAACTTATGATTGAGGGAATTATTATTTGCATATAACAATTACACCATTGTTATGTCCAATGTTGGATTAAAATTTTATTTGGGTCCTTTTACAAATATTTTTATGATGCAGGAGCATCCACGTTCTAAGAGCAATCTTGTATCAACCAAAAAAATGTTTTTTTCTTTTCAATAAGGGCTAAATTTGGCAAGTTACTATTTTTAGAAAGTCTGTATTTATACACTTATGGGAATGAAATCTTACATAGACCTCCATAATGGTAAATTGAAGCCAATGGTGAAGAAATCACTTGAATATCATTTGTCATTTGAGGGATATTAAAATTTCAATTTCTAAAAAATCTTATTAAACATATTTGAAGTCAATTTTGAAGTGTTTAGAGGCTCCGAATGGGCCCAAAAATTAGTCAAAAATCAAAAGATACCCTTTAATAAAAAAAATATGGCCAAGCATCTCTTTGAGAGCTTTTCGAAAAGGTATTATAATTGAAAATCCAAGTGTCGGATCAAAAGTTATGACCCCATGAAGTTGCACTATCAAATGGAATAAAATTTCAAACTATCTTCTTCTGAGGGTTACACTTTCTAGAAGATTGCAAGGAAATTACACATTCCAAATAAAAGATGTAAACAAGGTGATAGAGGGGAGACAAAGAAGAGTAGATTGTGGCTCCATTTTGTAGATTTGCAAATTTATGTAATTAGAAAGCCCATGTGATGTCAGTTGTAATTTTGTATTTTCATTTTCATTTCAATGATAATAGAAAATATTTTCTTCCTTTTGCATTTTTCTTTGTGAAATTCTCTATTATTGTTGTGAGCTTCAGATTTTAAGGGGAGTACCCTTCATCAAGTGGTATTAGAGTAGGAGTTCCTGAGTGTGTAGACCAACCGTAGAATGTGAGGCAATCTGTACCAGGACTTGTGGTTGTGGGTCTGTGAGAAATGATGCCTCCACAAAGAAATCATGGTGGGAGAAATGATGGGGGTAACAAAAGAGGGTTTTAGATCCCTCCAAAGATAATTGAAAGCACTACAAGAGGAGGTGCATAGATGAGATGATGTCAGAACAAGAGATGAAAGTGAAGATGAGGCTGAAAATGAAGAGCCATTCAAAGAAGAAGCATAGGATGTAATTTATCTTGGTGAATTTAGACTATTTAGGGACATTTCCAAGATTGGAAAGAGGTTGAATATAGAAGTTTCATATTTTCCTAAAAACCTAAATGCAAAGGAGTTGATTGATTGGGTCAATGAAATGGAAGAGTATTTTGAGTATGAGGAAATAGACGATCTGGAGAGGGTCAATTTTGTAAAGGCCAAGCTGAGAGGCCATGCTAGCATGGTGGAAATAAGTCCAGGTGGAGAGAAACTGAAGAGGTAAAGAGAAGATAACTAGATGGGATCAAATGGTGGATAAAATAAATAGGTGATTTATTCTTGTAGATTATGAATTGGATTTTCTTAAGAAGATGCAAGGATTGAACCAAGTGGGGAGATCTATCAAAGAGTACATAGAAGAAATCTACAAGGTCTTGATTAGAATAGGCCATTCTAAGGCCAAGAAGGAGAATGTTTCTTGTTACATTAATGGGTTGAAACCATGCATCCAAGAGGATTTGAGTTTGGTAAGGATGACCATGATTGGAGATACATATTAGTTTTCCCTAAAGGTGGAAGAGAAATTGGACAAAAAGTTTGATACTAAGAAAAGAGGTTGAGGTGGAGAGACTAGTGGAAAGACTTAAGGCACTGGTCAAAGTGAAGATCAAAAGAAGAATGAAGGATCCAATTACAACTAGCACCAGAAAGGAGATAACACCTACCATCCACGAGATCTGAATAATGGAGATCAAAGAGGAAGAGGAAGAGGACCAGGAAGATGAGAATTCCATGCAACCCATTTCCAGTGTGGTGAAGGACATAGAGCCTTTGAGTGTCCCCAAAATCAAGGTAGGATGAATAGAAGGCCTAAAGCAAATGCACGAGTTGTGAATATAGATGAAGATCCTAAGTCTTCGCATTTCAAAAATACTGAAAGAGGAGAGGCCCTTGTCAAAAGAGTCTTGTTGCATGAGGAGAAGGAACTAGATCAAAGAAAAAACCTATTACACACTTGATGTAAGTGTGAAGGTAAAGTTTTTAATGTTATCATTGATGGAGGTAGCACTGATAATCTTGTTTCAAAGGAAATCCTTACTAAGTTGCATTTGGAGAGGAGAAGGCATCCAAATCCATATTGGATTGTATGCTTGCATAAGGACCATAGAGATTTTCTTAATGAGAAATGTTTGTAAAGTTTAAGATTGGTAACTATCAGGATGATATTTTGTGTGATATTATACTTAAATGGATTTTTGTCACATGTCGTTAGGCACACCCATGGCATTTTTATTGGTGAGTGGTGCATGATGGACATCCTAACACCTATTCCTTGATAAAGGATTGCATTCGTCATAAGTTGAAACCCTTGAAGGAGGTAGAAGTAAAGGTATGCATTAATGCAAGGATTTGTTTGGTTGATGGAAGAAAGTTCTTGGAAGGTATGAGACATGAGCATATGTGTTTCACATTGATTCCTAGAGTTGATAAAGAAGATACTAATGAGGTACACATATGTGTAGCATCATCATGGAAAAAATAGGCCCTTAAGTGGCAAAAAATTCAGAAAAATCAGAGTTAGGCAACTTGATGTAAAAATTTGAATAAGTTATCTATATTATTTCAAAAATATGTAAGAATAGAATCTATAGAAAATTGAATGTAGTTTCTAAACTACTAGGTTTATTTAAAAAAAAAACTATTTGGTGAAAATTTGAAATTTCAATGCAGTAGTACTTAAATTTCAGGGAAAAAATAAGAAGTAGGTGTTTGTCTGACCATCCTAACCACAATAAAATGATAATATTTTTTTTATAATATTTTAGAAATAAGTAGAGGACTGATGTCTGGATGTGATGCATATTTTCTTGTAATTTTTTTCCAAGTACATAATTAATTATGAATTTTTTATTACAACTTTTAAAAAATATAAAAAACTCGTATGTCTAACCACCTTAACTTGGTCAAAACTTCATGAAATTCAATTTTTATTTTTTTAATCCTAGAGTATGCAAAGCACAGAATGTGATGCATGTTTTGGATTCAAAAAATGTGATACCATTTGAAAGCTATAGATGTTTTTCAGTCAACCTATCAATCAGGACTTTAGTCATAATTCAAATAGAAAATGAATAATAATTATTTATTAAATTCAAAGTAAAGCATATTTTATATTGGTGGAAAGCTGAGAATCTCCTTTAAAAATCCTTTTCATTTCATCAATTTTGGGTAAAAATAAAGTCATCAACCACATACCCTCCAAATAACCATCATATCGCCACTTTTTGGCCCATCATGATCCTACACATACCCGTACATGTAGAAGTTTTAGATTTATTGAATGAGTTTCAAGATATTGATTTTGATAATGTACCTGAAGGTTTGCCTCCAATAAGAAAGATTCACCACCAGATGGACCAGATTCATGGAGCTAGTTTTCCAAATAAGGCATCTCATTATATGACTCCAACAGAGAGCAAAGAGTTGAACATACAAGTTCAAGAGTTGGTGTAAAAGTGATTGATTAGAGAGAGTTTGAGTCCATGTGTAGTACTTGTAGTACTAGCACCAAAGAAGGATGAGGAATGGTGGATGTGAATAGATTCTAGAGCTATCAACAAGATCACCATCAAGTATAGATTTTCCCTTATCAAGGATGGATGACATCATGGGTTGTTTGAGTGGAGCTGAGTACTTTACAAAGATAGATTTGAAGAGTGGTTATCACCATATCCAAATTAGAGGAGATGAATGGAAGACAACCTTAAATAACAAAGAGGTGAGTGGTTAGTCATTCCTTTTGCACTAACCAATGCATTGATCACCTTCATGTGGCTCATGAACAAGGTATTGAAAGAGTTTTGGGTAAATTTTTCATTATTTATTTGGATGAAATTTTAATTTTTAGCAAGACATTGGAGGATAATTTGATGCATATCATAAAATATTTTGAGAAGCTAAGAGGAGAATATGTTGATCAATTTGAAGAAGTTCATTTTTTTGAAGAGAGAGTTGGTGTACTTGGGATTTTTTATCTTAGTATAAGTTCTTAAGATGGATCCAAAGAAGGTGAAAGCTATTGTAGAATGGCCTACACTGAGGAGTGCTATAAAGGTGAGATCCTTTCATGGTTTGGCAAGCTTTTATAGAAATTTTATCAAAGGTTTAAGTAGTATTTGTGCACCTCTAACTAAAATAATGAGAGGGGATAGAAAAGAGTTTAATTGGACTACATGAGAAGAAACAAATTTTGAAATATTGAAGAAGAAAGTTATAGAGCAACCTATTTTGGCACTTCCATATTTCAACAACGCATTTCAGGTAGATTTTCATGCCAGTGGAAATTCCATTGGAGCTATTTTGAGTCAAGAAGTTCAACCCATTACTTATTTTAGTGAAAATTTGAATGATTCAAAGAAGTAATTTTTTATGATCAAGAGTTTTATGCTATAGTTCAAGCTTTGGAGAAATAGAGACACCATTTCTTGCCAAAATATTTTGTTTTATTTATTGATCATCAAGCTTTGCAATATTTAAATACTCAATGGAAGTTGAATCAAAGACATTTGAAATGGGTTGAATTTTTGAAAAGTTATACATTTGTTTTGAAGCATATGAGTGGAAGATCTATCAAAGTTACACATGCTTTAAGTAGGAGGAAATTTTTTTTAAAACATAAATGTAGATTGAAGTTGTTGGGTTAAGTGAAATCAAGAGCTTGTATCTTGAGCATCTTGATTTTGTAGAGGATTCGAGGATCTTGATTTTGAGTGTTACTATTGGCCACAATTTTAGTAGGATGTGAAGAAGTTTGTGCAAAGTTGTAGAGTATGTTGGATGGTGAAAGGAACAAATCATAATATTGGATTGTATCAGCCATTACCTATACCTGAAAGGCCATGAGAGGATATTGTGACCAATGACATAATATAGGTTAACTACACTTGATCCATGAGGATTCAAAGCATATTTAATCTAGTAAGCATCAATACCAATAAGATATTCAATGTAAACAAAGTGAAGAAGCCATTAAAACTAACATTCTAAAACATGAAAGCTTGAAAAACATCTATTCTAAGCCATTGAATCTTATCCTATTAGGGGAGTAGTGTCGCATTGATGTGGAATGGTGACCCTTTCCCAATCCCTTAGATAATGAGCTTGTTTCAACTAGTTTTATTGAAGAAAACTGATGAAATCGATAAGAGATATATGTGAAACATGATGAAAGCTAAATTAACATGATGAAAGCTAAGATGTGTGTTGCAAATGTGTGCTAATCTATTCTAAATGTATGCAATATTTAAAGATGAAAGTCCTAATTCCAAAATATGCTAAATGTATACAACTAAGTTACCATGGAATCCATTAATGGATGCTTTAATATACTATGATCAATATTTTAAACTAAAAAGCTAAATGTATGCTAAATATGAATGCAAATGAGGGTGATTTTAACAACATAAGTTTACTATTAAAAGATGGATGCATTTGTATCCAAATAGTGATCTATTTATAGGATAGCAAATGAGAAACTAATGGTCAAGATTGAAAGAATTAATCAACGGTCAGGATGGATCATGGATTCCCATCAAGGGTTGCAAATGCAAGTTGATATTTAATCAAGGGCTCACAAATATGCAAAGAAGCACACTTTCTAAGCTTGCTCAAGAAGTTTGTTGTAAGTTTGTTACAGAGAAGAATGTTCCCTTTTTTGAATGAGTGTAAAGAGAGAATATTCTCATGCAAGTGGGTGCGAGGAAATTTAGCATTTGGTTAATTAAAACCAAATTATAATGTGCAAAGGGAAGGGATATTCCATCAAAATATTCCCTTTTGGAGCAATGTGCAAAGGAGGAATATTCTCAAGGAATATTCCCTAGCAAGTGGGAAGGTGAGGATAATTAGCAATTTAGTTAATTAAAACTAAATTGCAAATGAGAAATCAAGGGCTTAGATTAAAAAGATCAATCAATGGTCAACAATGAAAGGAGGATGAAACATGGATTGAGGATTACAATCTATGGTCAAGGTTGAAATTTGACAAGGATCAATTAATTTAATCAATGGTCCAAATTAGCTTTCAACAAACACACTTCCTAAGAATTGGGAAGAGGTTAAGAGATATTTTGGAGGAATGAGTGCACAAATGAGGATATTCCATAAGAATATTCTCTTTTGGAGGAATGTGCAATGGAGGAATATTCCAAGAATATTCCCTTGCAAGTGGGAAGGTGAGGATACTTAGCAATTTAATTAATTAAAACTAAATTTAAATGTGCAAGATGGAGAATATTAGGATATTCATTAAATTACTGATTTATTTAATGAAAAAGGGAATGCCAAATGATATTTAATTAAATAGTTTAGGATTATTTAATTAAATAATTTGCATTATTTAACTAAGCAAGATGAAATGTTAGTGTGAGAAGGGATGAATTAACCCAGCTAGGTCAATTAGATTAATAGATGAAAATGATGCATTTAATTAAATAATTAGGCTTATTTAATTAAACAAGCGAAAACAAGATGGATTTAAGGATGAAACAATGTTAGTGATCAAATTCAAGTGTGTAGTATCATTCAAGACATTTTTAAGTGTCTACATATATTAATATGAATTTTTTTCTTGGTTTGTCGAGGACACAGAGAGGTCATGATTCCATATTGTGGTGGTAGATATATTTTTTGAAGATGGCACACTTCATTCCATGTCATAAGACTAGTGATGCTGTTCATGTTGTAGAGTTATTTTTTAGAGAGGCAATGAGACAACATGGTCTACCCAAGAGCATAGTTTTAGATTGAGATACCAAGTTTGTTGGGTATTTTTGGATGATAGTGTGGAAGAAGTTGAAGACTGATTTAAATTTTAGCTTTACAAACCATCCATAGATTGTTGGAAAAACAAAGGTGGTGAATAGTAGTTTGGATGACTTGCTAATATGCTTAGTAGGATACTAACCAAAGGGATGGGATTTCATTTTACCACAAGCACAATTTTCTTATAACAATTATGTCAACAAGAGCACTGGTAAATCAACATTCTAGATTATGTATGGGAGTAGTCCAAGAACTACTTTTGAACTCAGAAATACGGATAAGGGAGAGAAGAGTAGTGTCAAGGTTGAAGATTTTGCTGAGACCCTAAAGAATTTGTATGAAGAGGTGAAGAAACATATCATATTTAAGATGAACTTTTAGTATAAGGCTAAGGAAGATCAGAAAAAGGAGGTATAAGGAGTTCTAGGTAGGAGATGAAGTCATGGTTCATTTGTGAAAAGATGGGTTTCTAGTTGGTACATACAACAAGATAAAGATGAAGAAGTTTGGATCATGTAAGATCTTGAAGAAGCATGATTCAAGAAATTTTTATGAGGTAGAGTTGTCGAGTAAGATTTATGTTTCACCTGTGTTTAACATTGTTGATTTGATAAAATATCATGAAGGAGATAAGGAGAATGAATTGACATAGGAACTATGGAATATTCTAGCACCTACTTTAGAAAAGGAAGAGATTTTTTTTTTTGGATAGTCGTGTGGGTAGAAGCACAAGAAATAGACAATATCTAGAGTACTTGGTGAAATGGAGAGGAATGCCTATTGAAGATTCATCATGGTTATCTAAGGATGAGATTAATCATCTTAGTTTCCCTCTAACTCTTGAGAAGTGACAAGGTCACTTTTCAAATTACCCTAGGTTTCTGATGTAGGAGCATCCAGGGTGTAAGAGCAATCTTGCATCAACCAAAATAAAATGTTGTTTCTTTTCAATAAGGACTAAATTTGGAAAGTTACTATTTTTAGTAAGTTTGCATTTATACACGTATGGGCATGAAATCTTACACAAACCTGGGAGCCAAAATGGTAAATTGAAGCCAATGGTGAAGAAATCACTTGAATATCATTTGTTATTTGAGGTATATTAAAATTTCAATTTTTGAAAATCTTGTTTAAAATATTTGAATTCAATTTTGAAGCACTTAGAGGCTCCAAATGGGTTTGAAAATTGGTCAAAAACCAAAATGTACCCTTTGGTACCATTTTTGTTGCCAAGCATATATTATAGAGATTTTATAAAAGGTATTATAATTAAAAATCCAATAGTCAGATCAAAAGTTATGACCCCATGAAGTTGCACTAACAAATGGAATAAAATTTTGAAATATCTTCTTATGGGGTTTACACTTTCTAGAAGATTCCAAGTTGGTTACACATTCTAGATAAAGGATGCAAATGAGTTGATAGAGGGTGGGTTGGGGGGGAGGAGGGAGGGAGAGCAGAGTAGATTGTGGCCCTATTTTGTAGATTTGCAAATTTATGTAATTAGAAAGCCCATGTGATGTCAGTTGTAATGTTGTAATTTCATTTTCATTTCAGTGATAATAGAAAATATTTGCTTCCTTCGTACAATTTTCTATGCAACTGCAATTCTCTATTGTTGTTGTGAGTTTCAGATTGTAAGGGGAGTACCCTTCATCATTTTATGAATTTCAAAATTAGTACACGCATATTCAATTTTTCCTATCATTGTAGTTGGTTTGGAGGCTAATTTGGGTTTGTATGTAGCTAAAGAATAATCTCTAATTTTTTGGTTAGATATTTGGCACTAAAAAAAGCGTTGGGTAGGTCAATATATAGAATAGGATGCACATGGTGCATATCACCTATGTATATATCAATTATTTGTTTTAAATATTGGGTTGAGTTAATTTGCACAACACCTAAATTATAAACTAGCTAAGTAGGAATTTTCTAATTCAACACTTACAACCATCCCAAGAAAGGAAGCAATATGACCTAAAGGAAGGGCCAACATAAAAAAAAGGATAATCTAAAAATATTGAGCTAGATAGACACCTTAATAATTTGTTGGTTAGATACAATAAAATCTCTTACCTAGGGGAAAATCAAGTAGCATTCTATGTGAATAGTAGGATGGTTGATAACCAAGAATCATGTTCAGATGGCTAGCTTTTCTAAAGTAGAAGAGAAAGAAAGCTTTAATTAAATTATTGAAGGAATATCCTTTAACACTATGGGGAGTCCACACAATATTTATTTAATTTTAGAGCATGCTTTCATAAAGCACACAAATAGAAAAATAACAAAGGAGAATAAACTACTCAAGCCATTTTCATGCATTGATCAAAATTATGCATCAAAGAAACCATATCTAGTTAGTTAGTAGAAGAAAAACCTTAGGGAAAATATTGGGTACAATTGTGAGATTTTTCAATGATGCCATTGCTTGGTCCAATTTTTAGCACTTTGACTCAACAACATATCCAAAAGATTTGGGTGTCATTAGGAAAGGTTTCCCTACAAAAAAAATCTAATACTACTATAATAAATGTGGAAAATTCAGAAAATTCCATTACCCTATTGCTAAATGGTATGAAAAAAGAAGCAAGGGATACACGCATGCAAAACAAAACTAGCATCTCATCATTATCTCCTTCAATTAATACACTTTTGAAATATATAAAAAATCCAAAAAGAATTCAAATATATCATTCCCTAATTTTTGAAATAAATAATTCTTACATCATTTTCATCAAATAGTATGTATATTTTATTTATTAATATTAAAAAAAGTAAAGTTACTCATGCATAGTGTGATGGTAGAATCGTGGCTATTGTAGGCACAAAGATTCAAATCCTTATTGGACTATTGTAATCACAGGTACAATTATCCATTGTGCTCACATATTTGAACCTTCATGTTGATGCTATTGACATTCATGTCAAGAGACTTAGGGCTCCAAACCCTCATTAGCTCAATATGCTCACAAGCTTTGTACCCCTATTAAGCAACTCTGCTTATAGGTTTGGACTATTCACGTTGATGTTGTACATTCGTATGAAAGATAAGGTCCCCCATTTGCAACCTCACCTACTCAAACCAGGGTAAAAGTTCTCTTATTACAGACCCAACAAAAAGTAAAATGAAAATAAAAATAACATTTTTATAAATTTGACAATACAAGCAATTTTAGCTGTTCTCTCTAAGTGTGATTAGAATAGTATCTAGTACTAAATGCCAATACTTATTATCCTCTATAAGAATAGAGTGCGTACGTGTGGGAATGAGTGGGCATTGATTAGAAGCAGACTCGATGTTTCACCATGAAACCATACAACGAGAATTGAATAGTTTCAAAAACTATCTACAGTGCTTATACTGGGGGCAATAAACAATGTTGGACGGGGACGTAGTTCTAGGCTTAATCAAAGAACTAAGCCAGAGGTTAAAATCTTGAACAACTGGTACATATTAGTGGTCTACCTTATATTTTTAAAGCCCTAACTTAGCTATTTACGCTGGTTCACCTTGAACACCTCCCTGTGCATATTGGAAATTGTGGATCGAAAACGATAGCAAATATTTTGACCATGGCGACGTGAAAAGATAAGAGAGCGAAGCCCGCCTGGGGCTTTTCACCCTAATTCTCGTAGTCTGTTCAGCAAGACTCTGGAAAATCTCTTCTTTGGTACGCGTTTTCCACGGTCAACTAGTCTCATCGTGATGTGGGTTTCCTTTGGAATGTTTTACTTGCAGTAAGTGGTCAAAGATTTTGTCTCTCTGATGGAAACAAATTTTCTAAAGCCCGCTGGCCGATTGTTTGACGAAATCACTCCAAGAAATGTCGTCTCATCAATCACCCATGTTTATCAAGCGTGCAAACAGTGAGTATCTCGAAGAGGCTTTCCAACTCTGATTTTCATGCATGGACAAATTTTATTCTCCTACGTTAATCTTTCGTTGAATTCATTCCGTATCGAGGTTTGTGTATATTTTTTCTATGAATCCAGAACGCTTATTAAATAACCGATTTTCTTTCTGGTTAAGGGCTTTCTTTGTCAAAGATTTCATGGGCTGTTAGTTGCTCTCTGTTTATTTGGAGTCATATCAGTAAACTAACTTTTCTTTTCTTTTTTAACGGAAAGATAATATAGTGCAGATGTTTTTGGATTAAAACTGTGTCTAATTTTTTTCCATAAATGTTTCGGATCATGTTCCTTGATCCATCATCAGGATGATAAGCAAATAGAGAGAAGAGAGGAGAAAGATAACAGTGTGTACCAACTGCCAACTCTATAATTTTCATTTCAGATCCCTATATTTTATGAAAGGCCATGTTTCTAAACATTTATTTGAGGATATTTTTAATAGAAAGAAAAACAGTTGATTCATTAGGAAAAATACTTTGACAAATGTGACTAATTAATGTTAAATTAGATGACTTATGATTGATAATTGAAATTATTGAAAATTAAATGTAGAATTTAATATAAATCAAATGTGTTTTTTAATCCAAAAATAGATGATAGAAGAGTGTTGTGATTATGTTAGGATTTTTTGGGATTTTAAGATAGACCTAGGAAAATATATAAGATTCTAGAAAATGATCTTTCCCACTTTGGAACACCTGTAAAAGTGCAAAGGATAATCTCTATGAGTGCAAATTTGAACCTACTTATGAACTTATAAGAAACTTGCAGAACTTCTTTAATAGAACACATATTGTTGGGTTTCTCTTACTTTGATTTATAATTGTTAAATGTGTGTAAGGATTGATGGTATCTAGGGACACCCCTAGAAAATCTATTAGGCTGAGAGGGCCAATTTCCTTTTGGTTAGACCTCTAGAAAATTAGGTTTATGACTCTAAGTGAAAAGTTTAAAGAGAAAGAGAAAGAATACAATAAAACTAGCATGGTGTGCTTTGAAAAATTTCTAATAAATACTACTAAAATTCTCTCATAAAGTTCTATCAATAAAAACCTTAGTGATCTCCCACATCTTGCTCCCTTTGAAAATGAGTGAATCGATATTTGTAAATACAACAACCAAACACACAAATGAACATATTATAGGCTAAGTTGGATCACAAAAAGTGGTTAAAATGTTGGCAAGGTATTGGTTTTAATTTTAAAATTTGAAAGTTCATATTTATTATTATGGAAGTAATCTAGGTCAGTTCTATACTCATAGATCTAATCCAAGGTGATGAATGATAGGTATAGGAATTAGGAATAAAAATATTAGTGATTAAGGATGAGTGGATTGAGTATAGAATGTCGTGAGACAATTATCCCACTTTTTATCCAATCATTACATTTAGAACACCATAGTTAGAATGAACTAAAAATATAAGGAAAAGGGCATGGGTGTGCAAATTTCGCCATTCCACAATTAGTTTTAAAAGTCACATGTCCTATATTATTTTTGAAGATAAGAAAAATAAACAAGGGAAAGAATATAAAGATTCAAAGCAATATGGAATATTTCACCTTGTTTCCTTCAATTGAGTTGAATTAGAGTTGCAAGCTACTCCACTTGATGTGCTTTTTGTGATGTATGATGAATGGTAGAAATCAAATATTAAATATTTACATATAAGATTTGGTGGGATATTTTAAAAAGGTATATTGGGAGGGAATATTTGATTTCTGAAAAATATAAGTTTTGTCTTGTTGCACATTCCAAGGATTATGAGAAATTTAGAATTAAGGTTTATTTGAAAAGGAGATTCTTATCACATGTGCACATGATTAGGGATTACTTAGCCTAAATATATTAGTTAAGTATTAATTAACTGATTTAGTTGGAGGATTTGGGGAGATAAGCATATGCTTAATTAAATAAATATAAATATATTTAATTAAAGTTGAGGGTTAAAATTAATCAAATAAAAATAACTTTATTTAGTTAAGGGTGGGGGATAAAGGGAAAGTATGGATTAATTAAATAAATAATGACTATTTATTTAATTAATGACTAGAACAAGGTAAAGTGAAGTGTAGTTGAGTAACTAGTATCTAATTCAGGTATCTACAATTTTGAAAATATAAATGCTTACTTAATTTCCAAAGGTATTCATAAATACTTGACCCACTCAACTATTACATCCTCTCTTTAACTTCTTCTAAATTTTAACATAAATAATTAAAAATTATACTTATACATGCATATAGAAATTATATCAACATGAAAATTAAATTACATCCAAAATGAACAAGCCCATGGAAAATTATAGGGTGAAAAAGTGTATAGGCTAACAATTTTATGTTCTAATTTTATGCAAATTTGGGTTGATTTGTTATGTGCATGATTATATCATATGATTTTCCCATTTATTATGCTCACTAATCCATGATGATCTTACACTCAAGTATGTACCAATTTACACTAAATAGAGTTAGTTTGACTAAATTCCTATGTATTCACTAATCCTCGATGTAAGCATAGGTATGGTCATATTTCCCCTAGATAGAAGCATACATACACTCATGCCCCATCTATAGAATCATAAATTTAATTACATCCTTATCTTTTGAAATTTAAATTTTTATATTTCAAGGTCAAAATTCTTATGATTTGACTGTTAACTATTAGTTTGGGTGTCGAAATTTCAAATCCATGCATGTGTAGGAATTGCATTTATTGGATTTTGGAAAAGCATAATTGAATAGTATTGGAAGAGCATATAATTTCATCCTACTTTATAGGTACATCAATCATCCATGGTCATATATGAACAAAAAATCAACTTCCCTAAATTGCTCGACTTTTATTGCCAAGAAAATAAAATTCAAAAATACTCTTTGATACATGCATGCACATCATTTTGCATCAAAAAAATTAATAATTAGTAATTAAATCAATTACATTCATTACAATTTGCATTCCAACATTCGCTACCACCCCATTACCTCTCTTTATTTTACTATTATCTCAACCATGAGGATTGACTAAGGTGAAAACAAGTCCTAAACATTAATCATCTCATATAAATACCCTCTATAAGTTTTAGAAATTCCTCATGTTTCCTTACATTAGATATAACTATGTGAACACTACTTACAAGTACCAATGGCCTATTTCTATAACGGAGTAGACCATACAAATTAGTAAAAGAGTAAAAATTTGGATGAGATAATAATATGAAAGATGCCATCAATAGTGGTATTTTATCTTAAAACTTAACTACTAATAATTTTGAACATTAATAAACTCTCAAAGTTAGACTTAAATCTCACTCATTAGATCCTTATCTCAATATGTTATTGGGTAAAGTTTAATCAAAGGTACACAAGTGCTCATCACATCCCATTTCAATTCTCACATGTTCATTTTTTACCTTAATTAACATGTACATAATTCTATTTATCAAACTCATTTCCATATATTTAAGGTTTTGATTCAAAGTTACTTTATTTATACCATAAATATTATGAAGGATTGTGTTTTATTTTCTTTCATGTGTTGAACCCGTGATTTTCATGCCTTAGATCCAAAACTAATTGTTAATTTTTTCTCACATGATATTACTTTTCCTCATGATAACCCCTATGATATTCTTGATAATTCATTGCATAATGATAATATAGTTCATGTTTCTAATAAACATATTATTTCTGAAAAATACTATAATTATTAAAAATAATTTATTAGATAATATCATATTAATATATGAAGGGGTTATAAACAATGTGATGAAAATGTTCCATCATGATTTATGCAATGGGGATTTTTGTGAGGGTTTCTTAATTTAACATAAAAAAAATTCATACATTATAATTGCACATTACATTCTGGACAAACATTGTGGTTTACCCACCTAACATATTTCTAGACCCATTCAATCCTTTTCTTAGCTTTTTTCTACCCATGATTCTAAAGCCTTGTAATACCCCTCCTCTTACTGGTAGGATTTAGTATTTTTCAATGCGGTTGTTTGCTACTTGTGACGATGATGATATTGTTTGAGTTGGATAATTAGACATTGGATGATGTTGTATTCCATTAGTAGACATGATTATTTTATACGACATTGTGGTTGGTAATGTTAGTTGATTTTCAGAATTATGATATGATGCAGTGATTTAATTAGATATGTTATGAGATGATTGTTAGTTAGAAATGTAATTCATTGATTAGGTTATAATTATTAGAATAGGTGTGATGAAGGACAATATAGCATCATTCGTTCGCGAGTGCCCTGCTATGTTGCGATTCCTTCTCACAATGCAGTACTTGATTTAATGTTTTAATTTTATATATATGTATGCACATGTGCACAACTTTGTTTGTATGCAGGATTGCAGGTACAAGTCTCGATTCCACCTGCTTCGGCAGGACAGGGCGAGCACCAATAACCCAACGGTTTAATGTTGAAACAGAGGTGACGATGAAGTCCTCCCGTCCCATGATGTCAGATCGTCTCGTTTGTCTGGTATTGTTTATTTTGTGAATTTGTCATTATTTGTGGCTTGTGTTTTGTGTGTTGTCATATTTTGATTAATGTGGTATTTTATAAGTTATGATTATTTAATTGATGTTGATATTTTATAAGTTGTGAATTAGTTAATTAAATGGGAATAATAATTGTGTATTTTAATGTTGATTTATTTGTATGAAAATATTTAAATGTTTTATTTGATTTTTATAAAGTCATGTGTTTCAATTAAATGATAATTAAATATTAAATGTGTGTTATTTATTTTAATTAATTATCTGATTGAAGATAATTATTAGAATAAATTATTTAAATTAAATAAGTAATGTGATCTACAAGTAATGTTGCAAAAACAGAAATAAAAGCAATAAAACAAATAAAAGAATAAAAAGATTGTGTGAGCCAATGAGAATACAGATCTAATTAAAAAGCTGGCTTTTAAAGAATGAGTTTTCTTTTATTCTTGATTTTTAAAGTTTTTGAAAAAGAGGGATATTATCTTTTAATTAATTAAGAATTTTGGAAATTTTTTCACACACAGGAGATTAGGGATTGAGAGTTGCACAAGTTATTCTGTATTTTGATTTGGAAGAGAACATGGGTTTTTGACATTTTTTGCTAAATTGAAGAGAATTATAGAAAGGGGTTGGAAATCTATTACTAGTTACTTTGAAGTCTTCTGAAAGAGGATTGGGTCGGAGATTTGAGCACGGTGACTTAGAGGAGATTCGAAGCAAGAAGGAGGAGCTCTTCGTGAAGTCCGGCGGAAACAATCGTCACCAGGTTCTCGAATAAGCGCAGGACTCCAGATTTTAAACTACTTTTTAGCTCTGGTCTTCTGATTTAAGAAAACAGGAAAAATAAATTAGATTGTTTGGTGAAAGAGAAATAAAACCTTAGAATAGAGAAATTTAAGGAATAGTGAAAACTACTGAAAAATACTCTTTCACTTGGTATCAAAGAATGTTGAGATTTAAAAGTCTTGTTTTGCAAACAACGGAAATTAAACTCTTCGAATGCTACTTTGATATACACGATCTCTTTGCTATTTCTGTAGAAAAGAACAATCTTGGTATTTGTTTTTAGAATTGAAATTAAAATAGTAGAAAATTCAAAAAGAAATCAATAGATAACTTAGAAAATCTCACTTATAATTTAGAAGACCTCTGTAGGATTGAAAAACAAAGAAATCCTCTGATAAATTAGAAAAAATAAAATCCTATGATAAAATAAGAAATATTTTCCTGTAGAAAACAACAGACATAGGGTCACTAAATTCATCATAACTCACAATTTACGAACTGGGTATGCTGAATTTTTTATATGTGTTAAAATACTTAATGGCGCACCTTCAGTAAAAATTGTAGAAAAACTCAGATCCAAAATAAAAGTTATACAAGTCGCAATACACTAGTTTTATTATTAGCATTGTTTGAATATAGTAAATTATTTTAATGTATTAATTAATAAGTATTTATATATATGTTTAATTTTATGTATTATATATATATTAAATATATTTGTTTAATTGGTTATTTTGATAGAATAGATATTTTTAAAAGAAAATAAACCTTAATTTATTATATATATATATATATATATTCTTTTTTTGAAATTTTTTTTAGCAATTATGTGAATGACTTAAAATAAATAAATATTTTTCCTTCATTTATTATCTTAATTATGTAAGTAATTACTTTTAAAAGAATTAGTTAATTAGGTGAATTAATTAAGTTAATATTTTTAATATTTACTAGATTAAGGATAATCTAGCTATGTATATATATACATAATATTTTGTAAACAAGCAATTGAGAGAAAATCGGAAAATTATATATATTTTGATGAAAGATTATTTAGGCCCTTTTTATAAGAAATACATTTATAAGTTTGTGTTTTTTTTTAAGAGTATGAACCTATATGTGCAATGGTATTTTTGGATATCAATAAAACATGTAGAAGTGTGGAGTAGATCTTGCGGTCAAGTTGAAGAGTTATGTGAAACGTGAAAGTAGTGCCTCTATTGTATTGTTGGATTGATTTCTTTATTGAGTGGACTAATTTCCGTATTAAGTTTGTGCATTGGTTGATTGTTCTGTTGTGTTAATCATTGATCTTGTTTAAGTTTGTTTTGAGTCAAATTGTAAGATCGTTGTGTAATGTATTGTTGGGTAACCTAGGAGGAGAAATAGAGGTCTCCCTTGGATACCACTCGAGAGTATCAAATTTAATTGTGAAGATTTCTTTGGGATATTGCCACTCACTACCTTATGTTTGTTGAATCATTCTTGATATCTTGTTACTATTGTTAGTTCTTTGTTGAGGAAACCCTAGTGTAAGCCTTTATAGAGTCTTCTAGAGGCTTGTTTTATTGTTGGTGAATGTTTGTCATTTTATGTGCTCTTGACATGGCAAGATATTAGTATCATTAATTTGAAAGGGTTGTACGAAACTTAGTGAGACTTTGATTATGTGTTTATTGCGAGATGGATTTGCCTCACTTGTTATGTTTTGAGTTATATGATTTATTCGTGATAGTACAACCCTTGCCTGCTTGAGATATGTTAGGGGTCATAGGGAGAGTGGCTCTTCGTGGGCGCCGGCGCCTCGGATAAGAGGAAGTGCCAGGGGAACCCACGTAAGAGTAGTTAAAAAGTGATAACTTAATTAATGTATTTAGTGGGTTGGGTTAGTTAACACATAACAAGATAAAAACATGCACCTCACCCCTGCCGTTAGCGCTCTCAAAGGCTAAGGATGGGTGGGAAGACCTGGTTGGTAAGGTCACTACCTTGTCTCTATGAAAGGTAAGTGGCTCCGCATGAGTTACCCTATGGGGTGACACCTTGAAATAGGATGTCTGGATAACCATAGATGAAGGCGGCTCCTTGAGCTAGGTTGTCTGGATAATCCATGTATAGATGGAGGCGGCACCTTGTGATAGGTAGTCTGGCGAATTCATGTAAGACCATGCAATGACACTCTCCACTAGACACCCTTGTCCTTGTTTCTTGTCGCCTCTGAATATTGTTATATTTATGTTGTTTCTGTTTTGAGGGCTAGGGGATCCATAGATGGGTGCCGACGCCTCAGTTGGAGGAAGAGCCAGGGGATCCCATGTGAGCTATGTGATGACCCTCCTCGTTTGACACCCGTTTGACTTGTTTCTTGTTGTTTATGGAAGGGTGTATTGAATTGTTGATTCAGATTTATATGGAATTGTATTCCGGTTATTGTCTTAGATTTATTTGGAAGTGTATTTTGGATATCGTAATCTTTATGTAGTTCTGACTCTTGTGAATTTTGGTTTATGATTGCTATGTAGTTACTTGTACGATTGCTGATACGTTATGTAATTGTAATGAGTTTCGTAGTGTTAACTTGTTATGTGATTATGTGATCGTTGATGGTTGCTCATTGTATGCCTTGAGATGTATTTGTTTTTGTACTATGTTATTGTTGAGTCAGTTGACATTCATGGTCGGGTTCACTTCCTCATCACCTCTGAGCACGGGGGGTGAGTTACTTGTAATTCACATGGTTGGGTGGAACGTGCTCCACACCCGTTGGGTTCCCCATCAGCGTCTTGTCTTCTCAGCATTTCCGCAGTTGGAGTTGTACCAGTATTCACCTTGTATTTCAGATTTCATCGTATTTGTATCATCCCACATGTTTGGGAGTTTATTGTAATTCTTGTATCAATTCCCATGTTGGGAAATCCAATGTAATTCATATTTCAAGGAAAATTGTAATGTAATATTATAATGATGAGGTACCAGTTAGGCTCATTTGTATCTCTTTTAAGAGATTTATCATGGATGTAATTATGCGATGTTTACTATACTCGCATCATGGTTATGGGATGTAACATTGTTTATGATTATTATAAAGTTAATGGTTATGTTATATTCTTTAGCTTTATTCTGTTTAGTTGTTGCGATGTAACCTCGCATGCCCCAGAGAACTAAGTGTGTTAATATGATGTGATGTGCTATGTGAATTATGGTTAAGTGTTGTTACATGTTTAATCTAATTATTTTAAAAAAAAATTATTTGTGTATTGTGTGTTCTCTGGGGTTTGCACGATGGGCGTTACAAGCCTTACCTCCCATTATCTTTTTTGTAAACAAATATTTTTTTATTCATGTTAAGCTTGTAATTTTATTATGTCTAGCCCTTTCAAAAGCTAAAATTATTTGGACACTAGAGTGAAATGAAAAATTTGTAAGACACACTAACATCCCATGAAGTTCATAATTTAGTAGCCATAACTTGACTGTATCTTAAATAACCACCATAATTTACCAACACTTGATTGTACCTTATATAACCATCTAAAAGAGACATAATCTAATACCCATTCATAATTTTAAGAACTTTTTTTAATGATGGTAAAAAATAGTTATCTTTCTCAAATGCTTTGTTCAGATTTTTAAAATCTACTCTCAACCTAATTTCACCATTCTTATTCCTAACTAGGACTAGATTAACTACCCCAGTTGAATGCCTCATAAGGAAAAGGATTTTGGTTGTTAGTATCTTATAAAATTCTTTAAAAATCAAAGGTTCTATGAGGGTATTAACCAATCTTCTTTTTGCTAAATGGTTTTATGTTAGGCTTGAGCGAGATGGTATGTGCAATTATCAAAGAAATAATAGTTATAATATCTTCATACCCCCATGCAATTGTGTCAATATACTCCTTCAAAATCATAATTATGTAATCTCTTTCTTTTTGAGAATTTTTTTTCTTATGAAGATATTTTTCACTTGAACTTCATCTCCTAAATTATTTTTTTCATATTTTCCTCATGAATCAGAAGGTATCCTCCACTTTGATCTAGGATCAAAATAAAATATCACATCTAGAGCAATCATTCTCTTAGGAATATTATTAGTTTTGGTATTGATGACTCCTCATTTTCTTCAAAAGTATCTCTTTATAACTCATCAATGATTTGACCTTAAAACACTTTGGTATTTGAAATAAACTTAAGAATATGTGCATCATCTAGAAATACGTGAACTTTTTTAAGTTTTTGAGGATTGTTGGGCTATATTTGTGTAGGTTTACACACTAATGAGATTTTTCAAGAGTGTATGATAAATTTTCAAGAGATTTTATTTTGAGTATTTTATGTGAAAGTGTGGATGGAAAATTATTTTGTACAAGAAATAATATTTGGATGGAACATGTGATAATTGTGGTGGTTTACAATTCTTGAAAAATTGTGTGCATATGGAGAATACACATGCAATTGGAAATGAAAAAGTAATTTTCAAAAATATAATTCAGTGACACAATATAAAAGATGGTAGATGAAAAAATGTGTGAATTGGTGACTGAATATATATTAGTGTATCAATTTATGTTTATTTTTTGAGAGAAAATAGTGTAAAGTATGAAAGGAATACCCATAGAGCTTGATGGTTGTACTTACAGTTCAAGTTATGGAAGGACACGTTTCCACTTGGTACCATCGTTTCATTTTATACTTTACAAATAGTTATACACTATAATCATAGGATGAAGTTCAATCACAATACTACAACTCTAATCAAGTTCATATATTTTTGTATATAGTGTTCATTCTATTGGTGGAAATTATGAAGCCCAGGATCACCATCTATGATATAAATCTTCACAATGTGAGAGAAGCAACACACTATTTCACCATGAGTGAATGAATAAATTGAGATGAAGAATAATGTACAAAACCTTGCTTATAAAGGCAAGATGCAAGTTGGTAAAAGAAATAACCAAAAATAACTAATAAAACTATATGCACCTAAATAATTAATATCTAATAATATTTTCCTAAGTAAAATTAAGCATAGTAAATGGTAAAAACCATTTACTAGAAAACACCCCCATTAAGTGCAACTTAGGGAGATTATTATGCAATATCAAGATGAAATATGGGTCCCAGTTACACAACCATGTTAGGTGCCCATTTACAATGCAAAATGAAATGCAATCTTTCACAACCAGAGAAAAGGAGAAAAACTTTGTGGGAGAAAACTCCTCTCCAAAAGAGAGAAAAAAGTTGAAAAAGTGAAAGCTAAAAAAGTGAAAGGAGGACCTCACAAGATCCCCCAAGGATAACTCTCATCATTGATCTCAGCAAAATAAAAAAGGAGAGAGACTGTGTAGCCCCCCATAGAAAAAGGTAGAAATGTTGAACCCCCCCATGATGAAGAAACTCCTGTGCTAATCCTAGAAGTTTGAAGAATATCCCATGTTTGCAAACAACATGCCTCTATTTAGAGAGAAACAACCATAGATGCAAGAGAAACTCCAACTTTGAAACAAGAGAAGGGAGAGGAAGAATCAACATGAAAGATGCCTCTGAAAACTGTCTTGGTGCCTCCATGTAACCAAATGTCACATCATGATCAGGTGTTCACCTCAATTGAAGAAGGTGTCTCAATAAGACCATGTGGAAACTCTGAAGCAAAAATATCCAAATACATAGATGGTGTGGCAACAATGTAGATACTATCATAAAAAATAAGGGATATACCCTCAAATGCATCATCTAAATCAGAAATGTGAGATTCACAAAACAACTCCACAAGACCTATCAAGCAATTATCACACAAAGAATGATATGAAGGATCAAAAACATCTTGCTATGCTAAAGAACCAACCTCTAAAATAATAGAAGATTCAATCAACATAGGTCTAAAGAATTCCAAAGTTTAAATGACCAATCTCTCTTGAGGAATTGCTATCAACACTAGAAAGAGGGGTGCGAGACTCATAATCATCATCATCAAAAAAATAAGAAAAGGCATAGAGACAAGACCCATGATCAACTTCACCAACAACAATGGCATTTCCATTATCATCCTCTCTAATGAAAACAAAATTTGTAGTGATCTTTGCAGTCTTAAGTACCTCACCATGAGTAATTTGATAGATGGAAAGTAGATTTGGGTGCAAATCAAGAATACACAGTACATATATTAAACAACCATCACCAATCTCAACATTGCATATCCTCACAACATCCAAAAAATTACTCTCCCAACAAAATCTTAGAAGTATCAGCAGGATGAAGACCCAGAAAAGGATAGGGAGTAAAACCCATGTGGTGAGATGCTCCTAAATCCAAAAACCATCTATCATGACCAAAATGAATTGCAAAAGTTACCAATGCATTTCCTTTACCATGTTTATCTTCTTTATGTTTCATTCCACTTGCAAATCTTGCATTACTTGATTGTGTAGGTTTGGATGAAGGTGAAGGTGATGTAAATGGAGAGGATGTAGAAGGAGTGACTGATGAGGGAAATGGAATATTGTTCTTTTGAAGGTGTGAAAGCTCATAAATCTTCTATAACGATGGTGTTCATCATGACCTTGCTTCTTGCAATGCACACAACTAAACTTATCCTTCATAGCTTTATCCTCTTTTGAAGAGGTGGAGGACTCATTAGACTCTGTCTTAGCCTTAGGTTTATTCTTCCCTTTTCTCTGAGAGGCTTGTGCAACTAATGCATGATTCATAGAGACCCCCTCTAATTGGGAAAGTTTGGCTTGCTCCCCCATCAAATGGTCACAAAATTTCACAACAGAAGGCACTATGAATGCACTACCCAAAGAATCAATGGTGAAGTAGAAGGTAGAAGAAAAAAATGCAAATGGACAATTTAGCTTAGACAAAATCAAGAAAATGGTCTCCTTATCAAATTTTTCCTTCCCACATCCTACCAATTGTGACCTCACAAATTTGAACTTGACTTAGAAATCGTCAATACAAGGAAATGCTTCAGGAGAAAGAGAAATTAATTCTACCTCTAGTTGGAAAGCATGAAACTCACTAACCTAACCAAACAAATTTTTGAACTCATCCCATACCTCCTTGGGTGTATTACACTCCTCAAAAATAAAAATAAGACTATTTGATAGAGACAATGTTGGATTGAGTCAATCACTGGCTCAATGCTCTGGGTCTCCAACTGGTAACCCTTGGTGTTTCTCTCCACCACTCAACCTATAGGTCCTAAAAGTTATTAGGCACCCCTGGTCCTCCCTGCCAACTCTGCTATCAAGTTTCAAATCAGTCACAATGCCTTAACCAAGCATTCTTGGTGCTTTCCCTCTCATGCAATTTCTAGCCCTCAATACCCTTAAAGACTAGCTCAACTCCAAAATACTTCCAAATCTTGTTGCAGGGGTGTGAAAAGCTTCCATGGCTTCCAAAATCATTTGAATAAATCTCCTGATCAACCTCCATTCACAAACTCTCCATCGCTTTCAAGAAAATGCTTTTCTTGGGTTTGAAAGGCTAGTAGCCTTAAGCCCAATTAGGTCTTTGAAACAGGGGGAAAACGCTTTCTCCTTCTAAACCCACCAAGTAACCTAGTTCTTTGCTTAGAAAATGTGTTTCACATGTCCTCCCCTCTAAGTTTCTTATGGCTTCAAGACTACTCAGGCCCTATACTGTCCAGACACCAAAAAGGTCAAGAAACCTAGGGTTTCCTTAGCTTTCCCAGGCTGATTCAAAACTGGTGAAAAGTTCTTCATCAAAATCGATTGTTAAAGGCTCTTCCTTGTCACCATGCAGAGCCAAGAAACTCCCCAAAATCCTCAAAAAATAATCTTTTAAAAATATTCAATCCCCTGCAAGTTATTCACACTGTCCTCAAGCCTTTCCTAGCCGGGTTCTCACTGTCTCGCCTAGGAAAAGTCATTTAGCATGCTATTTGAAACTCTACTGTATCCTACTGCTAAATTATGTACAAGGTTGGGGTTTAGCCACATTCCCATCACTTCCATGCTTCTTGGAATGGTGGGAGTGCAGACTTCTAAACCTCCATTTTATTGAAATTACCAGTCAACACAAAACTAAAGAAAGAGACTCAAAATATACAAAATGAAAAGAAGCGATGGAAAAGTTAACTAAATATGCCAATACACAGCTTAAAAAATATTCTCTAAATGCCAACAAACCAACAAAACTCCTTGGCTAATCCATTTAGCAGTAATCACGTGGTCAAGAACCAAAAAAAAATTAGAACTTTTCACGCACAAATCTCTGTATTTTTTTTTATTGCTTATAACTTCTAGCGTTCCTAAGGCTTCCAACCCCAACAAAGGTTGATAATTTCCTTTTTAAAATCCATTGGAAATGGTTAGGGTTCCTCTTTTTAGCCTAAGGATGGCCAAAAGCTTCCTGTTTGAAAACACGGTGTGTTTTTCAATTTTTGCCTAAAGTTTAGGAAACGACCACCAAAATGATTTCAAACTTATTTAACCTCTATTCTAAGAAGCAAAAAGGTCCTCAAACCACCAATAAGGTGATCCACAAGACCATATTAAAACAACAAAAAGGTTATTAAAACAAAACTTCAAAAATAAGCTTGTGCTTTGGCACTTTGGCAGGTGCTCCTGCACCACTATTAGAAACATGCAAAGCTATCAGACCCATAGCTTCATCACACTTGTTTCTATGAGAAAATGTTTCATATTCCTTGGTAAAAGTGGGTTCATTATCATTCAGTGTGGACCATAGACCCTTAGATTGGAGAAACCTATGAATTTTAATCTTCTAGGTATGATAGTTATGGCCTGGGGTTAAAAGTTCAACTGAATTAGGAGTAGCCATGACAAAAATTCTCACCAAAATCAAGAATACACCAAACTAATACAACTAAAACCTCCAAAAATATCAACCAATGCAGGCTCTTGAGATTTATTTTTCCAACATCCAAAAAAAAAATCACTTAGGAAAAAAAAGATTGAATATGTACCTGAGTCGCAAAAAAAAATTCAACAAAAAATTAATCACCTTTGCAAATAACCCACAATCCTCACTAGCAAAAATAGTTTGATTTGCACACACAAGAGATAACAAACACCATTGCAAGCCTGAAATCATGCAATAATGAGAGTGTAGGGCAATAAAAAGACTAGTTTTTCATGATTTCTCACCAATGTGGGATAAATGTTCCCAAACAAACAACCTCAAGAAAAACTTTGGGCCCACTTCCTCTTTGGCTGCACAACAATTAGAAGCCCTAAATATTTAGGGTAAAAATTTATAAAGTATAAAGTTTGACCTCCAATGTACAAATCAAGCCTTCAAAAAAATACCATGGCCTCCAAAACTACAAAACCACACCAAGTATAGAGATCTCCATGGTTTCTTATCGTCCCTCAACCACTATGTTCACTAAAATGCACCAACACTTCCATAAGGCACAAAGATCTCACAGCTCCACAATCAATCAACCTGCACATAGGTGTTGCCTGTCTTCAAAAAATGCACATGGGCCTTTATTTAGCAACCACTGATAAAGGAAAATTGAATCAGTTCCATCCATATTTCAATCACACCCTCCAATGAACTCATCACAACCTCTTCACAAGAACTAATGACTTCTAATGGATATAATTGTGCCCTCTCAACAATGAATTTGGGTTTCCTCAACAAAAAACTCAATGCCACTGTAGAGAAAATTGGCCTTTGTAGATTCACCCTTTGTAGATGATTCAACTTCCCCAAAATGTGGGCAAGAAAAACACTGCCTCCAATAGAATATTTCGGGCCTCTTCAACAAAAAATCATGCCTCTTCACTTCAAAAATGCTCAAATGAAATTCACAGCTCCACAACTACAGGGCCCAAAGATGAACATTTTTCTAAATGTATTCCAACACTAGTTTGGAAAAAAATTGAACATCAATTCAGATCTCAAAAAACTTCTAATGAAAACTCTCAAGGGAAGGAGGGCATAATGGGTAGCTCTGGTACCATGTTGGTGGAAACCACCGAGCCTAGGATCACCATCTATGATATAAATCTTCACAATGTGAGAGAAGCAACATGTTATTTCACCATGAGTGAATGAACAAATTGAGATGAAGAATAATGTACAAAACCTTGCTTATAAAGGAAAGATGCAAGTTGGTAAAAGAAATAACCAATAATAACTAATAAAACTATATGCATCTAAATAATTAATATCTAATAATATTTTCCTAAGGAAAACTTAAGCATAGTAAATGGTAAAAATAATTTACTCCAACACATTCATGCACTTGATTGTACAAATGAAGATATGAATATCTTGACTAAGTATCATTTTTATACTAGTCATGATCAGACATATTTTATAGAGTTTGTGCAAGGTTTATTTTATATTTTATAAAATAATTTGGGTAGTAGGAACATCACATTTGGTCAACATATCATATGGTTGGAATATTTTGTATCACAATTCAAGAAATCATAGATTTTTTATTAGTTGAGGATTCATAAGATGAGTGATGCTCAACATATATCTAGAATTTATCAAAGGCTGGGATAGTAAGGGAGAGCATTAGGGTGTCAAAGTAATATTAAAAGAACCTTATCATTAGAAGAGTTGATATAGAAAGACAATGTAAGGTTGAAAAATATAGCATCTATTATCAAATGGTGCAATGCTACAATGGGTCTAAGTAATTAAGGTAAGTCTATATTTTGTAGATTTTTTCAATTGGTAGATGAAGCTAACATTGAAAAATATGAGGATTTTTGTACATTGACAAGATTGAGTGAGTTACACTCTTTTAGAAGATAAAACTTAGGTCCATGGACTATTTAGACAATGAAGATGGTTTTCTTGTGTTCTCCATGTACGAATCTTACTTGGAATAAGTGTGATTCAAAAGAGTGGGTTGATGAATGGTGTGCTAGAATTCTAAGCCCACTTGAGATGCATTGAATTTAAAGAGAACTATAGCTCATGGAGATAGAATCATTAGCTGAATTTGACCATATTTTTTATCTACTTTAACTAGGTTTTATAGTTGTGGGTGAGTGCAGGATCATGGGGGTTCAAAAAGTGGCAATATGACAAAAAGTGGTTGATGTCTTTTTTTCCAAATTTCATAAAGTGAAAAGGGTTTATTGAGAAAATTATCAGCTTTCCAAAAATATAAGATATTCCTTATTTTGAATTTAATAGATAATTATTATTGATATTTTACATGCATTATGACTAAAGTCTCGATTGATAGGTTGATTCAAAAACATTTATAATTCTCAAAAAATTTCACATTTTTTAAATCTAAAAGATGCAACACATTCTATGATTCCCATACTATGATAAAAATAAAAAAAAGTTTGAATTTCATAAATTTTTGAACAAGTTATGGTGGTCAGACAAACAAGTTTTAATATTTTTAAAAAGTTCTAATAAAAAATTCATAACTAATTATTTACTTGCAAAAAACTCAAAAAAAATATGACACATTTGAGCATATGTCCTCTTCTTATATTGAAAGTTTCAAAAAAAAAAAAATCTTGTACTTAGGATGGTCAGACATACACCTATTTTTTTATTTTTTTAGGGTAAAAATTTAGCACAACTACATTGAAATTTCAAATTTTCACCAAACAAGTTTACCTTTTTCCAAAAAAGGACTAGTATAGATTAGAAACTACAATCAATTTTCTACAAAATATATTCTTACATATTTTTCAAATGATGTTAATAACCTATTCAAATTTTTATGTCAAGTTTCCTAACTCTATTTTTTTGAATTTTCATTGTCGCTTAAGGGCCTATTTTGGACCCCCATGATCCTGCACTGACCCTTGCATAATTTAATAAAATTTGATATTTTATCTTATTTTTTTGTATTTCTACATCATTTACTAAATTTGTCTTATTAAATGTGTATAACAATGTATTCCATATTTTTGTAGCTATTTTAGATGAAAAAATGAAGGAAAAGATTATTATTTTTTTCATTGTGTTGATGAAAAACTAAATTGGGTGCCCCTTTCATAGATGGAGAAGAAAATAAGTATCATATAGGATAAGTGGTTATTACTGAAACATGGCTTAGAAGTTACCTAATGAATAATTTTGATGTGTGTTTATTCAAGGACTTTGACACACATAGGAAGACTCTTCATTATGTTAACCTTGTTGTGGCATCAAATGTTTAGTTTATCATATATAGGAGTAGACCATTCAATAAAAAATTGTGGAGAGTTCATGAGTGTGACCACAAGGCAATAATACACATAAAAAAGATTAGAGAAGATCCACAGGGCTTGTAGGATTGAATTGGTTGAATGAATCTCATATTTTACATAGTTTTTAAGTATGATTTGTACTTGTAGACACCTAAATTTGGACCCTTGATTTATCAAAATTTATCCATTTTCATCTAAGCATCCCCTTATCCACATTAATTAGGTAATATCCCTATTATTTAATTAATAAATAGATACCTTATCTCTTTAATCCTCCTTGTCATCAAACGAATTTAATAAATATCACATTTATTTAATTCCCTTTATGTCACATCCTCCATCATTTTTATCTAAGCCTAATTATTCTCCTAATCTCATCATTAGGATGTGCACATGCCTAATCCTTGATTAGGATGTGTCACATCCTCCAACTTTTGCAAGTTGGCCTCTAATCTCTCTTAGCCACCTAACCCTCCTCTAATCCTTCATTAACTAGCCTAATCAACCTCTCAAGGAATTTTTAATTCCTTTTATCCTCCCAAGGAATATTAAATTCCTTTTACTCTTCCCCATGTGATTCTGACTTGTCATCAAGTCACATGTGAAAATCTAACCCTCTTCTAATCTTCATTATTAGTCTAATCAAGTACTTGCACAACCTTAATCACTTAATTGAGTCAACCCTATTAAATGCTTTTCTTTTTGGACAAGGCATCTCCATTCCCCATGTGAATTTTTAATTCACATTTAATCTCCCAATCCATTTAAAGGAATTTTAAATTCCTTCTCTCATCCCCATGAGAATATTTGAGGAATTTTTAATTCCCACTGTTCTCTCACCCACATGGGGACAAGTACCTCCTTTATGAGGAGATCTTGTCCCAATCCCAAGGTACTATGTACCCTTTCCATGTCATGTCCTATCCTTCCACCTCATGTACACATCACCCTTTTTGAGCCACTTCACATGCCACATGTCAAGATGTGAGGGCTTGTGAGTTCTCAACTCACCTTAGCCCTACATCTTGATCTTGGTGGCTCAATCTTGACCTTCCATTTCCCTAGAGATTTCCAAATTCTCTATAAATACCCCCTCTTTTCTCTCATTTTGGGGGGAGATCATGCATTGTAGCCAAACTCTTGCAAAATTTTCCTAGAATCCATACTTAGCCATTTTCATGCTTGCACCCACTTGCATCCATCTTCATATCACCATCTAGCCTGCATCTTGCCATCCAAGGAGCATAAAACACCAAAGATCGAAGGGCCAACCAAAGGATCGATTCGACACAAGGTAAAAGGTTTCATTTGTTGTTTTTGTTTTTTGTTGATTCCAACTAGGCTAATCTTGAGGTGTAGGTTGTTTTTGAAGGTATTTTGCATTACTTTGTTTGCTACTCATTTTCTACCACTCAAATATGACCTATCACAGTACTTTTCAATTTATTTAATCATGTTATTGACTTCTTAAATATAGGATAGTGATGCCAAACAAGCTTTCACCTTCTCATGGTTGCTCCAAAGGTTTTGTTTTGATTTTTGATAGTCTTATTCTTTTGGTTATACATGAAAGGAGGGTAATCAAGGTAAGATGATGTTGATCAAGCCATGGGGATTATTGATGATCTTGAAAACTTCATACCTATACCTTGTTATACCTAGAAAATAAAAACTATCTAGAAATAGTATAATTGATGTAGAGTAACAAAAGTGATCCTAGATCCTCTAGGTTAATGAGGATTAACATCTTTTCACTTTGTCTCCACTTTAAATACAAACCAACTATGGTTCTATGATTGGCTCATTTCCACAATGAAGAGCCAATATCCTAGGGTTTTTTTTCTCTTGAGTTGCAAAGATGACAAGTTTTATGTGTGTTTTAAAAATCCTATTTGACATAAACCCTAGATCTGAAAATGTAATTTATCACATGAAAAAAATGAAAAATTACATAATAGTTGCAAATTTGCAAGGGAGATACAAAGAGGAACCTATGATTGAAATTTGATCCTAAATTGTAGGGATAGAGATGTGGGTGCCCTAGACAAATTACCTTTTCTAAATTTTCAAATCTCAAATGTTTTGTTATAGTTTACATTATGTTTCCTGTGACATCCTCTTGATGAAACTTCCAGATTTTTCTTACACACATGAAAAGAAGGGGAAAGGTTGTGTTATATAAGGGCTTTCCTAATTCAAACCTTATTTTGGTATTTCTACATCCATGTAAAAAAAATGATGATAAGATTTCAAGAGAGTGTGGCCTTGGTTAGGCATAGGCCAAACAATACTAATAATTGACTAAAATAAAATGTTAAATGAAAATGTTACCTTGGTATAAAATACTTGATGAAGTGATGCCACACCACAAGTTTCCAAAAAAATTTCTTGATGAATGATTGAATGACCTAAAGACTTGTAATAGCTTAGTACACAAAATACAAAAGATTGATGTAGGTAGTATGTAGAGAATAACTCAATGCATCTTCATAATTTGATCGTAATAGCTCCTTATTCATAATTGTCTCTTCTAATGTTCAAATATGTATCTTGATTAATATTTTCAAACATAGGTCAAGCTAGGATTATTTTAATTCTCCAATGAGTAATGGAGACAAGAAAACAACACTCTCACACAACTCCCAAATTCTAGATTACAAATGACTCAGAAAAATGATTAAACCAAAATTGAAAATAACTTGTGTCAATTTAATCAATTTACAATTGTATAATTATAAATACCAATTTTGAAAATAATTCAAATAAATCTATTATTTTTATTTCATGAAAATTACATTGCATGTTCAGGCAACTCCTTAGTCCCTCAGTGCTATCCAAATCTCCATCTCACCTTCTTTGGTCTTGATTTTAATTCTCCAATGCATTCCAGCTATGATGTCACTCAAACAACAAATAACCACTTATCCTCTTAGGCTTAACTTAGCTCCTTTTTGATACACACTTTAACCACCCATTACACACCAAATTCTCCTACCTTTCTGCACCTTTAGATTAATACCACTCATTTGTTTCATGAAATTCTACCTCTTCAACTATTCCTCCCATGGTTGATAGGCTTAATGTCTTTGTCTTCCTACCACCACCCACCCTCTATACGCCATGCTAAACCTTCCATAATTTCCTTTGAGTGCATGCATTTTATCTCTAGAAACTTCTTTCTGACTCATAGCCTTCCATTCACTTAGGCATGGGTTCACATTACTTGAGTGTAGGAAATAATCAATTTCACCAAAGCATGGGTAGGATGGTGTTCCTCCATACTCACATATTCTACAACGCTGCTCTTGTTTCCTTAGAGGTGCTTTGTCCTTGTGCTCTTATTGTGACTTGTACCTGCACATTCCTCTCATTCTCCTATGCTTCCATTCTTCTATTTCACTTGAATATGCAAATGGATGGTACAAGTTTCCTTTCATGGATTTTTATAAATCTCTATTCATTTTAAAGTTTCCTCTCTCCCTTCTATTATTTCCTATGATGATGTATTTGTATTCTTTTCTTTATGGTCTCTTGACCATGCTACTCCATGGTACCTCCACTTCTATCAAATTCTCTCTCTCAATGCAACCCGGTGTATTTTCATGATATGGGGAAATCTAGGTATGTTATAATGCAACAAATGAGCTTATCTTATCCATCCATTGCCACTTACATGTGGCTTGAACCCTATTTTCTTTGTTGCACACTCCTATTCATTTTCCAATCTCTTGCACAACACCTCCTCCACTGCTATGCCACCTCTATCCTCTTTTCCTTGACCCCTAGATCACACGGTCCTCTAATCTGCAATACATGTGCTGATCTTATACACTAGTATTAACTGTAATTGTTTCTGACAATTCAAAGTCCACCTTCATCCTTCCTTTGGCTACGTAGGAGATTGATCTCCTTGGCATGGATTTTCTACCTACGCAACCCTTTTGTCTTCTACACCTCAACACGCACAATTGTAATATTATGGATTTAATTTAATGTTCCTCTATCAAAGTTGGAAGGTGAAACATCAATAGTTATTCATTTTAATCGACCCCTTGTCAATAATTAACCTCTTAAAATGGTCCTTTGATATTCTCAAATTTATCGAATAAAATCACATTTTGCAAAGAAATAGACCTTTATTTTTTTTCCACTCAAGCATATTTGAATTGGAGATTAAAATAAATCTTCCACATATTCATGAAATGAAAAATAAGCAAAGATGTGGCTACACAAATCAACATTCCTATAAGAGTGTTTCCCATGAAATCATATTGAATTTTTGCAACAATAATATTTGGTGATGTCGATTTCCCTTCGCCCGGGATGCTCTTGCATCAAAGACCAATACCAAAATTCAAATTTAAAATATGTCACCTTTAAGGTTAAGGGCACCCACACCCTAGACAAGTTTCTTTTTGCTCAAATTTGTTAGGATGTCAAGGATTTAAATGTATTTTATCAATTTGGCTCCAAAATGAATATTATTATTATAATTAATGATGTAAGAAAAATAGGGTGTCAAGGTAGTGTGAAATTGTCATGGACAACAATTAAGATGCTACAATTGATTAAAAAAAGTGAAATTTTGTATTTTTAAGCTAATTTTTATATACGTATAGTTGAATTTTTTTGTAAAGGTTGGCAAAAATTATTGGAAATACTTGGAAGTAATTTTTACTTTGTACTTGAGGCCATAAATAAATATTTTATAAATTATTTTAGTCGACATAGTTGACTAAATAAGGTGTTTTTAGTTCATTCTTGTTCTTTCTTACAAAAATGTTCCTATATAACCACTAAGTGATTCAAAACATGCTAAGTTTTTTATCCATCAACTTATGTAATGAAAAACAAAAGGAACAAAGAATAAAATAATTGACAACTAAAAATAACCACAATGAATAATATATAAGATTTATGTATTATTGTGTGTAAGGATGATCATATTTTATAAAATTATCATCTTGTATACGATTAATTTCTAATATTTTTAGAGTAGCTTATTGAACCCACATTAGACTAATACACTCCTAAATCTTGCTTTTTGATCCTACATTACATTTTGATCCTACATTTAATTTTGATCCTAAAGTAGTATCACATGACTTACATCCCATCTCATGGATTCCATGCCAAACACGTGTCATATCATATTCTAAATATGTAAATATTTATAAATTGACTTATTTCCTATTACTCTTATTTCCCAAACAATTGGTAGGTTCCTATTTTTTTAATTGAATTACAATAGTGAGAAATAAGCTACTAATTGTACACCTTATATTTGTTAACATTCCATAATGATATTGCTTTGAGCATTGGAGAAGACAAATGAATTGGATCAGCTCATCAATCCAATATTGAATATGTTCCAAATCAAGCATTCAATGTCAAATACACGACTATATTAATTTATTACTCTATGATAATCAGTCCTATTAGATATATACTTAAATTTGGTATGAATCATAAGTTGACACGCGTGAAGACAATCAAGATAAAATATTGGTATAGGAAGAAATTAACAACATATTTCAAGTTACACAAGTAGAAAAAAGATAAATAATGTTCTATTGTTGTTGTACATGGCAATGCATCACTCCAACATATATTTTATGTGTCATGGGGCTACATCACTATGCCAAGATGTTTGGGTAGTTGAGTGAATTCTATAGGAGGCCTCTATTTTTTTCTCAAGTCTCCTTATCCTTCTAGGCTATGTTATTTCTGTATTGTCTCTTAAGATCCTTAAGAGAAAAAACCTACAAAACTATGATAGAGTAGTTCTCAAAGTTCATCACAATTTTTATTTTTTTTAGATGTGCATATGGATGTGGGGTCCCTCCATATCAACCATGATCTTTTTCTTGGTCAAATTGATACTATTTAACCATGCCAATAATAGGCACATTCTTATAATAAGCAACAGTTGAGAGTAGTGTACACTTGGAAAGAAGCATATTTTTTATTCCATACATTGTGGGGTCAAAATAAATACATTCCAACATGTCATGGGTCGGTGAATACTAGGAAAGGCCTCCATTCATTTCCAAGGTTTTTCAATCTTTCTAGGCTATGTTATGTTGGAAAAACAAGGACACACAATTGAGATGGGGGGTGAATCATTTGTGACAGGAACTCAAACTTTTCTTACTTATCTTAACTTAATCTTAGATTTGATGAACAAACAATTTATCATGAACAATCAACACATCAGAGAGAAAAATAACACCAAGATTTTTGTGTGGAAACCCTGTTAGGGGAAAAACCATGGTGGATGTTAGTCCATAAGATTATACTCTATTAGAAGTATAAACAAAAATAATAAAGGGAAAGCATTTACATTCAGGAACATTGCCTAGAGCTCACTTCTCAATTACAAAAGAGGACTTACTATCCAACAATAGGGTTTGGATTAAAACCATCCAAGATGTGAACTGAGAAAATAGCTTCTTCACAAGCCTGATTATAGTTCCAATTAAGCTCAACACTTAGATTCACACTTTGCACAATCTTCTTCACACCCTGCTTAGTAATTGAATGATATTCACACATATGCACATGGGAGCACATGAATCATACTTTCCACTGATCACACAATCGCTCTTATATATCCGCCACGGGAGATTCCATCACAACTTCGTTGGCCAAGAAAATAAAATATATTTGCAACGTCAGCCCAAATTTACAATTAGATTTTTAATGCGTATCCACCAAGGTTGGCCACAACATAGTGGAGACCCAAATTAATATCTCCAACACAAAAATACTTTAATTAATTTCATCTTGAAGATCCACAACACACTACCACCAACATGGGTGCTATCATAATAGTGGTTTACAATTCCTGAGAGGAATGAATTTTAGCTAAAATCACATATTTTTAGAAAATATAATGATTTAAGCCTTAAAAAGTTCCATTTTAAGGATTCCAATTGAAGAGGGTTTGATCAAATCACCTTAGATCAATCCCCCTTGGATAGAACCTCGCTAGTTTTAAACCATACCTATAAATGCGTCTCCTTTACACCTATCAAAATGCTGATAACAAATCACTTTTGATTTAGATTTTGGGGGATCAAATGAATTAATTTAAAATTTATTGAAAATTATTATGATATTCCTCAGAACAAGCTATCCAATGAATATAATTTTAATATGTTTTGGTTTTGTTATGTATTTGTTTTTCCAAGTTTTATTAAACATAGGTTTTCATGAAAATGAATTTCTTTGTTCTTCACATGTGGAAAAATAGAAGATTATCAAAAAAAAAAAATAGAAAAATATGAGTGCATCAGATATTGAAGTCCTTGACCCAACAAAAAAAAAAAGAATTTTGATACATACAAAAAAATTTACGAGTTATACGGTCGCCCTATGTCTGAATTGTAATTGGTTTGACTTTGAAACTTGATTAAAGAAAAAATATTCAATAAAAAACTATCTAACAAGTGGAAGCACTAGATATCGGAGTTACGAATCTAAATTCGAAAGAATTAGAATTTTATCCTTCATGGAAAAAAGTTGTTATACGATTGATGAGTCACTTTTAAAAATGTTGTTTTAGAAAAGAACTATTTTAGGTGGGAGATGGAAAAAGAAGTGCAATTTGATTCCAAAAATTTTGAAAAAAATATTTTTAGAATCTACAGACAAAATTTGATGAGACTCTAGTTTGCACCATCTTCAAATTCCTCACAGTTTATCCGCTATAGGTGCCCGAATGTGAAGATTTAGTTAAAAATAATAATTTCAGTGTCCAGTTTGGCCAAAAATTGTAAACCACTATTATGGGATCACCCACATGTTGACTAGAAACATGAAAAACTAAACATGCGCACAAATATCTTCAACCACGAGCTCACCAATTAATGTGGATGTACCACAAAGAGATAGAATGAACTAGAGACATCTAAGAACACCAAGAAATAATAGAGAAGCATCCCCAACAACTAAGATAACGAGAATCACACAAACTTCATTCAGGAATACTGACATAAACCAAAGAAACACTATCAGACCACAACGTACTGAAAACTTCACGCAAACCTCTGAAACTTCTAGTAGATGATCTAGACATACTAAAAAATAAACCCTTTAATCCACATTAGCTAATATTTTACATATAGAACAAAATGCCTTCATGACTTGCACAGTTCCACTAGGAACCTGGAACACTTTTTCTTATAATTTTCTCAATATCCTTGAAATATACAACAATAGATACACCAAATTCTAATAGTGTTGACATCAATGAAAACCACATATCAGCAACACATCCATAGAATTCAACAATCTCCCAACATGTTATTCTAGTGAAGTCTCTTAAGAGCTTTGAGAGAAAAGGACTACCAAACTATAACAGATTAGTTCTTGGAGTTTATAGAACCTATTAATGTTTCATATAGACCTATAGGTGGATATGGGGTCCCTCTACATTATCATCTCTCAAATTTAGTCAGCTCAGCATTATTTGACCATACCAAGAATGAATGCATTCTTACAAAAAGTCATTTGAGAGCAACGTAACCATGGAAATAGGAATATTTTTTGCTCTATGCATCATGGGTCCAAAGTGAATATGTAAAATTTTTAGGGTGAGTGGGTTAATTGTACCAGATTCCTCTCATTGTTCCTCCCATCTCCCAATCCTTCTAGGCTATGATATTTTAGCATAATCTCTTAATATCCCTAAGAGAAAAAAATACCAAACTATGACATAGTAGTTCTCAAATTTTGTGGAATGTATGAATGTTTTATCTAAACCTATAGATGGACATCGAGTCCCTCTAAATTACCCTATCTTAGTTTTGGTCAATTTGACACCATTTGGCCATATAAAAAATTAATGTATTCTTATAAAATGCATCACTTGAGAGTAGTGAAAATGTAGAAATAGGAATATTTTTCTTTCTTAACATCATGGGGCCAAATCTATTATTCTAACACATTAGGGTAGGCAAGTGAATGCTATGAAAGGCCCTCCATTTCTTTATTAAGTCTCTCAATCTATCAAGATATACTATTTTGGAATAGTCTCTAAAGAGCCTAGAAAGAAAAATCCAAGCTATGATGGAGTAGTTCTCTAAGTTCATGGCACTTTCAAAGGCTCCATCTAGACCTATAAGTAGATATGGGGTCCCTCCACATTAATCTCTCTTAATTTTTGGTCAACTCAACACAATTTTACCATGCCAAGAACAAATGCATTGGTGTAAAAAGTATCAT
>VDFB02105785.1:394446718-394564809 GCA_007258455.2 Sequoia sempervirens | reverse complement strand
TAGACTCTCATGATCAATCTTGACTTTGAAATTCCTCCCCATTAAATATTGACACCATTTTTTAAATGCACGAATAATGGCTAACATTTCCTTTTCATATGTGGGCCTTAGCAAGTTTTTTTATTTGAGTTGTCAACTCTCAAATGCTAATGGATTCCCTTCTTGCATTATTATTTCCCCAATTCCATATACAAAAGTATCAAATTCTACCACAATTTTTTTAGATAAGTTTGGGGTAGCTAGTACTAGGGTTAAATTGAGAGCTTCTTTTAGTCATTGGAAGGCCTAAGGGGCTAGCTTTGACCATGAAAGGGTATCTTTCTTTAATAAAATTGTTAAGGGTGATATGATACAAAAATAAGTATAAATAAATATTATATAGTATCCTATTAGACACAAAAATCCTCTCAACCCTTTGATATTTTTTAGGTTTTTGCCATTCTTATATTGCAACAATATTTTTGGAGTCTACCTTAACACCTTTATGTGATACCACATGTCCCAAGTATTATATTTATTTTACCCAAAAGAAACATACAGATTTATTGGAATAGTGTTGATTGTCTTCCAATATTTGTAATATCTTATTTACATGTTGCAAATTTTGTTCCCATGATTTATTATAGATAAGGATATCATTAACGAAATCCACCATAAATTTGTGAAGAAATAGGAAAAGTACTAAGTTCATGAGAATTTGAAACTTTTATGGGGTATTAGTTAAACCAAATGAAATTACTTAGAATTCATAATGTCCCCCATGTGTTCTAAAGGCATTTTTATGCATATCCTCTTCCTTTATATGAATTTGATAAAAACCAAAACATAATTCTAACTTAGTAAAGAAAATTAAACCATTTAGTTCATATTAATAATTAATCAATATTAGGAATAGGAAACTTATCCTTAAGAGTGAGCTTATTTATTTCCCTATAACCAAGAAAAAATCTCCAAAACTCATCCTTCCTTTTAACCATAACCATTGGGGATGAATAGGGACTTTACTAGGATGGATAATTCCTGAATCCATCATTTCCTTGACTAGTTTTTAATTTCTATCTTTTGCTCATAAGGATAAAAATAAGGTATAATGTTAGGAGGAATTATTCTAGGTATTAATTAAATTGCATTATTATGGTCTCTAATTTTCTTATGGATGTTGAGTTTTCACATCTCATGCTTGTATTAAATTTAGTTGTGCCAAGAGACCATATGAACGTTTATTAAGTAATTTTTCCATCCTATGGAGCTAATAATTTGAGTTAGTGGTGATGTTATTCCTATAATTTTATAGTTTTATCCATTAGATTTGAAAATCATAAATAATTCTTGAAAATTGAAGGACAGTATTCCCAACTGTTTAAGCCATTGTACTCCTAAAACTACATCTACTCCTATTGGAATAGAAAAAAATTATGAATCTAGATGACCAATAATTTCCAATTAAAATTTTTATATGATGGCACTTACCACTTGAGTTTGTGGTGATGTTATTCCTATAAGTTTATAATTTTATCCATTAGATTTGAAAGTCATAAAATTCTTGAAAATTGGACATCATTCCCAACTGTTTAAGCCATTGTACTCCTAAAACTACATCTACTCCTATTGGAATAGAAAACATTTATGAATATAGATGACCAATAATTTCCCATTGAAAGTTTTATATGATGGCACTTACCACTACAAGAGAGTTTTTTCTATTAGCTATCATCACTTGAAAGTTAGAGACTAGATTTACAAAACAATCAAGCTCATGAGCTAATATTCTATCAACAAAGTTATGTGTACTACCTGTATCAATCAACACTATTACCTTTCTTTTTTATATATAAATGAAAACTTTAAGTGTTTGTGGTGTTCTTGTTCCATCCAATGCATGTAACGAGATAGTAGCACTATCTTCTTCCTCTAGATTTTAACTCTTTAGTTCCATATTTGGTTCTTCTATAGATACTTCTTCCTCTTCTTCAATCTCATTTTAAATAATCATTAGTCTCTTCTTATTATTTCCATATTTATGGCCCCTAGACCATTTATGATCGTAGTGCCAACATAGACCTTTTTCTCTTTTCTCCGCCTCTTCTTAAGGAGAGAACTTAGTTATTTGTTTTGGGCTAAAAAGGATAGCCCCATTTTTGTTTCTTAGGATTAGTGACATTTTTATCTTTCCATCCTACTAATTGGATTTTTGTTGATATTTTTGTAGTGATGTTTCTTTTCTCAATATGTAATTATTTTTGCATTACTTTTCTAACTATAAAAGATTCCAGTAAAAAAGCATCATGTTTAATTTGTTCATTAAGTCCATTGATGTAGAGTTGTAGCCTTTGATAAGGTGTCACATCTTGAGTTCAAATCAGCAATCTCATGTGTTCAACATTGTATTTTGCTACAAACCCTACTTGTTTTAAATTTGTAAGTTGGGTAAAATATCTCCCCTTCCATGGTTTCTCATATTGGGCTACTAAGTCATTGGTAAATTCTCTCCAACTAAGTAATTTCCCTTGTTTTTTACCCATCATTCATTGGTACCATTGATAAGGTTCAAATTATAAATGTAGTGAGGTTGCGTCCACCATTGTATCATATGATATATTATGGAGTTTAAAATATTGCTTCTTTAGACTTTTCCATGAAGTTAAATTTGTACCATCAAAATTACGTATATCTATTCTAGGTAGGTTTAATTTTGAACCTTGAAAATATTGACCTATTCCTCATTTTTTTCTATTAGGGTTGTACCCACCTTGGTGGCTTTTTGAGTCCCTTAATTTTGATAGTATTACTTTTTAAAACCTACATAATCCCTCATTTAAGGATGTTGTAAATGAGTCATACATTATTCTTAATGAAAGGATTTTTTTCATAATTTGGTGGACTTATTCCATCAATTTTTAGTGATGGATAATAAATATGGTCATCGATTTCCTCATTCATAAAAGAGTCCTCTAGTCCTAAAGATGACATGGATTCAATTTATTATTTATTTTGAATTATATATTGCGTGGGTGCACAAAGATGAAGGGCCAAAAAGTGGCCACTTCACTTTTTCATCCTGAAATAGTAAAAACATGAGCACATTATAATAAAACATGCTCATATTATGGGTGGTAGTGATTGAGTCCTTCTTTCCACTCTGCTCTTTATATTTCCTTCCATTATCACCTTATGTTTCATGGCTCCATTGGCTTGTGTCTCCATTTAAATCTATCCATCTTCTCTTTCTCTTTTATTTATTCCTCTTTCCATAAGCTCCATTCATCCATTATATTTCATATGCACGTTCCTGTGTTTGAATCTTCCATTATAAATCTTCCTCCATTTTCTTCCTCCTTCTTCCTGTCCATTGTATCCAATATTTATCCTTCTTTCTCTCTCTCTATCTCACTCATTCTTATCCCTATTCTCCTAGACACTCTCTCTCATACTCTCTCCTTCCCTCTATACTTATATCTATCTCACCTCTCTCTCTCTCCCTCTATCCTCCTTTCCTCCTTCCTCCTTCTAATTTCTCTATCTCCCCTCTCTCTTCTTTCCTCCCAGCCACCTTCCCTCTCTACCTCTCTCTCCCTCTCTCTCTCTCTCTCTTTCTCTCTCTCTCTCTCTCTCTCTCTCTCTCTCTCTCTCTCTCTCTCTCTCTCTCTCTCTCTCTCTCTCTCTCTCTCTCTCTCTCTCTCTCTCTCTCTCTCAATCTCCTAACCTTCCTCCTACCCTCTCTCTCTCAATATCCACCTATCCTCCCCTCCTTCCCTCTCCCTCTCTCCATCTTTCTCTCACTCTCTCCTTTCCTCTATACTCTCTATCTCACAATTTTCTCTCTCTACTTCTCCCTCTATCTCTCTTTCCATTTATACTTATTTTTATCTCCCTCTCTCCATCTCTACCTCTCCCTCCCTCCTTCCCTCTCTCTCTCTATCTCACAATCTCCCCACCTTCATCCTTCTCTCTCTCCCATCTTTCTCTCTCACTCTCTCCTTCCCTCTCTCTCACTCTCTCCCTCCCTCTCCCCATCTCTCTCTCTATCTCTCCCTCTCCTAACCTTGCTCCTTCTCTCTCTATCTCCCTCTCCATATCTTCCTCTACCTCCATCCATCCCTCTCTTTCTCTCTTCATCTTTCTATCACTCTCTCCTCTCCTGTCTACTATCTATATCACCATTCTATCCCTATATACTTCTCTTTATATCCCTCTTTCCATCTCTACCTCTCCCTCCCTCCATCCCTCTCTCAATCTCCCCACCTTACTCCTCTCTCTCTCTCTCCCATATTTCTATCACTCTCTCCTTCCCTCTCTACTCTCTATCGAGCACCATTCTTTCTCTCTCTCTCCCTCTCCCTCCTTCCCTCTCTAATGTTCTCTATCTCCCCCTTTCTCTCTCTTCCTTCCTCCCACCCACCTTCCCTCTCTACTTCTCTCTATCTAACTCATCCCTCTTTACCTCTCTCTCTCCCTCCCTCCTCTCTCTCAATCCATCCACATTCCTCCTTTAATCTCTACTTCTCTCTTTATCACCTCTCTCTCTCCCCTTACCTCTCTACTTCTCCCTCTCTCTCTCTCCTTTCCCTCTCTCAATCTCCCAAACCCTATACTGAATATCATAAATCCTAATACCTATACCCTAAACCCTAAACCCTAAACCCTCATCCCTATACCCTCAACCATATACCCTAAAACTTGAACATTATACCTCAACCCTAAACCCTACATTCAAAATTATACTCTAAACCCTAAACCCTCAATTCTAAACCTAATAACCTAAACCCTATACCTAATGTTCTAAACTCTAATCCCTTTAGTGTATACACTTACCCATATACCCTCAACCTTGAACACTATCCATTTACCCTGTACACTTACCCATGTACCCTCAACCTTGAACACTATCCCTAATAATGCGTCATAGCAACAAAGTTATCATACTATAGCTCACACATATAACACTAAAAACAATAAGAACCCAAAAAAACTCCAACATCCATTTTATTGCCTCAACCATATCTCCCACTTGCGCCTAATATCCAATATCTTAGTGTTAAAGAATATGATCTTTTTGAGTAGCTTCATAAAACTCCTGCTAAGATCTCCTTGTGGGATTTGATTTAGACATCACTTGTTTATCATGGAATGCTTCAAAATACTTTGTATAAAGTTTTTGTCTCTCCTAGTACACAACCAAATGAGGTAGAAGCTATGGTTGAGAACATAAATTCACCCAATTTAGACATTTTCTTTCATCAAAATGAATTACTTCCTTTAAAACACAAAAATAAAATTATGCTTTGATGATATTAGTTGTCATTAACAAGGTTGGAATTAGGCATACCCTTGTTGATAATGGTTCAGGGCTTAATGTATGTAGTGTGAATATTTTGGATAGAATTGGGGTAGATAAGACTAAAATTCAACCAGTTCATTTGTCTATCTGTGGTTTTGATAATGTGGGAAAACAATCCCATGGTGTTATAAGATTACATGTCAAAGTTAGTAAGGCTACATTAAAACTCTTATCCATGTCATGCCTCATGACATTTCATAGAAATTTCTCTTGGGTAGACCATGGATTTATGAAATGAATGGAGTGCCTTCAATGCTTCATCATTCAATGAAATACATATACAACAATAAAGTTTACATGATAAAATATCCTAAATATGAACATTTTTTACAAAATATAATAGGAATGAAGAATCCTCTTAGCACATTGACACCAAATACAAAAGTGGAACCTTTACATTGAGGACAAAGATAATTTTATTTTATTAGTGAATTGAATTTTTTAGATGATGACTAAGGTTCATTATATTTTACACCTACATTCATGGGGGAGTACAAGATTATACAATAAAAATCAAGGAAAGACAAAGAATCCACAATGATATCAACACAATCCATCACTGAAACATCTAAAACCTCTACAAAAGATGAAAAAACAAATTACACAGCCACTTATGATGAAGATGATCATGAAAAACCACCTTCTTCAAAATCAATGGAAGTCATTTATGAAAGATGTTATAAAATTTTAAAATAACTTGGCTATAATGGTAAAAGATGTGGTGTAAAGGAGCAAGGAATTTGTGTTCCCATAGAACCTAACACACAAGTAACAACATGTCTTGTCTATTCTCCTCCAAAAATAACAAAAACATCAAAAATACCTTCACTTACTCATGATAAATATCATTAGTTTTTGCTCCTTTCCACATGGTAGTCGTAGTATCATAACATACTCCCTACCATGCATGGGGGTATAAACTAGGCATTATGCAATCATATTCACTTCGTAAGGAGCAACATATCATCATCCATCTTGGCTGACCTTTGTCCCTATAAATTGGGTTGCAAGGGATCCCTTTGTGTATCCTTAAAACATTAGTGTAGAAATTACACTAACATTTTAAGGGGGCATATAGTCCCTCACTCATTTTTTTTTTTATGAAATAGTCCCTTGGTAGCGATGATATCATATATTTCTTAGGAACTGTGACCTTGTTAGTCAAAGTGTGGCCTTCTTGATCTATGCAAGTGACTCTTTGGTGGTGATATTTGGCTTGATGTCATCTAAGAGTGTGAATTTTCTTGGAATATGATGTTCTCCTTTGTGGTAATACTATGACTAGTATTCCCTAAGGTGTGATCTTTCTATTCCTTGGCTTGTCCTCTCTTAGTGGTGATGTCATGTGTGATATTCCCTAAGGTGTGACCTTTCATGTATTGAGCAAAGCCTCTTTGTTGTTTGTGTAAATCACCTATTGTGATGGTTTTGGTATAATTCCCCTTGAGTTTTTTACCCTTATGCACCCCGTGAGGTGAGTTTGGTTCATCCCCGGAGACGTTAAACTATTTGTACCCCCTAAGGTGAGTTTTCCATTTTGGCTCCCCTTTATTCATGGGTGTTGAACTCAGTGTGGAATTGACATAACATCTTGACCATTTTATGAAACCCTATCAAGGTTATCAGGGAGTATAACTCTTGGTATGGTTGTTGATGGGGACACACCTAGTGAATAGTGGACTTCACCAGACCTAGTTTTTTTCTCATTTTATCTTGTCTTGGGGTCTCACCTAGTGAATATCATACTTCACTAGCCTGTGTTCCTTCCAGTTAGTGATTCACCTAGCAAATATTGAAATTTTCTATGGTGTGAGTCATGAACACCCTTAACATGGTCACCTAGCATAACACACCTTGCTTGCCATGGAGCCATGAGTTTCATGAGTGATGTGGCATAACACAACTTTCTAGTCCTCATGTGAGCTAACATTTATTCAATGGATGACATTTGGTATTGAGACAATTTAAGAATGAAGTCTCTTTTCCTTACTGACTTGAACTTTTAGGACTAACCCTATGTTTTAGTTTTTTACTTTTTGTGTGTATTTTTCATGTTTACATTGTGTTTACATTATTTTTATTTTTATCATCATATTTATATTCCATCGTTCCATGTGTTTTCATCATGCATGCTTCATGTTTTTCGGCATGTATGTTTGTGCATGTTTTCTTGATGCCTATCGTGCATATGTGTGTTCCTTTATGCTTATTTTGGTTTTCCATGGGATCTTGGATCTTGGGGGCTTGTGCACCCCACCTAGATCCTTAGTCATCCTATCTATTCAACATTTGGACAATCAGACCCCTCTTGAAATATTTTCTACTTTAGTGTGAGTTTGAGCATAAGTCCATACTCTCACTAAAGTGGAGGCTATATGTACCATCATAAAATGTCACCCTTGAAAATTTCATAGTATGATATTCCCCCCCTTAAATTCTCATACCTGATTGAGTATTTAATTTCCTAAATTAGGCATTCTATGGCCCATTTTTAACAATTTATGATCTGAATTTCAATTGAGAAAAAAATTCATCTATCTAAGACCTTTCCCTCGACACTTAAAATCCTAAAAATTAGGGAAAGGAAACTCGTGCCTTGGGAAAAAGTGTCCCCCTATTTTGGATCCAAATTCAAATATGTTGGTTGTGGCAATTTAATGTTTGTAATTCAAGTGTGTAAAGTCGGGCATCAAGATTTAATTTTTGGGAAATTGAATAAATGTCTATAAATATTAGTTATTACATCATTTCAAATCTAACAAGAGAAAACTAGCAAGAGGTGAACATTAAGAACTATCACTATCATCAAGAGAATTCAAGAGCAAGCAAGAGTATCATTTTAGGGCTTTATTATAATAATTCAATATCTAATATCATGTCAAATTCTATGTGAGTTTATGTGTTTTCATGTTATCATTGTTTTGTGAAGGCTAACACTTTTGTAGGTCTCCAAGCAATTAAAGCATTCAAGAAAATCAAGAAAGATTTAGATCCAAGACCTTGAGGTAATGTGCATGACTTTAGTCCTTCAAGGAAGCCATTGAAGGGTGGTGATTTGTAACACTTTGTGATTCCATAATTTCTTGCTATCCATTATCCATTTATCACTAACATTACCATTGTGGAAGTGGAAACACTAACACAAGGTTTTCCCGAGGCAAGAACCTAAATGGCTCAACTTTTCCTCTCTTTTTAAATGTGCAAATCTCAAGTTTAAAGAAGATTGAAATGATTTTGAAGACAAATTGTTTATTGCTGTATTTGAAGCCCTACATCTTGTCAACTCATGAAAAATCAGTTATAGAAATATTAGACAATGTTCAAATAAATTTACAAGTGGAAATCCAAAGATTAGATCCAACATTGGAGGACTATGAAATAGATCCAAAAAAGAATTACAAGGACACTCACACCTTGGGCATCTATGTCTTCCATTTTTAGCCCTAGATTTGAACCACAAGTGCACAGTGTCCTACTCTGCTCATTTTTTTTGTCTGAATTTGTCTATGAACTTTTGTGTTTTCTATATTTCCATTAGCATAGTGAATTGCACCATTAACCTAGTTAGATCATTTCATTTCATCATTAGGAAATTTCTAGATTTGTTCAAGGGTTGGTTGATTCACCTTTTAGGTTGTAATTCAATTACATACCTTATCAATTCCATCAAACCCTCACTACCATTTAAATATCTAATGAATAAATTTTAAAAAGTGTCTAAACCCTAGGGTGAAATCTTAAGTTTTACCTTTTTCATGTTTCAAATATTTATGTCCACAAGTCACCTTTACCATTGCTAGTGGAACCCATCACCCCTTATGAGTGTAATACAAACAATTGTGAGAATTAATATTACAAAATATTTTCCCAATTCACCCTAAGTTCCTAGGGACACTTTCCAAGGATGTTGGAACAATGCAATAAGTGATAATATTTACAAAGTAGATGAAAAATTAATCCTAAAAAAATTGACACCATTTGATTGTGCCAAGGATAAATGCTTTCTTACAAAAATAATCAATTAAGAGTAGTATAAATGTGACAATAAGTATATTTTCCATTTTATGCATTGTGAGGCCAAAATAAATAAACCATCCATTATAACTCATCCCACAATTCCATGAATTGTAGCTCACATTCCTAGTTCCATACCATTTATTAATCCTTCTATTCCCTTTTTTTTCACCAATACCATTTTCAATTCTTTTATTGTCCTCCCAAACTATACCCACACACCATGTACTTATTTCACCCTATGTCCCTCAACCATATTCCTCATACATGACTCAATCACCTCATTTGTACATATATGAATCATCCTCTTGTTATATTCCTCAAGCCTCTTCCTCTTACACATTACAAGTTTTCATTGCTTACATTTATGAAAAATATCATATACCCACTCCCTCATACTCACTCTGAACAACCCAAAAAAATTCACTTCCTACTTTTGTTATTTCCAATACATTGCACCACCATCCAAACCATAATATATCAAGCATCAACCTAATATGCAATATACTGCACATCCAAATACACCTCCCAAAATGATAGATAAGTAGGTATCACTCCTCCAATTCCATTTGATAATCAAGAATGGGAGGAAATGAAACTTTCCCTTAAGAAGTTACAATTGGGAACAAAAACAAAACATTATAAATTTAAATAGTTATGTCCTAACCCATTTTATCAATGGTGTAAATTTCCCACAATATTTTTAAATACCAAATTTTGACAAGTACAAAGCGAATGGTGACCGTTGAGATCACATTAAGGAATTATTTATGGCATGCCAAGAGGTTGCATACAATGATCAATATGCACCTTAGAATGGCTCATACAAGGAATTATTTATACAAGGAACTATGCATAGCAAGCCTTAGAATGGTTCATGCACCTTCCACAAGGTTCCATATCAACATTTTCAGACCTATTTGAATAAATTATTTTTCATTTCTCTTATAACATTGAACATGGGATCAATATGCTAGATCTTTATAATACTAAACAACATAATAGTGAGATGTTTTTAACATATTTACAATGATGGAGAGGAATCACTAGTCACCTTCCTTGACTCATGCTTGAGAAAAAAAAAATCAATATTTTCATCTAAAACTTAAATCAAGATATGCCATCTCACCTACAAGTACATTATGCATCCAATTTTGATGATATAATAGAAAAGGGGGTGACTATTGAAAAACCCCTTATAGAAAAAGTCTTAGTCAAAATCTATATAGAGAATAACAATAATAAATCCAATGAAAAGCAATTATTTTGGGATAAAAAAATGAATTTTGTGAGTGATGGATTCATTGTTACCAAACATGTGCAAGTGATGAATACATTGAATGCTGATCAATATCAAACCACACCTCATGAAATCAACACAATTTTAATCCCTTACGGTCAAGAAAAAAAAAACCCAAAATAATCTCAAAAGAAAATTTACCACCCTTTGGGAGCCATTGGATGCTATGTTTAAGAGACTCCTACAAGAAAACATGGTCACTTTTCCTATGACATAAAATTTTGATGAATCAAAACCAAAACCATCTAACTATAAAGAAAATACATATTGTGACAAATAAATGCATGAAGCTAAAAAATTATATCCAAGATCTCATTGATCATGGAAACATAGAGATAGATGGAATTTCATCTTCCTCACCTAATAACCAACTAGGAATATACCAAAATTAACTCCAAAAAAATTCTAAGATAACCCATCATCATCCACTAACCCAAACCAAGGAAACAAACAAAATAACCACACTAAATGTTAGTTACAATAGAGTCCCCCATAACTATGATAATTTTTTTTGGGTGTATCTCTCATGTTCCCTCACAAGTTTCAACCATTAAAATCAAAGACAATGGCCCCAAGTGTGTTGTCACCACTAGGAGTGGTAGGTTTCCTATCCTAGGGCCATCCACTTCATCCTCTCAAAGATACCAATACAACATCTAGAACATCTTGGGAAAAAAATGACACAGATATCCATCCTCAAACATCTCAAATTGTCCCTTATCCATAGGGAAATATTTGATTGAGCCTTACATAGAATCTTGAGTTCCTAATGACATTAACCCTAAGAAATTCTAGGAAATTGTGAGCCACCGCTCCACCACCTATCAAATTGCATTTAGCGAAAAGGACATGCCTCAAATCGATCCTTCTAATAATAAATATTTACATCTTGAATTTCTCATAGCCAAACACAAGGTAAAATGAGTCAAGATTATTGATAATAAATTTTCCTTAAAATTATGTAGTACCTTAAAGTTCATCAAATAGTTGGGATGTTTAATTGTAGACTTAGAGCCTCAAGTCATCACCATAAAAGAATATGATGATGTAGAGTGATATTCTAAGGGTATTGCATGTCTACCTACACAATCAGGACCAACCTTACAATACACTACATTCCATATTATTGATCTATTGAACTTCTATAAGATCTCCTCCTCGACCACCCGAGGCTCTATGCCATTCAATCCATTCTATCTACATACCACACATGTTTTAAATTCCCCCACAACAAAATTAAAGTCACAATTTATGTTGATCCAAATCCCTTTGAATATTTTCAATCTTTGGGAGCTTCTTATCATCATTGTCCAGGCACTAATGTTGTGACTTCCAACACAAATAAAACCTCATCCTATATAAACCTCAATACTTTGTCCTCATCCACTCTATCTACCATTCTCGATCCTAGGATCTCTAAGGTCATGATCACTAGCAAAGGTTGTGGAAAATATGATTTGCATGGTGTCTTTCACATTGGCATAATGCCTCTTTCTCTGCATTCAAATGGTTGGTCCTCTCAACAAAAATCTTAGAATGCACCAATAAGTAAGGAGCATGGATCCACTACCTTTCAATCACCAAAAAAAATAGAAGATGGAAATATTGCAGAATACATAACCATTAGCTATACAAGAAACATTCATCTACAAAAGATGCTATTCTTGAGTACTTCTGAGAAAAAAATCATATTGCTCTTCATATGGGGCAAAACATGAATTATCAAGGAAAAGGCTTAAGCTTCAATGATTACGAAATTAGGCAACCCATTAGTCCTCCAACTAGCCTCAATCAAAGAGGACTTGGATATATACCTCCATAAGTACAACCTACTATATTGCTAAATATCTCTAAGGATGATGAGGCAACTTCCAATGATGTGAGAATTGTCACTAATAAAGTTAAATTATAGCATATTTCGATAATTTTTTATATCTCCCCACTTTTCACCGATCATGTCATCGTTACCATAAATTTGTAACTAACCTAGTTTCATTCTTAGTTGTATATCTCCCCAATAAGTTTTTTTTATGCAACTTTCATGAACTACTTTCTAGAACTTCTTCATTTGAGAGGAAGGAATTACTCCATAAATTTTTAGAACTAAAATAATTTGCAATGGTTAGCCTCTTTGGTAGATTCATTGGATGGATAGGTAAGAAATTATTCTAATTCAACTACTTTCTTTATTTTATCACTAGCTTATGATTGAGGGAATTATTATTTGCACATAACAATTACACCATTGTTATGTCCAAGGATGGATTAAAATTTTATTTGGGTCCTTTTACAAATATTTTTATGATGCAGGAGCATCCACGTTCTAAGAGCAATCTTGCATCAACCAAAAAAAAAAAATTTCTTTTCAATAAGGGCTAAATTTGGCAAGTTACTGTTTTTAGTAACTCTATATTTATACACTTATGGGCACAAAATATTGCATAGACCTCCAGAATGGTAAATTGAAGCCAATGGTGAAGAAATCACTTGAATATCATTTGTCATTTGAGGGATATTAAAATTTCAATATCTTAAAAGTATTGTTAAAAATATTTGAAGTCAATTTTGAACCACTTAGGAGGCTCCGAATGGGCCCAAAAATTGGTCGAAAATCAAAAGATACCCTTTAATAAAAAAATTATGGCCAAGCGTCTCTTTGAGAGATTTTCAAAAAGGTATTATAATTGAAAATCCAAGTGTCGGATCAAAATTTGACCCTGTGAAGTTGCATTACCAAATGGAATAAAATTTTAAACTATCTTCTTCTGGGGGTTACACTTTCTAGAAGATTCCAAGGCAATTACACATTCCAAATAAAGGATGTAAATAGGGTGATAGAGGGGAGGCAAAGAAGAGTAGATTGTGGTTCCATTTTGTAGATTTGCAAATTTATGTAATTAGAAAGCCCATGTGATGTCAGTTGTAATTTTGTATTTTCATTTTCATTTCAATGATAATAAAAAATATTTGCTTCCTTTTTCATTTTTCTTTGTGTAATTCTCTATTGTCATTGTGAGCTTCATATTGTAAGGGGAGTACCCTTCATCAAGTGATATTAGAGTAGGAGTTCCTGAGTGTGTAGACCAACCATAGAATGTGAGGCAATCTGCACCAGGACTTGTGGTTGTGGGTCTGTGAGAAATGATGCCTCCATGAAGAAATCATGGTGGGAGAAATGATGGGGGTAAAAAAAGAGGGTTTTACATCCCTCAAGAGATAAGTTCAAGTATTTCAAGAGGAGATGCATAGATGAGATGATGTCAGAAGAAGAGATGAAAGTGAAGATGAGGCTGAAAGTGAAGAGCCGTTCAAAGAAGAAGCATCTAGGATGTAATTTATCTTGGTGAATTTAGACTATTTAGGTCCATTTCCAAGATTGGAAAGAGGCCAAAGATAGAAGTTTCATATTTTTTTGAAAACCTAAATGCAGAGGAGTTGATTGATTGGGTCAATGAAATGGTAGAGTATTTTGAGTATGAGGAAATAGACGATCTGGAGAGGGCCAATTTTGTAAAGGACAAGCTAAGAAGCCATGCTAGCATGGTGGAAATAAGTCCAATTGGAGAGAAACCAAAGAGGTAAAGAGAAGATAACTAGATGGGATCAGATGGTGGATAAACTAAATGGACGATTTATTCTTGTAGATTATGAATTGGATTTTCTTAAGAAGATGCAAGGATTGAAGCAAGTGGGGAGATCTATTAAAGAGTACATAGAAGAAATCTACAAGGTCTTGATCAGAATAGGCCATTCTAAGGCCAAGGAGGAGAATGTTTCTTGTTACATTAATGTTTTGAAACCATGCATCCAAGAGGATTTGAGTTTGGTGAGGATGACCATGATTGGAGATACATATTAGTTTTCCCTAAAAGTGGAAGAGAAGTTGGACAAAAGGTTTGATAGCAAGAAAAGAGGTTGAGGTGGAAAGACTGGTGGAAATACTTAAGGTGGTCGAAGTGAAAATCAAAAGAAGAATGAAGGATCCAATAGCAACTAGCACCACAAAGGAGATAACACTTACTATCTATGAGATCCGAAAAATTGAGATCAAAGAGGAAGAGGAAGAGGACCAGGAAGATGGGACTTCCATAGAACCTATTTCCAATGTGGTGAAGGACATAAAGCCTTTGAGTGTCCCCAAAATAAAGGGAGGATGAATAGAAGGCCTGAAGGAAATGCACGAGTTGTGCATGTAGATGAAGATACCGAGACTTTGCATTTCAAAGATGCTGAAAGAGGAGAGGCCCTTATTGTTAGAAGAGTCTTGTTGCATGAGGAGAAGGAACCAAATCAAAGAAAAAACCTATTACACACTCGATGTAAGTGTGAAGGTAAAGTTTTTAATGTTATCATTGATGGAGGTAGCACTGATAATCTTGTTTTAGAGGAAATCCTTACTAAGTTTCATTTGGAGAGGAGAAGGAATCCAAATCCATATTGGATTGTATGGTTGCAGAAGGGCCATAGAGGTTTTCTTAATGAGAAATGTTTGTAAATTTTAAGATTGGTAACTATCAGGATGAAATTTTGTGTGATATTATACTAAAATGGATTTTTGTAACATGTTGTTAGGCACACCCATGGCATTTTGATTGGTGAGTGGTGCATGATGGACATCCTAACACCTATTCCTTGATTAAGGATGGCATTCGTCATGAGTTGAAACCCTTGAAGGAGGTAGAAGGAAAGGTATGTAGTAATGTAAGGATTTGTTTAGTTGATGGAAGAAAGTTCCTGGAAGGTATGAGACATGAGCATATGTGTTTCACATTGATTCCTAGAGTTCATAAAGAAGATACTAATGAGGTAGATGTAGAAGTTTTTGATTTATTGAATGAGTTTCAAGATATTCATTTTGATAATGTACCTGAAGGTTTGCATCCAATAAGAAAGATAGACCACCAAATGGACTAGATTCATGGATCTAGTTTTCCAAATAAGGAAACTCATTGTATGACTCGAACAGAGAGAAAAGAGTTGAAAATACAAGTGCAAGAGTTGTTCCAAAAGTGATTGATTAGAGAGAGTTTGAGTCCATGTGTAGTACTTGTAGTACTAGCACCAAAGAAGGATGAGGAAAAGTGGACGTGTACAGATTCTAGAGCCATCAACAAGATCACCATCAAGTATAGATTTTCCCTTATCGAGGATGGATGACATCATGGATTGTTTGAGTGGAGCTGAGTACTTTACGAAGATAGATTTGAAGAGTGGTTATCACCAAATCCATATTAGAGAAGGAGATGAATGTAAGACAACCTTCAAGAACAAAGAGGGCTTGTATGAGTGGTTAGTCATGCCTTTTGCGCTAACCAATGCACTGATCACCTTCATGTGGCTCATGAACAAGGTATTGAAAGAGTTTTGGGTAAAATTTTCATTATTTATTTGGATGAAATTTTAATTTTTAGCAAGACATTGGAGGAGCATTTGATGCATATCATAAAATATTTTGAGAAGCTAAAAGGAGAAGTTGTTGATCAATTTGAAGAAGTTCAATTTTTTGAAGAGAGAGTTGGTGTACTTGGGATTTTTTTATCTTAGTAGAAGTTCTTAAGATGGATCTAAAGAAGGTGAAAGCTATTGTAAAATGGCCTACACTGATGAGTGCTATAAAGGTGAGATCCTTTCATGGTTTAGCAAGCTTTTATAGAAAGTTTATCAAAGGTTTAAGTAGTATTTGTACACCTCTAACTAAAATAATGAGAGGGGATAGAAAAGAGTTTAAAAAGTAAAAAGTTTTGATATATTGAAGAAGAAAGTTATAGAGCAACCTATTTTGGCACTTCCATATTTCAACAAGGTATTTCAGGTAGATTTTCATGCTAGTGGAAATGCCATTGGAGCTATTTTGAGTCAAGAAGTTCAACCCATTACTTATTTTAGTGAAAATTTGAATGATGCAAAGAATTAATTTTTTATGATAAGGAGTTTTATGCTATAGTTCAGGCTTTGGAGAAATAGAGACACCATTTCTTGCCAAAATATTTTGTTTTATTTATTGATCATCAAGCTTTGCAATATTTAAATACTCAATGGAAGTTGAATCAAAGACATTTGAAATGGGTTGAATTTTTGAAAAGTTATACATTTTTTTTGAAGCATAGGAGTGGAAGATCTAACAGAGTTACATATACTTTAAGTAGGAGTCAAAATTTGTTAAAACAAAAATGTAGATTGAAGTTGTTGGGTTAAGTGAACTCAAGAGCTTGTATCTTGAGGATCTTAATTTTGAGTGTTACTATTGGCCATAGTTTCAGTAGGATGTGAAGAAGTTTGTGCAAAGTTGTAGAGTATGTTGGATGGTGAAAGGAACAAATCAAAATATTGGATTGTATCAGCCATTACCTATACCTAAGAGGCCATGAGAGGATCTATTGTGACCAATGACATAGTATAGGTTAACTACACTTGATCCATGAGGATTCAAAGCATATTTAATCTAGTAAGCATCAATACAAATAAGATATTCAATGTAAACAAAGCGAAGAAGCCATTAAAACTAACATTCTAAAACATGAAAGCTTGGAAAACATCTATTCTAAGCCATTGAATCTTATCCTATTAGGGGAGTGGTGTCACATTGATGTGGAATGGCGAACCTTTCCCAATCCCTTAGATAATGAGCTTGTTTCAATCAGTTTTATTGAAGAAAACTGATGAAATCAATAAGAGATATATGTGAAACATGATGAAAACTAAATTAACATGATAAAAGCTAAGATGTGTGTTGCAAATGTGTGCTAATCTATTCTAAATGTATGCAATATTTAAAGATGAAAGTCCTAATTCCAAAATATGCTAAATGTATGCAACTAAGTTACCATGGAATCCACTAATGGATGCTTTAATATACTATGATCAATATTTTAAACTAAAAAGCTAAATGTATGCTAAATATGAATGCAAATGAGGGTGCTTTTAACAACATAAGTTTACTATTAAAAGATGGATCCATTTGTATCCAAATCTAGTGATCTATTTATAGGATAGCAAATGAGAACCGATGGTCAAGATTGAAAGAATTAATCAATGATCATAATGGAAAGAAGATGGAGGCATGGATCATGGATTCCCATCAAGGGTTGAAAATGCAAGTTGATATTTAATCAAGGGCTCACAAATATGCAAAGAAGCACACTTTCTAAGCTTCTCAAGAAGTTTGTTGTAAGTTTGTTACAAAGAAGAATATTCCCTTTTTTGAATGAGTGTAAAGAGAGAATATTCTCATGCAAGTGGGTGTGAGGAAATTTAGAATTTGGTTAATTAAAACCAAATTATAATGTGCAAAAGCAAGGAATATTCCATCAAAATATTCCCTTTTGGAGGAATGTGCAAAGGAGGAATATTCTCAAGGAATATTCCCTAGCAAGTGGGAAGGTGAGGATAATTAGCAATTTAGTAATTAAAACTAAATTGCAAATGAGAAATCAATGGTTTAGATTGAAAAGATCAATCAATGGTCAACAATGAAAGAAGGATGAAACATGGATTGAGCATTACAATCTATGGTCAAGGTTGAAATTTGACAAGGATCAATTAATCTAATTAATGGTCCAAATTAGCTTTTAGCAAACACACTTCCTAAGAATTAGGAAGAGGTTAAGAGATATTTTGGAGGAATGAGTGCACAAATGAGAATATTCCATAAGAATATTCTCTTTTGGAGGAATGTGCAATGGAGGAATATTCCAAGAATATTCCCTTGCAAGTGGGAAGGTGAGGATAATTAGAAATTTAGTTAATTAAAACTAAATTTAAATGTGCAAGATGGATAATATTAGGATATTCATTAAATTACTGATTTAATTAATGAAAAATGGAATGCAAAATGATATTTAATTAAATGGTTTAGGGTTATTTAATTAAATAATTTTCATTATTTAACTAAAAAAGATGAAATGTTAGTGTGAGAAGGAATGAATTAACCCAACTAGGTCAATTAGATTAATAGATGAAAATGATGCATTTAATTAAATAATTAGGCTTATTTAATTAAACAAGCAAAAACAAGATGGATTTTAGGATGAAACAATGTTAGTGATCAAATTCAAGTGTGTAGTATCATTCAAGCCATTTTTAAGTGTCTACAGATATTAATATGGATTTTTTTCTTGGTTTGTCGAGGACATAGAGAGGTCATGGTTCCATATTTTTGGTGGTAGATATATTTTTTGAAGATGGCACACTTCATTTCGTGTCATAAGACTAGTGATGTTGTTCATGTTGCAGAGCTATTTTTTAGAGAGGCAGTGAGACTACATGGTCTACCCAAGAGCATAGTTTTAGATTGAGATACCAAGTTTGTTGGGTATTTTTGGATGACATTGTGGAAGAAGTTGAAGACTGATTTAAACTTTAGCTTTACATACCATCCATAGATTGATGGACCAAAAAATGTGGTGAATAGTAGTTTGGATAACCTACTAATATGCTTAGTAGGAGACTAACCAAAGGGATGGGATTTGATTTTACCACAAGCACAATTTTCTTATAAAAATTATATCAACAAGAGCACTAGTAAATCAACATTCTAGATTATGTATGGGAGTAGTCCAAGAACTACTTCTGAAGTGAGAAATATGGATAAGGGAGAGAAGAGTAGTGTCGAGGTTGAATATTTTGCTGAGACCCTGAAGAATTTGTATGAAGAGGTGAAGAAACATATCAATAAGATGAACTTGTAGTATAAGGCTAAGGAAAATCAAAAAGGAGGTATAAGGAGTTCTAGGTAGGAGATGAAGTCATGGTTCATCTGTGAAAGGATAGGTTTCCAGTTGGTACATACAACAAGATAAAGATGAAGAAGTTTGGACCATGTAAGATCTTGAAGAAGCATGATTCTAGAAATTCTTATGAGGTAGAGTTGTCGAGTAAGATTCATGTTTCACTTGTGTTTAACATTGTTGATTGGATAAAATATCATGAAGGAGATAAGGAGAATGAATTGATAGAGGCACTATGGAATATTCTAGCACCTACTTTAGAAAAGGAAGAGATAATTTTTTTTTGGATAGTCGTGTGGGTAGAAGCACAAGAAATAGACAATATGTAGAGTACTTGGTGAAATGGAGATTCATCATGGTTATCTAAGGATGAGATTAACCGTCTTAGTTTCCCTCTAACTCCTGAGAAGTGATAGGGTCACTTTTCAAATTACCCCAGGTGTCTGATGTAGGAGCATCCAGGGTGTAAGAGCAATCTTGCATCAACCAAAAAAAAAAGTTGTTTCTTTTCAATAAGGGATAAATTTGGAAAGTTACTATTTTTAATAAGTTTGCATTTATACACATATGGGCATGAAATCTTACACAAACTTGGAAGCCAAAATGGTAAATTGAAGCCAATGGTGAAGAAATCACTTGAATATCATTTGTTATTTGAGGTATATTAAAATTTCAATTTTTGAATATATTGTTTAACATATTTGAATTCAATTTTGAAGCACTTAGAGGCTCCAAATGGGTTTGAAAATTGGTCAAAAACCAAAATTTTTCCTTTGGGACCATTTTTGTTGCCAAGTATATCTTATAGAGCTTTTCAAAAAGGTATTATAATTAAAAATCCAATAGTCGGATAAAAAGTTATGACCCCATGAAGTTGCACTACCAAATGGAATAAAATTTTGAAATATCTTCTTATGGGGTTTACACTTTCTAGAAGATTCCAAGTTAGTTACACATTCTAGATAAATGATGCAAATGAGCTGACAGAGGGGGGGCAGAGTAGAGTAGGTTGTGGCCCTATTTTGTAGATTTGCAAATTTATGTAATTAGAAAGCCCATGTGATGTCAGTTGTAATGTTGCAATTTCATTTTCATTTCAGTGATAATATAAAATATTTGCTTCCTTCTTACAATTTTATGTGCAACTGCAATTCTCTATTGTTGTTGTGAGTTTCAGATTGTAAGGGGAGTACCCTTCATCATTTTATGAATTCCAAAATTAGTACACCCGTATATTCAATTTTTCCTGCTGTTGTAGTTGGTTTGGAGGCTAATTTGGGTTTGTATGTAGCTAAAGAATAATCTCTAATTTTTTGGTTATATATTTGGCACTAAAAAAAGTGTTGGGTAGGTCAATATATAGAATAGGACGCACATGGTGCATATCACCTATGTATAAATCAATTATTTGTTTTAAATATTGGGTTGAGTTAATTTTCACAACATCTAAATTATAAACTAGCTAAGTAGGAATTTTCTAATTCAACACTTACAACCATCCCAAGAAAGGAAGCAATATGACCTAAAGGAAGGGCCAACATAAAAAAGGATAATCTAAAAATATTGAGCTAGATAGACACCTTAATAATTTGTTGGTTGGATACAATAAAATCTCTTACCTAGGGGAAAATCAAGTAATAATCTATGTGAATAGTAGGATGGTTGATAACGAAGAATCATGTTCAGATGGTTGTTGAGATTATGGATGTACAATCCTTGAAGCTCTGGAGTCTTCAATGGAGGACCCTTGCTAGGAAAGATAATCAACCACACTGAAAGTGTTGCAACTAGGCATGCACAATAGAGATTCTATTGATCTACACTATGAGATGATTACAAATGTACAAATGCCTTGAATATATAGGCAAGAGTGAAAACCTAAGATGCATGAGATGTTTCCATGTGTCATGATCTAACAACATGTGACAACATGTGAACCCTATCTAGGAGATTATTAAATGTTGAGATAAGTTCTAGAAGGAAAAAGTTCATCTTCTAGAAGGAATCTTATCCCTACAAACATGGAAAGGGACATTACCCCATTATTAAATGATTTATTAGAATGCAACCTAGGATTAAATGACCTAAGTTAACTTATGCTAGTGTAATAATTGATTAATTACACTAACACCCCCCCATAAGTTCAACTTAGGGAGGAAATGCAATGATTATGTAGAGATGATGGGTCCCCGCTACGAGGCCATGTTAGGTACCCATGTGCATGAAGACGATGCAAAAAATATCCCACAATCGGAGAAAAGGGAAAAACCTAGTGGGAACAAAACCCCTCTCCAAAAAGTAGATGAAAATGCAAAAAATGTGAGATAGGATGGGAATGATGGAGGACTCCCAAATACCCCCCAAGGACACCATCCATCACATGGATACAATACAATAGATCCTCCATAGAAGGGAAAAAGAGAGACTATATAGCCCCCCAAGAAGATGTGATCACCTGCAGAAATGGTAAGTGTCTGAAGACAGAACATGATCCAATGTCGACAAACAACTTGTCTTCATTTCGAAAGAAATAAAACCAAGTGCAAGTGCAAAGATGCTTCACATTCTAGATAGGAATTGAAGGAAGGAAGGATGAAGGTGGATGATGATGTATCTGAGCTCTGCTCATGTCTCTCCTTGCCTGATGATGAAGATGTTGCAATTAATGAAGAAAGTGACAAACCAGGATGATGCAAAAACTGATGTTGAGAAATATCCAAAGACAGTGTGATGGATATGATGGATGTGATGGAGAATTGATAGTCCCCCCTGAATGAAGTGCCCTCTAAACCACTGAAAGAATTTTGAAGCAAAAAATGTGTCCAAACCACAAGTCTCTTGCTAGGAAGAAGCAAATCCAATGGTGGATGCTGAAGAAACCTCAAATCCTGAATGGAATCATAGGGAAGAAGTCTCATACATGAAATCTCTTAAGAGAAATCAAGTGCCTCCAAGATAGTCTCTAGATTCCCAATCAAGGTTGAGACAAAAGGATGAGGAGACTCAAGAGTACTCTCCAAAGTGTGATCTGACTAGAGGAGTGATATCCACTCAATAATGTCCTCCAAACCTATAAAAGTAGCCAAGTCAGTGATACCTGAAATGAAGCCATCCCTTGATGTCAAGTCTAGAAAAATGAAGGTGTCATGATGAATGATGATAGTGGAAGCCTCAATCAATGAATTTGGACAAGGAATAACTAAATGTGAAGGGATACCAATAGTCTCTGATGGAGAAGAAGCACCTGAAGGAACCTTGTCAACCTCTTTGAAAGATTCAAGGCAATCAACTTCCTGCACAACAATATCATCATGGGGTACTTGATCTGAGGAATGACATTTTGAATCTTGACCATCAGGGAAGGGTGGAGTGTTTGATCCTCCATATATCTCGCAAAGCTTAGTCCAAAGGATGTGAGGAAAATCGCAATGATCAATAGATCTCAAAACATCACAATCAACTTGCATTCAAATGATCTCTAAGTCAGTGTATCTGCTGCAACTCCAAGCAAATTCATGAATACCTTCACTTGGATGGGGAACTATACCAAATAGATGAGGCAATAGATCAAGTGATTGGAGATGGTGGCTGAGACCATCCTGCCATTGTTTGTAGTTTCCCTTATGCAACATAACCAAAGGAGTATATGCAAGCCCCATAATGAACTTTCTCCAAAAATACAAAGATAAATGACCTTCAACAGCAAAGAAAGACTTCCAAGGATGATGTGCAACTGAAACAAGAATGCTACCTAGATCAAAAAAAACTTTTCCTAAGCTTCAGGATATCCAAGTTATTGAACAAATGCACCAAACTGAAAAAACCAATGCAAGAGTACCTAGAGCTAAAATTGATCAAGGTGTCTGAACTGATGAAAAAAAACTCTGAAAATACTTCCATATGTTGTTGGAATCACCGAAATTCGATGAACGGTTGCGAAGTTACGAGCCTTTGAGCCTAGATTAGGGTTTTGTCTTCAGTTGGCTATAAAAATTTTTGCAAGAAATTTTTTTTAGAACTAATTTCACCACTGGAAAGTGCTTGGAATTACCTTTTTGACAGTATCTTGTTTGTTGATTTTCAATACCCTGGTGAAAATTTATGATAAAACAAAAAAATGCCTAAATGAGGCACTTGGCAGGCTAAACAAAAGCAATAAAATAGCCCCCCAGGTGCTAGGACTCAGTCACTGATATGACCTAGGCGTTGGAGATGGAAAAAAAAGGGTGCCACCCCAAGTGGTGGCAGAGCGAAAGAAAGAGGCGGCGTCGCTGGCTGGAGACACCACCAGTGGTGGATAACCTGGTGAGAGGATGAGCACCGACCCACAAGTGTAGATGGGCTGGTTGATATGCCAACAGATAGATGGAGTGGTCGGATGAAGGAGTGTAACCGGCGATTGATGAAGCCAGTGAAGAACATGGGTCGGTGGGAACAAAAAACCACCGTCGGCGAGAGCACATGCCTATAGGGAAGAAAGATTGATGATGAAGAAGGTACGAGTACTGGTGGAACAACTGATGGGTATGGGACATGGCACCAGGTACGCCCTACAAACAATAATACAGCCGACCAAAAAAAAAATTCTCTGCAGACTTATGCTGAAAAAGATTTGTTTAATATTTTTAAATATTGCAAGATGCAATTTAAAAATAAAACTTTATATTGATGCCTTTTAAATGTTGATGAAGATTATTAAGCTTGGTGAATTAAAAATCAAATCCAAATATGCTGACGGAGATTAAAAATGCCAGTCGTTCGATAAAATTGGATTTGATATACTATAGTCTGCGGACTAAAAATGTAAACCTCATATGCCGACTGGGAATTAAATTGCAGTTAGCCTGAAATTTTTTACAGAACTATAGAAAACCCAAAAAAAAAAAATTACCAAACAAAATAGATAAAGCCCTAATTTTTTTTTTGAAAAAAAAGTGCCTGTGACTAAAAATTTTTGCTTCAAAGGACAACTGACAGGATTGATTTTTTTACTACAAATTTGTACCGATCATACCAGTTGATTTCGCAAACCCAAATACCTTTGATTGAACAGGTGATCCTAGGGTTTCGAGGCCTTCTGAAGACAATGGCGAGCTCGGATCTGAATCTATTTACTTTAGAAATCAGCTTGGTCCCTGGGTGGAGTCAAGCAGCCTTCAATGGAAACCTTCAAGCCTACAAAGAATCTCGCACACCAAATTTCTTGATCGAGGGTTGACGTTTCACTGGACAAGCTCTAACACCATGTTGAGATTATGGATGCACAGTCCTTGAAGCTCCAGATTCTTCAATGGAGGACCCTTGCCAGGAAAGATAATCAACCACACTGAAAGTGTTGCAACTAGGCATGCACAATAGAGATTCTATTGATCTACACTATGAGATGATTACAAATGCATAAATTCCTTGAATATATAGACAAGAGTGAAAACCTAAGATGCATGAGATATTGACATGTGTCATGATCTAACAACATGTGGCAACATGTGAACCCTATCTAGGAGATTATTAAATGTTGAGATAAGTTCTAGAAGGACAATTCATCTTCTAGAAGGAATCTTATCCCTACAAACATGGAAAGGGACATTACCCCATTATTAAATGATTTATTAGAATGCAACCTAGGACTAAATGACCTAAGTTAACTTATGCTAGTGTAATAATTGATTAATTACACTAACAATGGCTAGCTTTTCTAAAGTAGAAGAGAAAGAAAGATTTAATTAAATTATTGAAGGAATATCCTTTAACACTATGGGGAGTTCACACAATATTTATTTAATTTTAGAGCATGCTTTTATAAAGCACACAAATAGAAAAATAACAAAGGAGAATAAACTACTCAAGCCATTTTCATGCATTGATCAAAATTATGCATCAAAGAAACCATATCTAGTTAGTTAGTAGAAGAAAAACCTTAGAGAAAATATTGGGTACAATTGTGAGATTTTTCAATGATGCCATTGCTTGGTCCAATTTTTAGCACTTTGACTTAACAACATATCGAAAAGATTTGGGTGTCATTAGGAAAGGTTTCCCTACAAAAAAATCTAATACTACTATAATAAATGTAGGAAAATTCAGAAAATTCCATTACCCTATTGCTAAATGGTATGCAAAAAGAAGCAAGGGATACATGCATGCAAAACAAAACTAGCATCTCATCATTATCTCCTTCAATTAATACTCTTTTGATATATATAAAAAATCCAACAAGAATTCAAATATATTGCTCACTAATTTTTGAAATAAATAATTCTGACATCATTTTCATCAAATAGTATGTATATTTTATTTATTAATATTAAAAATAAAAAGTTACTCATGCATAGTGTGATGGTAGAATCATGGCTATTGTAGGCACAAAGGTTCAAATCCTTATTGGACTATTGTAATCACAGGTACAATTATCCATTGTGCTCACATATTTGAACCTTCATGTTGATGCTATTGACATTCATGTCAAGTGACTTAGGGCTCCAAACCCTCATTAGCTCAATATGCTCACAAGCTTTGTACCCCTATTAAGCAACTTTACTTATAGGTTTGGACTATTCATGTTAATGTTGTACATTCGTATGAAAGATAAGGTCCCCCATTTGCAACCTCACCTACTCAAACCAGGGTAAAAATTCTCTTATTACAGACCAAACAAAAAGTAAAATCAAAATAAAAATAACATTTTTATAAATTTGACAATACAAGCAATTTTAGCTGTTCTCTCTAATTGTGATTAGAATAGTATCTAGTACTAAATGCCAATACTTATTATCCTCTATAAGAATAGAGTGCGTACGTGTGGGAATGAGTGGGCATTGATTAGAAGCAGACTCGATGATTCACCATGAAACCATACAACGAGAATTGAATAGTTTCAAAAACTATCTACAGTACTTATACTGGGGGCAATAAACAATGTTGGACGGGGAGGTAGTTCTAGGCTTAATCAAAGAACTAAGCCAGAGGTTAAAATCTTGAACAACTGGTACATATTAGTGGTCTACCTTATATTTTTAAAGCCCCAACTTAGCTATTTACGCTGGTTCACCTTGAACACCTCCCTGTGCATATTGGAAACTGTGGATCGAAAACGATAGCAAATATTTTGACCATGGCGACGTGAAAAGATAGGAGAGCGAAGCCCGCCTGGAGCTTTTCACCCTAATTCTCGTAGTCTGTTCAGCAAGACTCTGGAAAATCTCTTCTTTGGTACACGGTTTCCACGGTCAACTAGTCTCATCGTGATGTGGGTTTCCTTTGGAATGTTTTACTTGCAGTAAGTGGTCAAAGATTTTGTCTCTCTGGTGGAAACAAATTTTCTAAAGCCCGCTGGCCGATTGTTTGACGAAATCACTCCAAGAAATGTCGTCTCATCAATCACCCATGTTTATCAAGCGTGCAAACAGTGAGCATCTCGAAGAGGCTTTCCAACTCTGATTTTCATGCATGGACAAATTTTATTCTCCTACGTTAATCTTTCGTTGAATTCATTCCGTATCGAGGTTTGTGTATATTTTTTCTATGAATCCAGAACGCTTATTAAATAACCGATTTTGTTTCTGGTTAAGGGCTTTCTTTGTCAAAGATTTCATGGGCTGTTAGTTGCTCTCTGTTTATTTGGAGTCCTATCAGTAAACTAACTTTTTCTTTTTCTCTTTTAACATAAAGATAATATAGTGCAGATGTTTTTGGATTAAAATTGTGTCTAAATTTTTTCCATTAATGTTTCGGATCATGTTCCATGATCCATCATCAGGATGATAAACAAATAGACAGAAGAGAGGAGAAAGATAACAGTGTGTACCAACTGCCAACTCTATAATTTTCATTTCAGATCCCTATATTTTATGAAAGGCCATGTTTCTAAACATTTATTTGAGGAGATTTTTAATAGAAAGAAAAAGGGTTGGTTCATTAGGAAAAAATACTTTATCAAATGTGACTAATTAACATTAGATTAGATGAGTTATGATTGACAATTGAAATTATTGGAAATTAAATGTAGAATTTAATATAAATCAAATGTGATGTTTAATCCAAAAATAGATGATAGAAGAGTGTTGTGATTATGTTAGGATTTTTTGGGATTTTAAGATAGACCTAGGAAAATATATAAGATTCTAGAAAATGATCTTTCCCACTTTGGAACACCTGTAAAGTACAAAGGATAATCTATATGAGTGCAAATTTGAACTTACTTATGAAGTTATAAGAAACTTGCAGAACTTCATTAATAGAACACATATTGTTGGGTTTCTCAAACTTTGATTTATATTTTTTAAATGTGTGTAAGGATTGATGGTATCTAGGAACACCCCTAGAAAATCTATTAGGTTGAGAGGGTCAATTTCCCTTTGGTTAGACCTCTAGAAAATTAGGTTTAGGATTGTAAGTGAAAAGTTTAAAGAGAACAAGAAAGAATACAATAAAACTAGCATGGTGTGCTTTGAAAATTTTCTAATAAATACTACTAAAATTCTCTCATAAAGTTCTCTCAATAAAAACCTTAGTGATCTCCCACATCTTGCTCCCTTTGAAAATGAGTGAATGAACATTTGTAAATACAACAACCAAACACACAAATGCACATATTATAGGCTAAGTTGGATCACAAAAAGTAGTTAAAATGTTGGCAAGGTATTGGTTTTAATTTTAAATTTTGAAAGTTCATATTTATTATTATGGAAGTAATCTAGGTCAATTCTATACTCATAGATCTCATCCAAGGTGATGAATGATAGGTATAGGAATTAGGAATAAAAATATCAGTGATTAAGGATGAGTGGATTGAGATATAGAATGTTGTGAGACAATTATGCCACTTGTTATCCAATCATTACATTTAGAATACTATAGTTAGAATGAACTAAAAATATAAGGAAAAGGGCATGGGTGTGCAAATTTCACCATTTCACAATTAATTTTAAAAGTCACATGTCCTATATTATTTTTGAAGATAAGAAAAATAAACAAGGGAAAGAATATAAAGACTCAAAGCAATATGGAATATTTCACCATGTTTCCTTCAATTGAGTTGAATTAGAGTTGCAAGCTACTCCACTTGATGTGCTTTTTGTGATGTATGATGAATGGTAGAAATCAAATATGAAATATTTACATATATGATTTGGTGGGATATTTAAAAAAAGTATATTGGGAGGTAATATTTGATTTATGAAAAAGATAAGTTTTGTCTTGTTTCACATTCCAAGGAATATGAGAAATTTAGAATTAAGGTTTATTTGAAAAGGAGATTCTTATTACAAGTGCACATGATTAGGGATTACATAGCCTAAATCTATTAGTTAAGTATTAATTAACTGATTTAGTTGGAGGATTAAATAAATAAATATAAATATATTTAATTAAATAAATATAAATGTATTTAATCAAATAAATATAAATATATTTAATTAAAGTTGAGGGTTAAAATTAATCAAATAAAAATAACTTTATTTAGTTAAGGGTGGGGGATAAAGGGAAAGTATGGATTAATTAAATAAATAATGACTAAAACAAGGTAAAGTGAAGTGTGGTTGAGTAGGATCTAATTTAGGTGTCTACAATTTTGAAAATATAAATGGTTACTTAATTTCCAAAGGTATTCATAAATACTTGATCCACTCAACTATTACATCCTCTCTTTAACTTATAAATTTTAACATAAATAATTAAAAATTATACTTATATATGCATATAGAAATTATATCAACATGAAAATTAAATTACATCTAAAATGAACAAGCCCATGGAAAATTATAGGGTAAAAAAAATGTATAGGCTAACAATTTTATGTTCTAATTTTATGCCACTTTGGGTTGATTTGTTATACGCATGATTATAGCGTATGATTTTCTCATTTACTACGCTCTCTAATCCATGATGATCTTACACTCAAGTATACCAATTTACACTACATAGAGTTAGTTTGACTAAATTCCTATGTATTCACTAATCCTCATTATAAGCATAGGTATGGTCATATTTCCCCTAGATAGAAGCATACATACACTCATGCCCCATCTATAGAATAATAAATACGATTACATCCTTATCTTTTGAAATTTAAATTTTTATATTTCAAGGTCAAAATTCCTATGATTTTATTGTTAACTATTAGTTTGGGTGTCGAAATTTCAAATCCATGCATCTAGGAATTGCATCTATTGTATTTTGAAGAGGCATAACTAAATAGTATTAGAAAATCATATAATTTCCTCCTCCTTTATAGGTACATCAATCATCCATGGTCATATATGAACAAAAAATCTACTTCCCTAAATTTCTTGAATTTTATTGCCAACAAAATAAAATTCAAAAATACTCTTTGATACATGTGTGCACATTATTTTGCATCAAAAAAATTAATAATTAGTAATTAAATCAATTACATTCATTAAAATTTGCATTTCAACATTCGTTACCACCCCATTACCTCTCTTTATTTTACTATTATCTCAACCATGAGGATTGACTAAGGTGAAAACAAGTCCTAAACATTAATCATCTCATAGAAATATCCTCTATAAGTTTTAGAAATTCCTCATGTTTCCTTACATTAGATATAACTATGTAAACACTATTTACAAGTACTAATGACCTATTTCTATAATGGACTAGACCATACAAATTAGTAAAAGAGTAAAAAATTGGATGACATAATGATATGAAAGATGTCGTCAATAACTATGGTATTTTATCTTAAAACTTAACGACTAATAATTTTGAACATTAATAAACTCTCAAAGTTAGACTTAAATCTAACTCATTAAATCCTTATCCCAATTTTAATCCAAGGTATACAAGTGCTCATCACATCCCATTTCAATTCTCACATCTTCATTTTTTACCTTAATTAACATGTACATAATTCTATTTATCAAACTCATTTCCATATATTTAAGGTTTTGATTCAAAGTTACTTTATTTGTAACATATATATTATGAAGGATTGCGTTTTATTTCCTTTCATGTGTTGAACCCATGATTTTCATGCCTTAGATCCAAAACTAATTGTTAATTTTTTCTCGCATGATATTACTTTTCCTCATGATAACCCCTATGATATTCTTGATAATTTATTGCATAATGATAATATAGTTCATGTTTCTAATAAACATATTATTTGTGAAAAAAATACTATAATTATTAAAAATAATTTATTAGATAATATCATATTAATATATGTAGGGGTTATAATTAATGTGATGAGAACGCTCCATCATGATTTATGCAATGGGGATTTTTGTGAGGATTTCTTAATTTAACATCAAAAATTTCATACATTATAATTGCACATTACATTTTGAACGAACATTGTGGTTTACCTGGACCTAACATATTTATAGACCCATTCAATCCTTTCCTTAGCTTGTTTCTACCCATGATTCTAAAGCCTTACCTCCCATTATATATTTTGTAAAAAAATATTATTTTATTCATGTTAAGCTTGCAATTTTATTATGTCTAGCCCTTTCAAAAGCTAAAATTATTTGGACACTAGAGTGAAATGAAAAATTTGTAAGACACACTAACATCCCATGAAGTTCATAATTTAGTAGCCATAACTTGACTGTATCCTAAATAACCACCATAATTTACCAACAGTTGTTTTACCTTATATAACCATCTAAAAGAGACATAATCTAGTACACATTCATAATTTTAAGAACTTTTTCTAATGATGGTAAAAAATAGTTGTCTTTCTCAAATGATTTGATCAGATTTTTAAAATCTATGCACAACCTAATTTCACCATTCTTATTCCTAACTAGGACTAGATTAACTACCCAAGTTGAATTCCTAATAGGGAAAAATATTTTTGTTGTTAGTAGCTTATGGACTTCTTTGAAAATCAAAGGTTCTATGAGGGTATTAACTAGTCTTCTTTTTGTTGAATGGTTTTATGTTAGGCTTGAGCAAGATTGTATGTGCAATTATTAAAGAAAAAATAGTTATAATATCTTCATATCCCCATGCAATTGTGTCAATATACTCTTTCAAAATCATAATTATGTAATCTCTTTCTTTAAATGATAATTTTTTTTCTTATGAAGATATTTTTTACTTGAACCTCATCTCCTAAATTATTTTTTTCATATTTTCCTCAAGAATCAGAAGGTATCCTCCACTTTGATCTAGGATCAAAATAAAATATCACATCTAGAGCAACCATTCTTAGGAATATTATTAGTATTGGTATTGATGACTCCTCATTTTCTTCAAAAGGATCTCTTTCTAACTCATCAATGATTTGACCTTCAAACACTTTGGTATTTGAAATAAACTTAAGAATATGTGCATCATCTAGAAATTCTTGAAAGTTTTTAAGTTTTTGAGGATTGTTGGGCTATATTTGTGTAGGTTTTCACACTAATGAGATTTTTCAAGAGTGTATGATCAATTTTCAAGAGATTTTATTTTGAGTATTTTATGTGAAAGTGTGGATGGAAAATTATTTTGTACAAGAAATAATATTTGGATGGAACATGTGATAATTGTGGTGGTTTAGAATTCTTGAAAAATTGTGTACATATGGAGAATACACATGCAATTTGAAATGAAAAAGTAAGTTTTCAAAAATATAATTTAGTAAAATACAATATAAAAGATGGTAGAGGGAAAAATGTGTGAATTGGTGAGTGAATATATATTATTGTATCAATTTATGTTTATTTTTTGAGAGAAAATAGTGTAAATTATGAAAGTAATACCCATAGTGCTTGATGGTTGTACTTACAGTTCAAATTATGGAAGAACACATTTCCACTTGGTGCCATCGTTTCATTGTATACTTTACAAATAATTATACACTATAATCATAGGATGAAGTTCAATCACAATACTACCACTCTAATAAAGTTCATATATTTTTGTATATAGTGTTCATTCTATTGGTGGAAACCGCCACGCCCAGGATCACCATCTGTGATATAAATCCTCACAATGTGAGAGAAGCAACATGCTATTTCACCATGAGTGAATGAATAAATTGAGATGAAGAATAATGTACAAAACCTTGCTTATAAAGGCAAGATGCAAGTCGGTAAAATAAATAACCGACAATAACTAATAAAACTATATGCACCTAAATAATTAATATCTAATAATATTTTCCTAAGTAAAAATTAAGCATAGTAAATGGTAAAAACCATTTACTCCAACACCCCCCGTTAAGTGCAACTTAGGGAGATTATTATGCAATATCAAGATGTAATATGGGTCTTAGCTATACAACCATGTTAGGTACCCATTTACAATGCAAAATGTAATGCAATCTTTCACAACCAGAGAAAAGGAAAAAAACATTGTGGGAGAAAACTCCTCTTCAAAAGTGAAAGCTAAAAAAGTGAAAGGAGGAGGACCTCACAAGATCCCCTAGGGACAACTCTCATCACTGATCTCAACAAAATACAAAAGGAGAGAGACTATGTAGCTCCCCATAGAAAAATGTAGAAATGTTGAAACCCCCGCCCCATGATGAAGAAACTTTAGTGCTAATCCTGGAATTTTGAAGAATATCCCATGTTTGCAAACAACATGCCTCTCTTTAGAGAGAAACAACCACTGATGCAAGAGAAAATCCAACTTTGAAACAAGAGAAGGGAGAGGAAGAATCAACATGAAAGATGCCTTTGAAAACTGTTTCAGTGCCTCCATGTAACCAAATGTCACATCATGATCAAGTGCGACCTCAACTGAAGAAGGTGGCTCAACAAGACCATGTGGAAACTCTGAAGCAACAATCTCTAAAGGTATATATGGTGTGACAACAATGTAGATACTATCATAAAAAATAAGTGATATACCCTAAAATGCATAATCCAAATCAAAAATGTGAGATTCACAAAACAACTCCACAAGACCTATCAAGTGATTATCACACAAAGAATGTTTGAAGGATCAAAAAATCCTACTATGTTGAAGAACCAACCTCTAAAATAATAGGAGATGAATCAACATGACCAATCTCTCTTGAGGAATTTCTATCAACACTAGAAAGAGGGGTGCAAGACTCATAATCATCATCATCAACAAAATGAGAAAAGGCATAGAGACAAGACCCATGATCAGCTTCACCAACAACAATGACATTTCCATTATCATCCTCTGTAATGAAATCAAAATCTGTGGTGATCTCTACAGTCTTAAGTACCTCACCATGAGTAATTTGATAGATGGAAAGTAGATTTGTGTGAAAATCAAGAATACATAGTACATCTATGAAACAACCATCAACAATCTCAAAATTGCCTATCCTTGCAACATCCCAAAACTTACTCTCCCAACAAAATATTAGAAGTATCAGCAGGATGAAGACCCAAAAAAGGATAGGGAGTAAAACCCATTTGGTGAGATGCTCCTAAATCCAAAAACCATCTACTATGACTAGAATGAACTGAAAAAGTTATCAATGCATGTACTTTTCAATGTTTATCGTCTTTACCTTTCATTCCACTTGCAAATCTTGCATTCCTTGACTATGTAGGTTTGGATGAAGGTGAAGGTGATGTAGATGGAGAGGCTCTAGAAGAAGGAGTGATTTATGAGAGAAATGGAATATTTCTCTTCTAAAGAAGGTGTGAAAGCTCATCAATCTTCTATAATAGTGGTGTTCATCATGACCTTTCTTCTTGCAATGCACACAACTAAACTTATGCTTCTTAGGTTTATCCTCTTTTAAAGAGATGGAGGACTCATTAGATTTTGTCTTAGCCTTAGTTTCCTTCTCCCCTTTCCTCTGAGAGGCTTGTGCAACTAATGCATGATTCATAGAGACCCCCTCTAATTGGGCAAGTTTGACTTGCTCCTTCATCAAACAGTCATAGAATGTATCAAAAGAAGGAATTGTGAATGCATTGCCCAAAGCATCCATGGTGGAGTAGAAGGTAGAAGAAAAAACTAAAAATGGACCTCTCAGCTTAGATAAAATCAAGAAAATGGACTCCTTATCAATTTTGTCCTTCCCACATCCCACCAATTGTGACCTCACAGATTTGAACTTGACTAGGAAATCATCAATACAAGGAAATGCTTTAGGAGAAAGAGAAGTTAATTCTCTAGTTGCAAAGCGTCCATGGTGGAGTAGAAGGTAGAAGGAAAAACTACAAATGGTCCTCTCAGGTTAGAAAAAATCAAGAAAATGGACTCCTTATCAATTTTGTCCTTCCCACATCTCACCAATTGTGACCTCACATATTTGAACTTGACTGGGAAATCATTAATACAAGGAAATGCTTTAGGAGAAAGAGAAGTTAATTCTACCTCTAGTTGCAAAGCATGGAACTCACTGACCTAACCAAACAGTTTTTTGAAATCATCCCATACCTTCTTGGGTGTATTTCACTCCTCAAAAAGAAAAAGAATACTATTAGAAACATGCAAAGCTATTAGACCCATAGCTTCATCACACTTGTTTCTGTGAGAAAATTTATCATACTCCCTAGTAAAAGTGGGTTGATTATCATTCAGTGTGGACCACAGACCCTTAGATTTGAGAAACCTATGAATTTTAATCTTCTAGGTATGACAGTTATGGCCCGAGGTTAAAATTTCAACTAAATTAGGAGTAGCCATTACAACAATTTGCACCAAAAGAAAGAATACACCAAACTAATAAAACTAAAACCTTCAAAAAATCAACCACTGCAGCCTACATCCAAAAAAATATCACTCAAGAAAAAAAAGACTGAATATGTATCGAAGTCTAAAAAAAAATTGCAATAAAAAACTAATCACCTTTGCAAATAACCCACAATCCTCACTAGAAGAAATAGTTTGATCTGCGCATGCAAGAGATAACCAACACCACTACAAGCCTTAACTCATGCAATAATTAGAGTGTAGGGAAATAAAAGGGCTAGTTTTTCCCAATTTCTCACCAATGTGGGATAAATGTTCCCCAAAAAAACAACCTCAAAAAAAACTTTGGGCCCACTTCCTCTTTGGATACACAGCAATTAGAAGCCCTAAATATTTAGGGAAAATTTTTATAAAGTATAAAGTTTGACCTCCAATGTACAAATCGAGCCTTCAAAAAAATACCATGGCCTCTAAAACTATAAAACCACGCCAGGTATAGAGATCTCCATGGGTTCTTATCATCCCTCAACCGCTCTGTTCACTAAAATGCACCAACACTTCCACATGTCACAAAGATCTCACAGCTCCACAATCAATCAACCCGCACATAGGTGTTGCTTTCCTTCAAAAAATGCATAGGGGTCTTTATTTAGCAACCACTGATTTTAAAGGAAAACTTAATTGGTGTCATCCAGATTTCAATCACACCCTCCAATGAACTGATCGCAACCTCTTCACAAGATTTTCATGACTTCTAATGGGTATAGTCATGCCCTCTCAATAATGAATTCAGGTTGCCTCAACAGAAAACTCAATGCCACTGTAGAGAAAATTTTCCTTTGTAGATTCAACCTTTGTAGATGATTCAACTGCCCCAAAATGTGGGAAAAAAAAAACACTGCCTCCAATAGAATATTTTTGGCCTCTTCAAAAAAAAATCATGCCTCTTCACTTCGCAACTTTTCAAATGAAATTCACGGCTCCACAACTATAGGGGCCAAAGATGAACATTTTTCTGAATGTATTCCAACACTAGTTTGGAAAAAAATGAATATCAATTCAGATCTCAAAAAACTTCTAATGAAAACTCTCAAGGGAAGGAGGGTGGAATGGTTAGCTCTGGTATCATGCTGGTGGAAACCACTGAGCCCAGGATCACCATCTGTGATATAAATCTTCACAATGTGAAAGAAGCAACACACTATTTCACCATGAGTGAATGAATAAATTGAGATGAATAATAATGTACAAAACCTTGCTTATAAAGGAAAGATGCAAGTTGGTAAAACAAATAACCAACAATAAGTAATAAAACTATATGCATCTAAATAATTAATATCTAATTATATTTTCCTAAGTAAAACTTAAGCATAGTAAATGGTAAAAACCATTTACTCCAACACATTCATGCACTTGATTGTACAAATGAAGACATGAAGATCTTGACTAAGTATCATTTTTATACTAGTGATGATCACACATATTTAATAGAGTTTTTGCAATGTTTATTTTATATTTTATAAAAAAAATTGGATTGTAGGAACATCACATTTGGTCAACATATCATATGGCTGGAATATTTTGTATGACAATTCAAGAAATCATAGATTTTTAACTAGTTGAGGATTCATAAGATGAGTGGTGTTCAACATATATCTAGAATTTATTAGAGGTCGAGATAGAAAGCGAGAGAATTAGGGTGTCAAAGTATATATTAAATGAACCTTAGCATTAGAAGATTTCATATAGAAAGACACTGTAAGGTTGAAAAATATAGCATTTATTATCAAATGGTGTAATGCCATAATGGGTCTAAGTAATTAAGGTAAGTCTACAGTTTGTAAATTTTTTCAATTGGTAGATGAAGCTAACATTGAAAAATATGAGGATTGTTGCGCATTGACAAGATTGAGTGAGGTCCACTCTTTTAGAAGCTCAAATTTAGGTCCATGGACTATTTATACAATGAATATGGTTTTCTTTTGTTCTCCATGTACGAATATTACTTGGAATAAGTGTGATTCAAAAGAGTGGGTTGATGAATGGTGTGCTATACTTTTAAACCCACTTGAGATGAATTGAATTTAAAGAGAACTATAACTCATGGAGATGGAATCATTAGCTGAATTTGACCATATTTTTTTATCTACTTTAACTAGGTTTTATAGTTGTGGGTGAGTGCAGGATCATGGGGGTCCAAAAAGTGGCAATATGACAAAAAGTGGTTGATGAATTTTTTTCCAAATTTCATAAAATAAAAAGGGTTTATTGAGAAAATTATCAACTTTCCAAAAATATAAGATATTCCTTATTTTGAATTTAATAGATACTTATTATTGATATTTTACATGCATTATGATTATAGTCTCGATTGATAGGTTGATTGAAAAACATCTATAATTCTCAAACGATTTCACATTTTTTAAATCTAAAAGATGCAACACATTCTATGCTTCCCATACTATACAATAAAAATAAAAAAAAGTTTGAATTTCATAAATTTTTGACCAAGTTACGGTGGTTAGACAAACAAGTTTTAATATTTTTAAAAAGTTCTAATAAAAAATTCATAACTAATTATTTACTTGCAAAAAAGTCACAAAAAAATGACACATTTGAGCATATGTCCTCTACTTATAATGAAAGTTTCATAAAAATATTTTTATTCTTGTACTTAGGATGGTTAGACATACACCTATTTTATTTTATTTTCCTAAAAATTTAGTACAACTACATTGAAACTTCAAATTTTCACCAAATAGATTTACTTTTTTTCAAAAAAGGACTAGTATAGATTAAAAACTACATTCAATTTGCTACAAATTATATTCTTACATATTTTTCAAATGATGTTAATAACCTATTCAAAATTTTATGTGAAGTTTCCTAACTCTATTTTTTTGAATTTTCATTGCCGCTTAAGGGCCTAGTTTGGACCCCCATGATCCTGCACTGACCCTTGCATAATTTAATAAAATTTAATATTTTATCTTATTTTTTGTATTTCTACATCATTTACTAAATTCATCTTATTAAATGTGTATAACAATATATGTCATATTTTTGTAGCTATTTTAGATGAAATAATGGAGGAAAAGATTATTATTTTTTTCATTGTGTTGATGAAAAACTAAATTGGGTGCCCCTTCCATAGATGGAGAAGAAAATAAGTATCATATAGGATTAGTGGTTATTACTAAAACATGGCTTACAAGTTACCTAATGAAGAATTTTGATGTGTGTTTATTCAAGGAATTTGACACACATAAGAAGACTCTTCATTATGTTAAACTTGTTGTGGCATCAAATGTTCAGTTTATCATATAAAGGAGTAGACCATTCAATAAAAACTTGTGGAAAGTTCATGTGTGTGACCACAAGGAAATAATACACAAAAAATATTAGAGAAGATCCACATGGCTTGTAGGATTGAATTGGTTGAATCAATCTCATATTTTACATAGTTTTTAAGTATGATTTGTACTTTTTGATTTATTTAATCATGTTATTGACTTCTTAAATATATGATAGTGGTGCCAAAAAATCTTTCACCTTCTCATGGTTGCTCCTAAGCTTTTGTTTTGATTTTTTGACAGTCTTATTCTTTTGGTTGTACATGAAAGGAGGGTAATGAAGGTAAGATGTTGATCTAGCCATGGGGATTCTTGACGATCTTAAAACTTCATACCTATACCTTGTTATACCTAGAAAAAAAAAGCTATCTAGAAATAGCCTAATTGATGTAGAGTAACAAAACTGATCCTAGATCTTCTAGGTTAACTAGGATTAACATCTTTTCACTTTGTCTCTACTTTTAAATACAAACCAACTAGGGTTTTATGATTGGATTATTACCACAACGGAGAGCCAATGTAATAGGGTTTTTTTTCTCTTGAGTTGCAAAGATGAAAATTTCTATGTGTGTTTTAACAAGCCTATTTGGCATAAACCATAGATCTAAAAATGTAATTTATCACATGAAAAAAATAAAAATTTACATAATAGTTGCAAATTTGCAAGGGAGATACGAAGAGGAACGTATGACTGAAATTTGATCCTAAATTGTAGGGATAGAGACGTGGGTGCCCTAGACTAGACAAATTACCTTTTCTAAATCTTCAAATCTCAAATGTTGTGTTATAGTTTACATTATGTTTCATGTGACATGCTCTTTATGAAACTTCCAAATTTTTCCCACACACATGAAAAGAAGGGGAAAGGTTGTGTTATATAAGGGCTTTCCTAATTCAAACCTTATTTTGGTATTTCTACATCCACATAAAAAAAATGGTGATAATCAAGAGAGTGTGGCCTTGGTTAGGCATAGGCCAAACAATAATAATAATTGACTAAAATAAAATTCTAAATGAAAATTTTACCTTGTATAAAATCCTTGATGAAGTGATGCCACACCACAAGTTGCCAAAAAAATTTCTTGATGAATGATTGAATGACCTAAATAATTTTAATAGGTTAGGACACCAAACATAAAAGACTAATGTAGGTAGTATGTATAGAATAAATCAATGCATCTTCATAATTTGATCATAATAGCTCCTTATTCATAATTATCTCTTCTAATGTTCAAATATGTATCTTGATTAATATTTTCAAACATAGGTCAACCTAGGATTATTTTAATTCTCCAAAGACTAATGGAGACGAGAAAACAACACTCTCACACAACTCCCAAATTCTAGATTACAAACGACTCATAAAAATGATTAAACCAAAATTGACAATAACTTGTGTCAATTGAATCAATTTACAATTGTATAATTATAAACACCAATTTTGGAAAAAATTAAAATAAATCTATTATTTTGATTTCATGAAAATTACATTGCATGTTTAGGCAACTCCTTAGTCACTCAGTGCTATCCAAATCTCCATCTCATCTTCTTTGGTCTTGATTTTAATTCTCTAATGCATTCCAATTGTGATGTCACTCAAACAACAAATAACCACTTATCCTCTTGGGCTTAGCTTAGATCCTTTTTGATACACACTTTAACCACCCATTACACACCAAATTCTCCTACATTTATGCACCCTTAGATTAATACCAAGTTCATATGTGTCACGACATTCTACCTCTTCAACTATTCCTCTCGTGGTTGATAGGCTTAATGTCTTTGTATTCCTACCACCACCCACCCTCCATACACCATGATAAACCTTAAATTTCCTTTGAGTGCATGCCTTTTCTCTCTAGAAACTTCTTTCTGACTCATAGACTTCCATTCACTTAGGCACAGGTTCACATTACCTAAGTGTAGGGAATAATCAATTTCACCAAACTGTGGGTAGGATGGTGTTCCTCCATACTCAACTATTCTACAACACTGATATTGTTTCCTTAGAGGTGCTTTGCCCTTGTGCTCTTATTGTGACTTGTACCTACACATTCCTCTCATTCTCCTATGCTTCCATTCTTCTATTTCACTTGAATATGCAAATGGATGATACGAGTTTCCTTTCATGGATTTTTATCTCTGTTCATTTAAAATTTTCCTCTCCCTTTTATTATTTCCTATGATGATGTATTTGTATTCTTTTCTTTATGATATCTTTACCATGCTACTCCATGGTACCTCCACTTCTAACAAATTCTCTCTCTCAATGTAACGTGATGTATTTTCATGATATGAGGTGGCCTAGGTATGTTATAATGCAACAAATGAGCTTATCTTATCCATCCATTGCCACTTACATGTGGCTTGAACCCTATTTTCTTTGTTGCACACTCCTATTCATTTTCCAATCTCTTGCACAACACCCCCTCCACTATTATTCCACTTCTATCCTCTTTCCTTGACCCCTATCACATGACCCTCTAATCTGTAATACATGTGTTGATCTTATCCACTAGTATTAGCTGTAATTGTATTTGACAATTCAAAGTCCACCTTCATCCTTCCTTTGGATGCGCAGGAGATTGATCTCCTTGGCATGGATTTTCTGCCTATGTAGTCAGGTATGTACAGGATCATCATGGAAAAAATAGGCCCTTAAGTGGCAAAAAATTCAAAAAAATTAGAGTTAGGAAACTTGACATAAAAATTTGAATAAACTATATATATTATTTTTAAAATATGTAAGAATAGAATCTATAGAAAATTGAAAGTAGATTCTAAACTACTAGGTTTATTTAAAAAGTTATTTGGTGAAAATTTGAAATTTCAATGCAGTAGTACTTAAATTTCAGGGAAAAAATAAGGAGGTGTCTATCTGACCACCCTAACCACAATAAAATCATAATATTTTTTTATAATATTTTAGATATAAGTAGAGGAATCATGTCCAGATGTGATGCATTATTTTTGTAATTTTTCTAGGTAAATAATTAATTATGAATATTTTATTACAACTTTTAAAAATATAAAAACTCGTATGTCTGGTCACCTTAACTTGGTCAAAACTTTATGAAATTCAATTTTTATTTTTTTAATCCTATAGTATGCAAAGCATAGAATGTGACGCATGTTTCAGATTCAAAGAATGTGACATCATTTGAAAGCTATAGATGTCTTTCAATCAGCCTATCAATCAGGACTTTAGTCATAATTCAAATAGAAAATGAATAATAATTATTTATTAAATTCAAAGTAAAGCATAATTTATATTGGTGGAAATTTGAGAATCTCCTTTAAAACCCTTTTCGTTTCATCAATTTTGGGTTAAAAAAAGTCGTCAGCCACATACCCTACACATACCCATCATATCGCCACTTTTTTGCCCATCATGATCTTGCACATACCCATTAATTATCTTCAAAATGGTTTTTATGAAGAGGTGAATTATTATTTTGAACATTTGGGGGTGAATTATCATGATCTTGCACATACCCATTAATTATTTTTATTTTTTTTAATGTCAAATTTGTATTAAATATTTAGATTTAATTAGTTTTTTAATTAAATTTTGTTTAATTTTTAGGAGATGATAATTCACCCCCAAATGTTCAAAATCATAATTCACCTCTTCATAAAAACCATTTTGAAGATAAACCACAACAAACACCTCCTATAATCCCTTTTCATCCTCCAAGAACACAACAAAACATACTAGGGTAAATTTAAAATAATAGAAAAGAACTTGAGGAGTTAATTGCAAGGTTGAAATATCTTGTAGGTACAAACTCCCATAGGATCACCCTTTCTCAATCACTACAATCCATTATGTCTCATGTAGAATGAGAATGAAAAAATAAATGTCTGGTCTGACTAGAGGGAACGACAAAAACAATTTTATGTAGAAAAACTATCATTGTATGAATAGGTTAAAGAAAAAATTGAAATCTTACTTGTGTGCACTCTTCACTGATAAATGAACACTAAAGGGAATTCCACTTCACACCTAGCTTCCACATTTTCCTGAACCATGCCCAATAATCTCTGCCAAATTTGTTGCACCAGCCTCTGTTCTCCATGAAATATCTTTCGATTGCATTCCAACCAAATCTGCCACAATAAGAAGATCGGCCCCACAAACCACACCTCCTACAAAAAGGAGGCCACAGAAGGGGGTCGACCCATCCCCTACCAAAATTCAATCAAGGAAGAAGCATGAACACAAGGATTTTTCCAAACACCCCACCAAAAATGCCAAAGCTGAAGGGCAAAAGAGCAACGAAAAAACAAGTGAGTAGAGTCCTCCTCATTAGCCCCACACAAAACACAAATAGAAGGACCCTGGAAACCTCTCTTTCGAATGTTATCCTAGATCAAACACTTATTCTAGGCCAACATCCAAACAAAGCAATTACATTTTGGGCAAGAGAGCTTGTTCCAGACCTTCTTCCAGTACTGAATTTCAGGCCCAGCCAACTTGTGAGGCAATAGCACACTATAACCAGAGGTCATAGTATAGGTCCCCTTAGGATTGGGGGACCAGGCAAGCACGTCATCATCTCAAAGAGAGCTACATTTTTGACTGGAGAGGATACTTTGCAGCACCACACAATCCTCCTACAAACCAACATTTGGCCATTCATCCAGGGACTTCCATTTGGCCACCTCCATCTGACCACAGAAGGAATAGGAATTAAAATCACTCACCCACGACCAACCAGCCTCAAGAAATTTCTGGTATAGATTCAACAAATTGGGAAATTGAGAGGTGATGGGAGGAAAACCATCCCAAGAATCTGACCAGAACTGGACCTTAGTCCCCTTCTTGCAGATCCAAAATAATCCTTCCTTAATAAGAAAAACCCCTTTTTTGAGGGTGCCCCATATCACAGAGCCCTTCCCCACTAGGGGGTACCTAGAAATATCGGGCTAAGGGATCCCTGGGAGATACTTCTGAGAAAGAACCCTGGCCCAACTCTTATCTTGCTCGTTACACCACTGCCAATACAGTTTTGCAACCAGTGCCTCCTAAGTCAATGTTGACTATCTCAAACCAAGTCAACCATATTATTTCAGACTACAAACAACCTCCCATCTAACCAGACTCCATTTGGAGGACTCCAAGCAACCAGCCCATAAAAATTTTCTCGCAACATAATCAAGGTCCTTAAGAAAGCCCATAGGGGCAGCCTGGAGCATGCCTCTATAAATGGGCAGAGCCTGCACCACTGACTTAATCAACTGGACACAACCAGCAAAGGATAACCATCGATGAGTCTAGTGATTAACTTTCGCCTAAAATTTATCCAAAATAATCTGCCAAGACTCCCTAGGCAGTCTACACACCGAGATAGGAATGCCAAGGTAAGTTAATGGGAGAGTCCCGATCTGAAATCTCAAAGTTTGGGCAACCCTCTGCTGAATGGGGCCCAGAGTGTTGAAGAAGAAAATGGAATACTTTCCCTCATTAATCTGTTGACCAGAGGCAACCAGGTAAACATCCAACACTCTTCGTAAATTAGAAGTCTCTCGCATTGTAGCCATCCCCATCAAAGCAGTATCATCCACAAATTGCAAGTGAGTTTGTGGAGGTAAGGTGCCACCCCACTTCCAACCCTGAATGAGACCAGACTCCACACTCTGTTTAATCCATCTCCCCAAACCTTCAGCCAAAAGAATAAACAAGTAAGGGGAAAGAGGGTCTCCCTAATGAAGCCCCCTTGAAGCACCAAATAACTTAGAGTGACTCCCATTGATAAGCACAGAGAAAGAGACTGAAGTAACACAACTCAAAACCTATTGAATCCATTCTTCAGCAAAACCAAAAGCACTAAGAACCCGCCAAAGGAAGGACCACCTGACTCTGTCATAAGCCTTAGCCATGTCCAATTTGATAAACATCACTTTTTCTTTAGAGTTAGCCATAGAATGGATGACCTCAGTTGCAATAACAATCCCATCCAGAATTTGCCTACCAGTAACAAAACCACTTTGTTCCTCAGAGATCAGCTCCTCAAGCCCCTTTTTCAACCTATCAACAATAAGTTTAGAAATAATTTTATAAATTACGTTGCATAAAGAAATGGGCCAAAATTGGCTTAACCTATCTACCCCCTCACTCTTGGGAATAAGAGCCAGAAAGGTAGCATTTAGAGCCCTTAGCATCTGCTTATTTTGTTGAGATTCATGAACCACTGCTAGGAGGTCAAGTTTGATGATATACCAGAATTCTTGAAAAAACTCAATCAAGAATCCATTTGGACCAGGCACCTTCCCTTTCTTCATATTGAAAACAATCCCTTCAAGCTCTTCAAGTGAGATATCACTCATGAGTTGTTGATTCAAATCTCCAGACATGAGAGAGGGGATACAAGAAAGAATCTGCGCTTCCTCAGGAGACCCCCCTTGTGAGTCCTCCCTAAAAAGAGATTCAAAATACTTCACCGCCTCCCTTGAGATTTCTGGGAAGGAGGAAAGATGGTCTCCCCTGTCATTCACCAGACCAAAGATAGAATTACCATGTCACCTGGCTTTCACAGAATTGAAGAAGAAAGCTATATTTTTATCCCCTTCTTGAAGCCACTCAATGCAAGCCTTCTATTTCCAATACATTTCCTCTCGCAACTCCCATTCTTCAAGAGTTTTCATAGCCCGAGCCTCATCCTGAAGCAACTCAGCTGTCACCCCATCCTCCCTTAACCTCCTCATGATACCATCCAAATCTTCCTGAGCCATCGCCTTTGCATGAAAGACATTCCCAAAGTACTGACGATTCCACCGTTTGATCTCATATTTAACATATTGAAGTAACTTAGCAAATGAATACATTGTTGTACCATAAGCTAGTCTACCTTTCTTCCACCAGTCAGTCACAAAGGCCTTCAAAGAAGGGTCTCACAGCCACATGAGTTGGAACCTAAAAGAGGGCATACGAGGCACACAAGTTGATTGAGTAGCAAGCTTAATAGGCCAGTGGTCAGATCCTCTCCAATCCAAGATCTCAGAGCAAGATGACCACATCCCTCCAACCCAGTAACAGGAAACCAGAAAACAATCTAATATTTCTGCAATGCAGAAATCACCAACCGGACGATTGTTCTAGGTGAACTAACCATTGTTGGGTTTAATATCAAAAAGATTCAAGGTATTGATATTGTCACGAAGCAGCAGCGCAGAGGGCTCCAACCTTCCAGTACCCCTTCACTTCTCAGTCAACTCACAAATAGCATTAAAATCTCCAACCAAAATCCATGGATGAAAAGGCGTCATGCTACGGATAAGCCTGATATGGGACCACAGACCTTGTTTACCTCAAAAATCTGTAGGAGCATAAATATTAGAAAAGAGAATGACTTCCCTTGTCTCAAAACTAATAGCAATCATAGACATAGAGGATTTAGAAGAAATCCACCAAAGAGGTCAAATTCTCCATGGATTCCATAAACAAGCTAGACCCCCAGAAGCTCCATGAGCTCCAATGCAATGGCACTCCCTGGTCCTCCACAACCTAGGTGCCAAGCCTTGCATATTCTCAACAGATAACTTAGTCTGCTGCAAAAAGAAGACATCAGGACCTTGACTTCTGACTCAATCATGGACCACTTTTTGTCTAGGGCCGTTGTTCAAGCCCCGTACAGTCCATGACAGAACAATCATTTCAAGGGGCTTGAAAAAAGAGAATCCAAAGTCTTTATTGACCCTGACTCCACCAAATTCTCACCTGCTAGTTTAATCTTTTCCACATCCTTTTTTCTGCCAGGTTTAGCAAATTTCTCTACCTCGCCCTTCTTAATATCCTTCTACATGATGCCCAATTTGGGAGGAGGCTTGGTCTTCTTAGTCGGGTCCGAACCAGTGTTCTGCCCAGGAATAGGAGAATCCACACCAACTGTTGTAACAATGGCCAAGGGAGCATGCACCTTAGAAACCACCATCTGTTGATTAGCTTCCATGTGCAGACTAACATCCCTTTGTGGATCCATAGAAGAATCAAGAACAAGATCCTCCTGAGCTAAGCCCTCAATCCCCTGATCCAGGTTGATCAAGCCCGGGTTCACCTCATGTTGGCTGAGCTCATCCAAAACCTAAAATCTGTTAAAGGTACCTTCATCTTGCCTTTCTTTAAAAGGCCTCTTTTGACCCCTGTTCTGATTTTGAGCCTTGACCGGAGCATAACCATTAGAAGCACCTACCTCATCAGGAGAAATGTTCTTCCCCTTATCTATTTCAGGAAGATTGCTAGTAGGTTGTGAAGGATGGGACTCCACAGGCTTATACCTTGGACATCTTTGCTGCAAATGGCCATATTCTCGACAAAGCCGACAACAAAAAGGAAGAGTTTCGTAGTCCAAATGTTGCACCCAAGAATAAGATCCTGCACACATATCTATTGCATCGGGTAAAGGCCTACTTAAATCAATCTCAACACAAATGCATGCAAAAGTCATTACCTTTTTACCCAAAGTTTGCGGTGAAGTCCCAACTGGTTTTCCAAGCACTGAGGCCAACAGGTGCAACACATCCTCTCGACAGCATTCCACTGGGAACCTAGGTAAATGAACCCACACCAGGACCTGATTTGGGAGCTCCTTAGTGGGGTTAAACCCTACATGCCATGGCTTGATAAACAACCCTACCTTATTATGAAAATAAGGGCCTCCCTCAAATACCCTATTGCAATCAGCAATGCAATTAAAAGTAACCATGAAATAATTGTTCGCCAACAACATTAACTCCATTTCCCCCTCCGACTCCCATGTCTTCCGAGCCCAAAGCTCCAAAAAATGCAAGGAAACCCTCATCCCCAAAAACTTACAATATAAGGAGTGATTTGAATAATATTCAATATCTTCAGCAATCATTTCAGACGACACAACCAGTCTTGGCCTTTCTTTGCACTGTTCAAGACAACTGTTAATTTTCGTGATCCACACACCATTAGACAACCCCGAATGAGCAATCCCAATGTTCAGAGCAAACAAATTGTTATCAAAGGTCTTCATCCCTTGACTTGAAAATTTTGAGCCTATTGCTTCCTGAAAATCCAAGCTAGGGCCCCCCATAGATGTCTCACCCTTCGAGAAGGCCATCACGCCAAAGACAATAGACACTATCTTGAACAAAAGTGGGTGGGGGAATCCTCCCCACTCCCTTCCTCTAAGCACCGTACCAACAGTCACACCACAAAGCCTCCCCACCCACATAGGAGAAAGAAGATTCGAGCACCGTAGAAAGGAACCCAACCTGCTCACAACCTACTAACCAAAAAATGCACACACCCCCTCCTTGCACCACCACCATGCACTTAGAGTGCAGCAGACCCACCACCAAAGTGATCTCCCCACACTAGGCTCAAAGGAAATCCCGCAGAAAGCAGGAACAGGCCAGAAGCACAACACGCGCCCCAGGACACACCACAGTTGAAGAAGCTACCAAACCCCCAGAAATGCAAGAAGAATCCCCCCCCTAGACATCGCAGAGCCAGAAAGATGCCAAAATGAGCTAGGGCTCGGATGCCCTAGCTTGGCTTGCGAAAACGAAGACTCGAACCATTCAGAAGTCCCTCCACGCCGACGCAGAGTTTTTTCACCAAAAACCCTTAACCTTCTCATGGTTTCTCCTAAGGTTTTGTTTTGATTTTTTGACAGTCTTATTCTTTTGGTTGTACATGAAACGAGGGTAATCAAGGTAAGATGTTGATCTAGCCATGGGGATTCTTGATGATCTTAAAAACTTCATACCTATACCTTGTTATACCTAGAAAAAAAAAGCTATCTAGAAATAGTCTAATTGATGTAGAGTAACAAAAGTGATCCTAGATCCTCTAGGTTATCTAGGATTAACATCTTTTCACTTTGTCTCCACTTTTAAATACAAAGAAACTAGGTTTTTATGATTGGATTATTGCCACAACGGAGAGCCAATGTAATAGGGTTTTCTTTCTCTTGAGTTGCAAAGATGAAAAGTTCTATGTGTGTTTTAACAAGCCTATTTGACATAAACCATAGATATAAAAATGTAATTTATCACATGAAAAAAATAAAAATTTACATAATAGTTGCAAATTTGCAAGGGAGATACAAAGAGGAATCTATGACTGAAATTTGATCCTAAATTGTAGGGATAGAGACGTGGGTGCCCTAGACTAGACAAATTACCTTTTCTAAATCTTCAAATCTCAAATGTTGTGTTATAGTTTACATTATGTTTCATGTGACATGCTCTTTATGAAACTTCCAGATTTTTCCTACACACATGAAAAGAAGGGGAAAGGTTGTGTTATATAAGGGGTTTCCTAATTCAAACCTTATTTAGGTATTTCTACATCCACATAAAAAAAATGATGATAATCAAGAGAGTGTGGCCTTGGTTAGGCATAGGGCAAACAATAATAATAATTGACTAAAATAAAATTCTAAATGAAAATTTTACCTTGTATAAAATCCTTGATGAAGTGATGCCACACCACAAGTTGCCAAAAAAATTTCTTGATGAATGATTGAATGACCTAAAAAAATTTAATAGGTTAGTACACGAAACATAAAAGATTGATGTAGGTAGTATGTACAGAATAAATCAATGCATCTTCATAATTTGATCATAATAGCTCCTTATTCATAATTATCTCTTCTAATGTTCAAATATGTATCTTGATTAATATTTTCAAACATAGGTCAACCTAGGATTATTTTAATTCTCCAAAGACTAATGGAGACGAGAATACAACACTCTCACACAACTCCCAAATTCTAGATTACAAATGACTCATAAAAATGATTAAACCAAAATTGGCAATAACTTGTGTCAATTGAATCGATTTACAATTGTATAATTATAAACACCAATTTTGGAAATCTATTTTTTTGATTTCATGAAAATTACATTGCATGTTTAGGAAACTCCTTAGTCACTCATTGCTATCCAAATCTCCATCCCATCTTCTTTGGTCTTGATTTTAATTCTCTAATGCATTCCAATTGTGATGTCACTCAAACAAAAAATAACCACTTATCCTCTTGGGCTTAGCTTAGATCCTTTTTGATACACACTTTAACCACCCATTACACACCAAATTCTCCTGCATTTCTGCACCCTTAGATTAATACCAAGTTCATATGTGTCACGACATTCTACCTCTTCAACTATTCCTCTCGTGGTTGATAGGCTTAATGTCTTTGTCTTCCTACCACCACCCGCCCTCCATACACCATGCTAAACCTTAAATTTCCTTTGAGTGCATGCCTTTTCTCTCTAGAAACTTCTTTCTGACTCATAGATTTCCATTCACTTAGGCACGGGTTCACATTACCTAAGTGTAGGGAATAATCAATTTCACCAAAGTGTGGGTAGAATGGTGTTCCTCCATACTCAACTATTCTACAACACTGACATTGTTTCCTTAGAGGTGCTTTGCCCTTGTGCTCTTATTGTGACTTGTACCTGCACATTCCTCTCATTCTCCTATGCTTCCATTCTTCTATTTCACTTGAATATGCAAATGGATGATACGAGTTTCCTTTCATGGATTTTTATCTCTGTTCATTTAAAATTTTCCTCTCTTCCTTCTATTATTTCCTATGATGATGTATGTGTATTCTTTTCTTTATGGTCTCTTGACCATGCTACTCCATGGTACCTCCACTTCTAACAAATTATCTCTCTCAATGCAACGTGATGTATTTTCATGATATGGGGTGGCCTAGGTATGTTATAATGCAACAAATGAGCTTATCTTATCCATCCATTTCCACTTACATGTGGCTTGAACCCTATTTTATTTGTTGCACACTCCTATTCATTTTCCAATCTCTTGAACAACACCCCCTCCACTATTATTCGACCTCTATCCTCTTTCCTTGACACATATCACACGGCCCTCTAATCTGCAATACATGTGTTGATCTTATACACTAGTATTAACTATAATTGTATTTGACAATTCAAAGTCCACCTTCATCCTTCCTTTGGATACGCAGGAGATTGATCTCCTTGGCATGGACTTTTTGCCTATGTAGTTGGGTATGTGCAGGATGATCATGGAAAAAATAGGCCCTTAAGTGGCAAAAAATTCAGAAAAATTAGAGTTAGGCAACTTCACATAAAAATTTGAATAAGTTATCTATATTATTTTTAAAATATGTAAGAATAGAATCTATAGAAAATTGAAAGTAGATTCTAAACTACTAGGTTTTTTTTTTTTTTTTTTTGGTGAAAATTTGAAATTTCAATGCAGTAGTACTTAAATTTCAAGGAAAAAAGTAGGTGTAGTGTCTGACCACCCTAACCACAATAAAATGATAATATTTTTTAGAATATTTTAGATATAAGTAGAGGACTCATGTCCAGATGTGATGCATATTTTTTGTTTTTTCTAGGTAAATAATTAATTATGAATATTTTATTACAACTTTTCAAAAATATAAAACTCATGTATGTCCGATCACCTTAACTTGGTCAAAACTTCATGAAATTTAGTTTTTATTTTTAATCCTATATTATGCAAAGCATAGAATGTGACACATGTTTCAGATTCAAAAAATGTGACATCATTTGAAAGCTATAGATGTCTTTCAATTAGCCTATCAATCAGACTTTAGTCATAATTCAAATAGAAAATGAATAATAATTATTTATTAAATTCAAAGTAAAGCATAATTTATATTGGTGGAAATTTGAGAATCTCCTTTAAAACCCTTTCATTTCATCAATTTTGGGTTAAAAAAAGTCGTCAACCACATACCCTACACATACCCATCATATTGCCACTTTTTGGCCCATCATGATCTTGCACATACCCATTAATTATTTTTATTTTTTTTAATGTCAAATTTGTATTAAATAGGTAGATTTAATTAGTTTTTTAATTAAATTTTGTTTAACTTTTAGGAGATGATAATTCACCCCCAAATGTTCAAAATCATAATTCACCTCTTCATAAAAACCATTTTGAAGATAAACCACAACAAACACCTCCTATAATTCCTTTTCATCCTCCAAGAACACAACAAAACATACTAGGGTAAATTTAAAATAATAGAAAAGAACTTGAGGAGTTAATTGCAAGGTTGAAATATCTTGTAGGGAAAAACTCCCATAGGATCACCCTTTCTCAATCACTACAATCCATTGTGTCTCATGTAGAATGAGAATGAAAAAATAAATGTCTGGTTTGACTAGAGAGAACGATAAAAACAATTTCATGTAGAAAAACTATCATTGTATGAATAGGTTAAAGAAAAAATTGAAATCTTACTTGTGTGCACTCTTCACTGATCCATGAACCAATCAAACCTTGCATAGTGCATACAAGAGGTTCCTATATTTTGGTGTCACCACCAAGGAATAAAGAACAATTTTTGGGATAGGTGGTGGATGGTTTTTGACAATCCTCCATGCAATAACTATAAGGTACCACAACACCTTTTGAGTAAACTCTATTGTGAGTTTATCTTCAATCATATCCCAAATTACTTTGACATGTGGGAGTTCCAAGGTAGAGGTGGGGGCTTTGCACAAGATGGAGTGGAGGCACAACTTGACCCAAACCAGGAATTGAGACCAATGGATAGACCATAGTACGATCATATGACTATCCTTTCAATTATGAATGAGTGTATTGAGTTGGAGACCTCAAATTTGATTAGATCACTCACTCAGACCCTTATACATCATACTAGGCCTCTAATATAGGGTGATGAAAGTGTGTCTTCTAGGAATTGAGTTCCACCTCATATATGTCATTCTTGTGGGTCTCTATGTATATTTATGATCCCAAGGATATTCAAGATGCATGTGCCTAAGATACATCTAAAGTAGATCAGATGGTCATGATAAAAGCTCTATTGAGTGATACATTTGTCTTTGATAGTCAAGTAAATATCAACAAGTTCATTTAATTTAATTTATTAAATTTTAGTTTTAGATCTAAGATTAACTAAATTATTAGAATTATTATAATGAAATTTTAGGGTCGTATTATTCACCCTACTTGTAGTAGTCCACCTCCCTATTACATAATAGTGTTGAATCCAAAGGTATGTAACTAGTAAAGAATTATAAATATTACATGTGAATAGTTGAACCATATATAAATGGTATTCTTATAAATCAATTTGGATGTTAAATAGGTTAATGTTGGCCCTTTGACATCAACACCTGGTAGTCAAGGTGCTCATCGAACTTTCACTTGAGTAATATAGAGAATTTTTAATTTTTTAATATAAAAAATATAATATAATGTTAGTTTTGGTAATTGAATAATGTTGTTTCATTTTCAGATGATGCAAATAAATACTCCTCCTAATATTCATATGATAATGGAGCATGGTCTTGCTACAAAAAAAATAGAAAGTTCAATGCCTTTGAGAGAGGCATGAGGTAGATTAAAGTAAATTTCACTTTATATTTGTTCTTTTATTTGTCTATTTTTGAAAAAAAATAATGATATTCATTTGTAGTTTAATTTCTATCTAGATGGTTTCCATGTGGCTGTGTAGCTCTAGATTGTGAGCATGCCCCTTTTTTGGATTAACATAATGACTATTTTGTTATATATCATTCAATAATTCAATATATATATATATATATATATATATATATATATATATATATATATATATATATATATATATATTAATGTCTATACTTTGTATTATATTAGGTGGAGGTCTAGGAAAATTTAAATAGGAAGTTGAGTGAATGAGTTCAAAGGAGACCACCATTATATGCATCTCCATCCTCTCAATAGTCAAAATAATATCATGATCTCTTTCCTTCCCCTAGAGGGAAATGATTATATTAGGGTCCTTTTTTCTATGCCTATATGTCTTTTGTATATATAGTATACTTTTATTGATTTATAATGTTGTATGACTATATGGATTTTTGGTTAATATTATTTTTTTTACCAATGTTTTCCATATTTTCTTTATAAGTGATCAACTAAATAAATGAATAATAAATTGATGCAACTAGGTGATCCTACAATGCTGGTTTACAATTTCCGAGATTTATCCTGATTTTTGTTGAAATCACATATTTTTAGAAAATATAATTATTTAATCCTTGAAAATTTCCATTTAAAGGATTCCAATTGAATAGGGTTTGATCGAACCACCTTAGATCAAACCCCCTTGGATAGAACCCCGCTAGTTTTAAACCATACCTATAACGGAGCTCGTTTACACCTATCAAAATGTTGATAAAAAACCACTTTTGATTGGCCTTTTGGGGGATCAAATGAATTCACTTAAAATTTATTTTAGGTAAGTATGTAGTCCTTATTATAAGCTTCCAAAAAATTATAATTTTAAATAAATCTAATTTTATTATTATATTTATTTTTTATTTCTTGTGAATGTAGGTTTTTCACTTAAAATCAAGCTCTCTATTCTGCACATGTGGAAAAATAGCATAATATCAAAAAAAAATTTGAAAAATATCAATACAATAGATATTGAAGTCCTTGATCCAACAAAAAAAAAAAAATTGAATTTTGATACATACAAAAAAAGTTATGTTGTATATAGTCCTCCTATTTTTGAATTGTAATTGGTTTGACTTTGAAACTTGATTAAGGAAAAAATATTCAATAGAACACTATGAAACCAAATTAAAGCACTAGATATCATAGTTAAAAATCTAAATTCAAAAAAAAAAAATATTATCCTTCATGGAAAAAAAATTATGTTGTATACGGTGAGCATCACTCCTTAAAAATGGTGTTTACTGGAAAAAACTAGTTATTGAAGGAGATGGAAAAAGAAGTGCAATATGATTCCAAAATTTTGAAAAAAAAATTATTTAGAATCTATAGAAAAAATGTCACAAATCACTAGTTTGCATCATCTTCAAATTCCTCATGGTTTAGACACTATAGGTCCCTGAAAGTGAAGATTTAGTTAGAAAATATCAGTTCACTGTCCATTTTGGCCAAAAATTCTAAACTAGTGTTGTGGGATAACCCAACTATAAATGATTAATTTTATCCATATTTGCACTATAAATGATTAATTGAATAAATTGAATAAGTCTCACTTTTACCATGTAATTGATGCAAGCATTAAATAATTTATAATTTATAATTTTCCTCAAACATATTTATAAGGCATGTGAATGAGAGTTTGAAATAGTCAAATTCCTTCTAGGGGCATGGGATATCCTCAAGGCTAGGTTTTTTCATGCATGTTTCATGTCCTAAATATTTTTTTATCTTAATCTGTCACTCCTTTATGTTCTTTCCACTATCATTTCAAAGATATGATTTCCTTGTATTTCATGGAAAACCTTCTAAATTTTGTAACTAATTCATAAAATCATCTTTTTCCTTAATGGTCTTGAAGACTATCCACTATCATTTAACTAATATTTTCACAATACCCTCTATAATCACCTTGGCTACCCTTTATTGAAAAAATAATAGGACATTATCTTTATGTCTGGTCCTTTTCACTCATCTTCTATAGAACCTGAGCTACAAGTGACCCTTTCCCTTTTATCCTTTTGAGCTTATTGAAGCACCACAAGATTTTCTCATACATTTTTACTCATACTTGATTGTCTATTTTCCTTGAACAAGGTCACCATCATGGTTCATACTTTGTGTTGTAATTTACATGTCACTATAACCTTTAGACTATCCTTTTCAACTCAATGATTTTTATCAAATTCTTTGCAATGAGGATATTATATAAGTTTATCTTCTATCCATTCTTAATAAGAAGGTTTCCCTTTGAAAAAAAGACTATATTATGGCCATATAGCACTATCCTTAAGTTCATGGGATTGCCAAGATCTCAAATGACTGTCCTCTTTTTATTTATGTCATTGCCCTCTTCTTGTAAGAGGATTTTCTACTATCATTTCTTACTTGAATTGCTATCCTTTCACTACACTTTTAAGAGGTCTTTAAGCACTACCTCATGTCTCCATGATTTCTTGAATTCTAAGCTCATTATGAATTCCATTGTCAGTATCTTCAAAATATTTTCTTTTATAGTCATATGTCCTTGATATATTCTAATCATTATGTAATAGCTATCCAATCAACTTATGATCTATTGTTATGAATGTCCCTCATGTCTCGAAGGAGTATCATACCTTTTCTAGAACTTTTCTATTCACCAACCCCAATAAGGCTATCATATATGCATATGGAGTCATGTTATACCCATATTAATCTCTCACATGAAACTATTGTCCTTAATAGCTTTGCATCTACCCTTTGATAACATAACAACTATGTCTTTCCTTTTGTGAATTCAATTGTCTATTATTAAATTTTACACTATAATTTGCTAAGGATTTACCATCATTGGAAATATTATCTCAAACTCATCATTATCTACCTATTTAATGATAGGACCGTGTACTATCCATGATAGTGTTTCTTGGTTTTTTATAAAGCCTACAAATCATGGCTATGCCTTATTCATGTAAAAACCTTAGGGTTGTCATCCACCATGGATATAACCACAAAATATTACCATTCCTCAGGCCTAATTTAATACTTTATGACAAGTTCTATGTACATTATCTTTGTGACTTCTCCCTTAGGATCTTTTCTTCTTCTTGGACAACTACCATTTGGACTATAGTATTTTATTTCCCTGCAATCTCATTTTTTTCATTCTTGTAGTGATGGTCTCAATTTTTGGGTTGACTAAAGGATGTAGTTTACATACCACCCTAATTTCATGGGTTATGCTTTTCTTGTGTGATAGAATTTATCATCTTCTATGTCATTTTATTGATTGTGTTTTGTGAAATGATCTCAATGTCATATGAATAGGTTTTTTTTGCTTCGTGAACTATAGGTGTTCATATGACTATCTTCTAGCCCATGCTACATGTTCATGTACATTCTAGTGTCCTTGGTGGAAAAGAAAGTATAGAATACTTGCTTATAGGGTTTGGCACTCTCTTACATGAAGTCCTTTGTTTAGATGTTACTGTTCTATCCTTGATTTGGATACTCATGACTTATGCTTTACGAATTTTGTCATATTCATGTTTAGAAAATAATTTCCCCTTCTCTTATTTTGAAACTATCACATGTAGTTAGAGCCCATTACCATTTTCATCTACGTCCATTTTTAGAGGACTATATGCAATTGCATGGTTGAAGGTAGATGATCTCTGAGAAGCAATGATTTTTTTAGTGGCTAAAATTTTCCATTTGGCTAATAGTTGAAATTTGGGAATCCAGAACTAGCTAACAGTTCAAGCTACAATGTGACATGAATCGCCACATTGTTACAAATTTTTATTATAGTATTTTTTAAATCGCCAAATAATTTATTTTATTAAAAAATTTAACTCAAAAATTCACCACAATATTTGATACATGATTAGATCATATTCACTTAAATAAATTATAGTAGAAATCTATATTAATTCGCTAATAGTATATCATAATTATTAGTTGCTTTAGGACCATATTTCTAATCTTTAGTTTCCACCATTGATTTGTAATATAATCTAATGGCCCTTGTTGTATTCCATGAGGTAAAATGTACCCACGATTTGTTATGCTCATGGGGCCCACAATTTTGGGTCTCATGAGCATTATAGATTGTGGATAAATTTTACCTTATAGATTACAATGAGGGTCATTAAATCAATGATCTAAAAGCAATTTTGAGCCTCATGGGAATTACATATCATTGGTACAATTTACATTATAGAATACAATGAGGGGCATCATATCATATTTTAAAACAATGGTGGAAAGTAAATATTATAGTCTATGACTTCAACCCATCAATGATTTCCACCCTGGGGCCCCTACTTTTCCATGAGAATTATTTTTGATTGGATAGTTCACCATCATAATTAATACATTTTCCTATTATTTTTCAATATTCGCCAAAATTTTCTACAAAATTTTATTAATGTAAAAAAAATCGCCAATATTTTTTTATTTTGTTTTACAAAGGAAATATTCACCAATAGAAATTAATATTTTTTCTTTAAAAAATGAAAGATTCGCCATGATTTTATATCTTTTTTTTAGGGTAGTTTTGTAAAGTTATGACAACTAAGAACCAAACAACCTTTTCTATACATCCTTTCTCTCATTGAAGATGCATTTTCACATGAAAATATCCAAAAGTCATATTTTTTAGTTGCAACTAGAAAAATAATGAATATGGACATTTTAATACCCTTTTCAAGATGGAAAATGAATTCAAAGGTATTAGAATGAGCATAAATCTCTTAGATACCTCCCATCAAAGTTTTAATATAGCCCTATCTACCATGAAGGACTACAAAATCTCATGTAAAGAGACCTATGATGACCAAAAACCCAAAAATGGACCTATTCTTTTTTAACTCAAAATCCCCTCAAAAATAAACTCCCTCTTTAATTCATGCATGTGGACCTTGAAGTGTTAGTAATTGAAGATAACAATATTTCAAATAAGAAATTGTGTTGGTCTAATTTATCTTAGAAGGATTAATATGCTTGGTTGCTAAAATCGGACCCCTATCAGTAGTAATCCACCCACTCCAACATGTTGGCATTGTCAATTTAGCCCCACAAGATGAAGAATGTAAAAACTACTTCCCATTTTTTTATAAAATATAATTGACTTTTTGCAACATTTAAAACATTGTTGCCATGGTGAAACAACATGGAGATATTAAAAATTGAGAGAGGTTATCACGGGGTACCCTATGTGACCTTGTACCTTTAGATGAAACATTTCTACATGTAAACAATTTCTGAGAAATAACCTGCTAAAGTTTTCCACTTTTTAGCACTTAAGGATCTTAAGAGAAAGCATTGAAAAAATATATTCTAGAATGATCGAGCATAATAGGGTGTGAAAAAGGTCATTACCTAGAATAAAACTGCCCATCTAAATGTATTGATATTGTCAATTTGGCCCCACAATGCACAAAATAAAAATTATGCTAGGTCTTGCAACTTTCTCTTCATTTCATTTGACACTTTTTGCAACACATGTGAAAGCTTATAGCCATGGCCAAATGGATTGGAGTTTTTAAATATTGAGATCTTTCATTGTGAAGGGACCCTACATGACCCTATACCTTTAGAAAAAATGTTTCTAGGTTCCATGGTTTTCAAGAAATAGCTCGTCAAAGTTTGCCACTTTTTAGCACTTAGGGCTCTTAAGAGAAAGTTTCAGCATAATATATTCTGGAACGATTGGGCATGATGGGATGAAAAATAGGAATCTTCCTAGTATAAACTCACCCACTCAGATGTGTCAACACTATCATTTTGACCCCACAACACAACAAAATTATCCTAATTTACAACTCTTTTCAATGGATTTGACCCAACATGTGAAAACTTATAGCCATAACCAATATATTGGAGTTTTAAAAATTTGAGGGAGGTTGTTGTAGAGGGACCATACATGACCCTGCACCTTTAGACAAAACATTTCTAGGTACCATGATTTTTAAGAAACAATCTATCAAAGTTTTCCACTTTTTGGCATTTTGGGCTCTTAGGAGAAAGTCCTAACACAATGTGGTTTGGAATGACTAGGCATGCTAGGATGTGAAATAGTAACTTTCCTAGTATAAACCTACCCACCCATATGTGTCAGCACTGTTGGTTTGGCCCCATGACATGGAACAAAAAATATGCTACCTTGTAACTTTCTCTTCAATGCATTTGACGCTTTTTACAACATGTGAAAACTTATAATTTCCATTGCCAAATTGATCGTATTTTTAAAAATTTGAGAGAGGTTACTATGTGGGGACCCTATTTGACCTTGTAACTTTAGAAAAAAAAATTCTAGGTACCATGATTTTCGTGAAACAACCCATCAAAGTTTTCACTTTTTGGCACTTAGGGAGATCTTAAGAGAAAGCGTCAACACAATGTAGTTTGGAATGATCAACCATGCTTTGGTGTGAAATAAAACATTATTTAGCATAAAATTTTCCACTCAGATGTGTTAGCACTATCATTTTAGCCCCACAATGAACAAAACAAAATTTATGTTATCTTAGAACTTTCTCTTCAATGCATTTGATGATTTTTACGTGTGAAAACTTTTCGCCAAGGAAAAATGGATTGGATTTTTATAAATTTGAGAGAGGTTATTATGGAGGGACCTTACATGACCTTGAACCTTCAAAAAAATATTCATAGGTGTAACATTTTTTGAGAAATAACCTATCAAAGTTTTCCACTTTTGGGCACTTAAAGATCTTTAAAGAAAGTGTTAACACAATGTAGTCTTAAATGATTGGGCATGTTGGGGTGTGAAATAGGAAATTTAATAGCATAGAAACACCCACCCAAATATGTCAGCACTGTTAGTTTGGGCTCAATATGCACAAAACAAAAATTATGCTACCTTAAAACTTTCTCTTTAATGTATTTGATGTTTTTTTACAATGTGCAAAATCTTGTTTCCATGGCAAAATAGATTGGATTTTTAAAAATTTGAGAGAGGTTACTATGTGGGAACCCTATGTGACCCTATAACTTTAGACGTTTCTAGGTACCACAATTTCTAAGAAACAACCCATGAAAGTTTACCACTTTTTGGCACTTAGGGCTCTTAAGAGAAAGCATACACAATGTAGTCTAGAATGACCAGGCATGTTAGGGTGTAAAATAAGACCTTAAATAGCATAAAATTGACCACCCAAATTTTTTGACACCATTATTTTAGCCCCATAATGCACAAAAAAAAAATTATGTTATACTGCAACTTTGTCTTCAATGCATTTGACAATTTTTGTAATATGTGAAAAATTGTCATCAGGGCCAAATAGATTGGATTTTTAAAAAAATTGAGAGATTTTATTATGGAGGGAACCTACATGAACTTATAACTTCAAACAAAACATTTATAGGTTCCACTATTTCCAAGAAACAACCTGTCAAAGTTTGTCACTTTTTGGCACTTAGGGCGCTTAAGAGAAAGCATTGATACAATGTAGTCTAAAATGATCAGGCATGATGGGTTATGCAATAGGAAATTTCCTAGCATAAAGCCACCCAAACATAAATTTTGGTACTACTGATTTGGCCCCAAGATGCACAAAACAAAACTTATGCTACTTGGGTATGTGCAGGATCATCAAGGAAAAAATAGGCCCTTAATTGGCAAAAAATTCAAAAAAATCAGAGTTAGGAAACTTGACGTAAAAATTTGAATAATTTATCTATATTATTTCAAAAATATGTAACAATAGAATTTGTAGCAAATTGAATATAGTTTCTAAACTACTAGGTGTTTTTTTTTTTAAATCTATTTGGTGAAGATTTGAAATTTCAATGTAGTAGTTCTTAAATTTTAGGGAAAAAATAAGAAGTAGGTGTCTGTTTGACCATCCTAACCACAATAAAATGATAATATTTTTTTATAAGATTTTAGATATAAGTAGAGGACTCATGTCCTGATGTGATGCATATTTTTAATAATTTTTTCCGGTAAATAATTAATTATGATTTTTTATTACAACTTTTCAAAAATATAAAAACTTGTATGTCGACCACCTTAACTTGGTCAAAACTTCATGATTTTCAAACTTTTTAATCCTATAGTATCGAAACATAGAATGTGAAACATGTTTTGAAGCGAATTCAAAAATGTGATACCATTTGAAAGCTATAGATGTTTTCAATCAACCTATCAATCAATACTTTTAGTCATAATTCAAATAGAAAATGAAAAATAATTATTTATTAAATTCAAAGTAAAGCATAATTTATGTTGGCGGAAAGCTAAGAATCTCCTTTAAAAACCCTTTTCGTTTCATCAATTTTGGGTAAAAAAATTCGTCAACCACATAAGCCTACACATACCCATCATATCACCACTTTTTGGCCCATCATGATCTTGCACATACCACCTTGCAACTTTCTCTTCAATTCATTTGATGCTTTTTGCAAGGTGTAAAAACTTGTTACCATGACCAAATGTATTGAATTTTTAAAATTTGAGAGAGGTTATTTTGAAGGGACCCTACATGACCCTATACCTTTAGATGAAATTTTTCTAGGTGCCACAATTTCTGAGAAACAACTCATCAATGTTTGTCATTTTTTATCATTTAGGGCTCTTAAGAGAAATAATGACATAATGTAGTTTGGAATGATCAGGCATGCTAGGGTGCCAAATAGGACCTTCCCTAGCATAAACCTACCCATATGGATGTGTTGGAACTATCAGTTTGGCCACACAACACACAAAATACAAAGTATGGCTCTTGAAAAAATTTCCTTGAGTTAAGCAACTAAGGGTAGGGGCTAAAAGTTTGCATGAGAGAATTCAAGGACCGTCATGTGGAAATAGGGAAAATATAGTGGAATATGTTTTGCAAGTAAAGAATCTTAGGTACACCCTATTTTTAATGATCTTAACATTAACTTTTTTTGACCTAAGATATTTTACTTATTCTTTGCAAGGCAGGTGTGGATATGAAAAAAAGAATAAATAATTACATGTGATAGTGTCTCAACATTTTGAAAGCATACATATCATGATGAGATTTCTTTTCTAATGATGGTCCCTTCAAATCCTTACTTTAAACACTGATAAAATTTGAGCAAAAGGAACATAGGGTAGATATGAACATCATAATTCATTGAGGACAGAATTAAAGGATGGTTTCTTTGAGTCAAGAAACTAAGGATAGGGTCTTAAATTCTGCATAAGAGTATTCGAGGACAATCATGAGGAAATAGCCCAAATTTTTTAAAAGATTCATCACAGGATAGTCTCCCAATAATGGTCACATATTAGTAATAGAAAAGGCTCCTCTATCTATAAATCTTGAAGATACCTAAAGAAATAATGACATGTATCTATTATCATCAGAGGGTTCTTGCACAATCAACACTTCAAAAAGAGTATTCATCATTCATAAATAGGTCAAAGCTAGTCATCCATGTATGATTATAACCCTTGGAAAGTTACTGATTAAGTGATTATGATAGTCAAAGGAAGACTTCTTGTGAAATGTGTTGGTTGTTTTTAAGAACCAAGCTGATCTTCAGAATTACCTATGGATTTTTCCATTTCCAATATTTAGAAATCTAAAAGGATTGGCCAATGAACAAGTGAAATCTGTGAAACCCAGGAGGGTGATCCCACAATGTATATTCAAAAATCTTGTGCAATTAAAATTTTAAATACATTGTAAGTAATAGATAATTCTCATATAACCACTCAACAACATAGTATATCGGAAAGGTTGGCAACTCTTTTAGCAATACGCTACACTTGGAGCATGAGAATAGTGAAACTCAACATAACATAACTACAATGGTAACTCATTTGAAAAGTTTGTAAATAAAGAGTTATTTGATAATGAATTAACCCAGAGACTGTCTTATGAATAGTTTACTCAAACTAGTGCCTTATCCTAAACAAAGAGTCAATCTTAACCCATGCAATCTAATAAAATTTCTATGCATAGCAACATATAAGCTTCAAAAACACTAAATTATAGCATTCCCCTACTATATTCCTGACCATTACTTCCTTACATATATCCTAACACTTAATTCATATGAGTTAACAACTTCATTCAAGCATTTACACTAATTCTTTGAACTAATAAGCAAGAATGAAATCATACATCCACTAGAAAGAAATGGAGACAAACAAGAAAATCCTTGATTATATTATTCATAACTTCATAGAATAAGTACAGAGGAGAGAAAATGACCATGGAATTTTCACTATTTTGTATTATATTTGCTATCTTTGTTACCAAAATTACATACATAACTATAGACTCAGAACCTATGACAAAACTCAAAATATGCTCTATATTATTTTTAAATTTTAGTGTGTCAATTGCAATACAACGAACCCTATACTTCTAGCCTTGAGTTCCTTCTTATAGAAATGAAGGAGCAAAATAAGCTTCAAGACAGAAAGTACACTTTCACCATTTTACTGGACTATTGTAACATATATTCCCTTTGCAGTTACATTTGCATTCTCAGGTGGTGGGAAACATGTATGAGACAAAAAGTATCCTTATTGATCATTGGAGGTCTGGTCCCACCTTTTGAAAGGCATCTTCAAGCAGTTTTCTCAAAAAGTGCATCCACGCATACAAAGTGAAAATGAAAGAAAGCATGAAAGAGTAAAATAGGAAAGGACATGGAATATATCCACGTCTACAAACTTTTCATTAATTCAAATTGGGGAGAAAGCAATATATTGTCCATGCTTTAGAAAAATCCTAATCTATACTAATTTTAGGCTATGCATTGCACTTCTCCCATCCATTACGCATCATGATTGCAAATTTCAAAAAATAGAATTATAATCACCACCTCACCATTGCACTTAATCCTCCAATCCTTCCAAATATTTTCTCCTCCAGGCCAAGAACTCCTCCTCAATGGTCCAATTGAATTTCATGACATTATTAGCCTTTTTCCTATAAGGAGAATATTTAGTAACAACTTGATTCACTTCCTTATGAAATTTTGCTAGGACAATCTCTGCATGAGCCAACATATCCATGTTCCTCTTTAGTATCTCCAAATCATGCCCCTGGAAAATCAAAGCAGCTTGTTTTGAAATAACATCATTAGTTTCCTTTATATATTCATGTAAAGTCTTGATGCTACCATCATCCCTTAAAATGGATGGGAGAAGACCATGATGTGACTCATGATTTTTTTTAACCAATTCCCTTATCTTGGCCTCCAAATGCTCAAAACTTCCCCTGAATTCCTAAATCTTATTTACAATAGTAATGGTGGGATTAAGTTTCATAGGGTGATTAGCTTCCTACTTGGCTGCAATAAACATCATCCTCAACACCTGTAACCTGGGTATCCATGTCTCCATGAGTGGAATAACCTTCTCCTTATCATTACCAAAATTATTTATAGTAGATTTCATGGAGGAATAACTATCATGAATAGTATTCAATCTATTATTCACCCCTCTATTTAGATGCTCCAAGACTGTGGTGACAATCTTCATATTACTCAGAAAAACTTCCCTATCATGATTGTCACACTTCTCCTTATACTCTTCTATCTACCTAAGCAACTTCTTCCTGTTGAAATCTTTCTCAACTTGTGGTAGCTCTAATGTACTAGGCTCTATCATTGAAATGGGAATAGTTCCCAAGTTATATGGCACAATTTCCCATGAGGAACTTGTTGGTGGGGTATAATCAGTGGGTGCAGCTTCATGTGAAGTAGTAGGATAATCAACATCAGTGTGTTCTTGATTTCATGGTTGAAAATTTTGCAACCTCTCTTCTAACAATGCTAGTTTTGTTTGTAACTGCATCTTTTGTTGTTCAATCCTTCCATAGTCAACTATCAAATTATTGTACTATGTCCTAAACTTTTACTTTTCTCCAGTCATTGATTCCACTATGGCTCTTGTGAACTGGGAAACATGTACTAACATATTTTCTACCTCTAGAGCTGATGTTTCTGACACCCTTTTTATTAGCAGACCTCCACTATAATTTCATGTAGGTTTTTCAATATCAGGTTTCCTTGTACTTGGGACAAAGGACCAAATAGCTAATGCATCCCACTACTCACTGAAAGAAGATCCTTGTAATGTGATTCTAGCCTCTTCTTCTGAATTGTAAAGAGGTTTGTCACATCTCTTTATTGTATAAAAGGCTATTGCTAAGGCCAAGTCCCATTCTGGTAACAATAAGATACCAATATTTCTTACCAATTCTCTTCCCTCATTTGTAGTCATCTTTTGAAATTTAGCTCTCATGTCATTTAAGAATTTTTCTTGAATGGTAGCATCATGCAACTTTGGATGAAGACTTCTTTCTTTAACCAGATTACTTACATATTCATCCCTCTTAGCCCAAGAGGCCAATTCCATGAAAGCTTGAGACCTCACAAATGCATCATCATCCATAAAATTTGTGCATGCTTCCACCTGAACATCATCTTTTCCATTCACTCCATTGAGGTCAGCCTTACTCAACCTCATACTCAATTGTTGTGTTGCCATCATTGTTGGTGTAGAGGTTGTTTTGTCTTGCATTTCTTGCTCTGATACCCAAATGTCATCATTAGACTCATCATCATCATAATCCACCAAAATAGTTGTTTCAACTTTTTGTTTCTTTAATGGTGGCTCTTTTGGTGGTGAGGCATGATGTGATTGGGAATTCATATCCACAATTTTAGGCCCTGTTGGCATTGGGAGAGATGGTGGTGGTATTTATGGCTTAGGAGAAAGGGTTCTTTGTTCCTCTTGTTGGGAAGGAGCAACAATTGCATCATTTTTCTTTTCCTTAGAAGAACTTTATTTTTGGTTCCTCAAGAGGATGAAATGTAGGCTTCTCCTCCCTCACAAGGATTTCTCCCCCACCCTATTCTTCTTCTATGGGGGCTTTTCCTTCATCTAGGATCATATTCTCACTTTTAGTATGGCCCACCACTGTCTCAAAGTTTTGGAACACATATTCCATTTTTTGCATTACATTTTCAATTTTTGGAAGAGCCTGCAGTGAAATTAGGTTTTTTCTCCCTTATCTTTCTTTGCATTTTATTGAAAGAAATACATCTTTATTTTCTCCTATCTTGATCCAAAAGATCAAATATATTTCTTATCACATCCTCAGGATACTAGAAAATATGCACAAACTTGAAACTCTTGTTCCTTTCATTTAACCAAACCATAAAACCCTTGGGATCATAATTTCCCCTTTCCACTACTCTTTGCATGTGAAAAGGCTTGAGTACATCATGTATCTTATCATCCTCTCTTTTTCATTACAAAATTAGAGAAGCATTTATATAAAGGAAAAAATGTTCATTTTCCACACTTCCCAATTGCCATATTACTTCAAGGAAACCAATTCTCTCTAGCACACATTCTGGTAGCAAGTGAGGTACAATAGGGGAACCATATACTCTTATAATAGTGTATGTAGAATAGGGAATAACATCTCCCCAATTGTGATCAAATCTCAATTCATGCCTTCTTTCCTTGGGTCTCAAGAAGTCATGCAGAGCCTTGGGAATTCGAGGTAGACTCATATCCAAGGCTCTTTTCAACTTTGAAGAAAACAAGCTCTCAAATACAACAAAGTTAAATGTCCTATCATCTTTATCTAGGACAACAGTCCAACACTGAACATGCAACTCCAAAGTACCATCCGTCCTATCCAAAATCATATTTTTCCCAAAATAAGAGGCACCTTTGAACAAAAACATGTGCATTAACAATGAGTACTAGCCAAATATTACTCCATCTACACCCTTCTTCAATTTCACCATTTGAACCCTCATGAATTATTTTTGCCAAAAACCTTGCATAGTCATATACTATTCAATATTGAGGGTGTTGAATGTGGGTTGTCATATACATCCATGCCATGGGCATTCTAGTGACAAGTTCATAACCAATTATTTGGTAAATGGAGTAAAAATTCCTTTGGAAATAAGAAACAAAATAGCTAACATGAAAGGTTCCTTATCAAATTGTCCCAATGTAATTCTTCAGCCCCAAATCTCTGCTAAATACCTTGGCAGTATATGAACTCTGAATGCAATTTTATTCCCATCATAGTCTTCCCTAAGAACCATTTCATCAATTTTAGCCATATCATCACTCCACTGGGTGAGTTTGAAAACATGATCAGTTTCATCCCTGGTGATTTTAACCATTTCCTTCCCATTATATGTCCTTACAGTCCTTGTGACTAGATTATAGTTGATGGCTATTGATCTCAGTAAATCAACATCCATATAAACATTGGGCATAGTCAACTTTCCTAGGTCAAAATTCTAGGGGTTACCAACTGGAATACCCATGTTTCTATTTCTAAACCAGCCATAAAACAATTCCCACCCAGTGCAAGGTAGTTTTTCATCCCTAATAGAACTGTTTTTGTCAAATAAGCCCTCAACTATTTGTGGACCTCCGAGAAGAAATTGACCCTTAGATTTTTCACTGGTCGAGGGTGGTAGCCAGTCAGCAAGATCTTTACTCAAAATTATTTTGGGAATAAAAGCTTCCCATTTCGATGAAGACACTTTTGTTTTGGGAGCCATAACTGAAGATTTTTTATAGGGAATGGTTTATGGTTTCTTGAAATAACTTACCACTCAAATAAGGGTTTGACACACATTACAACAATGTGCGATCATCTAATTACCTTTTAATGATCGTCAAACCTTAAAATGTGAAACCAAGAAAACCCTAATTGATAGAAAGATTTGGAGACCACAGTTTATCAACAATTTGATATGAGAAGGCAATAATCCACTTACTGGTTTTTTGTAGGTTACCAACCCTAGCTTTGACATTGAAGCAGTCTAGAAACCATAGCATGAGCTCTCAAAATGTGTATAATATCTTCCACAATGCTCAATTATACTTTTAAAACCATTTTTAATAGTTATGAACTTCCTGCTTTGGTAGCTCAACATCCTTTATGTTATTAAGGCTAGCTTGCACGAACCAAAATGAGTCACTTGCCTTCGAATTGAGTTTTGAATGCCAGCTATTGATCACATGGTTGGGTATTGATAGATGATCCAGATTTGAAAAATACAACTGTATGCAGCCATAACAATCATCAAATAACAATAAGCCATGTGGAACCACTTGTTGGTGATCTATGGGCTCCATTATTTCCTTCTTGTTACAGCCAAAATATATGTGTCATCTTCCCCTTGCCCCCATGAGTCTTAAACTTTGTGCAACTTTCATCAACAGGGAAATGGGGAAGGGTTGATATTAAATCTCATGCCTTCAATATATTCATGTCTTAGTCTAAGACCAATTTCCCATGGTTTTATTCCTCTGACACAACCAACATCCTAGATTAAAAGCTCTCAAATATCATTAAAACACGTTCCATATATTTCCTTTCAGTAGCACACACTTTATTATCCATACTCTGTGTTGAAATATTTGGTTAATATTTTCCTTTATTCTAATGTCTTTTATGCCCTCCAGGTTGTTCCACATGGCACTATCCCACTTCTCCTCTAAGAGTTGGATGGCAGGGATGGGACCCACGTGGGATAGTGAGGAGTAGTCAAGATTGACCCACGTCACCCACTATCAACCATCGATTTTCATTTAGTAGAATGCTTACTTTGCTTCTCAGTTCGGTGGGCGTCCCAACCCTATGACACACATCTAGAGCATATTAGCCTAACATTACTTCATTACTAGACTTGGAACAAATAGGGTAGTGGGTAATGGTCTAGATGAAGACACGTCACATGGTATTGATTTTTTATTCTCTTCAAAGCTTTGCTTACTGACCCCTTGGAAATATTGGGCTCACTGTTGGCCAAGACACACGACAACTGCCCGCCAGCCCATGTGAATAAAATAATGGAAGATGAAATAGAGAGGGTGTGTAGGGAATAGAGGTAATTTTCTCATGATGATCAAGCAGTCATCATGGAATTTAATATCTACACATGTCAAAATTGTTATTTTTAAATGAGGGACCACCGAGGACATCATAAGAAAAGGCCTCAATAGACCTAACACTAAATGCTTCAGACCTAGATAGGAGGGGATGGTTATTTCCATTGGTTCTGATGGCATAAGATGTAATTTAAAAAACTAGGAACTGGCAGTAAGGAGTCAACGAGAAAATAGAACCTTGGCAAGAACTCAAACTTAAGATTTAATTAGGAAGTGTCCCATGTAACATAAAACCCTAAAACAATGACGATAAATAAAACCCTAAGCCCCAAAAAATATTAAACCAAAATTTTGCAATTAAGAAATGGAACCAAAACAATATTTAGGGGTTCCATCAGTGAATCTGATTGGGGATGCATCCCTCTCACAGGCATGGTGAGATCTTAGAATCTTGGGTTGAAGCATACCAACCAAAACACAGTGAACCAAAAACCAAGGAACTACCCAAATAGGTAGCAAGACCAAAACAAACATGACCAAAGAAAAAAAACCTATATAAAAAATGTACAAAACCTACAATGTACATGGAGAAAAACATACATAGGAGAAGTATGGCTTCAAGAACTGTCCATGTACCAGCAGTATAAGAAGTTTGCCTATCAAACTTTGGAGGAAGTATTCAAATCCTCCCCATGTGTATTGGCTATCAGATAAGGGCCTAACCATAATGCTTCAAACTTTCCATTCTTACCCTTATCCTAAGCCCTCGCATTCTCGACTAGTACCATACTATTCACCTCAAATTTTATAGGAGAAGCTTTCTTGTCATGCAAGTGCTTTACTTGCAGCTGCATTTTTGCATTTCTGGCATGAGCTTCTCTTCTAGTTTCATCTAATTTCACTAGATTATCAATTTTTTGTTGCATATCATAACATATATCCTCATCACATTCCTACACAAACTTATACATTTGTAGCAAGTTATTTTTTGGCAGCCTAGCATCCAAACTATACACCAAACCAAATGGTGAATAGTCAATAGCCTTCTTCATAGTAACCCTATTTTCCCAAAGTGCTAGCCTAAGCTTTGAGTCCCAAGCTTTCTTGCTCTTCTCTATCACTCTTTTGATGATCTTCATTAAGCTCTTATTACTAGACTCAACTTGACCATTTCCTTGAGGTTGATAAGGTGAAGAATAAGAAATTTGTATGTTCTGTTTATCAAAAAAATCCTTGAACTCCTCTAATCTAAAACACATAGCATTATCTGAAATGGTCTTCTCAAGGACTCCAAACATGATCAAAATATTGTTCAATAGGAAATCCACCACCACTTTTCCCATTTCCTTCCTTGTGGGTATTACTTCTACCCATTTTGAGAAATAGTTAGTGGCCACAAGGATCCATGAATACCCTCCACTAGACTTTTATGGTATTTCATCAATGAAGTCAATTCCCCATTGTTGGAAAGGAGCCTGAACAAAAATACGCCTAAGTGGAAAATTCCACAAAAACTTTAATTTTCCTGCAACTCTCTGGCAAGCATCACAAGTCTTAACAAACTTGTGGGAATCCTTAAAAAATAGTGGGCCATTAGAATCCTACCCTTAGAATCTTATGAGCAGTGGTATTTTCCATGTAATGGCCACCACACACTCCATTATGCATTTCTTGCAAGATTTCTAATGCCTACTTTCCATCCACACATTTAAGCAATACACCATTCAAGCTTCTCCATCACAGTTCATTGTCAATAATCACATACTTAAAGGCATGAAAATTTAGTTTTCTCTTGTCATTATTAACCATATCTATAGGATATTGCAAAGTTTGTAAATATTGAACAATCCTTTTGTACCAGCCACACATTTGCATATCAAAAATAGCTGCAACATCAACAGTCTCTATTTGACTTATCTAATTATCTTCCAAATTAGTCTCTACCATAATTTTAGTTAGGGCCTGTCCCCTAACTAACTTCGTGATCTAGACATCAATATTGAATTCTTGAACCATGTTGATCTATCTACAGCTTCTTCCTATAGTTTCTTGTTGAGTGAAGATATCTTTCAGAGCAGCACTTAGTACAAAATCTATGACAGAAGCTCCCACTAAATAAGTTCTAAAATTTTCATAGCCTTGACTAGAGCATATGCTTTTTTTTTCAATCATATCATATTTGAGCTCTATGACCTGTAAAGATTTTCTAAATAATACAATGGGTTGTTCAAAGCCCTCATCATTTTTCTATGGTAATACAACAACAATAGTATGGAAATAAGCAAAAGAGAAAATGTGCATTAGCTTAGAGAAATCATGAGATTTCAAAACTGGAGCCTCCTTGGTAGCTTGTTTTATACTCTTGAATGTTTGACTTGGCTCTTCACTCCAAACCACTTCCTCTCCCTTCTTTAGCATCTTGGATATGGGTCTTGTGATTTCTACAAAGTTGGTTACAAACATCCTAAAGAAATTTATTTGACCAAAGAATGATTGAATTCCTTTCGCATTCTTTGGTTGAGGAATCTTGTATATGGTTGCTACCTTTCAAGGTCAATCCTCACTCCCTCTTTGGACAAAATGTGACCTAATAATTTTCCTTCACTAACCCCAAAGGAACATTTTTCTAGATTCAATGAGATCCCACATTCTAAAGCCCTGATAAATACCTTCTTCAAGTGTGTGTAATGATCTTCCTCTTTCTTGGAGTAGGTTGTCAAGTCATCTTGGTATATATCCATGAATAAGTCAATAAAATGAGAAAAAGATACATCCACAACCCTTTGGAAAGTAGCGTCTACATTTGTTAAACCAAATGGTATCCTCACATATACATAGGTGCCCCATGGAGTGGTGAATGCAATCTTGTACTGCTCAAACTCCTTCATTTTCACTTGGTTATATCCTAAAAAAATCATCCATCGTTGATAGTAGCTCATAGCCAGATACCTTCTATAACATGGCTTCCATGTTTGGCAATGGATAGTTGTCCTTAATTGATGATATATTTAGATTTCTAAAATCTACACACAACATTATATCACCATTTTTTTTTCTAACTAGCACCAGATTAGATACCCATGAGGAATTCCTGATAGGATTTATGATGCTAGCATCCCTTAGCTTCATCATTTCCTCTTGCATCTTTGGAGCTAAGGTCAGATTAACGAGCCTTTTCTTTTGTCTGAAAGGCTTGGCATTTTCTTTTAAAGGAATCTCATGCTGAAATAATTGCTCTCTATATGCTTTTAGGTCATCATATGACCAAGCAAAGACATGTATATATTTTATCAGTAAGGTGATCAACATTTCCTTAACCTTAGGCTTCATCTTCTTTCCTACACATACCTTCTTAGGGGAATTTTTAGTTCCCAAATTCACTTCTTCCAGGTTCTCTAGATGAGTGGAAATTGTTTTGATTTTGCTCTTATCCTAATTATCAAAGACCCTTTTTTGTGCTACAAGGCCCTTGGGGAATTTTTTTATCTTTAGCTAGATTACCTCATTACCAAAAATTGTATCCTTACCGTCAATACTTTCCACAAATTCCCCAAAGTTAATCTCTTAACCTTCATATTCATCTACACTTCTCAAGAATTTTAGAATATCTACATCATCATTGAAGATTTTCCAATTGTGTACATTATCAGGAATTGATGGCCTTACTTGTATCTCAACCTTAGAGATACCTACAAAATTTATATCATCTGGTCTTAATGAAATATTAGCAAGTAAATTTTCCACTTTTTTTTGTCCTCTCTCCATCTAGTCAATTCCAAAAGCATCAAACTGCTCAATGGAATCCTAGACAACATTTTTGTACTATTTCAATCTATAGTTTTTGAAGCATATCTGGCTCTCACTTGGGATACCACAAGATCAAAATCACCGATTACCATCAACCTTTTTATCCCAAGCTTTTTAGCCATCCTTAATCCTAGTAACAATTATTCATATTCTACCACATTATTTATGTAGACAAGAGACAAAGTGAAAGAAAATTTGTATATATTTCTAGTAGGTGACACCAACAATATTCCTACACCATATCCTTCCTTGGAACTTGCACCATCAAAATAAATTTTCCAAATTCCATCCTTGTTAGATAATTTTACAACTTCATTATCTATAGCTGGAGGGAACCTATTAGTTTCTCTTGGTACTTCTTCCACCTTAAAGTCACTGATATCAATATATATAAAAAGAATTGTATCATCCTCAAGAGCATGCTCTAGAATATGTGGCACCTTTTGTTCTTACTTGTACATCCTTACCATCAATAGGGGAGGTGGCATAAGACATGACAAATTGCATACTACCTCCCATGGGCACACTCCTTTTCCTAGATAGCAACATTCCATAATTGGATTGGATATCTACCCCACTACACTCATCTTAAATTTTTTCTCAGGATATTCTGCCAATTTGTAAGGAAGCTCATTGATCACACCAATAACAAGGAATTCCCTTGAATCCATAGCATAGCACTTACCATGATTTCTATCAAATTTTAGTGTCAATGCCTCCATGATTCTGGTTGGGATATTGTTATTAAATGCTCTAGAATCAATAATACATTTTTTTAGAAAATTTTCCTCAACAATCAGTGTGAGGGAAAATGGATCTATATTCCCAAGGCAAGCTATTATTGAATTCCCTAGAAATATATGAAGTATTTTAGTTATTACTCCCTCAACTTATTTATCCTTCTTATCCTTTTCACTCACTTTGGATGAAGTGGGCACCACTAAATCATTGCAGGCTATAGTAGCACCATTTATAAGGGCTACTTCATTTTGTTTTTGTTCATCTATTCTCATCATCTCGAGGAAAGGAACAAATAATTTTACTTGGCTAAGTAATTGAAACATGTCAATAAGAGTGTACTTAGGTAATTCAACTGGAATCATACCTTGTTTTGTACCACTCCCCTTCTGTTGATTTTTTGTTGTTTCAGTTCTAGGATTGACCTCTTTCCTTGCAACTTTAGAAATTTTCTTTTGTGCCTTTGTCTTCATAGTAGGGGACTTGATATCTTCATCTACTCTTGGTTTATCAACCTTTTTAGCCCAAATTTTATCTCCCCTACTTTCCTTAGCTTTGATTGCTTCTACTTTTCCATCAAAATTTTTCTCTTTTCCTTTGGTATTTTTCTGCTTGATGAAAAGACCAACATGACTACCTTGTTCACCACCAACTATTATATTCCTCAGGTGATATGAGCTTTTGGCTTGGGAAGCCAAAGCCACATTATATCTCACAATCTCTTAATTTGAAGGTCTTCTCAAGGACACACCATCTTCAATTGCTTCCAAATTATATACTTCATTATCACTATCAACATCCTCATCCAAGAGAACTTGCTAGTGATGTGCACTAGCAATATGCCTTTCTTCATTTACATCCATTTCATGGGACTCAATGTTGGATGAACATTCATTATTAGGAAATTCAGAACCATCCATAATCATATCTATATCAATATCCTCCTCATTTGACTGATCACAATCCTTAGGTACATCTTCTTCAACTTCAACCATCTATGCAACTACACATTGATGAGTAGAATGTGGCATTTGGAAAACAATACACTAGGGAGTTCCATCAAATAAAATTATTGAATTCTTCTACAAAGGATCTGGAGGAACCTTATTTTGAGTGTTTCTCTAATTATTAGGGATAGACTTCCCATTATACCAATTTTTATTATAAGGATGATCCTGTAGCCGAGGAGGTAGATCCCATTTTTATGATAATTGTTTTACTAAAACTTGTCTTTTCTTTCAATCCTGTCATTCATACTTTTCATGAAGTTGTCAACCGTATCTTCAAGAGTGCCTCCTTTAGCACCAAATATTTTATCCTCCTTTTTTTGATTTCTGAGAATCTTTGCATCATCTCTTCTTCCAACTTTACCAGTTTTTCTACCGATGTTATCAATATGGAAAACCACCTTGTAAGCCTCTCTCAAAGTTTGAGGATTCTTATCAAGTAAGTGGTAGCTCATCTTCCCATCCAAAGCATTGTAGTAATTTACTAGGAACACATTATCGTTCAATTGTAAATGGGGAGGAAAATTTTCATAGCCTTTTGGAACCTTGTATTAAAATCAATGATAGACTCATTGGAACCCTTAGAAATGTTATTAAATTGATTCAAAAAATACCTTGAGTCAATATTATCACCATATTTCTCTCTAAACAACCTTTTAAACTCTCCCCAAGAGCTAATACTTTCAACAAGAAAACCCCTATACCACTCCCTAGCATCTTTAATTAGGGACTGCATGAATAATTTCATCATGAAATCCTTTGCTTCTACCTCAAAGTCATCCATAACGTTGGTGAAGGATTTGAGATGGTATTCACCACTCAAAACATTATTTACAGATAATAAAATTAAAGTAGGCTTGAAATCTTCAGGATTTATGGGTTAGGATAGCCAGGTATTCCAGTGAAACACAACTGTTGATACCTCTCTACTTGTAGTGGTCTTCTAGTGTTTCTATCCTTATGAGAATTTCTAGGCTCATCATCCTTTCAGTTGCCAAATTTATTTCTATCCTTACCTTTTCCATCTCCATCATTACCACCTCCTTTATTTTTTCCCTCATCATCTTCAAAATAAGAATTCTTATTCTTGTCATTTCCTCCACCTCCACCACCCTGATCCCCACCACCACTTCCACTGGCAATATGTCATGCAAAATTCTTTTTGGATTCAATATCATTATGTCTAGAGCTCGAATCCTCTAGATTAGGTGTGGATAATTTAATAAAAGCAATCTTCCTAGCTATTTATGCATTAGTAGCTTCTATTTTAGCTTTCTTTAACTCTTCTTGCAATTTGTCATTTTCCAACTACAATTTCAAGATCTCAGGGTTTGGGGGTGCAACAAATGGGGTAGGATCAATATTAACATTTTGGGTGGAAATATTAATAGATGAAGTATTTTTACTTGTGTTGTTATTGTTATTGAAAGTATTGAAGGAAGTCTTCTTTGTCTAGTCAAGAGGTTTCTTCCCATGTTCTATAAATTGTGATTTCTTAGTAGTAATAGAAGGATCTAAGGCTTTGGAAGTTGCAACAGTTGTAGTATAAGTTCTTGTAGTAGAGGTTCCCATTTGAATGGACACCTTGGGTGGATCAGGTATTATCTTAGTAGAAAATCTAGCAACATTTTCTTGAAAGGCCTTTCGCCTTGCTTCTCCTCTCATATTTTCTATCTTTTCCCTCCGAGCATCTCTTCTATCTTTTCCCTCTGAGCATCTCTTTCTTGCATCTTAGCCTTAATTCTCTCTTCCTTTTCTTTTAAATCCTTTGCTTGTTTCTCCTTTAACTCCCTTAGTCTATTTTCTTCTTCTTCCCTAAGCCTACATTCCTCCTCTAAATCTTACATATCTTTGTCTATGTCTTCTTCATCTTCTAAGACATCCCCATCCTCACTTTCTACGAGAGTATGGCAGGTTTGATTATTCCGCTCTTTCTCAAGGGAAAGGTGTACTTCTACATTAGGAGATTCACCTCTTGGCTTGAAATTTATGCCATTAAAGATAGATCCAACTCTAGGAGTTAAAGGTTCTGAGAACTTATTTTATCCCAAAACTCCCACCTATCCTCTTCTCTTGAGAGGTTAAATTCATTATCAAATACTTGCTCAATGGGTAAACTTCCCTAATCTACACTAGGTACTTCAACTTCATGTGCTTCTTCCTAGGTATTTGCACTATTCACTTCATTATTAATAGTAGGAGATGCATTAGCAAGAGATTCAACAAACTTACTTGATTCAGTGTGCTTCTTAATCTAGGTAGTTTACTTATCCTTTGCAAGCTTGGACTCCAACTTCTACTCAGGATGCTTCATCGTGTAGCTTTTGGTCTTCTTCATGGTGTCAAATATGTCAAAATCCTTCTTCTCATGTTCTCTTTGAGATTTTATCTTTACACCGGTATAAGAGACTTTAGATTCGCCACCTAAAATGATGGGAAATAGAAATTTATTGTACTTTGACTTGGTACTCGTAATTTTAGAAAAGACTTTGAACATCACTTGACACAAGATGACAAAATTAACTAGGATTTAACACATAAGATAAGATGTGGCTTATGTGATAAAACTTTAAACCAATTATTCTTTAACAATGAAGAATAATATAATACTCAACTCTGACTGTACCAGATCTGTACTAGAGACTTTGGACTTAGCAGTCCCCAATAGAGTTTCCAATTTGTTGGTTGTTTTCAAGAACCAAGATAATCTTTAGAATTACCTATGGATTTTTCCATTTCCAATATTTAGCTATCTAAATGGATTGGCCAACGAACGAGTGAAAGCTACAAAAATTTCCTCCTACACTTTGGGCTCTGTGAAACCCAGGAGGGTGATCCCACAATGTATATTCAAAAAATGTGTGCAATTAATATTTATAATGCATTTTAAATAACAAATAACTCTCATTTAACCACTCAACAATGTAGTATATCAGAAAGGTTGGAAACTCGTTTAGCAATACGCTACACATGGAGCATGAGAATAGTGAAACTCAACATAACATAACTACAATGGTAACTCATTTGAAAAGTTTGTAAATAAAGAGTGATTTGCTGCTGAATTGACCCATAGACTGTCTTATGAATATTTTACTCAAACTAGTGCCTTATCCTAAACACGGAGTAAATCTTAACCTGTGTAACCTGATAACATTTCTACACACAGCAACATGTAAGCTTCAAAAACACTCTTTTGCATTGTCTCATCTCTCAACCTCTCAATATCTTCCTTATCCTTGTTCATCAACGTGCTAACTCTTTCTTTTGTCTTAAATTCTCTATTATATATTTGAGCCAATTTAGTTCTATCCTCATCAGTGAGAGAAGAAATAATCTTCTCCAAGGTAAAATTTCTCATTTTTGCATCCTCATAAAATTCTTGTTTCCTTCTTGCATGTAACACACCTTTTAAATCTTCAAGAAATTGATCCTTTATATCTTTCATGCCAACATCAAATGGTTAAAAGCAAAAAGTTGTGTCACACTTTTAGCAAAATACATAGTTTCAAGGGAAATATTTTTGGCTGAAATTTTTTTGGTCGAATAGGTTTCGACTGAAACCACATGGCCTATACATGGCACACAGGGTTTTGGCTAAATGAGTTTCACCCAAATCCCAAAAAATTAAGTTTTTCCTTTTCCCACTTTGAAATTGGATTTTTTAATGTGTGAGTTTTCTATAGAAAGGGTTTCAGGTGAAACCATTTCTATAGAAAGGGTTTCGGTCGAAACCCTTTCTATAGAAACCCTTTCTACTGAAATTGTCTATGTGGCATCCTAATTGGTAGCCAACTCAACTTTTTTCAAAATTTTCTAAAACTTTCAACTTCAACTAAGTATTTCTTTAGTTAGAATGATTTTTTTGCAAAAAAGAAAAATACCCTTTTGTAGAGCTCAGAGTGGTGAATCCAAATATGTAATTTTTTTAATATTTTGATTAGTTTTAATATTTTCATTTTTAAAATAATTCAAGTAGGTTGTTAAAGTTAAAAAAGAGGATGATTAGAAATTTAAAAAAAAAATAGTAAAACACATTAATTTTTTAAAAAAAGTATATGGGGCACAAGAGGAGAGAGTCTTCAAAAGGGTATAATTTTCTTTTGAAAATGATTAAAAAAATAGACAATAGTTAATAGCCTGTGAAAACTATCGAATTCTAACAAGTTTGACTTTAAAACGATATTATGAGAAAAACATACATGAAAATTTATTTATTTTTCCATGCACAAGATATTTAAGTTACCTATTTGGAGAAAAAAAATTAGGGAGAAATGAATTTTTTTTCAATCTATTTCTTGATGGCCCGTGAAGTCACTTTTTTTTGAAATTTTTAGCATTCCAAAATCTATTCTTAAATTGATAAAAAAAAGTAATGAAAACAATTTTTTAAAAACTTTGAAAAATTATAGGAGAATAAACTTCATCAAAAGTTCTACATTTCATTAGTTTACATGATTTTGAAATTCAAAACATTAAGACCACTTTTATGTGGTCGAATTTCCAAACAAAATTTGTTCGCTGATTCCTTTATAAAGTGTGACATAGGTTTGTGCTTTTACCCAAATGTTATAATGTACCTAATAATGGTCTCTTCTATGGTTGGGTTTTTAGTATCATTTACAATGGGATATAATGTAGCTAATTCTTCTAGATTTCCATACTTTGTAATACTACTAACCAATGCTTCAATTTTCATTGGGTTTTTTTTTGGATCGGAGGAGATTTATCCTTCTTCTTTCCTTTGCCTTTCGAGGTATTTTCTCCTTCACCGATATTCTTTTCTCTTTTTTGAATAATAAATGCTTTCTTTTCCTTCTCTACTTCTTCCTCACTATTAGTATCCACAATATCAACCTTTCCTTTCTTTGCACTTGCCTCTTCTCTAGAGGCTTGAGGAATTCTCTTCTTTCAGACCAATTTAGGTCCTTCCTCTTCTTCTTCTTCATCATCCTCATACCCAACATACCTTTCTTTTGTGGCCTTTTCTTTATTTCTCCTCTGTGGAGTATTTTGTTCTTTTATTGGAGCACTAATTGACTCTTTCCCATTAGCTTTAGTAGTAGATTTAGTCCCGAAGGACTTAGGAGCAACCAAAGAGGGGGTAGATTTCTTACTTGACCTTATAGTACCGGGGACACCTTTTGGAGGATTGGATATGCTTTTGGATATCTCCACAAGGCCCTTTGGTAGACCCATCATCTCCACTGCTTGTTTCTTAATCTTTTCCACATTCTTTGTGATCTCCTTTTGCTTTTGCTCCATATGTATTGCACTGGATTTTTCTTCATATGTGATATATCTTCCTTTTTTAGGATCTATAGGCATACTCAATATATGTTCTACTAGGCTGGAAATCACATCCTCTACAACCTCATATCCCATCTCAAGAATACAGACTGTGCTTGGTTCAAAAACTTCCATGATGAAACAATCTTTGCTAACCATAAATATAATATCATTTTTGTACTCTCAATAACACTTTTTGGATTCCTTTCTCTTTCTTGCATATTTCTTGAAATGTTTTTAAGAAACCCCAAAAATCGTACCTCTAAATATCTTCATTTCCCAACCTTCTCAAGTGGTCTTTGATTTGTATAGAAACTAGAATATCGCTAAACCACACAATTTTCTTGGTACTGGGAACTTCTCTAATAAAGTAAAACAATAAGCATTTGATTAGGGTACCATACCAAAAGATGTACCAAGACCCTTTGGTCTTCTATAGATTCTCCAACAACTATTTCCTTAACAATTCAAACAAGTCTACATCCATGCCTTTCTTCACCATCTCATATGCAGTATTGATTGTTGTAATAGAAATAGTTTTTTCTCTATTTGTGAAGAAAATATTATATACAATCATCATAGATGCATACTTCATAGTCGAGTCTTCAATTTCCTTTCTCATTAGGGATCTCTTATCAAATTTTGTACCAATTAACTTCATTACCACTTCATTCTTCATAGATTTAAGAGTCAAAACTGGTTTGGTGGAACATAACCTTGTCACAACCCTAATGGCTTCCTTGTTGATCATGTGTGGTAGATCTAACCACATGAATATATCATGAATTATTATCAACACATATCTAACCCATTCATGCACATAGAAGAAGATAGGAAATTATTCCACACATCTAGTTTCTTCTTTGTGAAACTTTCATATTTTAGTTTCAATTCAAAGTTATAATTGGTTAACTTTTCTACCCAAAATTATCCCAACTTTTCATGACTATACTCATCCAATTTTGTATGAATATAAATCCTCACATCCTCAGTATGCAATATACCATAAGGAATATGTGAGCATGTACCTTCTAGATCCATCACCATGGATTTATTAGGGTGTTTCTTAAACTTGGGTTGAGGATGATCGACAACTTTAGTTGTATATGAGGTGTAAATATTTGAAAAAAAATTGAAACAAGGGATAAGAAAGAAATTGTAAATACCTTTGAATCATTGATGGTTATGGTTTCGTGTGATACATTGGAAATACTTCACTGTGCCTCTGCTTCACTCTTCACTTTTCAAGAATTTGATCACAAATGAAATTTTTAAATAAAAAACTACTTATAAACACCTTTTGGATGACCTAAAAATCATTTATTGCATTGATTCAAAGCTAGGTCAAAAATTTGGCAACCCCAATTGTATCATCATAGGTACCTTAAATTTCTTTGCAAATTTCTACATCAAGACAGTTTCCACCGATGATTTCACTAATAGATCGAGCACATCAAACCACACCATGTATCAATGTGTTAAATACATCAACACCATATCTTTGGCAGGTGCTCATATATTTTATGGTAAAACTCCCCCTGAGCCAAAGCTCTTTATCTAGTTCCCAAAGGAAACATCTGCACCAGGAGCTAGCATAAACTCATTCTTCACTTCACTCTCTTATTTATTTTTCTAGATCTTGTTCATTTCCTTCTTCATCTCAACTAGATCCACATTATTTATCAAATTGTCCTTCTTTTGTGAAATAGAGGTTTTCACATTCTTTCTTTTGCAAAAAAATTCTACGTGTCTTGGTTTGTTGCATTTGTAACAAGTGAAACCTTTTTTAACAAGCTCACTTCCAGCCTTTCTAGATCTACATTCATTAGCCTTATGCCCAAATCCATTGCATGCATAATAGTAGCCTTTGAAGGATTGAAACCTCATGCCATTATTGTAACTACTTATCATTTGATTTATGCATTCACTAGTTCTATGACTAAATCTATTGCATGTATAGCACTAACCAATAAATGATTGAACATTTTGATTCATTTTGCTTCTAAATTCTATAGCCTTATGTCTAAACTTATTGCAAGAATAATAGTAGCCATTGAAAGATAAATAACTTTGTGCATTAGGTTGTCTGATAGGAGGCCTTTTGAAATACTTCTTCTGTTTTTGGACCTATTTGAGATTTCTCTTCTTGTCATTCTTTTTCTCAGCATTGTTTTGGGTATGATCTATCTTTGAACTTTCTTCTTTCTCAAACCCTAATCCTTCTTTTTCCTTTGAACCCTTTTGATTTTCAATCATCTCATCAACTATTGTAGAGCTCTTCTTGAATTTATCATCTTGAATATTTTCTTTCTCCAGATCTAATCTCAAAGTTACAAAATCTTTTTCAATCTTTGAGCATTCTTTATATTTAAATCTCTTAGTTTAGCGTTTAGGTAGTCTTCAACTCTTTTACCTTCTTTAGTTTGCACTTTCTGACTGGTGATAGTCACAATTTATTGCTTGAGCTCCTTGATTCTATCTATAGCTTTCCTGAGTTTCTCTCTCAACTTCTTAATACACTCATTTGCATCACTATAATCCTTTTTCATATCTTTGTTCTTAGCTTCTACTTTATCCAAATCATCAAGGGTTTATTTGATTTCTCCTTCTATGTCAACTATACAGTCCTCTTTAGTAAACCCTTTAGGGATAATCTTTTCTAGAGGAATAGGATAATTTCTTATAGTCATGTGTTCAACCTCCAAGATCTACCTTAGCGATCAAGGGAATCGAAGGATCCAAGCTTTTATACCAATTTTTGAACACTTAGAATACTGTGAGGGGGGTTGAATCAGTATTCAATGAAATTCATTAACTTTATCAACTTTAAACATCCACTCAATGCATAACATTAAACTTTCAGTAATATAAAGGAACATAGAATTCATGCATCATATCAAAGAACACAAGAACACCATATTTTTCATGAAAAACACAAAAAGGGAAAAAACACGGTGAGGATTAGTTCACAATATATTATAACTAGTTATAAGATATTATAGAATGGATCACTACTAGGTGGACTCACTTTCTAGAGGAATAACTATTTAGAGAATAGAAGAAATGGCTCATTGTCATGATAGAAAGTAAGGTGGCTCATTTCCAAAGATTTGAACCGATACAATGCATCTAAAATATGCTAAAGATAGTTCCAATGAGCTCTATAAACTGAACTAACACACTTCATGATTCACAGTTATCATACTATGCTTTATCACATTATATTCACATCACATTCACACACATATCATCATGACAACCCTTCAACATCGAAATAAACTTATATTTATATGCATTATATTTGCAAACACTTACAACATCAATTAGTTCAACCTAATTAGATGTACCATGTATCCTCATACACATTCGGCTTAAGTTCCAACCATACATGCATCATAGAATAAACCAAATGTGTGACACATCAAAATAGGTCAGAAGGGACCTATAATTACTCTCATAAGTCCAATCCAAACTTACTTTAACTCTGCACAATCTCAAACCCTTTAGGATTTGATCTTAACACATCTCTCCAAGGTCTTTATTTTGCATGAAATGGCTTGATTGGATGTTGATTTTGATGCTTGAAATTTGACTTGAATGCTTGAAACCTACATCACAATGTTAGCTCCAAATCCATGCATGAATGAATATAACTCTGACATGATGCTTGAGATCTTGAATGTTGCAATAAATGACTAATAAATGTGCTCTAGAACACTTTTGACAATAATCTTTACTCTTGTAAAGTTCACCTCTCACTAGATTGATTTGAATTCATAAAAAAGCCTTGTATTTATAGACAATTTTATAATTTCCCAAAAATTAAACGTTACAAGTAGATATTTGAAATTTTAATTTGGATCATAAAAAGGTCGCTAAAAACATATTAAGAATTTGAATTCAACAACTAAAGGTAACACATTCACCCAAGAGCGAATGGGTCCTAACCTATTAATTAGGCTTGTAGATGCATAATTGAGCCAATTAGAGGCTTCATTAAGTCCAATTAATTAAGGGACCCAAACATGGTGTGAAAATATAAAGGAGTAAATTTTTTGACACTACAAAGGAATACATGTGAATACATGTAATACATGAAATACACACATGGAGCATGAAGCATAGACATGAATACATGTAATACATGAAGTAAACATAGGAAACATGAAGCATACATGTGAATAAACATAATACATGAAGTATACATAGGAAGCATGAAGCATACACAAACATGAAGTATACATAGGAAGCATGAAGCATATATGTCAACATATGAAGTATACATAGGAAGTATGAAGCATACACATTAATACATGTAATACATGAAGTATACACAAGAAGCATGAAACATGCATGTGAATACATGAAGTATACTCAATAATCATGAAGGATACATATGAATACACATAATACATGAAGTATACACAAAAAGCATGAAGCATACTTGTGTGAACACATGAAGTATATATAGGAAGCATAAAGCATACACGTGAATAGATGTAATATCTGAAGTATACATAGGAAACATGAAGCATGCACGTGAATACATGTAATACATGAAGTATATATATGAAATATGAAGCATACAAGTGAACACATGAATTATATATAGAAAGCATGAAGTATACATGTATGAATACACATAATACATGAAGTATACACAAGAAGCATGAACCATACAAGTGAGTACTTGAAGTATACACATAAAGCATGAAGAATACATGTGAATACACATAATATGGGAAGTATACACAAGAAGCATGAAGCATACATGTGAATACATGTATAATTACATGAAGTATACATAAGAAGCATGAAACATACACCTGAACACATGAAGTATACATAAGAATCATAAAGCATACATGTGAATACACACAATACATGAAGTATACACATGAAGCATGAAGCATACACATGAATACACATAATACATGAATTATACACAAGAAGAATGAAGCATACACATGAACACATGAAATATATATTGGAAGCATGAAGCATACACGTGAATACACATAATACGTGAAGTATTCACAAGAAGCATGAATCATACACATGAATACACATAATACATGAAGTATACATAGAAAACATGAAGCATACATGTGAACACATGAAGTATGTACAAGAAACATGAAAATTTCACATAAATACACGTAATACATAAAGTATACCCAAGAAGCATGAAGTACATACACATGAATACATGTAATATGTGAAGTATACATACGAAGCATGAAGCATACATGTAAATACATCTAATACATGAAGTATACACAAGAAGCATACATGTGAACACATGAAGTATATAGAGGAAGCATACATGTGAATACATGTAATACATGAAGTATACACAGGAAGCATGAAGCATACACATGAATACATGTAATACATGAAGTATACATAGGAAGCATGAAGCATACATATGAATATACATAATACGTGAAGTATACACAAGAAACATGAAGTATACATGTGAATACACATAATACATAAGGTATTCATAGAAAGCATGAAGCATACATGTGAATACATGAAATATACATAGGAAGCATGAAGCATACACATGAATACATGTAATACATGAGGTATACACATGAAGCATGAAGCATACACATGAATACATGTAATACATGAAGTGTACATAGGAAGCATGAAGCATACATATGAACACATGAAGTATACATAGAAAGCATGAAGCATACATGTGAATACATGTAATATGTGAAATATACACAAGAAGCATAAAACATACACATGAATACATGAAATATACATAGGATGAATGAAGCATACATGTGAATACATGTAATATGTGAAGTATACAAAAGAAGTATGAAGCATACACATGAATACACATAATACATGAAGTATATATAGGAAGAATGGAGCATGCACGTGAGCACATGAAGTATACACAAGAAGCATGAAGCATATACATGAATACACGTAATAAATGAACTATACATAAGAAGCATGAAGCATACACATGAATACATGTAATAGATGAAGTATACACAAGAAGCATGAAACATACATGTGAACACATGAAGTTTACATAGGAAGCATGAAGCATACACATGAATACACATAATATGCAAAGTATACACAAGAAGCATGAAGCATACACGTGAATACATGTAATACATGAAGTATACATAGGAAGCATGAAGCATACACATCAACACATGAAACTTGTACACAAGAAGCATGAAGCATACACGTGAATACATGTAATACATGAAGTATACACTTGAAACATGAAGAATATACATGAACACATGAAGTATACACAAAAAGTATGAAGCATACACGTGAATACACATAATATATAAAATATACACTGGAAGCATGAAGTATACACATTATGGATGTCTTTCTCTAATGAAATACTCTCCCTTTTATGTCACAAGTTTGAGCGAATCATACCTTTTCAATAGCTTTACAACTCTTCATTGTTGCATTTGGATACTAATAGTAATTCAATTTTGGATAAGTTAATTTGTTAGTGCTTATCAATATAGAAAGCATTTCGATAGACAAAGTTTTTAATATTTTCATAATTTCTAAGAATAATTTAATTGTAAATAAAAATGGAGTATTCTTGTTGAAAATACATCTAATCATAAAGAAAATGCATAGATATATGTGATACATGAAGTATGATGCATACACATGAATACATGTAATACATGAAGTATGCACAAGAAGCATGAAGTATACATGTTAATACACACAATACATGAAGTATAATAGTAAGCATGAAGCATAAACATGAACACATGAAGTATACACATGAAGCATGAAGCATACATGTGAATACATGTAATGCATAAAGTATACACAAGAAGCATGAAGCATACATGTGAACATGTGAAGTATACACATGAAACATTAAGCATACATGTGAACACATGAAGTATCAACATGAAAAATGAAGCATACACATGAATAAATGAAGTATACATAGGAAGCATAAAGCATACACATGGATTCACATAATACATGAAGTATGCACATGAGACACAAAGAAAAAATAATACACATTAATAAGTGAAGCATGTATTCAAATACACGTAAGTCATGAATTATACACATGAATACACATATGTCACAAAGTATAAATTGGAATACACATGAGTCACAAAGTATACATGTAAGTTGTAAAGTATACACTTGAATACACGTAAGTCGTGTTGGAACTGTTAAAATATGATGTTTTTACATGTTTTTCATCCCCCTGAGTTTCCAAAATAATTATCATCATATGCACAGGGACCTCCATCATGACATTTTGCTTACATTTTTCCCATATAGCCCCATAAAATTCTTCGGGTCATGTATTTTTCACATTGTGGTCCATATCGGCATAAGTCTATCTAGGTCTCCCCGACCCATGATGCATTTGTGTTAACATATGTTTGCTGCAGATTCATCGGCAGGACTAGTTCATTGTTACAACAATCAGCATTCACCTATTGGATTCTATCGGCATGACATTCACATGGTTTCGGCGACCGTGGAGGAACCTATCGGCGAGAGTTAGGTCTTTGGTATATCGTCTCATCGAGTGCCTTATGTCTCACCAACCGATATATGGAGATGCATCGATGAGAGTTTTTCCTTCGATGAAGCATCTTAGCGAACTCACCTAGTCTTGCCGACCGGTGGTGGATGCATATACATATCAGCAAAAAATCGTCTTCAGGGTAATGTCATAGCAAGTCTTTCTTGTCTTACCGACTTATGCACAAATGTTCACTTCGGCCAGACATGCTGCTTTCGGTGTGAGGTCATAACGAGTCCACATTGTCACACTGACCGGTGGCGAGAGGATTCATATCGGTAAGAGTTGGAGCTATCGATGAAAGGTCTTGGCGAAGTCGAATTGTTACACCAACCAACAACATAAGGGGATTCATATTGATATGAGTTAAGGTTCTCGATAAGAGGTCTTGGCGAGTGACCTTTGGTCTCACCGATGGAAAACAATGAAGGACCTCGTCGGCATAAAAAATGATTTGTCTCAGCGACTCATAATGGATAAATACTTTCGGTGAAACAAAATGAATTATGCAAGAGGTCTCTCTGATACCATTAAGTTACAGCGATAGTGAATGAAAACAAAAGTGCATCTCGATGAGAAGTTTCCCTATGTCTCAGCGAATGAATAATACACTATGAGAAGCATATAATGTTGGCTATATAACATCTCCCTGACTCTGATGTGTCACAGCAAAAGCGAATAGAACCAAGGGGATGACTAGTGATTGAATTGCCTTCGGCATACCTACTAGATTTTCTCACCGACTATTTCACGAATGATTAATAAGAATTCAAATACTGAGGCCGACATGTAAATTGCTAAAATACTGTTGTTGGCCGACATGATTGGAGCCCGAATTCTATGGAAGGCTGACATGGGATCTCAATATGATATGTTTTTCTCATGCTGGTGTATAAATAGATATTTTGTAATTGTAAAATATCATCAGCTATCATTTATTCGATATACAATAGGAAAATTAGATGGATACAATATAATAGATTTATCAGGTCAGAGACTATGGTGCATGTTTTCAAAATGGAGGTATTTATGAAAGTCAATTGATGTTGCTGCACATTTATGATGTCAATTATCTGTTGAATTCAATGAAAAATACTACTAAGTTGTCTCCAAGATTGATGCTTTTTGGTTATTTAAATTGACATAACAAGTTTATGTTTAATTTATCAATGCACGTTTGTTGTATCTATGTGATTAATCAATTGGTTCTTTCAAGCAAAGACTAAATCCTTTTAATTGATCACAGTAATCAAAAAGATTCATTTGGATTATTAAAGTAGAGCTTAGTAGTTACAGTATTACATGTTTATACAAGTTGTAAACAAAATATATGCCAGATAATTTGAGTTTTCTCCAAAGAGGTGTTGTTCAGCTTGATTTCATTTTAACTCCACATACCCAATAAGGCACTGGTCTCTGCACTTCATAATTTTGAACTCATTCAGTTTCTCTATATCTGTTAATTAAGCATTTTAGGATTTAGATCAGAAGATTGCTATTGCTATCAAGTTTGATTTCATTTGTTCACTTCCATCTGCCATTGTGGACAAATCACTGAATGAAAGATAATCATAAGTACATAAAGTCTGCTTCATTCAGAAAGGTACACCTGCCTAGGTTTAGAAACACCTGAAGAGTAGAAGGTTGAGTTCACTTGACCTTGTCTATTACCCTGAAACATATCAAGAGATTGGTAGCCTCTTAAGGCATCTTGCCTGCGTTTTTGAGAGCTAACAAATTGGCGACTCTGCTGGGGACTATATCAGAAAATTCGATTGAAGACCACATTATAGAGTCATTGAAGAAAAGGTTATAATTTGAGAAGATTTAGAAGGAGTGATTTCGCTGGGTAAAAGATCAAAAATAATCATTTTCCTACTTTTGGAAAAGTAGGTGGCGACTCTAAAAGAAACATTGCATTTTTTCAAACATGAATGGAAGAAGATCTCAATACAGGGGACGTCATACTGGAGCTCCTACTGGTAGCAGTAAGTGGACACACAAAGATGACAAGGTTGATAAGGGGAAAGGAATAAGTGAGGACATGTGCATGACAGATAAAGATAAAACATCAAGAGCATATTTTGAAACATGTGATCGCTATGATACATGGAGAGATAATTCAAGTGCAGAACTTTGCACCCTCGAAGAGCAAGCAAATCCATTTTATAATCCTCAAAATCAACCTAAGTTTGATGCCAGACTTGAAGTAGGAGGACTCATATATCAACAGGAATGTGAACAAAGGATGGATGGTAACCAAAATGTGTTTATCGATCATGAGCTTCCTGAAGAAGTAATAGCACAATTTGAATTACAAAGGAAGAGGATAGAGGAATTAGAGGCTAAATTGCAGAAAACTCAAGTTACTGATCAGACGGCTGGTTGCCCAAAGTATGTTTTGTCTCATAAGCAAGGTGATAAAGGTGCAAGGCCCTCTAATCAATCAAATGCTCCTCACAATCAGACATGGAATCAATACATATAGCCAAACCATCAACCTCACATTCCTACTCAACATACAAATATGCAGCCACCTCATGGTCAGCATTATTTCCCACACCATAATGCACAATACAATAATCCTATGTATCAATATCAGTACCCACCTATCCCTCCCCCTCACTAGTAAGCAGCAATGATTAGACAGTTTGATTTGGCAGGGTTTCATTTATACCTTTACCCTATGGATGGCAGCTAGAGAGGTCTGGTACCTAAGTTTACAGGGAGTAATGCAATTACTATTGAAGAACATTTAAAGAATTTCAATGTGTTCATCCAAGACATAGGTGTGCCATATGAAGATTTACATATGAGGCTATTTATGATGTCACTTCTTGAAGACGCTAGGGATTGGTTCAACAGCTTGCCAGCATCTTCAATTAATTCTCTCCAAATATTCTAGGACAGATTCCTAGAGCAGTATGGGAATCTAAATGCACCAGATGCAGCTCTTCATGAATTGATGCAAATTCAGAAAAATCAGAATGATTCAATTTATGATTTCAACCAAAGATTCAACAATTTGTAGACTAAAGTACCTCCTGGATCAAGGTTTCCAGATTCTGTAGCATTGAGTGTTTATTTGAATGCATTTGATCCTAAAATAGGGTATGAATTGAGAAATAGATTCCTAATAGATTTGGCTGAAGCACAGAGGATAGCACTAACAATTGAAAACAACAGGAAGGTTGCTGGTATAATCAATAAAAAAGATAACCCTGGGCCTCCTCAACAAAGCCACAATTATTAGTACAGACAGGAGAATACATACATAAATAAGAGGCCGAGGTTGCATGATATGCCTTATAATACAGACTAGAAGGATGAAAAACCTATAACAACTAGGCCTGGAAACAAGGAGACTCCTGATCCATTGACAAAGAGGGGAACCTATATGGTGAGTAACAATTATTTCTATGAAGCTTGTGATAAGCCACATTCCCCAAACTATTGTGTTGTTTCCCAAAGGATGCAAGAAGAAGGAACGTTGAGAAGAAGTGATGGAGAAGATCACATGGTATATTTGACTTCAAATACTCTTCACCATGTTAAGGAAGGGTACTCATCTTCAGAGGATGAAGGATATGAGTGCGATGTTTCAAATCAGAAATACAATGTCCATATGGCTGAACAGCAAGTCTTTTTTTATTTTGAAGAGGATTATATGGAACCACATTCTGATGAAATGCCTACTCACTGCAGTATGAGGAGACTCACCAAAGAGGAGATAGAGAGACTAACTATTGTTGTAGTTGAGGAAGCAAAGAGTAAATACTAGTTGAGAAATAGAATAGTAAATGAGAATGAAGGTGTCCCCAAGGGAATCTTCATGAAGGACCAGAAGGTAACACAAGGAATTGTGAAGAAGCCAGAAAACAAACAACATGATAAAAATGAATAGAGGCATGTCCAAAAGGAGGAAGTAAAGGAATTACACAAAGAGATACAAAGGCCTAACCAGCCTAGTAAAGGAGAGAAGGAAGAAAACAAAGGAGAGGCATTGGAGCAGAAGAAAATCGTTAAGGTGGAGGGCTCTTCTTTTGACTTCACTTAGGCATTATCCCAGGTAAAAATGTTTGTTCCACTACTTGAGATAATGAAAATTAAAGAATACAGATACTGTGTTGTTCAATTGATAATGAATTCTGAAAATAAAGTAGCTATCAATAGGCAGGAGAAGGTAAATATCCCAGAAGTCTGCTTGAGTGATGTATTAACAACTCCCCCACATGTTGATCCTTTTTTCACTACATTGCTTATAAATAAAAAATTGTTGAGGAATTGCATAATAGACTCTGGTGCAGTTATAAATATCATGCCAGTAGGAGTTATGAAGCAGCTTGGCATGTGGGTTGATACATATGAAGGGAAATGTTATGCAATGGATAACAGACTTGTTCCTGTGGTAGGTATTATGAGAAATGTTGAAGTCAAGCTGGCTACTTATCCACAGGTGGCATATAATATAGATATAACAGTGATTGATACACTTCCTCAGCTTGGGATGTTTTTATCAAGACAATGGATAGCAGTAGTTGGGGGAAATATCCAGTTTGATCTATCTTATGCAACTATTCCAGTGAATGGTCAAGAAGTTAGGTTGTATAGGGAGCCAAGAATGAGCCAAGTTGTTGACTATGTACCCCAAGATCAAATCAATTGTTTTTGTGATGTGAATCTTGGCAACTTCAAGATAGAATCAGCCCAGCCAGAGTTAATCAGTACTGGTCCAGTTGAAGGTTTTTATGGTGATCGAGAGAAAGAAGCAATGGACAATGTGAGTTCATTTGATAATGATTATATAATACCTCCTATTATAGTTCAAAGTCATGAAGACTCATTTGATGAAGAAGAAATGTTGTTTTTCCAAGGTATGCCCAGGAATGAATTCCAGGTATTTTCAGATCTACTTTATGGTAAAGAGGAAATAATTCTAGACAAGCTAGATGATGGAATAAGTGACTTCACTGGTAATGTTTCTATTTTTTCACTCTCTAATGATCTTGGGCCTCTTTTTGATGATGAAAAAAGTGAAGAATATAACTGTAGTGATGAGGATGTTGAGACATGTTCACTCAGCAGTGAGCAAATTTTAGATTTGCTGACTCTTGAATACCAGAGATGTGTACATGAGGGTGATTTTGAATTTTTGTGTCCAACTTACATTTTCCTATATAGTGAAAGATCTTTGTATGATTATTCTTATGACTCTCAGTGCATTTCTCAAGTTGATGGTGAAACCTTTCAAGTTGAACAAAAGTCTGTGTCCATTCAAGATGAGGTATGTGATTTTGAAATTTCTAACTCTTGTGGAGAAGATGTTTATCTGCATACCAAGGATGATAGTGGTCCAAATTTGATTGGTTCATATATGATTAATATTGATGATATGAGTCATAATCCAATGTTGTATCCAATTGGTATTGTTAAAGAGGTGCAAAAGGTTGCAGATCTGTTTGTTTCAGACAATATTGATATAACAAAAAAAAAATTGTTTCTCAAGAAAAGCAATTTGATGATGAATTTTCAATACAGTTGAGAAAGTGTGTTATAGTACACAACAGTGTGAAAGATAATGAGGAATTTTGCATTGAATATGCATATATTTTGTATGTTGGAGATAGCAGAGATTTGCCTCATGATGATGGAGAATTTGAATTACAGAATGATGAAGGGAATTTGGGCCAAGCTGAACATGATGATTTTCTAAAAACTTTCAATAACAGTGACAGAGCAGGTTGCATGATTGTCTTCAAGAAGAATCTGATGAACTCAAGACAAAACTAGGTATTTGATAGGGGAAAGTATGATTTTAGTTTCAGATTGTAACAGCTCAGAACAGGTGAAGTTAAAACATAGAGGATTAAGGGTTGCCAATGCATGGACAACTCTTGCTTATCCTCTTTAAAATTATTTTCCATGCACAGTAGTTTAGGGTTTTCTCCATCTCCACTTTCCTTTCCTTTCCATTGCCATTCATTCCATTTTTGCTCATTGGTTCATCATTTTGTGTTTGGTCTGGTCTGCTCACCCAAATATTTTGGATCCTTGCAATGATCTCACTATCATTCATCCCCAGACGGAGCCACTATTGGAACTGTTAAAATCTGATGTTTTTACATGTTTTTCATCCCCCTGAGTTTCCAAAATAATTATCATCATATGCACAGGACCCTCCATCATGACATTTTGCTTACATTTTTCCCATATAGCCCCATAAAATTCTTCGGGTCATGTATTTTTCACGTTGTGGTCCATATCGGCATAAATCTATCTACGTCTCCCTGACCCGTGATGCTTTTGTGTTAACATATGTTTGTTGCAAATTCATCGGCAAGACTAGTTCATTGTTACAATGATCAGCATTCACCTATTGGATTCTATCGGCATGACATTCACGTGGTTTCAGCGACCGTCGAGGAACCTATTGGCAGGAGTTTGGTCTTTGGTATATCGTCTCACCGAGTGCCTTATGTCTCGCTGACTGGTATATGGAGGTGCGTCGGTGAGAGTTTTTCCTTCGATGAAGCGTCTTGGAAAACTCACCTAGTCTTGCCGACTAGCGACGGATGCATATACATATCGGAAAAAAATCATCTTTGGGGTAATGTCATAGTGAGTCTTTCTTGTCTTACCAACTTGTGCATAAATGTTCGCTTCAGCCAGACATGCTGCTTTCGATGTGAGGTCATAATGAATCCACATTGTCACACTGACTAGTGGTGGGAGGATTCATATCGGTAAGAGTTGGAGCTATCAATGAAAGGTCTTGGCGAAGTCAAATTGTTACACCAACCGACAACATAAGGGGATTCATATTGATATGAGTTAAGGTTCTTGATAAGAGGTCTCGGCGAGTGACCTTCGGTCTCGCCGATGGAAAACAATGAAGGACCTCATCGGCATAAAAAATGATTTATCTCAGCGACTCAGAATGGATAAATATTTTTGGTGAAACAAAATGAAATCTTCAAGAGGTCTCTTTGATACCATTAAGTTAGAGTGACAGTGAATGAAAACAAAAGTGCATCTCGGTGAGAAGTTTCCCTATGTCTCAGTGAATGAATAATACACTATGAGAAGCATATCAATGAAACATAATGTTGGCTATATGACATCTCCCTAACTCTGATGTGTCACGGCGAAAGCAAATAGAACCAAGGGGATGACTAGCGATTGAATTGCCTTAGGCATACCTGTTGGATTGTCTCGCTGACTGTTTCACGAATGATTAATAAGAATTCAAATACTGAGGCCGACAAGTAAATTGCTAAAATACCATTGTTGGCCAACATGATTGGAGCCCGAATTCTGTGGAAGGCCGACATGGGATCTCAATATGATATTTTTTTCTCATGCTGGTGTATAAATAGGCATTTTGTAATTGTAAAATATCATCAGCTATCATTTATTCGATATACAGTAGGAAAATTAGATGGATACAGTATAATAGATTTATCAGGTCAGAGACTATGGTGCATGTTTTCAAAATGGAGGTATTTATGAAAGTCAATTGATTTTGCTGCACATTTCTGATGTCAATTATCTATTGAATTCAATGAAAAATACTACTAAGTTGTCTCCAAGATTGATGTTTTCTGGTTATTTAAATTGACATAACAAGTTTATGTTCAGTTTATCAATGCACATTTGGTGTATCTTTGTGATTAATCAATTGGTTCTTTCAAGCAAAGATTAAATCCTTTTAATTGATCATAGTAATCAAAAAGATTCATTTGGATTATTAAAGTAGAGCTTAGTAGTTACAGTATTGCATGTTTATACAAGTTGTAAATAGAATATATGCCAGATAATTTGAGTTTTCTCCAGAGAGGTGGTGTTCAACTTGATTTCATTTTAACTTCGCATACCCAGTAGGGCACTGGTCTCTGCACTTCATCATTTTGAACTCATTTAGTTTCTTTGTATCTGTTAATTAAGCATTTTAGGATTTAGATCAGAAGATTGCTATTGCTATCAAGTTTGATTTCATTTGTTCACTTCCATCTGCCATTGTGGACAAATCACTGAATGAAAGATAATCATAAGTACATAAAGTCTGCTTCATTCAGAAAGGTACACCTACCTAAGTTTAGCAGCACCTGAAGAGTAGAAGGTTGAGTTCACTTGACCTTATATGTTACCCTGAAACGTATCAAGAGATTGGCAGCCTCTTGAGGCATCTTGCTTGCATTTTTGAGAGCTAACAAGTCATAAGTCACAAATCATGAAGTATATGTATGAATACACATAAGTCACAAAGTATTCACATGAATACACGTAAGTCACAAATTATGAATACACATAAGTCACCAGTATACACATGAAAGGAACACTCATATAGGAATGCATTATTGACCTACTTAAGATGAAGGTTGTATAGTTTATTAAAGAAGCTAGCAGGTTTATTAGCCTTAACTACAGGAGTCTTTAGATAATTAAATGTCTACTCAATAACATTTGTCATGAATGTTAGAAAAGCTATAAAAAAATGTGAAAATTTGAATGTAATAAAAATCATGAATAATTATTTAAGCATTGAATGAATAATCAGTGAATATTCAACAATAACAATCAAGAACTAAACAACACCCATGCCTACAACATTCAAGAATACAATTTACACAATACACATGATAACATCATTTAAGAATAGCTATCAAAAATAGGATTTACTTAATCTTCATGTTGACAAAGTTAAAGATAAAAATATATAATTTGATAGCAGTGGTAAAATATGATTTGCATTAATCAAAAATTCATAAGGCTATACAATGATGTATGTTGATAAAGGATACAATATATCCAATAAAGTCATATAGGCTTACTACAAAGGAGTCATATGGGTGTAAAATGTCGCATATATCGATAATACAAAACATATGTTCAAAAATGCCACATAGGAATACAACAAATGACCCTAATACATAGGCATTTCCCACTAGGGGAAGGAAATAGATCACGTGTTGTCTTTGACTATTAGTTGGATGGATATGAAATTGATGTTGTTTTCTTTCAAACACACTCACTCATCCTCCTCTCTTCACTTATCTGGACATTCAACTAATACAATAAGAATTTTAGACATAAATATATAGAAATTGAATTATGGAATGATATATAATAGAAAAATCACTTACTACAAACAAATAATCATCAAGCCCATTTGCAATGACAACACATTGATGATCTAGCATGACAAACACCTATATCAAGTATCAATATAGAAATTAAACTACATACGATTATCATTAAAATTTTCAATAATAGACCAATAAATTACCAAATATAATGTGAAATTTACTAATTTGTCGCATACCTCTATTAAAGGATTAGAACCTACTACTATTGCACCAACTGCATGGTCCATCATGCCACAAATATTGGAAGGGTTTTTTAATGCTAGCATTTGAAAATGAACTAGAAAATATGAAGTTTCAAACAACGTTTCAAAAAGAACAATCATATGGAATTATGTTAAAAATAATAATCATATGGAATCTAGTGTTTTTTCAATTACCAAAATTACCTAACATTGTTTTACATCACCCTTAAATAGTAAAGGTTACTTGAGTGAAAAATTTTCAAGGATGAGAATAGTGAGGTGTCGATGTCAAAGATCCACTAGCAAACTATTTGACATCCAAAGTGTGTTATGAGACAATCATTCATATAAGGTTAAACTATTTATTAAATTTCCAAGATATTAAGAGGGGGGGGTGAATCAGTATCTTCTTAAATTTTCTAATTAGATACCATCCAATTATTCCAATGCATACAATAGAAAAGATAAGTGAAAGCATTAACAAAACATGAAACCACAGAAGACATGAACACTAGGATTTTTACGTGGAAAACCCAAAATGGGAAAAACCATGGTGAGTGTTAGCTCACAATATAGTATAACCGATTATAAGATATTACAAAATGGGTGGCTCACTCCTAACTCACTATCCAAAAAAAAAGGCTCACTGCCTACAAAATTACAATGATAAAATGGCTTATAGCTAGAAAAATGAACTGATAAAGTACACCTAGTGAGTGCAGATTCAATTCCAATGAAGCTCAATAAACTGGCTTGACACACTTCATCATATTCTCTCTTCTTCACATTCACATTCACAACATTACCATTACCTTTCATTACATTATCAAACTTCAAAAACTATCCAATATATATATCTGATCTCTTTGCAAGCATCAATTAGGTTGGCCTAATTAGATGCACTTCTTTTTCACCTAAAATACCAACTGTCGGCCTCAAGCCTTCACAAAAACTTCTCAAAAAAAAAATTACACATACAACATGCCACATCAAGTCAGCATGGACCTAAGATAGGTCACACATATATCTGCATAACAAAAATTAATTCACCAAATGTACACAATACATCCATTAGGTCGGCCAAGGATAGACCTAATAGAACAATTACAAATACCAGTGTAATGTCAATGCACCATACGAGCATTTGGATATGTGAGATCTTGAAAGTACGTGCTCCCGACATCTACAAACCATTTCCCAAAACCACAAGCAATAGTAATCACTAGAAAATAAATGCAAACCAAAATATCAAACGATGTAAGCAAAATACCAGTTTAGATACCAGACTAGAATACCATAACAACTTCATACTTGATCTTGCAATTGCAACACATATATCATGGTGACATCAATGACAACACAAAATAACAAAATGAGATGTTCTTCATTTTTCCAACAATCTCCCCCTTTGTCATTGATTGCAACATGTGCCAAAAAGAATATTTACAAAACACCTTATTTACAACACTTCTCCCCCTAACACTAGCATTTCACCATTCTTCACTCCCCCTTTGACATCAAGGAAAAAGGGTGTCCCAAAAATAACTAAAAACATTAGAACAAAGAAAACAAAGAAACATGTATCAAGTGAAGGATGGCGAGCCTTGAAGCTCCTTTAGAATACCTCCCCATATTGATTTTCCATTCTCCTAGCTATCCTTTGCAGCAATCAACATCTTGTTCAGAGATTCCAACTCTACCAGAGTTTTGTTTGCACCATCTAAAGTATCAGGAGTCAAATTTATCTTCTCAATATTTTTTGTGCATGCCAGAGCCTTGCCAATCGCAATGTATTCCACTCTTACAATGTCACTCAACTGATCAATTTTTTTGATAATGTCTTCCTTCTACCTCTGCAAGACAAAGAATTTTTCTTTATGCACAATGATGGCATTCTAGGTTGTTTTGTCTCTATCTTTGGATAGGTTGTAAGTACTGGAGATGGCTGATAGATAAGAATCAATGGAGTCCATAACAACCTTAATATTATAAGTGGCATCCGACCACTTCAAGCATTAAGCAAGAACAACATTTTCTTCTGACTCACAAACCCTCACGGCTTCCAGATTCTTTTCAACGCTTCAGTGTGCAAGAGAACACTTGTTATGTAATGCCAATAACCTTTTCTCTACCAATTTCTCCTCAACCTCTTGTTTTGTACTTTCATTAAGTCCAGAGGTATACTCCATGAGAGAATCAAACAACAGTCTCAAATTTTCAATAGGAACAAGAGATGTATTAATGGATGCACCAGGTAGGACTTCCTACAATTCCTTAAGAGCATCTTCTATAAGTTTTGTTCCTCTTTGATGTGCTTCAAGAATTTCCTTCTGTTGTGCAATTTTTTCACACACGCCCCACTGGAGGAGGGGACCCTCTTTTTTCTTTTGCATCTCTGCCTCTTGGCTTGGTCAAATTTTGGTTTTGCTCTTCTTGGGAGGTTATTTTGGGATTAAGTCTAGACTGGGTTTGATGAGGACAATATTTTGAGGCTCTAGGGGAAATTTGTCTGTCTTGGAATTTGAAAATGGGGATTTTGAAGTGAATTTTCAATGCTATATGTAAATATATTTTGCACCCATGGATAGAGGACAAAAAATTAGGCTAGGTTACTTTTTGAACTTTTTGAAAATTCCTTCTAGAAAAAAGTTATGAGGTTTAGGGGATTTCGACTCTGCAGGGAATTTGGGAAATCCCGTCCCTGATGGAAAATCCTGAAATTTCCATGACTCCCTCAAAATCCCAAAATTTCTATTTTTGGAAAATTCTGAGACCCCCTCAAAAACCTGAAATTTTCCAAAAATGGAAAAATTGAAAAATGATTTTTCCCAAAATAGAAATTTTTCAAATGCAATTTTCCTTGAAATTTTAAAATGTTCTTGAAAATGGAATTCTTGAGATGGAGAAAAGAATTTGAAAATAAAAAAAAATCCCAAAATGGAAAAATTTCTAAAAATGGAAAGTTTCTATATAAATAAATATTAAAAGGGGGACTTGCATATGGATTTGTGCCAAAAGGGAAATATGGAAGAGTTCAATTCAAATTTTAAAAGTGGGACCTACATATGAATCCATGCCCAAACTGTCTACAGCTAGAAGGAGTTTCTGGAAGACATGTGAAGCTGATTTCATCATCCAATCAGAATTTTCATTAATGACAAGCTGGCATAATGTTGTTTTCTCATTGTTCCATGATGTAACTGCTTTTATGCAATTGGATGATGATGTACCATGAGCTCCCAAATTAAATGTAACTAATGGATGCTTCTAGAGGTGTAATTTGTGCCATTGGATTGATTTAATCCTGACCTTTGATTCAAAATGTAATTTTCTATAAAAGGCCAGTGCCTTCTCATTTGTAAGGGGTGAGACTAGGTTAGAAGAGCTGATTAGAAGCAAGAATTGGTTAAGTTAGGAGTTAGATTCTGCAAGATAGTAGATGTAGGAGAGGAAAGAGACTAGAAATTGTTATGTAATGTTGGAGAAGTTAATGCAATTGGATTGTTGATTTGGAAAAATTTATGTTACACTTTGATAGTTTATGGTTTCTTGTTCTTGATTCTCAGATGTTAGATGTTAGATTTCAGTTCTTTTGCAATGATGGTGAAATGCTAATGATGTTGATCGATCTCCAGTCCATACTTTTAGCAATTTGTTGATTGTAATTTGTTGTGTAAAGTTAGTCTGGGCCTTATTTTGTGCTAAGTTCAATTGTGGATGCTTGTTTACACTACGCCAGTTATTGGGTATGTGGATGAATATTCATAGTCTAAAAATCTTCAATTTCCTTAGAAGATTGTACCATTTTTGCAGAGTTGTGGGCTTGTCCTTGATCAAGCAAAGATTCATTTTATTGGAGATATGTCTATTTGCAACATTAATTATTATTATGATTGATCTTAGGAGTTAGTTTAGAGTTGAATCTCTCTAAAACCCTTATCTCTTTTGTTGTTTATTTTGAATCTGGGTTAGTTTTAGGACTGAAAGCATCACCATATTGTTGCATCTGATGAAAGTATGCTTCCAACATTGTTCATTTGTAAGGCCCCTTGTGATTACCAACATTTTCACATTTATCACTGATGACATTAGAGACCTTGGGGTTATCTCTTGAGGCCTGCTGATAGAGATTTACCTTTCAAGAGAGATAGGATATTATATTTTGTCTGAGTTGTTGTGCAGAAAACATCATCAACACCTTCCTTCTAAATGCTTGCATAGCATCTCCTAACACCACTTTATGAATTAGAGACATCTTCTCCAAATCCACAATCTCTTCAATCATAGGAAGTTGTAGAAGCTCTTGGGGAATTATCAGCTAAAATCAAATTTGCTTGGATAGCAAGCCTTTCAGAATGCATTACCAGAGGATGATTCTATGGGATTCTTAAGAGATTTTACAATTTGCTTTTCATTTTCTTCATTTTTCCCAGTAGATTCTTCACTTTTCTTTTCTTCCTCTCCGTTTTCCTTCTCTTCTTCCTCCTTTTCTTCTTCCATTTTCTCTTCTTCTTCTTCTTTCTTTTCTTCCTCTTTATCTTCATCCCTATTATCTTCTTCATCATTTCCATCTTTTTCATTTTTATTTTGTTCTTCCTCTAGATTATCTTTTTCTTCTTCACTGCCTTTTCCTTCTTCAACATTACCTTGTTCATTATTGCCTTTTTCTCCTTCAGTATGCTCTGGAGGAGCATTTCAGGCTCAACTTCACCTTCATTCTACTTTTCACCTTCTAGAGGATCATTTTCACCACCGACATCCACTTCAACATTAATATTTTCATAAATATCTTCATTACCTATATCAAGAGGGATATTCTCCTCAGCATTTTTAGCAGAAACATCTTCTTCAGCCTTCAGCATGCCATATTTTTTTCTGTTGTCTCTCATATCACTTTTGCTATTTCCTTCTTAATCTTCTTTTTTAGCTTTTTATTCCTTGTCATTAGCATGTTTACTCTTCTCTTCATTCAGAACATCTCTGCACAAATTTGCTTCAAAGATTTCAAATCATCTCTAGTTCATAGAGGCTTCAGAAAGCAAAGTGGGGACCAGAACTTACTATATTATCTTGTTCTTCTCTCTAGTTCACAGAGGCTTCATTAGATACCTTAGAATTCTTTGATTCTTGTTTGGTGTGCACATAAACACCAAATTCTTGCACATCCTCATCATCAGAAGATGATACAACATGTACTCTCTTGGAACATATAGCTTCTATAGAAGCACCTTCACTAGAGGGTAAACCTCCTCTGCTTCTCCTCACTAGCTTTGCATCAAGATCTACTTCATCTTCATCTTGATCATCTGTAACATTGAGATTTTTCTCCCTTGTCACTTTCTCTTTTCTTCCTCTCTTTATAGGGCCTACCAAAGGAGTTTCTTTCCTCTTCCTAGATTTGGTAGTCAGTCTGGAGGAAACATGACCTTTTCCTTTATTAATGTTATTGGGTTCAACCTTTGTTGTAGGGGCTATGGAGGATTTTGTAGAGATAGTCCTTCTAGGTCTCCTCAGGCTAGATGATTCTTCAACTGTTCTCCCCTAGCCCTTCCAAGGGAAATCTCCTCATCAGTGAATCCAAATTTTTAAATATTTTTCTCCACTTTCTTTCTAATTTTAGGCTTTTGCTGCTTCAAATGAATCTCCATAGTCTTTTCAGCATATGTACCAATTATGGATTTGTTGGGATCCTTTGGATTCTTCAGCAACATTTGCACATAACCTTTAGCTTCTTCTTCTATTACCTCATATCCCAAAGGATGAATCCATATGGTTCAAGGTTCTATAGCCTCAATCATGCATTCATCAAAGGAAACATGGAATATGATGTCATCTTTATACTTCTCAACAATTCTCTTTGGAATCCTTTCCCTTTCATTTGTGTTTCTCTTGAATACAACAAAGAATTTTGTCAGAGCATCATCTTGAGCATTCATATTACCTAGAATATGCATATAATCAAAACTTTGATGTCCTACTGGTCTGGATGAGTCCCAATATGTACTTCTTCATTCTTTCCCTAAAGCCTCTTCATGAAAAAAAATAATAGACATACAATCAATGAACCAAATTTGAAAGCATACTTCCTTTCCTTCATCGACTTCAAGTTTTCAAGCAACTGTAACTAAAGAAGGTCGCATATATCATAATCAGTACCATTTACAACCATATCAAAGCTTGTATAGATTTTTGTAGCCGAAACAAAGTTCTCTCTATTTGTGAAGTATATTTTGTGACCAATCATGATAGTTGCATACTGAACATAGTTGGATTAGTGATGGTCTTCATCGTTAAATCTCTCTTGTCATATATGGCTCCTATAAGTTTTGTTGCTACTTCATTCTTCACAAATTTCAATACAGGTACTATACCTTTATCCCAAAGCCTGGTTACAACCCTAATCGCCTCTTTAGTTATAAGGTGTAGCCGGTTAGTCCACATGAATTTATCATGGATTCTGCTTAGGATTGATTTCACAAATTTGTCATCATAGCTCAAGTTGGGAAAATTGTTCCATATATCTAGCTTCTTTGCAACCAGGTTTGAATACTCAGGTTTTATCAAGAAATCATCACCAGTAAGCTCATTCTGCCAAATGTCAATCAATTTTGTGTGATTGTATTCCTCAAAATTTACTTGAATATACATGTCCTTATGTCCTTAGCTAGCATAACTCCATGAGGGATTGGTGAGAATGCACCCATGGGATCATCTTTGAAAGCTTTTAAGGAATATTTTTAATAAGAGGTTCTCGGTCTCTCTGACACTTTAATGACTATAGGGGTTTCCATTCTTCCAATTCTAAATTTAAACAACTCAAACAATGCAAAACATGACTACACAAAAGATTAAAATACCTTTTTCTTCTCAATGAACCTCAGCTAGGTTTTGCACAACTCGAACTCCAAATCTTCTCAAATATTCTCCAAAGGCTCATCAATTTCTTCAAATGCATGAATGCAAAAAATGCCTTAAACATTTCATTTATAAAACAATGATCTACCCTAATTCACATTAAATGCGGTAGATTTCAAAAGCTGCTAAAAACTCTTCTCTTTTACACAAACAAACCCTAATTCGCTCCACAAAAGATCATCCCTTCATATTTCCTACCAGTTCCTTTTCCAAAACCTCTGATAACTCATTCTTCACATTTCATCCTCATGCTAGCCTCTAACACACCATTTATCTAGGGGGTTCTTATAATTTATTATAATGCTCCCCCTATGACCTTGCTAGGTCTAATCCTCAGAGGAAACATCTGTACCAAATGAGGGCACAGACACATTAATAGTCTCTGGTTCTTCTTTCCCTCTCCAAATCTTATTCATCTCTTTCTTAATCTCATCTTTTTCAACCTTGTTCATAGGTTCATTATTTTCTATTGAATTGGTCTCCTTACTCTTCTTGCTTTTGTAAAGTCTTGAAACATGTCTTGGTTTGTTGCAGTTATAGCAAACAATATTTCTTTGATTAGATTGACTTACACTGACTCTTGTTCTGCATTGATTAGCTTTATGTCCATACTTGTTACAAGTATAGCAATAGCCATTAAAGGATTGATTCATTCTTCTTCCATTAAATTGATTCATCATCAAGGTTCTGCATTCACTTTCCCTATGTCCAATTCTTTTGCATGCAAAACATTGACCAGTAAAAGGACCAGGGAACTGATTCATCCTACTCCTACCTTCTATTGCCTTGTGACCAAATTTATTGCAAGAAAAAAAAGTGCCATTAAAAGAGGAGCACCTTTATGCATTAGGTTGTCTGATCGGAGGTCTCCTAGTAGAGTTCCTTGAATTTTCTTTCTGCTTTCCTTTATCTAAAGTCTTTTGATTGTTCACAGTCTTGGAACTTTCACTAGTATCATTTCCCAAACCACCTTTTTCTTTACTCATTTTTTGTCCTACAATCAATTCATCAAGCCTGTCTAAGCTAGATTTGAAAAAAAATCATAGAGTTTCGCCTTCTCCAGATCCACTTTCAAGTTCACAACTTCTTATTCAAGCTTGGTGCAATCTTCAGACTTGATTTGTACCAACTTGTTGAGACACTCTTCAATTATTTTCTTCTCCTCTACTTGCACTTTCAAATTGGCAATATCTTCATTAGCCCTCTTCAACTAATTAGTTACTTCCTTATGCCTATCTTTGAACTTTTTCAATTGCTCCTTTAATTTTCAAACACATTCATTCGCATCTTCAAGATTCTCTTTTAGATCTTTGTTTTCTCTTTCAACTTTTTCAATATCCTTAAGAGTAGTCTAGAGCTCTCCTTTTTCATTCATTTCTTCCATCTTCAGGATCTCCCTCAAGTTGTTAGGCCTTTTCAGAGGAACCAAGCTTTGATACCAATTGTTAAATGTCCAAGATACTGAGAGGGGGGTGAATCAATATCTTCTTAAATTTTCTAATCAAATACCATCCAACTATTCTAATGCATACACTAGCAAAGATAAGTGAAAGCATTAACAAGACATGAAACCACATAACATATGAACATCAAGATTTTTATGTGGAAAAACCATGATGAGTGTTAGCTCACAATATAGTATAACCGGTTATAAGACATTACAAAATGGGTGGCTCGCTGCTAGGATTCATTGTCCAAAAATGAAGGCTCATTGCCTATAGAATAACAATGAAAAAATGGCTTACAATGAGAAAAAAGAACTAATAAAGTACACCTAGTGAGTGCATATTTAGTTCTAATGAAGCTCAATAAAATAACTTGAAACTCTTCATCATATTCACTCTTCTTCACATTCACATTCACAACATTACCATTACCTTTCATTACATTATAAAACTTCAAAAACTATCCAATATATATATCTAATCTCTCTACAAGCATCAATTAGGTCGGCCTAATTAGATGCACTTCTTATTCACCAAAAATACCAATTTTCGGCCTCAACCTTTCACAAAAAATTCTCAAAAAATAAATTACAAATACAACACGCTACATCAAGTTGGCATGGACCTAAGATAGGTCACATATATATCCGCATAACAAAAATTAATTCACCATTACATAATACATCTATTAGGTTGGCCAAGGATAAACCTAATAGAAAATACTAGTGTAATGTTGATACACCATACAAGCATCTAGGTATGTGATATCTTGAAAGTACATGATCTAGATGTCTACAAACCATTTCCCAAAATCGCAAGCAATAGTAATCACCAGTAAAGAAATGCGAACCAAAATTCTAGAGGATGTAAGAAAAATACCGGTTCAAATATAGGACTAGAATACTGGAACAACTTCAGACCTAATCTTGTAATTGTAACTCATATATCATGGTGACATCAATGACAACACAAAATAATAAAATGAGATGTTCCATTTTTCCAACAATATTCACATGCAATAATTATTTCTTTAATACCGGTTACATACTTGTAAACTCAATGATGTAAACATATAGGGGTTTGTGGGAAGGACGCACATAACATCAATACACTAACCATGAATTTTTAGCATATTCATTTTACTAATTTAGTTATTCAACATTTCAAAATAAAAATTTATAAACAAAATTAAATGAACTTGCTGAAATTTACCTAAGTATTAATGTCAAATGTTTGATTTAATAAGGCATCTATCATGACCATCTTCTTTGTAGTTGTTGTATCCTATGTAGTTGCATCCTAAGCACTCTCACCATTGTATGTAAAAACACCACCACAATAGTGACAAATATGGGTTGGAACTCTGAGCCTAGAATACTTGTCCACACCAAGCTCTGTTAGAGGCCTCACACACTGTACAAGGCTCTGAGTAAGCATGCTCATTGAGTCCAGTGTGTCCACCTCGACATTCTCCTTCATAATGGAAGGAATGGTGGCATGCTCCACCATATGGTTTTCCAAGGGTCTCGGTGCCAACTGCGGATTATGTTATGCACCCAATCTATCATTTGTGGAGTCCCCACCTCTACCTTGAAAGCATATATAGTCAAAATAATTTAGCATCTTATTGAAGACAAACTCACAATAGATTTTCCTCAAAAATACTATGGGACCTCATAATTATTGCATGGAGGTTGGTCAAAAACCATCCACCACCACTCCCAAAAATTATTTTTAATTAATTCATGGTGGCACCAATGGATGAGGAACCTCTTGCATGCATGTGATAAAGGTGCATTGGTTCTTGGGTCTATGAAAAGGGCACACAAGTCAAATTTGCTAATTTTTTATTTCTTCACTTATACATATAGGAAAGTCCACTTGCATAAAATCATTTTAATTCCTCCCTTTTATTCTACTAGAAATTAATTTGTTCACTCATTGCTCCTACATGAGATACAATTGACTTTATAAATTTGGCAATGCCTCTCTATAAGGTTGGGTTGTAGCATGTTCATTTAATCTTGCAATCAATTTTTCAAGCTCTCTTTTGTTGTTTTCAATTTGATTTATAATAATTTATTTAGTTCCTATAGGATGTCTAGGAATTGAGGGAGGGGTTTGATGTTCTTTTTTGGCAGGGTTTTCATGAGGAGGTGATTGTGAATTATCAATATTTGGAGATGGAGATTGATTTCCTAGAAATTAAAACAATTTTTTATCAAAAAACATTTCAATCTATAATTTAATTCAAATTAGAAACTAAAACAATATAAATGCATACCTCTTCCACCTCTATGATGTCTTGGCACCATCCTCCCGAAGAATCATGAGTAGAAAGTGCAAAATATGAAGTTTTGGTGATTCTAGGTTGTAGAGGTAAAAAATGCCAAATGAAGTCACAACCATGGGCGAAAATGAGGTTTTTGTTGTGTTTTTTTATTATGCTTTTCAATTTGGTGCTCTCCAAATTTGGCATGCACAATATTTCCTTTTACATATTTTTTTGCAATTTGGCACCTTTTTTGTGTCACAATTCGATGCACTTACCCTACTCTCCAACACCTATTCAAAATTGAAAAATTGGTTTTGTATACAAAAGTTATGCTCAAAATTATGTATAAGAGAACATCTAGCTTCTAGGATCCAAAAAATAATCAAAATAGAAAATTCATGGAACCAAACATGTACCACTGTGTAGTGCTTAGAACCACCTTTCCATTGAGTATAAGAAGTCAAAAATCCAACATCCTAGGTGAAAGTTATTTCTATTTGAAAAAAGTTCCCCAATTTCGCTAATAAAGGTGGCTAGTAGGTGGTTGGATGGTCACCCCCACATGGTACATTAGTGATGCTTTAGTGGAAGATTTAAAATGGTAATTAAACCCATTTTAATTTTCATTTTTAAAACATTGAATCGACAAATTTGAAAGTATATCAAATTTATTTAAAACAACTAGTGGTTTTATTTTAAGCCACGAGGGTGGGGGTTGGTCCCCCACAAGACCCCAAGCTTGGGTCGAGGCTTGCCCTGTTGGTGGCCAGTAAGCCTTTGACTATAGCACTAGTGGCCTACTATCGTCTGACCCTACTAGTCTAAGCATACTACCAATTACAAGTTGATAGGGGGTCGGGGTACGGGGTGTACATAAACCATTGCCTCCCCATGCCCCCAATTATTTTTATTATTTTTAATTTTATTTTTTTCAATAAAACATTTGGTATGGTTTTAATATTTTTACTTTTTTTTAAATTATTTTTGTAGATGCCTTAGACAATCATATAGTCAAGCTAGGGCTAATTTTTTTTGCATTTTCTCAACTTTTCTAAAATAAGAAAAAAATTATATGAATCTTCATTTCTCATCCATCATGGATCTAATGGTGAGGTTATTTTATCTTAAGATATCATCCATAAAATTTTCTCTAAAACACCCTCATATGAAAAATAAAACTAAGAAATCCTTTTTACCCAAATTTTGCATGCCTCAAATCCACAATAAACCTAATAAATATTGACAACTAAAAAGCCCAAATATGTATAAAAACACTTGCAACATGTTTTTAATACTTTTTAATGCCTCAAATTTATCCTACATAGACATGGATTTAACTTTGCACTAAATATACTCAAAAAAGGGTTATAACAAAAACTTAGAAGCTTACACCTCCCATCAACCATGAAAGCTCTAATACCACTTGTTAGGAAATAATGCATAATACTCACATTCTTAATCCATTTCCTACATAACCCCATGAGAGAAAAATATGCATGCAAGTAACCATAATGCATAGATCAAAATATACAAGCCACAATATAACACAAGATAGACCTTGGGAAAGCCCTCAAGAGGGAAAAGCCTAGCCTCCAAAAGCATCCACACTCCATCTATTAATCAACAAATAAACAATACATGCACAAGTACAAGAGTTATCATAAATACTTCTAAAGCATCAAGGCTCTTTAATGCATCCTCCATGTGTACAAGCATGAATCCAAACATCCCATGTCATGCTTCACATATGCACTCCTTAGAAAGACTCAATAATGATAGCCCACTCACCCAACCAACCTTAATCACTAAATATGTCCTTGCTTTTATAGACTCAAACTCACACAAATATAACCAAGAGGTAAGATAAAACCATGTAATAGAAAACAATGTGAATACAAAACCACTGACCCCTCATTTAATATTGGGTACTAAGTTTTCACTTTATTATTTATGCTTTTCCCGATATTAAATTATTATCTCATATCTCTGACATATTGAATAATAATCTAATGTTGCAATACAACATAAAGTGGTCCCCAAATAATTACCTAATGTGATTAACCACACCTCTTAGGTTCATCACAACTAAATAATTATTTAATTACAATGTTATAATATAACCTTTTATGCAATGGTGTATAACACCATATCCCAACACAAACAAACACCTGTTCATGATCCAATATAAATTTTAACATTAAAAAATTCATATAACATAAAAGTATTTTACATGTATTATATTTTCTATTTATTTTCTAATTACATACCTATGTCCAACTCAAAATGATACAAAAAAAACTTACACAATTATCAAAATCCATAAATAATTTAACAACTCAACATGGTCACATAACCAAGAGTTTACAAGTCACCAAATGTAGGGTGAACACTTTGACCCTAAAAATTTATTACAATCAATTAGATTCATTTTCAATTATTATAGATAAATATAGTTAATCTTACATTTCAAAAGGAAAATAGTAAATTACATTTAGCCTTATTCAAATTTACCTGCCTATCAATGTCAAATGTCATATTGAATAGGTCATATATGAACACCATTTTATCTAGTATAGATGTTTCTTGCTATTATCCATATGCATCATGAGCATCCTTAAACCCATCATTATAAAAATAATTATAGTTTCATCAAACATGAGGTGAACGTTGAGACCTATGAGCCTCACCCTCATCATATTGCGCTAAAATCCTAATGTGTTATTGAAATGATTGGAAATAGGATGCTCCACCTTTTAGGAGATGGAACAATTAGGGGACCTATTTCTCACCTAACTTCATTAGGAAACCAAGATCCCTCAACCTAGTGACTCAATAGAGGGAAGGATAACTAGGGAGGTTTCCTTAGGCATGATCAAACAGAGGGGGTTCACCATTAAAATGAATCTTCAAAGGAGAAACGCAAACTCTAATGCACTAAACCCTATGTAAGAGAGGGGGACCAACCACATTCAAGGCCCTAAGTCATGTAGGGCCAAGAGCGGAAGGCTGCCCCAAATTACCTCAACTTAACAAGGTGTTAGAAAATGTGGGATGAGAATGATGAGGACTATAAGGTCCTTCAATCACTCTATAGACCTAAAATATAGAACGAGGCTAGGCAAGTTGGTTTTCAAGTTCAACACTACACCTCAAGAAGCTCTCTGCCCGAGGAAAAAAGCATGGTCCTGGGACGATAGTGCGGCACATTGGCATCTCTCAAGTGTGCTGGCATTCGTACAACCAGACAATTAAAGACGCAAGGTTGAACCTAGAAAAATAAGCTAACGAGCCAACTAACCACTACTAAAGGGCCAAAACAATGCTATTAAGTAGACAAAATATGATCTAATGTGATAAAGTAAAAATGCAAGAGTTAGGGTGGCAAGAATGATCTCACAAAGAAACTCATTAGCCAACTAGCTCCCAAAAGCACGTTCACTATAGCACCCCTCCATTTTTCTCTTTTGATTGAACAGTGTTCTTTTATGTATGCTTTATTTTTTTAGCACTTTGACTATGGTACTTGGTTACTAGTTGATCGCAAACTATTAAGCGATGCATATGTGATATTTTGATGTGATAGAATTTTACTCTGATGTTATCATTATGGCATGTTTCGAATTAGCTTAGCAGATATTTCATTAAAGATGCCTTATGCTTTTTATTATATTATTGATGTTAGACTCGTCAGTTAGAAAGTCTGTATTAGTGAAGGGGACAGAATTGTATCACTTGCTTGCGAGTGCCCTACGATTCTGAGAGTTCCTCTTCACGGTGTGTTTTATTATATCATATATATGCATGTTCGATATACTCTTTGTTCGCAGGTTGATAGGTACAGGACATTGACTCCACTTGATTTCACAAGTTTGAGCGTGTCTAATGACCAACAGTAATCGATTGTGAGATAGTGGCTAGGTTTTCCGTGCCAAGTCATCACCCTAGTCATAGTGTGTCATCGGGTTGTAGTCGGGTTTAGTTGTTTTAATGTTGTCCCTTTCACCTTGGTTATTTATTTAATTTCGTATTATAAAGGTTATTAAATGGTGGGTGTAGTTTAAATGATGATTAAATATATCTGGTTGCAATGTTGAAATGTTAGTTATTTATTGATTAATTTAATTTAATTAATAAAATAATCTAATCTTGGATTAGATTTAGTTTATTGATTAATTAAGTTAATGGTGATAAATTGAATTAAGTTTTTTGTTTTGGCATTATTGGATATTTAGATTTAAATTAAAAAAAATGGAAATATGTTTCAAATTGCACTTTTTGAAAATTAATATTTAAGATAATTTCTTTACAAAATTTTGAATTCTTTTTCTAAGAAGAAATTTTTTAATGCATGAAATTCCATTTGGAAAGCAATTTTGTTTTAAATTTAAAAAAAATAAAAATATCCCCAAATTTGCAATAAATTTGGTGGATGGGATATTTTTAGGGGTTTGACTAAATTTGGGGAAAACTCTATGAGAGCAAATTCAATTTCATATTTTTTTTAACTTTCAATTTGGTGGAGAAAAGATAGGTTGTGGCTTTGATTTTTGGATTTGAAGAAGAAGTTTGGATTTCTTGGGTGAGCTGGAAAACAAATAAGATTTGGAAACACCATTGGAATCTTTCAAGCTTTGGAGAAAAAACCAGGTTTCTTTCTTTGATTTTTGTTTTCATTTTGAAATGTTTTGCAAATTTTATTAATATGTTGTCAGAGAAGTTTTAAATTTTGTTTGATTTGCAAGGAAAACCCATGTCAAATTTGTTTCAAAACTTGCAAAAATTTATGTTGAAATCATGGAAAAAAGAAAACAAAGAAAGAATCAAACCATAGAAAATAGAAAAATGAACAAAAAGAATTTCTGTTATGAACTAGAAATTAAGAAATTGTGCTTGCAAATTAGTTTGCTGTGTATTTTGTTTGGAAAGTTTACTATAACAGTAATAAAACAATTAAGATTTATTAATATATATACATATATATATATATTTATTATAAAATATATGATGAGTTCACTTTCTTTTTCAAAAATTTTGCAATTTTTTTTTTTTTCAATGAAGGAAAAAACCTGAAAACAAACTTTTGCCCTCGTTCTTTTTGTTTTTCTAGGTTTTGTGTATTTAAAAATGTATAAAAAATAAAATAAAATTATTATAAGTTTTGAAGGGGGGGGAAGGCTTGCCCCCACAGTTGCCCCCCATGGGAGGCGTTGTGGAGGCAGCGCCACTGTCTCCAAGGGCAACAGCGTTGCCTACACAATGCACCCCCATATGAGGGAGGCTGCTTGGAAGACTAGCCTCTCCCTTTTGGGAGGGGCCCACGGCATATAGTAAGCTTTTTTTTTTAAATTAATTTTTTATTTATTTTTAATTACTAAAATATATATATATATATTATAATATATATATAATATATATAATATATATATATTATAATATATATATAGTATATATATGTATTGACCTAATATTACAATATTTTTTTTAATAATTATTTATATGAATACACAATTTATATATATATATATATATATATATATATATATATATATATATATATATATATATATATAATGTATAAATATATTATGTATTTTTAAATAATTTAATTGGTTGTTTTTAAATAGAAATATTTAAATAATATTTATATATTTAAATATATATATAAATTTGTATATATATATATTAAGTATATACTTTTATACATATATTTAATATATGTGTATTTAAATATAGTTAATTTTAAGTTGATTATTCATTATCAAAGTTGGAATAAAAATTGTTTTTTTTAATCAAATGATTTTATCTAGCAAGTTGATTTGATTATTTTGTATGATTGAGAAACACGGAGTTAAATCATTGGTTTTAAATTTCTCAACGTTGTGAATTAAATCTTATTTATTTTTGAATAAATGCAAGTAACGTTGATTGAGTTGATTGGATTTAGGAAATCCTAACCTTAGTTTATTTAATTGCCTAAAATGCTTTCTAGCGATGTTTTGTTCATTCTCGGTGTTGGGGCAATTGTGTCAATTGTTATGTAAGTCTTCCAAATGGGGTTTCATTTATTTGTATGGGTTGTTATTATGATAGTCGACCTTTGGATTGCCCTGGGTAGTGCGTCTAAACGTATCTAGTATTATACCCGGTTATTAGGAATGGGATGTGTGGACTTTATGTCTTGTATAGGGAGTCATTCTCCTTAGGTCGCATTTGTGTAACCTTGGGTGTAGAGCTATTCCACGTGTTGTCTTAGAGAAGTGGCTTGCAATGAGGGCCGACACACAAAGTGGTGTCAGGGAAACTCTTTGCAAGTTGGTTAATGTGGTGATAACATAATAAAGTTTTAGAGGCTTAGGTTGCATCAAACATTTAACAAGATTAATTTTTCCTCGCTCATGGACACAAGGGCTTGTATAGACTTGGGATGAGATGAGAAGGCCTGGAATGGAAAGATCATTATCTCATCTCTACGAGAGATAACTGATTCTGCATTGGTTTGCATGAGGGAACGAGAGTCGTTAGAGGTTTCCAAGATATCCCAAGATGGGGGTTGGGACCTAGGAAGACTTACCAGGATATCCCATGTGACATTGTGATGACACTTCTCTTAAGTCAACAGTATGTTTGTATCAGTGATGCAATTGATTATTTAACTCTGGAAGCATTGTAACCTTTGTGTTATGTGATGTTGTACTTGTATTTAATTCAGTTTAGTTTTGTGTAGCCTGTGTCTAGAGGTAGATGGTCTTGCCTAGGAATCCTTGCTACTATCTCCTGTAGCAATGTGGGGTGAGCCTTCGTGCATCACATGGTTGGGTGGAACTGCACCTGAACTGTGGGTCATTCTTTTGTTCATGTGGATGAGACTTCTAGTTGGAGAGCCCATGGGATCCAAAGATTTCTTTCATGCTTTTATTCTTTTTAGTATTATTGTAATTTATTACCCCTCTTTGTATCGAGGTGGAGGATGTAATTTTTAACCTTGTTTATTGGATTTACCTCATTCGGGGAATGAGTGTTGTAATCATATTATAAATTATATTACTAGAAACATGTGGTATCTCTTATGCCTTTGAAGTGATTTTATCATGTATAGAATGTATGTGTATTTAATTTATTAAATAATTAAATGTTATGGTTTCTATTCATGTTTCTTGTTTGGGTTTAAATAAAATCAATCTCATAACCTTAGGGGTTGTTGGCAATGGGTAGTGAACTTGCATGTTAATTGTACTTAAAAAAAAAAAATTAGTACGTTTGAGTAGTAAATTGCAACTTCCCCTAGGGTTGCGTGGTGGGGCATTACACATGGTATCAGAGCCCGAGTTTAGACACTAGGTACTCTAGGATTATGATGAACCCATTAAGCTTTTAGTTGTGTAGGTTTTAAGTTGTGTACCTTGCCTAATACCTTGATGTGTCTATGTAGGATTATGCCTCCCAGACGCAGAAGAGGTAGAGGGCATGGACGTGGCTGTGTAGGCGGTCACGATGAGAGTCAGCATGACTCTCCTCCTGATGTTCCTATTATACCGTGATCGTAGAAGAGCACTGTACCATCTCGTATCGTTTCGTGGGTATAGCTAGCAACAAAGATCCACTAGGATTGAGGCTACACGTAGAGCTCTTGAGGAGGCATTAGCGCTCCTTGGTCAGAGACAGGCCATGGTTCAGGGTAACCCTATTGAGAGGGAAGTTCCACCTTAGCCAGAGATGCACATGAGAGATTTGCTCAGGGCACGTCCACCATTGTATGATGGAGCCGACACTAGGTTAGAGGCTGAGACATGGCTCATAGACCTGGATAGGTGTTTTGCGATGCATCCGTATGGTAGCAATACCAAAGCGCGATGCACTATTATGCACCTGCGGGGATTTGCATCCACTTGGTGGAGGTTAGAGGAGCAGAAGATCCACATAGACATCAACTCTGTATCTTGGGAGATCTTCATAGAGCGGTTTAGAGCATGTTTCCTATCTGAGCACTGGCGTCAGCGTTGAGGCGATGAGTTTCACGCCTTACGTCAGTTGGCCCTATTAGTTGAGCAGTATGAGCAACGTTTTTACGAGCTCAAACAGTATGCAAGGATAGGAGATGATGAGGGTATGTTGGTCCACCATTTTTTTAGGGGCTTAAATGCTTGTCTTAGCAGAGGAGTGAGGGTTTTCGAACCCAAGACCATGGAGGTAGCGGTGGAGAAGGCATATTTGGTGGAGGAGAATCTGGCTTTGGCACTGGGAGGCCATATGGGTGCGCAAATAGGCAACGAGATCTAGTGCTAGAGGAGGTAGAGACCATCGTAGAGTGGGCAGTAGCAGCAGCAACAGGTATCGCAAGGGAAATGTAAAGGTTTCCAACAGAGGCAGGGGGACAGGAACTGGAGGCATATTAAATGCTTCAGCTTTGATCAGCCAGCTCAGAGTTCCTAGTCCACCTTCAGGGGTAGTGCACAACATTCTAGTGTACCACCTAGAGGTAGGGGCTATGACAGAGGTACTGAGTGTTTTGCATGCGGCCAGCAGGGCCATATAGCTAGAATGTGTCCCAACAGGGGCACATCTGGGTTTTCTCAGGGACCAATGGCATTTGAGCCTACAGTTGGTGATGTTGGTCGAGGGCATAGTGTTTTCGCATCAGTTGATAACCACCAGGTAGAGCATCAGGGTACCATTGTTGAGTCATATGGTATGTTGTCAGGTAACCCAGTTACCATTTTGTTTGATTCTGGAGTGTCAGACTCCTTCATTTCTTCTTCTGTCGTGACGCGATGTAGACTGGGTGCGATAAAGAAAGTCAATAGGTGGTAGGTTGAGTTAGCCTTGGGTGCAAAGGTTGCATCCCATTCCCTTGTACCAGATTGTAGATTGGAGGTTGGACCTCTTCATACTACATTGGACCTTCGAGTTATTCCTTTGGGTTCTTATGACATTGTCATAGGGATGGATTGGTTAGAGGCGCATAGTGCGGTCATAGATTGTTGACATAAGTCGATTTGATGCATTGAGGCATTTGGCAGAGTAGTAGAGGTAGTGGGAGTTCAGAGGCCGATTTCCTTGAAGGTCATCTCAACTATGCAGTTGAGAAGGTGTGTGCGTCAGGGTTGCCAGTTATTTGTTGTTATAGTGGATGATTTGGATTTAGGAGGTGGATAAGAGAAAGTCTCTCTTGATAGTCACCCCATTCTTCAAGAGTATTTTGATTCCTTTCTAGATGAGATTCTAGGGATGCCACCTCAGAGGGATATAGACTTCAAGATAGACCTTGTACCTGGATCGGAACCCATTTCACGAGCTCCTTATCGTATGACCACCCAGAAGCTTAAAGAGCTTCGCTTGCAGCTTGAGGAGTTGTTAGAGAAGGGTTTTATTTGCCCTAATGTTTCTCCATGGGGAGCACCAGTTATCTTCATGAAGAAGAAGGATGGTTCACTTTGGTTATGTATTGATTACCGACAGTTGAACAAAGTGACCATCAAGAATCGATATCCGCTTCCTAGGATTGATGATCTATTCGACCAGATCAAGGGTGCCACAATCTTTTCAAAGATTGATCTTAAGTCAGGATACCATCAGCTTCGTATTTTTGAATCAGACATCCATAAGATAGCGTTTTGAATGTGGTATGGTCACTATGAGTTCACAGTAGTACCATTTTGGTTGACAAATTCCCCCTCAGTGTTCATGAGTCTGATGAACAGGGTATTTCATACATAGCTAGATAGATTTTTCCTTCTGTTCCTTGATGAAATTTTGATATACTCCAGGACAGTGGAAGAGCATGAGGAACATTTACGGTAGGTATTCCAATGTTTACAGGATAATCAACTTTATTCTAACCCGTCGAAGTGTGAATTCTTCAAGACTGAGGTCCAATACCTTGGTCATGTGCTCTCAGGGGAAGGTATTTCAGTGGATCCTGCAAAGATCCAAGCGATCTCAGATTGTGTTGTGCCCATGAATGTGGTAGAGATACATAGCTTTATGGGGCTAGCGGGTTATTACAGGCATTTTTTGTAGGGCTTTTTGGAGGATAGGCTATCCTATCACCTCCCTTCAGTGGAAAGGGAAGAGGTTTGAGTGGTCAGAGAAGTGTGAGGCAACATTTCAGGATCTTAAGGGGAAGCTGACTAGTGCACCAATACTTGCGATACCAGATCTGACTGGGGACTTTGTAGTTTGTACAGATGTGTCCTTAGAGGGATTAGGTGCAGTATTGATGCAGGAGGGTCGTGTCATTGCATACGAGTCACAGAAGCTCAAGGATCATGAGCTGAACTATCCCACACATGATCTTGAGTTAGCGGCAATTGTTCATGTATTGACGAGATGGAGGCATTTCCTTCTTGGCCATAGGTTTGAATTGCACAGTGATCACAAAAGCCTTCAATATATTTTCATGCAACCCAACCTTAATGCTAGGCAAAGGCGTTGGATGGAGTTTCTCTATGAATATGACTTTGAGGTGAAGTATATCCAAGGAAAGGAGAATGTCGTAGTGGATGCACTCAGTAGGAGGAGACATGAGATATCTGAGATGTCTCTTGTTGTAGATTTGCGGAGTTAGATTCTTTCTGCCCTTCCAACAGATAGTTGGTATTAGGAGGTTAGGACAGAGATTGAGGCAGGAAGACCCCTTAAGGGCAGGTATTTAGGTTATTCTCTGGATTCAGATGAGATATTGAGGCACATGGGACGCATATACATTCCTTCATCAGGTGATCTTCACACCTTGGTCATGACTGAAGCACATCGTGCACCTTATTCAGCCCATCCTGGGGTGAAGAAGATGTATGCAGATCTACGTCAGTTGTATTTCTAGCCAGTGATGAAACATGATATTGCGGATTATGTGTCACGATGTCTTGAGTGTCAGTGGGTGAAGGCTGAACACCAGCATCCAGCAGGGCTTTTGCAGCCACATTTAGTACCAGAGTGGAAGTGGGATATTATCTCATTGGATTTCATTGTTGATTTACCCAACTCTTCGAGATGACATGATGCGATTATGGTAACAGTTGATAGGTTGATGAAGGTAGCAACACCACCTATTCGCCTTC
>VDFB02105785.1:394433097-394446618 GCA_007258455.2 Sequoia sempervirens | reverse complement strand
CTACTTCTTAATTTTTTCCTAAAATTTAAGTAATACTGCATTGAAATTTCAAATTTTCACCAAATAGATTTTGTTTAAAAAAAAATAAACCTAGTAGTTTAGAAACTACATTCAATTTCCCACAGAATCTATTCTTACATTTTTTTGAAATAATATAGATAACTTATTCAAATTTTTACGTCAAGTTGCCTAACTCTAATTGTTCTGAATTTTCATTGCCACTTAAGGGCCTATTTGGCCCATCATGATCCTGCACATACCCTATATATATATGTATATATATGTATGTATGCATGTATGTATGTATGTATGTATGTATGTATGTATGTATAGTAATAGTGTATAAATGAACTATCATCATCCCCCTACTATATTAGACCATGTGAAGAATGCACGAGAAGACAAAGTAAAAATAAAAATTTGGGTCAACATGGAAGGGAATTCTAAATGCCTCCAACACTTTGCATCATCCCCAATTTATCAAAAATCAAGCATAAGCATGGAAGAATGATGATACAAATAGACGAAGGTTTACAACACAAAAACCATGCCTATATCCAAACACCAATGGAGGAGATGAGGGTCATCCAGACACACATAGCATGATCACAGGGGAACACATCACAAAACACACACACAAGATTAAGAAGAGGCCTCCTCTTAACACTAATCAATCAAGAGGTTTTCTACTTCCCACTCTAGATCATCGTAGGGGGAAGGAGGACAAGCCTGTAGTGTGGGATGTTAAGAGGAAGAGAATATGACCCTCCCGCAATAAGGGCTAAGGAAGAAGCCCCCACTAGGTCTTCTTTGTTGAGCTCTTGTGGAGCTAGGGTCAACGATTTTGCAAAGATTGTTGACAAGGCTGAAACTTCATCCATGGATTTAAACATGCACCCTACAGGAGCATCGTGTTTAACTTCAGTGGACAAGGCAGGTTGCACCCAAGTTTGACCACTAGGCTTGCTGAATGACTCGGGAATGGTGACGAACTCAGGGGAAGCCAGGATCAACATAGAACTAGACTAAAGATAAGTAGAAGGAAGGAGAGAGGAAGACACTGTAGGATCCCCTGAAGTAGGGGCAGCCATCTCTTCCTCCATCCTTTGTGAAGTGGCCTACTCAGCTAGGAGAACCTTTTGTCGGCACTTGCACTCACGTGCAAGGTAGTTTCTACAACTCTTTGAGTTGGAGGCCAGAGGTCATGAAGGAATGGAAAGCTCTTGCTCAACCATGGGAATTTCCACTATGGCCATCTCTAACAGAGGAATAGATTCCTAAATGGAAGTAGGAGCCTGAGAAATTTGAGGAACAACGGGGGGAAGAAGCTAAAGAGCCTCGGCAGCGGGCCTCTTCCTATTCACTACTTTGGGAGTAGGAGTGGTAGGATGCTGTGGAGGTTGAGACAAAGAGGACTCTCCATGGGAGACCTTCTTCCTATTATACTGAATAGGTCTAGGCTCCATCGGAAGAATAGGAAATTTGAATGTAAGACGATTAGACTTTTGACAAGTGGGCACCATAGGATTCTCCCGCAAGTGTGGAGCATAATCTGACGATACCACAGTAGAGCGAGAAGAAGCATCAAACTGACCAGTAGAAGAGGAAGAAGGAGGATCTTGATACTACTTCTCTTCTTCCTTCCTTCATGCCTTAGTGGCATCGTTGTCAACTTTTAAGCAAGCCCTATGTGAAATATCATAAGGTGATGGAGGGTCTCTTGCTTTCGGCCTTAGGTGCCCCTTCTTATAATTCTAGTATGTTCGGTGTAGAAGGTCCATCCTAGGTGGAAGAGGACAAATGGGTGTAGGTCAAGAGTAGTCCAAGGAGTAGCTACCATGAGCAACCGATGGTTTATAACTGGTGTTGTGAATTACATGCATGAAACCCTCGTGGATAAATTTTAAACATTTATGCATGACCGAGGGCATCGCGTTCATAGCCACCAACCAAGGGATACCCAACTTCACCCTAAAGAGCTTAGACCTAGGGATAATTTCAAACAAGAGTTTCACAAATTTAGGTCCAACCAAGACCAACATGACAATACTTCCCAAAGGGGGCACGAAAAGCTTGTCATGCGTGTGAACGATACTCAAAGGTGCATCGTACCCATCTTTATGTAAGAAGTTAATCAACATAATCTCCTTGGTTATTATGTTTACTTGTGATATCAGATCTTTGAGAACACCTGCTATGATGTTTCCATTAATCTGCCCAGGGATATAAAGAGTAGACGGTTCCTTGTTAAACGCATCAGCAGGTCCTATGAAGTGAAGGTTATACTAGTACCACTATCCATAGGCTACGCATAGGGGATAGGTTGATGCGGGAAGGAGGCCATTACACACACTAGACAATACTTTCATAGAGTCCCTAAGGGTTAAAGGATAAGACAACGACCCAATTAAGGTTTCATCATGCAACGCCTTCAAAACCTTCCAACTACGCCTAGTAAGGGTCACAGGTTCGGTTGTAAGGTGACAACCTCACAACACTTACAGGTTCAACCACATGAATCTTCTAGGGATGTAAGTGCACCGTGCAGACTTCTACATGTTGCATGGGCGCCCCTGACATAAATTCCCCCACCTACGCTCAAAACAGGCACCAAGTGGAATGAAAGCAATGGGCTTAGGTGTAATTAAGCCTCCAAACTTGGTTTTCTAAAGTGGAGCAAGGTTATAGGGGAATTTGCATAAGGAGTGCAAATTAACTCCTATACACCCTATAAACATAAAAGCATGTAATTATACTAATAAATTGAGAGAAACAAAAACGTACCTAGATGAGTGAAGATGTCTAAACAAGGTTTGAAAATCTTGAAATTTATTGTTTTTGATGTGCACTGGGACTTAAACACCAGACTGGGTGATTTAGTCCTAGTTTAGGGTTTCTAGGCAGGATCTATAATCTTCTAGTGACTCATCAAAATCCACTTAAAACTGGTAAAATGGCTATACAGGGACTCATACACCCAAGGTGGTAATTTAGTCTAGTTATTAGGGTTTCATTGATGTTTCTGTAGCCTCTAGTGATCTTTTACTAGTAGCTTTCATCTTGTCTAATTTTCAAGTTCAAAATGTTTAAAAATTATGATTTATAGGTGAGTTTTTGTGAAGATGACAACTTCTTGACAACTTTGACTTTCTTCAATCTTGCAACTTTGTCTTCAAAGGATATTTAAGCTCTAAAACGCCTAGGTATGCAAACACACATCAAGAGAGAAAAATGTTGATTTATTAATGGATAGGGGTTTTCCTTGGTAAAACCCTGTTTTGGTAATTAAACCTTGAAATGAAATAAAAAAGCATGAAGGGATGATGAATGAACAAATGCAATGTTACAACTCACCAAACCCTTGAAATAAAGGCTACAATCTTATGGGAAATGGCTCCAATGGATGTGGATCTTAATTCTTGATCTTGATATGAGATAGTTTCTTTGAATGCTTGTTTGAATCATAAAAACCTACATCACAAATATTAGCTCAAAAACACACATGATGCATGATGAATTTGACATGATGCTTGAATCTTGAATGCTGCTCCAAATGCTTGATAATTTACTCTTGAATTCTCTTGTAATCACTCTTGATCATAAATTTTCTACAGTACTTGAATACTTGAATTGCCTAGATAAATTGTAAAATTTTCTAGGAGAAATTATGTGAAATAACCTTACATTTATACTTGTTTATGACAATTTTCCCAAAATTACAACACTACAAGCTGACATCAAATCTAGGAGAATAAAATATTACCAACAATTGAATTCAAAATAGGTCAAAGCTAAAGCACGACTCATACGCTAGTTGCGGTGTATGAGTACTAGTAGCTTAAACTTGGGACACAAACTTCAAGAAATGCTAAGTTCAATGCAATATTCAAGATCAACCCTCAAAACCTAGGTGGAACCCATATGCCTAAGGTGGTGTATGAGTCCTAGATCACTAGATCTAGAACACACAACCCAAAAATATGAATTATGATTGGTCATTTAATAAATTTCAGGACTATCCTCAGAAAAATACATTAAATTAGGCTTGTGGATGAAAAATAGGACCAATTAGGGCATAAAGAAGCCATGTTGTACCAAAGAGGTCACAAACAAGTGTGAAAATGTAAAGGGATACATTTTCCTACACTACATTTAGCCCCCACTTTAGTGAGAGGAGGAATTTTCTTCAAACTCACACTAAAGTAGACAAACTCACATAAAGAGGGGTCCAAGTGTACCAATGCTAGTTTGATAGGATGACAATGATCAAGAGGGTTGCACAAGTCCCCAAGATCAAGATCCTCTGGAAAACTAACATAAGAACAAAAGCACACACATGTGAATGATGTATGAAGCAACAACAAGGTACACACATACACTGTCAAAGAAAACAAGAAGAAGGAAAAAGAAAAAGAAGGGTCCATCAAGCCTTGACCATTTGTCCAACATGATACATGGATCAGATCTAAGTTGTTTGTCCAAAAAAATTTACAAGTGGACCGTGATGCCAACCATGCAAACCAAACGTATGCTCACAAGGGCTAGTGGAACCTCGGGCCATCCACTAGGTGAGCCCCCTAAGACACATACACACACAACCAATATGCGCTCACATAGACAAGCAAGTGGCTATGGGAAAGTCATGCCTATGTTTGGCTCCCATATGCTAACCATACCAAAGCTATACCTCCTTATAACTTTGATAAGGTGTCACACAACACGAACAACAAGATCCATGAGGCAAGCAAAACTTCGTATGGCAACACCCATGAATAAATAGGATGGTTCCACAGGCAAGCAAAGTGTGGTATGCAAGGTGGCCATATAACAATTATTATAAATGCAAAATAGTGTAAGGTACGTTCAAAGGATTTTTTCTTAGTTCGTGTAAGGTCTTAACTTAGGGAACATTATGCATAATGTCTCCAAGAGATGACCAATCAAAGAATAGAAGATACAACTTAGGGGATGCAATTTGTCGCATCAGGCCACTAAGAGGAATATAATATGCTAAGAGAGATCACACTCTTGAAGGAAATCACACCCAATGACCGCTACAAAGAAAAAGACACATCACATGAATTAAGAAGACTACATAATGAAACATGAGTTGAAAAAGAATAATGCCAATGTATGCCCCCACTTTAAATAAATTGCTAAACACCATGCTATGAGCAATTACTTTAAAGTAGAAAATGATCAATTCTAACAATAAAGAAGACATGAGAGCTTATTTGGAAAGCCCTATGTCAATTCATATGTTTCCAAATGAAGCTACATCATGAAAAGGGGTTGCCCCACAATGAAATCCCAAAATCATATAAGGGATCCATAGAATTCGAGGTCAATATGTCTTTGCTACAATGTTGTTAGAGACCTCATAAACATTATCATTCACCAAATACTCATGGAACAAGACAAATAAAACAAAGAAAAAACTTTTGGGTCAACATGGAAGGGATCTAAATGTCTTAACGCCTCGCGTCATCCCCAAAAGGAAAACGTGAGGCAAAGAAAAGATAATAGCTTATGACATAAAGAAGAATGTAGATACAAATAGATGAATGCCACAGAGAGAGAGATACATAAAAAAAAATAGTACAGGGAGATCACATTATGCACATGTAATCAAACACATAGCATGAAAAAGAAAACAAAGAAAAGACTAGTAAGGTACATGAGAGTCAACCTATAGCAGGTCATCCACATCCTAGTCTTGTTCATTGTATACAAAAGGTGGACAACTAGCCAAAGGGACAACAACGAGTGTGGTAGTAGGAAAAGGCTATCTAATTCTTGCCCCACTAAGTGCAAGACAAGAATGAGCCAAGGTAGGTGATGAGAAAGGGATCCTTACATTTTGGAATGATTTGCAATGAATGTTAAAACATGCAATAGTGAGGATGTTATGACCCTACAACTATTATATGGAAAGGAGTGGAAGGGAACCCTTTAAAGGGACTATCTCTATGATATCAAACGTTTTGAATATATTTTTTAAAGCATGACACTCATCAGTACTATGTCTAATAACTCTATGGTACTGACAATGAGACATGTTTGTGTTCTTAGGATTTGGTTTTTGATTTTCTTACATGGGTGGTAATGTGATAAGTCTTTGAATTAGAAGTGTGTGTAGGGTTCTTTTAGTTTTAGATGACAGACAAGGGAATTTTAGCTTCTTTAGTTTGTAAGGATTTCGTTGCTTGTTAGTTTCACATCAAGTTCATCAAAATGAAATGATTGGAAATAGTCCATGCTCCACCTTTTAGGAGATGAAACAATTAGAGGACCTATTTCACACCTCACTTCATTAGGAAACCAAGATCCCTCAACCAAGTAACTCAATTGAGGGAAGGAGAACTAGGGAGGTTTCCTTAGACATGATTAAATGGAGGGGGTTCACCATTAAAATGAAGCTTCAAAGGAGAAATGCAAAATCTAATGCACTAAACCCTAGAAACATAATTTAAAGCATGTAATCTGACTAATAAATAGAGAGAAACAAAAAAGTTCTTGGAGGAGTGAAGATGTCTAAACAAGGTCTAAAAATCTTGAAATTTGTTGTTTATGATGTGCATTGGGAATTATATGCCCGACTGGATGATTTAGTCCCAGTTTAGGGTTTTTGGGAAAGATCTACAATCTTCTAATGACTAATCAGAATCCATTGAAAATTGGTAAAATGGCTATATAGGGAATCATACACCCAAGGTGGCGATTTAGTCCCATTATTAGGGTTTTGTTGATGTTTCTATAGCCTCTAGTGATCTTTTGTAGCTTTCATCTTGTCCAATTTTTAGGTCTGAAATGTCTAAATTCCAATATGTAGGTGAGTTTCTGTGAAGATGATTTCTTGACAACTTTGAAAACTGTCTTCAATCTTGCAACTTTGTCTTCAAAGGATCTTCATGCTCTAAAACACTTAGGTCTACAAACACACATCAAGAGAGAGAAAAGTTGATTTGTTAGTGGATAGGGGTTTTCCTTGGTTAAACCCCATTTTGGTAATTAAACCTTGAAATAAAATAGAAAATCATGAAGAGATGATGAATGAGAAAATGCAATATTGCAACTCACCAAACCCTTGAAATAAAGGTTGCAATCTTGTGTGAAATGGCTCCAATAGATGTGGATCTTGATTCTTGATCTTAATATGATATAATTCTTTTAATGCTTGCTTGAATCATAAAAACCTGCATCACAAATGTTAGCTCAAAAACACACATGATGCATGATGACTTTGAAATGATGCTTGAATCTTGAATGCTGCTCCAAATGCCTAAAAATTTACTCTTGAATGTAATCACTTTTGATCATAAATTTTCTATAATGCTCGAATACTTGAATTTCCTAAATGATTTGTAAACTTTGCTAGGAGAAATTATGTGAAATAAGCTTGCATTTATACTTGTTTATGCCACATTACTTGAAATTACAACACTACAAGTCGACATCAAATCTAGGAGAATAAAATCCTTCCAAGAATTGAATTCAAAATAGGTCCAAGCTAAATCGGGACTCAAACACTAGTTGAGGCATATGAGACCTAGTAGCTTAAACTTGGGACACAAACTTCAAGAAATGTTAAGTCCAATGAAATATTCAAGATCAGGCCTCGAAACCTAGGTGGGACCCATATGCCCAAGGTGGCATATGAGTCCCAGATCACTAGATTTGGAACACACAACCTAAAAAAATGAATTATGATTGGTCATTTAATAAATGTCAGGACTATCCTTAGAAAAATGCATTAAATTAGGCTTGTAGATGCAAAATAGGACCAATTAGGGCATAAAGAAGCCATGTTGTAATAGGGAGGGCCCAAACAAATGTGAAAATGTAAAGGGATGCATTTTCCTACACTACAATTATAATAAGGTATGTGTGAGGGAGATAACGTACTCTATAGTCTCCAACTCAACAATATCCTTCACATTGAAAGGGATCATGACATGCTTGATTTGTGGGCTAGTGAGGGGTCTTCATGCCATGTCCTAGGAACAATGTTCCCACTCTCTATCCTATCTTGAGCCCCCACCTCTACCTTGGAACTCACACATGTCAAAGTAGTTTGGGATCTCATTGAGGAAAAATCACAACAAATTTTCCTCAAAAAATACCATGAGACCTCATTATTGTTGCATTGGGGATGGTAAATTTTTTTCCATCCCTTATCCTAAATCATGTGGAATTTATTCCTTGGTGTTGGCATCAATGGACAAGGAACCTCTTAAAACTACCATGTGGGGAGGCATTAGTTTTTGGATCAATGAACAATCCACAAAAATCAAATTTTAATATTTTATTTTCTTTTATTTGTTAGTAGGATAACTTGGTGGCACAAAATTGTTGTTCTTCATCCCTCTTGTATGACCACATGTTAATTTGGCCACTCATGGAATCTATGTGAGAGATGATATATTCCAATGAAGTGGTGACGATGGACCGACAAGAACTAGTTCCACTGAGATTTCTCAACTTTCAATCAATATTTGAAATTCTTTTTTATTGTTTTCTGTTCCCTATGAGATATTCTTGCATCTCACAAGGATGCTAAGGAATTTTTAGAGGATTTTGTTGAGGTTCTTCTTCAGTTATGAATTTCATGAATTGGTGAATTAGGGTTTTCATTAATTAGTGGGGGATCTTCAATTCTTGAAAAATTAAAAAAATCAAATAGAAAACATTCCTAAATTATTATTTAATTCATTTTTTACACTAAAAATAATACTAATACCTACCTCATCAACCTTGTGGACATCATGGTAGCATTTTGATAGTGACTTGATTGAATGAAAAATGTGTGTGGACTTTTCCTCACTCATAATTTTTTGTGCATAAGTGAGAGGTCAAGTTCAAATGAGCTTAAAACCTCTATGCAATTTTAATTGTATATTATTAATAACATGAGAATGTTATGTATTAGTAATGATTGATCTATGCTCAATCACTACCAATCCATAATGTGAGTGTGTTATAATGTGCTCACATTATGTCCTAGATGAACCAAAAAGTAGTTGTGACCAATTTTTGGTCCCAAATATTTTTGCACACACCCTATTCTCTAATCCTTGAAATAAGTTTCTTTTCTTTTGATATCCTATAGATCTAAGGGTTTTTATTCTTAGATATGATTGTTTGAACACAAGGCTCAAAATAAGTAAACAAGGGTGTTGATTATAGATTTTTTTATTCTCTTGAATGCAAATATTCACACTTTAAATAGATGAGACTTATGGCTAGTAATCAGTCCTACCCCAATGAGCAAGTGACGTGTGTAGATGTAATTGACATTAGACATTTCCTTTTTTTCCACATAAAATTGAATTTGCATTTTTTTGCTTAAATTTGAATTTGACTTTACTACAGTAGATGATGATTTTGGCCTTTTCCTTAACTTGTTGAACTTTTGTACTTTTCTCAAACCCATGAACCTTATCATACTTTTGGATATTTCACAAATTGGCAAACTTGTAAAAATCATATAACTTGTCACACTTCCAATGTGTTAGCAAACTTATGAACTTTGTTACATTTAGAAATAACACATATTTAGCCTTTCTTATTTCTTTATTTTTACTTCTCCTCTCATCTTTTTTCTAGCTTGTTGTACTTTTTATCTTTCTACAAACTTAATTGACTTTCTACATGGCTTTTAAACTCATGAACTTTGTGATATTATGAACCTAGTGAACTTCATTTTTCTTTGTTGCATTTTCTCTCTTTACGAATTGGAAAATCTTTAAAAATTGATTGCATCTCTCTCTAGTTTGTGAACCTTCATACTTTGCAATATATTGAACTTAACTTGCTTTATCACTCTATCAAAGAGTTCAAGAACTCATGTTTTGTGAAAAACAAGACCTTGTTTCATTCTTTGGCACTTTTTTGTAAACTCACAAACTTAGTGTTGGATAGAACCTTGTCACATTTTCACACTTTTCACGAACATGTGAACTTAGTGAAAAACCTAATCTATTGGCACTTAAAGTCCTTTCTCTTCAATTTTTAAGACCTATGATACTAAGCTATAACCAACTTATCTCTCCAAACATAAAAAAAATAACTTTTTAATCCACATAAATTATTTGAAATCGAGACATTATAATAAGAATATATGACATTATTCAAACTACATACATTTATTTTCATATCAAAATAATTAAATACCTTGTCTGTTCATATTTAAATTATAAATATTCATTTATTACCTTATCAAGTTCCAACTCTTAGTGAAATCAAATTTTATTTACTTCCACTTTATTAACCTTACTTAGATTTATGTAAAACGGATTTTATTTCCTTACAAACGTATACATCCCTCGGTGTTTATTGGTGATGTCACGTGACGTTTAGTAGAAAAAAGGCTGTGCAAAGATGACTAGTTTTCTACAACAACAAATTCCGAGAACGTGCAGACGGGCGTCAAATTGAAGCCACGTTTATGCTCTTTTAAGGTTCAGAAATATGGGTCGAAGGTGCCTTAGTCATGTCAAACGTACTTTCTTTTGTCGACTAGTGGTTTGCTATGTGGGACGTTTGGAAGTCCTTACTGTCTTTGTCTTGCTAATGGATTGGACATTTTGGACCCTTCCACTTCCTCTGCCCCCTTCTAAAAATACACTTTAATCTCATTCATCCATTTGTAATTATATAAATATTTTTTTAACTTATAATAAATTTTGAAAATATGTTTAAAATAAATTATGGTACATTATAATTTTTATGTCAATTATTTGAAATAACATTATTTTATTTTTTATCATCACATTAATCAATTTATTGTCAATATATAATATACTAATTCTCTATATTCTTAGATTAATTAGTCCATAGGCTGTATATAGTATGAGATTTGAGCCTAAAATAAGTCTCATGCTTGCTGTTAAATCAGCTGTCATTTAATAGTAAAATCCTCCAAAACATGATGTGAAAGCCTCCAAAATCTCACTTATCATGTAAAGTGACATACATATTAATTTGCCAACTAGATGGGAACATTATATTTTCACTCTAGTGTTTTTTTTCGATTTGATGACAACTTTCCTTTTTCATTTGCATTACTTTATATTTTAAATTTGCATTAAAATATTTCAAAAAACATCCAATTTTTTTTTTTTTTTTTTATATCTAGATTTAATCTTAGAATTTGCACCTATATACAAGCACTTATTCTCTAACATATTAACATAGATATATTTTTTTATCGACATAATTCTTGGACCTCCTTTACGTACAAATAATAATTGAATTAACACATTGATCATATTTTTTTTTTTCATGAAAACCAATATATTAACTCTTTAAACTCTTCCTTTAATTGAGTTACATATTAAAAAAGGTACGAGTCTAAAAAGTTGAATGCCCATATCTTATGATTTGAAATGGATAAACACCAGACCGACACTGCGCATCCCACGGGGTGGAACAAGTGCTCGCCTTTAAGTCGAAAAGTGGAGTCTCTCTCTCGCTACAGTCTCACCCACCTCCCTCTGCCATTGCCGGTCGGCCACTTAAATTGAGCACTGGCCGTCAGCTTTAAAAGGAGGAATCTTCATTATTATGTCGTCGTTGCCATTTTCTTTAATCTGATAATTTTATGGACAACTTCAGGGCATTGATTAAAATTTCAAACCAGACTGAGGAATGTTTCCCAAATTCATTCGTGTGGGTGGGAATGAATTATTACAGTGCGTGGGATGGGTCCAATCAGACAAAACAAACAAAACTCATATTTCTTCTTGTCTTTCTTGATTGGGATTTTAATTGCGGCGGTGGAAATTTGCATCTGGTTTTTTTTCTCTTGTGTCCAAGTAGCTTTCCTTTTTCCCGCTGGACGGCATCTTTTTAAAACTTTGTAGGAACGGGATTTTTTTTGGGATTTTTCCACTCAAACAAGAGTGGGCAGAGAGGCCACCAATGCTTAACCAGTCAAACATTATGTTAGTGCGGCTCAAACCTTACAGCCAATACACAATCAGTTTTTTAACAATATAAAAGCTTTTATAACTTAGAAAACAATTTCAAAGACACAATTATATCAGTGAAGTTGACAGCATTTAATGTAAGTATTTTAGATCTTTTAAATTTTTGCGTAGTTGTGTCATGGTGTTTTTAGATTTGGTTGTGTCAAGTTTTTTCATCAATATTTTAGATTATATTCCATGATCCATCATCAGAAAATAGATAACAAGAGTGTAGGAATGGATGATAGATAATTAAATATAATCCAAAACATTAGTAAGAGAATTCAACATAGTAAAATCTAGAAACAATATTGCACGTAATCATGCACTATGATTTTAATCTCCGTAATTGATTAAAGTGTTCTCTAAAATCTGCTAAATTAAAGAGACAAGAATGTAGACTATGATTAAGTGTGGACAGCTGGTTACACTTTGCAAATATACAACATCTACTTAATTTTTAATGACTGCCAATAACCATGGCATCTAGGGATTGGTTGTAAAAATTGAATTGGTATCTTAATCAGGCTTGTAACTCCACAATAATTATGACAGCGACAATGACCGTAACTATCCATTTCGTAAACCAAAATAATAATAGAGAGACGGCAAATGGGAAGGAGAAGAATTGGACTGGGACCTAAGTAGGCTCTGCCTGCTTATACTCATACGGCGAGTCCAACATTTCTTGTTTTGCTTGCATTTCAAAGCAAAACTTTCGGTGACTAGACGTTTTTATTTGCAGCGAGACTGTACGCCTGTCGGAATACAGAATTTTAAATTAACCCTCCAATGAATTCATTCCGGATGGGAAAAAGAAGGGTATGGGTTTATAGAGAGACTGTCAGAAGACAAGGAGTTCAAACTTTGAAAAGATAATTTTATTTTAACACAATCCCCGCACAACTGGTGTAGTCCCCACATTGCTTGACGTTTTGGAGGTTTGTTGGTGGTCTCCTTCCTGAAAAACTGTTAAGTTATCAAAAACCTTCACGCACTTCAACAAGCTCTTTCTTTTCTTTTTTGTATTAAATGAAGTTGAGATACAAAGAATGGAGCAGCCCAAGGAAAGGAACTGCAAAAGAAGAAGAGATAGAAACAAAAATGTACAAAAGCTTCACACAGATCTGCCCAACATATAGCAGAAATAAAGTACAAGCTCTTTTTTTTTTTTTTTGTATTAAATGAAGCTGAGATACAAAGAATGAAGCAGCCCAAGAAACTGCGAAAGAAGAAGAGATAGAAACAATCTCTTTCTTGGCAGCCATAACTATGGCTCTCGAACCTTCCTCATCCCGGAGTATTGAAGATACCAATATTTTGTAAACCAAGTGGAATTTAAAGAAGATTATAGTTAAATTAGTGAAATTTTCACAGTTTATATTATTTTAATTAATATTTTTTTTGGATTTGATGTTTAGAATATAATTAGTTGATAAGCTAAGCTATATATACGGCAAGATTTGAGTCTGAAACAAGTCTCACATCTGCAAATCACTCTGGGGTCATCGAAAAGAAGCCAGCTGTCATTTAATGGTAAAAGCCTTCAAAA
>VDFB02105785.1:394048463-394426960 GCA_007258455.2 Sequoia sempervirens | reverse complement strand
TGTATCAAGATAAAGCATGAGAAACCAGTCTGAAATTTCCAACAAGTAGAATCAACTGAAAGGGATTTTGTCAACAAGTACAAACCATATGATCACAACTGAGAACCAACACCAAGATCTTATAGATTGAGGAGATATAGTAGTGGATGCCAATTAGGCAATGACATCCAATGCCCATCTGCAAATATATTAAAATGCTTTCCCAAAGCACAATCAGGGTGTCAATACATCCAATGCTAATCTTGGGTCAAGCAATAACAATAACCAAAATAATAGCATGAATAATATCAAATATAAGAATGTACCCTATAACTATGATGGTATAGTTATGTGCATTGGCCAAGTAGAGCCTCGTGTATCCATGATTCGTGTTAAAGGAAAAGACCCACAATGTGTTTTTATGACCCATCTCACTCGCATAACTATTCCTAGAGTTCCATGTCATCCCAGTCAGCTCCCGTGAGCTCTCAATATAATATTATTAATCACCTTGGAAAGAATCGTGCTCAAATATCCATCCTATATTTTCTTAAGTCTTCCCCTTTCCATCAAGAAATCCTCACCAAAGCTCTTCAGGAAACTCATGTTCCTAATGATATAGATCCTACTCAATTCCAAGCTTTAGTAGGACATCTATATTCCACATATAAGCTAGGATTCAGTCAAAATGATATGTCTTCCATTGATTCAAACCATAGCCACCCCCTGCACATCAAGGTCCTTGTAGCCCATCATAAAGTAAAAAGGGTCCTGGTAGATAATGGCTCTACCCTCAAGCTCTGTACACTGAAGTTCATAAAATAGGGAGGCTACACCCATGTTGACTTGAATAATTAGGTTATCACCATCAAAGATTATGACAATGCAGAATGCGACTCTAAAGGAATCATTTTTCTTCCTATGTAGGTTGTCCTTTTTGTACAGTATACCATGTGCCACATCCTTGATTTGGACCTCCCATACAATCTCCTTCTTGGCCGCCCATGGATCCATGCCATTCAGGACGTTTCCTCCACTTACTATCAATTCCTGGAGTTCCCATTCAATGGGATGGAAGTATCCATACATGTTGATCCACAACCCTTTGAATATTTTCATGCCTTAGTAGCTTCCTTCCCTCACTCATACTACTATCTAGGAGTCGATGTGGGGGCACCTCAGGCATCATCTTCTAATCCATCTTCCAATCCATCATCCACTACATCATCCATTCCATCCTCCACATCTGAGTCCACAATCACCAAGGTCCAGATCATAGATAAAGGTTGTGGTGAATACGAGATGTGTACAACCTTAAATGTGGCAAGCATGCCTCCATCTCCTTGTACCTATGGCCAACCTTCTCAGTTTGCACCAAAGGAAGAGGAGAAGACAATAACACTTAGTTATAAGAATGTGGGGTCTAGCACTTTCTGATCCCCTGGAATATGACAAGATTAACTAGATGATGATATCAGTTAGTGGATATATAGAGAAGAACCTGATCCTTCCACCCCTCTTATGGAGTATTTCTAGGAGACTTATCCTTGTGCATCCAAGTTAGCTAAAACATATAATTATTAATGGGGAGGCCTTGGTGTAGAAGAACAAGGAAGATTGCAACTTGTTGACACACCTATGTGACCTAGACATTTGTGCTTAGGCTATTATAATAAGCAAAAGGGTCTTGCACCATCAACTAGTAACTCTAATAATGTCAATGTGGATAATTATTTCCTTGAGTTCATACCAGAGGAAGAGGCCATCATAATCGCATACGATGACATAGATCTCCCTTCCCTATTCGACTTCCTATCCATATTTACCATTATCTTTTCCCTTCACCATCCCAAGGTCATTGATTAGGACATATGAGGTAGTGCACCTATTGATACCTTTCCTTCAAAGGGATACTTTATGTATCTTGTAAATTAAGATGCACCCATCATAAAAGTAAGGAGAAAAAAGGTCATCTAGTGAAAACTATGAGGTACCTCCTAACCATCAAAAGTCAGGCTGTAAGAGTGTATCCACAATGAAACCTCAACGAGAAATGGAGAGGATGGGGATGTTCATCTTCCCCTTGTTGGAACTTAGTTTCTTGAACGGTCTTCCATCTTGATAGAAGAGACCCAAGAAGTCAATTTGGGAACAAAAGAAGACCCTAAGATCACTTACATAACCAAATCACTATCAGAGGAAGAGCATTCCATTATTGTCAGCCTATTAAAAGAAGGAATCACCAACTTCACATGGACCTATTCATACATGCTAGGATTAGATCCCGCCTTGGTGGTACACCATTTGGATGTTCATCTAGATGCCAAACCTATTAAACATAAGCTAAGAAAAATGCATCCCCAAGTAGATTTTCTCATCAAGAAAGAATTGGAGAAATTGTTAGAGGTTGGGTTCATATAACCTATTAACTATTCTAACTAGATATCCAATATAGTGCATGTCACCAAATGGAAATATCAGAATCTGTATAGATTTTTAGGATCTAAAAAAAGCTTGTTCTAAGGACGATTTCCCACTTCCAAACATTGACATGTTGGTTGACCTCACAATAGGGCATGAGATGATATCCCTTATGGATGATTTATCTAGCTACAATCAAATCAGAATTACACTAGAAGATCAACATAAAACTGCATTCACTACCCCTTGTGGCACCTTCTGTTATAATGCCATGCCCTTTGGACTCAAAAAAGTGCGGGGAACCTATCAGCGTGCTTTGACTATTATCTTCCATGACCTCATCCATATCATAATATAAGATTATGTTGATGACTTATTAGGGAAGTCCAAAATAGAGAAGAGCATCCTATGATTTTGAAGAAAATCTTTGAGCAGTTAGAGCACTACAAGCTATGTCTAAATCCCAAAAAGTGTGTGTTCATAGTTAAATAAAGAAAGTTGTTGGACTTTATAATCTCCAGAAGGGGTATTAAAGTAGATCTAGCCAACATCAAAGCAATAATGGAAATTCCCCCACCGCATAATCTAAAGCAATTAAGAATCCTTCAAGGGAAGCTATAGTCCATTAGATGCTTCATAGCCCAGCTTGTTGACAAGTGTCAATCATTCACACATCTCCTACGCAAATATACCACTTTCAAGTGGGACCCAGAATGTCAACAAGGCTTCAAAAAGATCAAGGAGTATTTAGCTCATCCACCCATCTTAATGCCTCTTATTCTAGGTAAACCACTCTTGTTGTATATTTCAGCTACATCGATTGCAATGGGGGCATTATTAGCACAACATGATGAGTCCTCTAAAGAGTGTGAAATCTATAACATCAGTCAAATTTTGGTGGGTTATGAACTCAACTATTCTTCAATGGAAAAAGCTTGTCTAGAAATGGTCTTTAATTCACAAAATCTTCATCATTACATGCTTAGTCATCATGTCAAGCTAATATCAAAAGTTGACCCACTAAAATATTTGTTGTCGAGAACTTCTTTGATTGGCCGCATGGCCAAGTGGGTCATGTTATTGAGAAAATTTTACATAAGGTACGTGGACCATAAGGAAATAAAGGGACAAGTCATAGCATATTAGTTGGATGATACTCCTTTGGTGGATGCATATCCATTGGTAGTTGAATTTCCTAATGAATAGGTCCTTACAATCACATAAGAAGATACATGGACACTCTAGGGTATGTGTAGGATCATGATAGGCCAAAAAGTGGTGATATGATAGGTATTTGTAGGGTATGTGGCTGATGACTTTTTTTTTTACCCAAAATTGATGAAATGAAAAGGGTTTTTAAAGGAGATTCTCAGCTTTTCACCAATATAAATTGGCGTTTACTTTAACTTAATAAATAATTATTATTTATTTTCTATTTGAATTGGGTGACTAAAAAGTCCTAATTGAAAGGCTGATTGAAAACACTATAGCTTTCAAACAAGATTACCTTTTTGAATCCAAATATTTATCACATCGAGGCTTCAGATACTATAGGATTAAAAAGAAAAATTTAATTTCTGCGTTTTGGACCAAGCGTATAGACATGCTTTTTATGTTTCAAAAGTTGAAATAAAAAATAATAATTAATTATTTACATGGAAAAATTACAAAAAAATATGCATCACATCCAAACACGAGTCCCTTCTACTTATGTCTAGGATCTTATAAAAAAAATATTTCAAGAAGAAAGTGGCTTAAAAATACCTACTATTTTCCCTAAATTTAAGTACTACTTCATTGAAATTTCAAATTTCACCAAATAGATTAAAAAAACCTAGTAGTTTAGAAACTAGCATTCAAATTTCTATGTGATTCTATTCTTACATATTTGAACAATATAGATAACTATCCAAATTTACACAAGTTTCCTAACTTCTAATTTTTCAATTTTATTACCTTTATACCTTTTCCATGATGATCTTACACTTCTACTTGATGGTCATACACATAAATACAAGTGTGTCTTATTCATCAGCCCTCAAGGTGACTACATCCCCAAAGTCATTTGGTTAGTATTTGCACCAATAGTACAGCGTAGCATGAAGCCTTATCATTTTAGAACCACCATCCAATCAATATCACCTATCTAATAGTCTTTTAAAATTCTAACCACTATCAAATAGGTCAATGATGAGTTTCAGACAAAGGATGACAAGTTGTTACCCTACAAACGCATGGTGGATGACTTTAAGAATTATTTCCCCTTCATCCAATTTGAGCAGATTCCTAGGGTGTAAAACAAGGCAGTAGATCCAATGGCTACAATCGATTCCCTCATTGACATTCCTAAAGATTGAATGGACTATGAGTTTTCATTGAACAAATTTTAATCCATCGTATGATTTCCATGATAGTGATGAAAGGGCGATCAGTCCCCGAACTCCTGGCACTGCCAAATTCTACACCGTGATACACATCCTACCACCCGACTACCAAAATCAACATGCATCATTTATCCATACTCCCACTATACAATCATAGGAGTACGCCCCATCATCGGGTGGCAGATGGCACTCTAATTAGTGTCCTAACGAACTAAGTCCACACACTACATTAAACAGAGGGTACACAGTAGTCTGTAAATGTATCTCTAATGGCATGGCCTTAGAAAAAAGGATTCTCAGAGTTGGTTATTATTGGCCTACCATGGAGCATGACTCTTGTGGGTTCATGAAGAAATGTCTACCATGTCAGCAATATGTAGATTTAATACATGCTCCCGCACAAGATTTACAACCCATCATAGCACCATGGCCTTTTTTCCAATGGGTTTTTGACTTGATTGACAAGATTTAACCTCCATCCTCGGATGACCACACTTTCATCATTGAAGCCACTAAATAGTTTACCAAGTGGGTGGAAGCAATTCCACTCTCTCAAATCATGGGTATTCAGATATCCAAATTCATCCTTTTCCATATTCTCCACAGGTATGGAATCATGTCCACCATCACCACCGACAATGGAAAGACCTTCAAAAATTAGTTTATGAAACACCTTTTTGAGACATACCATATCCAACATTGTTGGTCGATGCCCTATTACCCACAAGGTAATGGCCAAGCGGAGGCAACCAACAAAACCCTCATCAAAATCCTTAAAAAGGTGGTCAATAATACTAATCGAGATTGACACCTTCATCTCCATCTCGCCCTTTGGGCCTACCGCAATCCATCCACACTCCCATTGGTGCCACCCCATATTCTCTCGTATATGGTTTTGATGCAATCTTGTGGATCAAAGTTGAAATCCCATCACTCTGAATATCTTTGAAGAACCTCATCAGTGATGAAGATACTTAGGTTGCATGCTTAAGTCAGCTTGAACTCTTGGATGAAAAGTGTATCAATTCCTACAATCATCTTCAAGCATACCAACATCATCTTAGGAGGAGTTAAAACAAGAAGGTTCTTCCTCGCCAATTTAATGTTGGTGTCTATTCCTCATGGAGAATTAGTGCACCCAACAAGATTGAGACAAGAAAGGAAAGTTTGACGCAAATTGGCTGGGTCCTTATGTTGTCACGACTAAATACTATTTTGGGGCATATAGTCTTGCTACACCTGAGGGGGAACCCTTAGAGGAGCCTATCAACATCATGCACCTAAAGAGGTTTTAGACCTAAGTTAGTTGGGTTACCCTATCCTGAAAAATACCAAAAAGGTAAAAAGCCACCAAAAATACAAAAAAGCAGCCAAAAAAGTCAAAAAACCAAAAGATAGTAAGGAGAAATAATTTGTTCTATGGTGAAACCACCTCATGTGTTCGGAATTAGTTTTTGTGAAAACTTAGAATAGAAAATGTATATAGAGGATTAATTGGTTATCTAGTACTTGTTTCTGTAGTTACTTTATGCTTCCATCCATCCTATCCTCTCATCCTTTCTTCACATCATATCAACCCAATCCTTTTATCCATATCCACTTATCTTTCACTTGGTATATTTTTGGTTGAGCATTGGAAAATCCACATTGTCTATCTACAATCCTGAGCTTTTATCCTGCATCTAATCTTTTATCATTTGTGTGTTGGTGTCATTTATCAGTCTCGTGTTGGTCATCATTATGTCTCATCTCATCTTTTGTCTTTTGTTGAACTACATTGCCCCTATGCTTTCACATAGGAAAGGTAAATCATTTGATCAGACCTCAAGGAATTTGTACATCCTATCTTTGTCTCCCACCGAGGTCTCCATTGTCCTTTTTTTGCTTTTATCTATGGTTAGTTGTCAGTCTTTTATCAAACTACGAGGGCTCTGCACTTTCATGTAGGAAAGGCTAATCTTTGGTCATCCCCTAAGCCTCTAGGTCTTTAGGGAATTTCTTGTTGTTGTGTCATGTCATCAAGGGTGTACCTACCTAGTTGGTTCTTAACAAACTAGATTCATTAGTATCTTGAGGTCCAATCAGTTTTGAATATTTCGAGTCATGTCAATCACTTGATCTATCCTCCAACTTTGGTCTTAACAAGATGCATCCTTCCTAATCAGACCACATCAATCCCATCCACCCTTTTGATCCTATGGTAAAGGACATTTGAGATTTATTGTGATCTTTTGATGCTTTTGGTTTTTGTTATCATTTAAGCTTCCTATTATACCTTGTTAGGGTCACCACAATCCATCATATCATGGTGCACTTTGACTGGTAAATGTAGGGGCATATCTTGATCTTTTTGTCTATTTCTATCTGCTTGGTTGTCCCATGTAGTACCCACCAAGATACCTATGGTATTTTGTTATGCTGGGGAATCCTTTCATGCTTGTGGTTATCCCAATACCTAGCCCAACTGAAGCTCTTGTGGCTTTGGGATGTTGGGATAGCCTTCATGTCTGTTGTGTTTTTTTTATGCATTTGACACTCATTTTCCTTGGTTCCTCGTACCCTGGTGTATTGTGTCTTATGCTATGGAAAAAATCAGTGCTCCAAAAATGGAAAAGTAGCATTAGGATTGCATTTCATTTATCATCTCATTGCATTGCATATACCCCCATCCATCCTCTCCCTAGCCTATGGTTAGTGACTTTGGTTGTGCAAATTCTCATCTCTCATCTTCTCTTCTTCTCAAGTTTCCTATAGTCTTTGACAGGTGTAGCATCACACCCATCATCACTCATCATGATATGTGATACATTGTCACACTTATCATTTCTCACTTAGGTTCATTTCATTTTGCATTATCATTTTCATATCCATTCCTAAGTTGTTAGATTAATATAGATTGGTTAGTCTAAGCATCTTAAGTTCATTTCATATCATTTCATCTCATTTTAATTTTTCATTAAATCACATTTATTTTAAGTCATTGAGATTAATCTAGATTGGTTATTCTAAGCATCTTAATTTCATTCCATTATCATCTTATTGCATTACCATTTTTAGGTTTTTTAGATCTATTATTCTAAACATATTAGTCCATCTCAATGCATATATTTCATTTTATTACATTCATCATATCATATACATTATATTACATTGCATTACATTACACTCATGACATCCATCCATAGCATTATTACATATGCACACACCACATTTTTCATTCATTGCATTCCATTATGTTTCCATATCATAATATCATAATAAATTATCCACCACATAAAAAGAAAATTGATTGTACAGTGTATACATATCCATCACCACCTGCATCACAAATCATTAGTTCCATATCCATAGCATACAAAACCATAAATCATCCATCACATCCTACATCACAAAAGTGTTAGACATAATGAATTTAATTCATATCATCCACATAAACATAAGCATAAATCATCATAGTCACATACATATATCATAACCATCATCATCATAACCCGTTTGCATATCTCGTAATCATCCACATACACATCAACATAAATAACCATCCATCACATAATAAGCACATGGTGTTAGTAATTTCCACCACATATCATATAAATATCAAAATATACCATGTCCATCATGTGTCCATCATAATCCATACAAAAAACATAAGAGTCTGTTATAAGTCCATAATAACAAAAAATAACATGTCCATCTTGTACATCAAAACCCATCAAATAACATATAGGTGCGGAGCTCTGATCAAATACAAAGACTACATCTCCCAAATGAATAAAGAATAAAAAATAAACTAATCAATGAATGAAATAATCTCTAATCTGTATTGAGGAGTCTGTAGCATCTGTCTTTGTATGTTGCTCATACACTCTGCACTTGTGAAAAAATTGGGATCATGTCCCTCATGTCCCCTCTACCTTGAGCTACCTACATATGATCTATGTGGGGAGTCTGCCGCTAAACCTCTACCTCTGGGGGGAGACTCACAAAAGCTGCTATATCCCTATGTGTGTCACTCCTGAGAGGGACAGTGCTAGAATCTGGGGTGCACGTTTGACATATGGAGATATTGTTTGTATTGGATCTGGGATGACCTGATGATAAGGAAACATATAGTAGCCTGCCTCTATCCTCGCATCTATTATCTCTGTCACCTAAGCCATTGCTAGGTCTCTCTTAATCTTGTACCTATCCCATAATCTAGTGATGGGTCTCCTCTCCCGCTCCCATGCATCTAGGCCATCCTCATCTAGTCTACCTATGCCCACAGCTATGACATCTCCTATATTGCCATATCCCTCTTATCCTTTAGGGCCTATACCTATGCCTCTACTCTCTCCAGCACTGCCCCTGCATCTCCCACCGTCACCTTAGCACACTCTTCCTTGTCTCATAGCTCATCCCTCTCCCTTGTTAGCTCATCTCTCTCTATGTGAGCCTCCTACACTCTCAACAAGGCCTCATTTTTTAGGGCACTGTAGTCCCTATCTCCCTCCCTCTGTAGTTTATCCACCTCTATCTACAGCTTATCTCAGTCTACCTTAGACTCTTAGAGTCAATGTTTTGTAATCCTTAGGCGATCTAGGGATTCTATGAGTAGAACCGTGAGATCCTTTGGTGGTGGTGGTACACATGGCACTATCATGAAGGGATGTATCTTAGGCACATCCACCTCCATTGCTTCTCCCTCTCCTCTCACCCCTCCCTATCCTCTAGCCTCCTCCATCTCAACATCTTCATCATCCCCTCTCCTCTATCAGCCTTCTCTCCTCCTCTACCACATGGCTAACCTCCTCTCATCATCTGAACCATATCCCAATGCTCCAACGATTGACTGTACTGTGGTAACCCATCTTGGCCTCCCCTCTACTCACCATGCTAAATAGTGAATTGTCATCTTGGCATCAACTAACCCTCCCCTCCATGGGTACTGTGTCAGTGGGACATAATCCCACATATCCCATGCATAATTAGCTATAATCGGCTTCCCCCCATAGTGTTGTTGGCTCTCTAGTGATCCTCTAGAACCTTTGGGGTCCCGCATGAATATCCTACTAAATTCCAAATTGTCTTGTGACCCTGTCTAGTCTGTGCAACTCCACAATGAATGGATCTCATTCAATCAAATAAAAAAATGAGAAGAAATATCCCATATACCTCCTATCATCATCTCTCCAACCTTGGAGTCATCATGCCATGTAAGGTCTCCAAGTGATATCCTCTAGTCTCAAGCTATCCAATCTTCACTACCATGTATCTAACTTACCCACCACTTGATAATGCAATTTGAAACCATACTTTGTCCCCCACTAGTATGTGACTGATAACATCTCATCTCTAACTCCCACAACCAAAATGTTTAGCCTAGCCACACTAATGTGCTTCCATGCCCACACCTGAAGTAGTGTCACATGGGTGACACTCAATGCTCATCTATAGCAGATGATGTGCAAATCCTTGTAAAGTTGTGTTAGTGTGCACACTTCCCATGCAAACTCCCCCTCCTACCTCTCTGTAATGTGTCTGAAAGCATCAATAATCTTGAGGCTACAAAAGCATCCACTCCTTTCCAACAATAGGATCTCACTAATCAAACTGCAAAGGTATAGTAGCAAGGCTGGTACATGTAATCCCAAGAAAACATCAAGATCTAGCTCCCTCCCCTAAATTGGTAGCTCCATTGGTCCAAACACAGCTTGTAGGTTCTCCTCCATTGGTTAGGTGCAGGCCCAACTAACCAATTTCCCTTGGATGGGCAATCTCAGAATCCTTCATATGTCCTTTAATGTCACTATCATCTCCCCTATTGGGAGAGGGAAAGTCGATGTCTCTAAACTCCATCTTTCCATCAATTTTATTAGAAGTCCTCAGTGCACTCGAATGTTGGGATACCCCAACATGTACAGTAATCCTACCTATGCCAATGATTCGTGGTCATGGGAATTCATTGCTCCTTGTGTCATCTCTAGTATTACTGAGTGTCTCTCTTGTGTCCTCAGTGACTCAAAGTGTTACATCCATATAGAACAATTTGTTAGCTTTTCTCGCATTTCATTTCTTTCATGTCATTTTAATCCCTACCCTAGGTTTGGTTAGTTCACCTCTATGTAAGGAAAATTCACCCATTTCTCTTTCCCAGCATGCTTACCCATCCATATAGTGTGCTCACCTCTTTTTCATCCTTCAGCGAATTCGCCCATTTTCCTGGAAAATCCGCCTCTCTTATCTAGGCATGAATCCTCCCATTTTACCCTTAGAGGAAAAGTCACCTTCACCCTTTCTCTCCGAGGAGAAATTTTTTATCTACCCCTATGTCCCTCTCTTCCCAAGTGGTGAAGTCACCCCACCCTTTTCCCCCAAAAGGAAGATTCAAATCCGCCTATTTCCTCTTTTGGAAAAATTGCTTCTACCTTTTTCTAGTTTTGACGAATTCACATTTGCCTCTCCCTAGCACATCCACCCTTGCATTGCATGATCTCACCCCTATCCTTGGAGAGGTTATTTCAAAATCACCCCTTCCCTAGTGTATCACTTCTATGTTGTGCAACCTCGCCCCTTTCTTTACCCATCCTTATGGATGGGTGAATTTTCCTTGTGGATAGGAAAATCTGCCCATCTATGGCAAACCCGCATACCTAATCTACCTAATCCCAAATTAAATTATGCTTAAAAATTAAAATCAAATCATAAAGTAGGATTTTGAATCCTACCTGGCGTGGTACTACTCAGTAGTAGTAGAACTGGCATAGCTCCCTGCCTCAGTAGATGAGCTCATCATCCAAAAATCCCTCGTCACCACTCACGTCAGCCATCCTTGTCACTTCTCTCTCTCTCTCTCTCTCTCTCTCTCTCTCTCTCTCTCTCTCTCTCTCTCTCTCTCTCTCTCTCTCTCTCTCTCGTCTAGTCAGCTGCCAAGTGTGCAAAAGGTAAATAGTAATTTTTCAAATGTACTGTTTATATATATATATTGCACCTATTTAGCCTTTCAAATTTTGGGTTTTTTTTTTTTTTGTTGCTATAGGGGTATCCCTACAACCCAACCCAACATCCAAGGGGTGAGTTGAGGTGAGACTAATCCTCTATGGGTGGGCATGACTGGCACGCAGGCGATTAGGTTGGTTGATCTGGGGCAGGGTCCAGGCCGTTACTATGGAGAAACCCGTATTTGAAATGACTTAAACTGCAGATTGTTGAATGGGGTGCGAATAATTTTTACCCTTTTATTTAATCTTTTTTATTGAATTCATTCTTGCGCCTTAGTGGGCTACAATTTGCATACTGTTTCATTTTCCTCCGTTCAAAAGCCATTCTTCATGATTTTCATGCTCTATGGGTATGTGTAGGATCATGATGGGCCAAAGGCTGCTTAATATGATGGGTATGTGGCTAACAACATTTTGACCAAAATTGATGAAATGGAAAAGGGTTTTTTAAAGGAGAATTCTGACATTCCAGCGATATAAATTATACTTACTTTGAATTTAATAAGTAGTATTATTCATTTCTAATAAAATTATGACTGAAGTCTTGATTGATAGGCTGGTTGAAAAACATCTATAGCTTTTCAAATGATATGCATTTTGAATCCAAAACATATTATTACATTTATAGCTGCATGCTATAGGATTAAAAAAGAGAAAAAATTGAATTTCATGAAGTTTTGACCAAGTTAAGGTAATTAGGACATACGGTTTTATATTTTTTAAAAAATTGTAATAAAAAATTCATAATTAATTATTTACTTGAAAAAAAATTACAAAAAAAAAATCCATCACATCGGGGCATGAGTCCTCTACTTATACATAAAATCTTATAAAAAATATTATCATTTTATTGTGGTTAGGGTAGTCAGACAGACACTTCTTATTTTTTCTCTAAAATTTAAGTACCACTACATTGAAATTTCAAATTTGCACCAAATAGATTTTTTTTTAAACATACTTAGTAGTGTAGAAACTACATTCAATTTTCTACAGATTCTATTCTTACATATTTTTGAAATAATATAGATAAATTATTCAAATTTTTACGTCAAGTTACCTAACTCTAATTTTTCTGAATTTTTTTGCCACTTGAGGGGGCATACCCTACCATTTTCCTCCATTCTTCTATCCTATCCACTTTCCTAAGATAGCAGGGCATTCTCCTTCATTTATTTTTCTGATTAGACAACCTACACAACTTTTTTGACACTTAATTTTCCTTGCACCAGGGAATCATCTAAAATTATTTTCTTCTATCAAGTCGTCTATGTTTTTTTTTCTTTGAAACACTGTCATTCTAACAGTATTTCGAAGAGGGGAAAAATGTAGAAACTTGAATTTGAACACCCCCATATGGTCAAATTCACCCCTTTTATTCCTCTGTCCCACATCCTTCATCCGCATTAATTAAATAATTCATTATTTGATTAATATTACCCTACAACCTAGTGTACCAAAGGTATTTAATAAATCAATTATTCTCTTTCCTCTCTAAATTAAATAAATACTTTAATTTATTTAATTTAGTCACTTTATGCCTTTATGAATTAAATCTATTTTTAATCCCTTATTCTCTCTCCTCACGTCACATCCTCCATAATCTTCTCTAATCCAAGTTAATTTGATTAATATGTGATTAGGATGTGCACACCCCTAATCATCATTAGGGTTAGATCCTCCATAATCTCCCACTTGTCTCTAATTCTTCATTAACCTACCTAATCCCATGTTAGTACAACCTTAATCACTTAATTAGGTCAATCTAATCTCCATTCCATTTATGGCTTGTGTCTTAAATCAACCTTATTAAATGATTTCTCCTTTTGGAGAAGGCAACCCCTTCCCTATGTGAAGTTTTAATTCACATTTAATCCCCCAATGCATTTTAAACAAGTTTAAATTCTTTCTCTTATCCCCATGTGGATATTTGAGGAATTTTTAATTCCTCACATGTCCTCTCACCCATATGTGGAAAAGGACCTCCTTTATGAGGATATCTTGTCCAAATTCGAAGGTACTATGTAGTACCTCCATGCCATTTCTAACTCATCTCCTCTTTCCATATCACCTACCACATGTCAAGATGTGAGGGATTTTGATTTTTCAACTCACCCCAACCCTTGATCTTGTCCATATTGGCTTGATTCTATCCCTCTATTGTTTAGAGGAACTTCCCTTGACAAATGGTGGAATTTTCCCTCATTTGATCATCCACTTTTGCATCCATTCTAGCAATCAATCAAGCATCCAAGCACACAAGTCATTCATCCACCATTGTTGTAGCACCTTTGAGCTCACATATTTCAGTCACCATAATACCCATTTGTACCATTGCATTCACCATCATTTCGAGATCATTTAGAGCTAGGTTTTAAATTATTTTTCCAACAAAGGAGCACACATTCAAGCATCAACGAGGGCCAACCAAATTTTCAATTCAAATAAGGTAAAAAACTCCATTTTCATGTGTTTTGTTTGAATTCATATTAGGTATAATCTTGAGTGTTTGTTCGTGTTTTTCTTCAGTTGTATTAGGTTAGCTTTTGCATCTTAGAGTAGGAAAATTCACTCACACACACTATCAATAAAATTTATATCTTTCTAAGTGAAGGAGAGTTGATTACACTCTTTTATAATGCAATTAGATTCATGTTATTATCTTAGATATTTGAACCTTATGTACCTTCAAGTATATCAAGGAATCTCCTAGTGAGCCTTGTCAAGCCTAGAATAGTGAAACTTTTGGTCATTTGGTATTTTTAGTGTATTGATAAATAGTTAGCCCTAATAAGTTAGTCATATCATACTTATAAAATAGAACAATAGGAAATGTATGCTCTCCTCTTTACCTTAGTGTGGTGTTGATGATCGAGAGTGGTAAAATATTCTAATAGGCCATATTATTCATGATTAGGTCAAAGTATATTTATGAGGCTATAAAATCAAACACTTCCTCTTGAAAAAAAGATTACTATTGTTATATTTAATTTATCTTTCCCTTATGTAAATATTTGTTAAAACCTTCTATATATCCTAAAAGAAACCAATAATCATCTTTTGAGTCTAAACATTTTTACCCAAATCAAATCAACCTTTCACATGCCACCTATTATGACTAGGATAAAATATAGAATTGACACCAACATGGAATTTATGAAAGAAAATATTTTTTAAAATTCTAGATTCCACATAGGAAATACTCGCCACAATCTTAATAATAGTCAAGTTACCCATTGTAGTGAAAATAAGAGACTTCATAATTATAGTGAATATCCAAATGCCAAAAATAATTTTCCTACATCAAGCTAGGATGTACCATGTTAGAGGGATATCATTTTCAAAATAAAAATAATCTCCTTAGAAATTTTATGAAATTCAATATCTAAGTTCCTCAAAAAAAGTGATTTTACCAACTTCATGAGCAAAGACCATCCTTGTGAAAATCACTCTTCCTTCCATCATCAGAATGGATCCAATGATAATACTAATGATCATACACAACTTCAAAATGACCCCTTGAACAACATAAACCTTAGTGATAGAGAGGCCAAATATCTGGAAAATATGTAGAATTTTCACATCATAACACTCATGGTAGAGATCACTCCCATATAAAGAATGAATTTGTACCCAAAAATAGCATCCCATCCTTCAAAAATCCTAGCATCACACTTTATTAAGAATGGATAAAATGAAATATTTTATTAATGTCCATAATACATTACTATTAATCCAATCATTATAAATGATATAAGTGTTAACAAATGGAATGGTTCTTGATAGATAAATTAGAAAATGACTCTAAACCTAGATTTGGCACTAGTTGAGATTCGCTAACCACTCCAAAAAGTCCACAATTGCATTTGTGGCTTTTCTCTGAATTTTGTCGAGGTACAACTCCCTCACTAGATTTTCAATGAATTTATCTAATCCTAAGAAAATAGTGTATGCTTTTAACTAGAAAGTAGAAAAGGTGACAAACATTAGCTCATAAATATGAAACTAATGTGGTAGTAGAGGTCATAGCCATTTATAATCAACACAAAGATTGAGAATCCGTGACAATCAAATCAAACTAGACTGCAATAAATAAATTATGTATAGCTCATCTTTCAAAGGAGATACAATTATATCATACGCATAATACTAAGATCACCATACCAAGCATCATTTTATTCATAACACACCAATTATAAGTTATTATAGTCTACAATAAATGATATTCCTTTTGATTATACCCTCAAGTGTATCCAAAAAAAAGTCCCTTCTATATATCCTTTAATTTCAAATTTATAGTATGGCTAAAACCTTTGGTAGGAACCAAAGCCATTACCAAAATAGCAACTTCTTGTATTCCAAATGCTCATCAGGAAATTGATTAGAATAATAGAAATTTTGCAGGGAATAACTATAAGAAAAGAAAACCTATCATAACCTCAACAACAGTCGCCAAAGGACCAATCATTTCACCAACCTTTAATGCAACACATAAGAATATCAAGTGGTGGCACATGTGAGCTTCCTGATAGGAAATTGTAATTCAAATTGACACAAGCTAGCCTTAAATGTGAATTAAATTAATGTATTGTTGAGCTTCAAAGAATACACTCATGTCTAATTGTGACTCTATAAATCTAACTAGTGTCACCTTTCTTTCATCATCAATTGCATCCAATCAGGTGAGTTCTTAGAGCGATGGAAATTCTACTAATGACTATATTATCATGGAGAAAATTGAGTGTAGCCCATTATTTAGGCACATTTCAGACCAACTAAAAGAGGTCTTTGTGGTGTAGAGTGAAGTGGAGGAAGAAGTGCTTTGAAGTATCCTTGGCAAGGATTTTTTGAGCCATGCCCATGTGCACAACAACACCATGTTGGAGCATTTCATCGACATTTTCATCAAGAATTCTGGCCATTGGGACTAGGGAGTGAGAGCATTGGAGCACCTTGTGAAACATGAATTCCACCACCACATCAAAGTGGCGATAAATGGACTTGGCTATTATCCCTGAACTAGGTTGATAGCTGATGCCTTCTACATTGCATTTGCTATACAATATGAAACTATGGAGGAGGCCATGGATCTGCTGCACACAAGAGTGATGAGGAATGATATGTGACTATTCATGCAATTCCTCAAGTCACATGAAAATTTGTTGTTTCCTGCATATTGTTACTGAGGGTTTCCATGTTCTAATGTTTGCTTTGTGTGCCTAGGATGAAATATCTTTCCTTTTTCCCCTTTTTGTGTCCGTCACCTGAACTTTTGTAATCAAACCAAGTGATTTTGGCTATGCTAGTATGATGTAAAATCATTTACATATATAAATAAAATATCTCTTTTTGGTACAATTTGTGTTTTTACATGTATGTCTCCATTATTTCTTGTTCATGTCATGCTTGGAAATTTCTATTTTTCTTTTGTATAATGCATTGGTTAAGTAACCAAACTTGGCTATAATTGGATTAATTAACAAAAACTCTTCTTAAGTGAAAAAATCAATGGTTTGAAGAACATAGTAAAACCCTGCCCAAGTTCAAGATAATCTCAAGAATACCGCCTGAGGCATAACTTGCGAAAGAATTTTCTAAATTTCAGCTTATGACTCATCAAACGGTTTCCCAACACCCATACATTCACTTGGGAGAAAATAAAGTTTGAATGTGGTAGAAAAACACCACCTAGTGAAGGAAAAATAAGGTGGGTAGTAAAGTAAGAGGTTCAAAAAACTTAGAAAAACCTCGCCCAAGATCGAAGGCAACAACAAAAGACTACCTGAACATAGATTGGGTCTAAGACTTAGGAAAAAAAAGTAAGATAGCATCCTGAGTAAAGGTTTAGAAAAAATTTATGGGTAACAATAAGTATGAGGATTTTCTTACTTACTCTCTTCATAGGTCACACTCTCAAACAACCTTCCCTTATCATTTTTAAATTTTTAAATTTGATAAGCATAAGTGGAAAGAGGTTAGGTGTGACCATGTTTAGTAATTTTAGATAATGTTCCAGAATGTTACCTACATTGATTATTTCCCAATCCAAAATTTTCTAATAATACTAGGTGGGAAATATCTTGAATGGCTCCTTAATATAAGTAAATTTTCCATTATTTTATTTTTTGATTTAGTAGGAAAATATGGGATTTTTTTTATAATATAAAACATGAAATTACAATGACGGATTTGCATAATAAAAAAAAATGTACAAAATTTATCTTTCTTCTTACAATGATGGAGAGTCCTCGCAAGTAGGTTCCCATGACCCATACATGAAAAACACCCAATCCATATATTCATCACCAACCAATTACTATTGAGAGGGGGGATGAATCAGTAGATCTTAAAAATTAGCTCTTAAAACCTTTTGTGCAGACTAATTTCTTTAACCCTTAATGTGAAAATGTTAAACATGCAAAGAGATATATATGCACACACACAAAAAACCATAACACATGATATACATGGAAAACCCAAGATGGGAAAAACCATGGTGATAAAAGATGCTTGAGTCTACAACTCAAATCCAACATCACAAAGAAATCTTTAGTTACAATGTTTAAGGGCACCAACTCCAAGGAAGAACCAACTCCTTAATTTAGGAGCACCAACTCCAAGGAAGCAACAACTCCCTACTCTAAGCACCAACTCAGTTATTTGATGGCACCAACCAATTAGATTTACAATGAAAAATATAAAGTGATTCAAATGAATCAAGTTCTCTATTATATGTTTGATATGTAACTGCTCATACCTTGCTTGGAAAATTTCCAAGCATCCTTCCTTTTATTGTTGCTACAATCACAACACATCCTCTCTTCTCTAGACTCTCCTCTTTTTGTACTCTCTTCTTTTCTGCATTCTCTGCTCTGCACTCCCTTATGCTCTTACAACATTCTTTGTTCTATCTTGTTGCACCTTGAATGTAAACCCTAGGTGATTTTTTACTTTTTTTTAGGTTCACTCATTCAAGATTAGTGCATTCTCTCTATCTATTGCATTCTTTTGTCTCTTCACCCTATTGCATAATTCATTACCTCAACACCTTTAGACTCAACACTTAAACAATTTTCTTAGTCCTTTCTTCACCAACCTGCAATAATTTTCTTGAGATGTGCACCATTGTCCAAATCATCTAGAAACTACAGTTAGATTTTCCTTTACCTCTAACTTCAACAATTTTTTAGTTCATCTCGAGCCTTACACCATCACCTCTATCAGATATCCTCATCATCACACTACCTCTACATCATGCCTCAAAACATTTGATTCTGATATAGACAATTTGCTAGGTATAGCAAACTACAAAACCCTAGGATTAGATCTGTATTTAATTTATTATTTATTTATTTGATCTAATTCTAATCTTCATCAACATGGCTATCTATGTTTCCAACCTATGTCTCAAATCTCCAATCAGATAATCATTGGTGTAGTTGAATGAATTAATTTCATTCACTATGTCAATTACTAGATGAAACCCTGATTACATGGACTTAGCCATTGCATATCTCTACCTTTGAATATAGGCCATAGATCTCCTTCTTTGTGCCATGATCCTCTATCTCTCTATTCATCTCGACACCCTTAAAAACTATTCATTAGATTAGTCTTCTTTAATCGTGTACCATTGCTCTTCACTGACTAGTGATCACCATTAGATATTTTCCCTTTGATCTCCATCATCAATCTCCTACATACACAAATTTCCATAGATAGGATCCACCAAGACATGCATCTAGATCATTGCCACACAATTCACAACATCAATGTGAATTTGTCTATCAAGAAATTTCTCTTCACCATCTATTTGCACATCATCATCTACCTTTATAACCTTCCTATTAGATCCCTGTTACCAATTTTTAGTAAAACTCAATTGGTGGAACTAATTAAATTTTGTTATATCTTAAAGTGAAGGTTCAATTATTTATGCATGTGCATTAAGTGTTGTTTGCACTATATTGATCAAATACTAGTTGTGCAAGTGTTTTGAGTAAAGGAGTTTCAGAAATATTACTCAAGTCAAATGGAGTACAAAATAGAATTGTATAAATGTGTAAGCATAAAAAATTGTTTTCATTTATTTCATGATGATTATTCACATTACAATATTTCATTTGATGGAAAGAATACAAATGATCATACAAATTTGCATTTTGATGCATTTCTTTTAGAATGGAAATGAAAGAAGAAAATTAAAGAATCCACACAAGCCATGGATGTAACTGTCACAATGCATCATGAGGAGCATGCTACACTATTGGAGATGTAGAAAAAGAAACACATAAGCATGAACATAATCATCATTGCCTGTGCTTTTGGCCAATGTAGAAGTGTTGCACCCTCCTTCGTTCTCGAGCTCCAATTGACCTGTAGGGGAAAAAGAGGGTTGTTACAGCTCCTACTATGAACATATCTACATGAACCACCAAAAATAATGTAGAATACTGCTGACAATTCACTGGAATCAAGTAAAAGAGAAGTGAAAAAACAAGAGCTGAAAATTTAGTGTCATATCATATATTTTTATGTTAACATTGTTTATTTCCTTGTGCGTGTATAGGAAAAGTCATGAAGCTGATCATCTTATGAAAACATAAAAGAATGTGGGGTAAAACAGGCTGCCACAAGGGTAGAGCTCGATATGCTTCCCCTTAAACATTACAGATGGGGATGAGTGAAGAAATGCAATCATCATGTTCATATGAACTATTCATGAAGGAGTAAAATAGAGTTTTAGTCATTAAAACAATTAAGCCTATTGTTCACTCATAAAAATCAAGTAACATACTATTTTGAAAGCTACAAGGGGAAAATAGACTTAATGAGCTCAATCAATTCAACTGAAATGCATCAATATCATACTTGCAAGTTTTAAATATTGCCATACTGTTTTCATTTTTCTACCATGAGTATTGTTTATTCATCATGTTTCATGATATTATGTAAAGCTACAACAAGTATACATGCTCATGATGGTGATAGTGAAGAAGCATACATAATGCCTCATCAATAGAACACTGTTAAATAAAGTAAGCATGTGAAAGAGATTCAAATTTTCATTTGAATGGAAGATGACTAGCATCAGGTAATCCACTATAACTATTTTCTAAATACAATTGTTGCATTAAGTGGAGGAAAATAGTCCAAGGAGTATTTTATTATTCAACATGTATTTTAAATGGAGTTTATGAATCATTCTATCTGAAATGAAAAAAATTCAAACTACATTGTTTTAGAGACTTGTTTCATTATTCAAAGTGTATTTTCAAGGTGTATTTTGCATGAAGTTGAAGCAAATAGATATGGGCAGCTTTGACAAGAGTTAAACATGTTGAAGTCATTTCAAGAATGGACAAAGTTTTACCAAGCATGAGGGAGCTTTAAAGGAGCAATATGAAATGACATGAAAGTCACAATAGTGCATGATAGAAAGTAAACAAACAATCTGCAAATTCAAATCAAAATAATTTATGTGTACAGGATGAAAGAAATGTGCTTCATGTACTAAAGCTTTTCAGCAATACCCATGAAGGATTCACACATGATTTTTGCAATTTTCTGAAGGATTAATCTTGCTGCCCCAAGGAGAGTACAAAAGTTCCATGAAATGCAGGTATTTTAATGGTAAAAACAATAACATTCAATCAAATTTTAACCTTGTGTACAAAAAATGTTTTCATGAAATACAACAAGGGTTTGGGCCAAATCACAAACACTCATAGGGGCTCGAAACCCATATGAGTTTTATTACAAAGATTTGAAAACAATGAAATTTCCTCTTTCCATATCAAATGGAGATGTCATACATATAAACACAAAACTGCAATTACAAGGCCGAGCTAGGGTTTTTTTTACATGGTGGTTCAGACAAAAAGATAAAAAATGGATACCACAATGGATTCAACACTATGTCAAAAAACCATATCATGAAGGGTTAGCCATGGCCTATTGACCATCTATTTTCATAAAAATCCAAAACTCTTCAAGGGTTTTGTCATTAAAATGTGGGGTTTGTTGTTTAGATATCCAATACAAAGCAACAATGCTTGAAACTCAAAGTTTTTTGTGTAAAAAATTCATTAAGAAACCTATACAAGTCGTGGCCTCATAGATTACATTTTTTTTTTGAAACTTAGCTTGAGATGAACTATTTAAGAGTGAAATGCATGGTAGAAAAGAGAAGCATTCACTTACCCATGGTGTTTGAAGGAAACCCTCATTCAATTTTTTACAAAATCTAGAAGATAATGCCCAAGTTGAGCTCATATATACCAGCCAATTGGTATGGAATTAACAACAAATACATAGTGCATCAAAAATTGTATTTATGTCATGGCCTTAAGGCCAAAATATATGAAGAAATGAAACAATGAAATCCCACAAGAAGCTTACAAAAATTCTTACCGTTTGAGAACCATGAAGATTTGAAAGAAACAGTAGCAATGGAGCTTGAATCTTCTTCATCAAGTCAAAGCCCTACTCATGGTGGTGCTCTTTCTCATCAGAGTTTTTTCTCCAAAGTCACCAAATGCAAATGATGTGATTTTAATTTTTTTTTTTAGTTTTGTCAAACATCAATGCCTTAATTTGACTTAGGAAGGTTATTTCATGGATTTTGAAATATTAAACCTTATGTGGCCAATTTTCTTCCATGCATTTTCCTCTATGTCTAGGTCATCCACTTTCAAAGCTTCAATGAATATCAGTTGCCTAAATTTATGATAGGCATTTAAATGTTTTTGCAAGGTCTTTAAAAAGTTAGGGTTTTTAATTGTTTCAAATGCCTATGCCTTAGTAAAAAAATGCAAAGTGACTTAGTTCCTCTTTTAATTCATTTTGAAGAAAATCAATTAAAATAAGATTGATAAAAATCAGATATGCCTTGGAGAATAAAGCTTTATCACTTAGGTTTTGTTTTCAAATTGATTTGAAAGAAATCAATTAAAATATTGATAAGAGATTACCTTATATTTTTTATGATTTATTTCTAAGAAAAATCAAATGTGTAATTGGAGAGATAAGTTTATTATTTTTAAAAAACATTTCCAAAATCTTTAATTGCAAAAATTAATCAAATTGAGAGAATAAAAGTTTACAAAATATTGTAAAGCAAGAATAAAACAATGCTTTATAAATTGTTTTATTTCTTTGCTATTTTTAGCAGATTGGTGATTGATTTTTTTTCTTGGTCGGATTTGAGTTTCATGGAGAGGAGACAAGGTGCTTTTTTTTTTTTAAAGAAAAGTAAACCTATTTTTAGGTGCTTTTTAGCATGCACATTGATCTGTATAGGATCTAGACTAATTGCAAATCTGAATGCTTAATTACAACAACTTAATGGAAATATAATTCATGCATACATTATTCAAACTATGCATTTAAACTGAAGGTAGAAATCAGAACGAGAGAGGAAAAAGAGAGAAGAGGTGCAAATAATCTGATAACAGAGTTCGCCACAAACGTGACTATGTCTCCGGGTCCACTCCAATAGAGAGACCGATTTGATTAATCTCCAAAAAATCAATTACAAAAGCACCACAACCATTCTTCAAGCACTTCAGCAGCGTAACAACGCTCTGACGTACAAGAATGGCTCAAAGAACTCCCTAGAATCTCTCTTTCGTATCACCTGTTTCTCAACACTTCACTCTCTTGAAAAAGTACTGAACTTCTAAGAGCTTACATTATCCCCCTTTTATACATAAAATTAGCCTAATTAGGCTTAACAAAAATAATAAATGCATACCCCCCTTAACAACTCATGCACTGACTCACTTGTCTTCTATGGCCTTTTAGGTTAGGAGGTTGAAGTGGGTTTGTGTTTGTTTTTGGAATTATAGGCCATTTGTTATGGCTCGGCCAAATAACACTCAACAAAATAAAACTAACACCACACATAGTTAAACACCATTCGTTGGTCTGACGGTGGTCTAATATTTGTTAAATGTGTGGTCAAGGGTTCAAAACCTCGCTGGCCACATTTTAACCCAAACATCCAATATTTTAAACAACAAAAGAAACTCTCGTCCATATATATTGAACGCATGGTGGACGATGCAACGGTAGAACGGTTGGCTGTTGAGGGTGAAGTCACAGGGTTAAACCCCAACAAAATCTTACCGAACCAACAAACAAACTCACTGACAGAACACTGGGCACGTGGCACTCCCGAGAGCTGCCATGTGTCAACACTTGATTGGCCAATGAAAACATGTCAGCGATGACTAGACTATCAACTCGGATGCCACGCTGGAGTACGGAGCCACGTCAGCTATATAGTCAGGACACATGTTGACTAATGATTGGTCTGTACAACTACCACATGTCATGCTCTGGTTTGTCCACATTGGATTCTTTACAGTACGCACTAACTAATGACGTCACCTGTTGTACCATCAAGTCAACCGAACTTTGACTGCCCATTACTTGTGCATACGATGTCAGATTTTGATGAAATGAACATTGCCAGAATCATCTCGACAAGCTCTTTGACTTGACGCCATTTTCGTTGATTTCTGAAACAATCATTTTTTTGCCTTCTGGATGCCCTTGATTGTAGTTTGACTGGCTGTAACTTGAGCAAACGGACTCCTTTTCACTCCGTTCAAGTTGCATTAGAATCAGGGCATCGAGCTCTTTTTAATGGTGTTGAAATCTGGAGTATTGGAGATGTTTCAATTTTCACTAAAAAATATCCCTCGGATTAGGCCTCCCCACTACAGAACTTTTGGACCTCCAAAAGTAGCATTTATTCTAACATCAAGTGAGGACTTGGCCTCCCCACTTGTCCTGAATCAACTGTACATCTGTATACCTAGCTCACAATCACAATGAAGACTGCAACAATATTGTTGAACATAAACATCATTCTGTCACTTCCATAAGCATCTACATCAACTGTTGTAGCCACTAACCAACAAATATTGACTAGCATCAAGCTGAACAATAATGCAGAGATGAAAGAGATTAAATCAACAACATATCGGTCCTTCACAATAGAAACATTTTTACCCAAGGATTCATCAATGCTTTCAATCACCATTCCCTCATGTTGTATTGTTGGTGCATCCTATGACATTTGACCTTGGTTAGCTACTCCAGGTTCCTATCTAGAACCACCTGTGCTGACAGACATAAGAGTTAAATCCTTACTTGCATTAATCACCCTCTTTAATTGCCCTGTGTTTGTAAAAGAATGATCAGTCTTAATCCTATGAGAATGTACAATATATTGAATGCGATCTTTAAACAAATGATAATGATTCTTTTCCCTGTAGAAAATAGCTTTCTGATCATATAGATAAGGGCTACAAAGCACTATCCCACAGATATCCAGTGGAACCACATCAAACTGTAATTCATCCACAAACTTACTAGTGATTGTGAATCTTAAGGTGCATTGTCTTGTTACTTGCAATTTATCATTCTCGCAAATCCAGCCTAGTGGATAAGGTTTCTTATGCTATGTAGTTTTCAATCCCAAGTTTCTTACATCTTCAGAAATTAAGTTAACTTGAGAACCACTATCTATGAGTGCATCAATTTTAATGTTCTTAGCAACAACCCTTAAATGAAAAAGCTCATTCCTTTTCATATCTTTAGAGACATCATTCACTTTAGAAGTAGAAGCACAACTATCAAAGGAAACACTGGAATTAGGATCTTTACCTTTCATACCCATAGCTGTTATCTTAGTTTCATCATTAGAATCAGAACCAAGATCCATAAAAACATTTGTGGCTTTCTCCTTACCCTTCTGTTTTTGATTCTATCTCTGAGCCCACTTAGGCTTCAATTCAGGATGCAACTTCCAACAATGATCTTCATCATGACCTTTCCTATCACAATGAGAGCAAGAAAGCTTATCATCCTTCTTGACTGTAGCTGTCTTCTTTCCTTTCCTTGTCTCTGCAACTTTAGAAGATTTATTTACAGAGTTATCATTATCAATGAATGAACCCTTTCCCCTTGACTCTAAGTGTGTATCCTGAACACAAACTTCATCCAAGTTGTTAGGATTCAAAACCAAGATAGAATACCTAAGGAAGGAATGCAAACCTCCTATGTACTTCAACAAAGTGTCCTGGGTGTACAAAGGTACATTTAATGCAATAGCCCTTTTCCTAAATTCATGGGTGTACTCTTGGACAGTTTGACCTTTCCCTTGCCTAAACATTTTCTAGTTCATTATTAACTATTACATATGCCCTAGGGGATAAAATTGCTTCTTAAGAGCATTAACAAACTTTGCCCAAGTTAAACTAACTCTACCATGCTGTGAAATTTCTGCCTTAGTCTTACTCTCCCACCAACTTAAAGTTGTACCTCCTAACCGAAGAGTAGCTAATTGGATCCTATCAACATCATCTAATAGGTTTTGGACTCTACAATATAATTCAACTTGTTGAATCCAATCATCCAATTTTTCAACATTTAGTTCACCACGATACTTTGGTAAGTCAAATTTTACATCCAATTTGATCTTAGGCTTATACCCACTCTTCAAAGGATTAAAAGAAGTAGAATAAGGAGAAGATGGAGAAGAGGGAGAAGAGGGAGGAGAAGGAGAAGAGGGAGGAGATGTTTCCCTTTCTTGTCTTTGCGATCTTCTTGCTTTGATGAATCTCCTTCACGTTCTTTCCGCTCTTGTCTCTCTTGAAAAAGAATGTCCACCTTAGCCTTCATCTCGAGGAATGCTCTTCGAAACTCCTGCTCACTGATTTCTTCAGGAACCTCCATTCCAGACAAGAACATCTTTCAAAAATTTCTTCACTTCCCGATCTCAGGATTAAAGTCTTCGAGCTTTCCTTCACCCTTCTGAATCCTGGATCTCGTTAGCATTCAAAAATAAACTACAATAATAGTCAAACTGTGCTCTGATACCACTTGATCTATATAGGATCTAGACTAATTACGAATTTGAATGATTAATTATAACAACTTAACACAAATACAATTCATGCATACATTATTCAAACTATGCATTTAAACTAAATGTAGAAATCAGAACGAGAGAGGAAAAAGAGAGAAGAGGTGCAAACAATCTGATAACGGAGTTCGCCACAAACATGACTATGTCTCCGGGTCTGCTCCAATAGAGTGAGACCGATCCGATTAATCTCCAAAAAATCAATTACAAAAGCACCACAACCATTCTTCAAGCACTTTAGCAGCGTAACAACGCTCTGACGTACAAGAATGGCTCAAAGAACTCCCTAGAATCTCTCTTTCGTATCACCTGTTTCTCAACACTTCACTCTCTTGAAAAAGTACTAAACTTCTAAGAGATTACATTATCCCCCTTTTATACATAAAATTAGCCTAATTAGGCTTAACAAAAATAATAAATGCATACCCCCCTTAACAACTCATGCACTGACTCACTTGTCTTCTATGGCCTTTTAGGTTAGGAGGTTGAAGTGGGTTTGTGCTTGTTTTTGGCCTTATAGGCCATTTGTTATGGCTCGGCCAAATAACACTCAACAAAATAAAACTAACACCACACATAGTTAAACACCATTCGGTGGTCTGACGGTGGTCAAATATTTTGTTAAACGCATGTTCGGGGGTTCAAAACTCCGCCGGCCACGTTTTAACCTAAACATCCAATATTTTAAACAACAAAAGAAACTCTCGTCCATATATATTGAGCGCATGGTGGACGGTGCAATGGTAGAGCGGTCGGCTGTTGAGGGCGAAGTCATAGGGTCAACCCCCAACAAACTTTTGCCAAGCCAACAAACAAACTCACCAACCAAAGACTGGCACATGGCACTCCTGAGAGTTGCCATGTGTCAACGTTTGATTGGCCAATGTAAACACGTCAGCGATGACTGGACTGTCAACACGGATGCCATGCTGGAGTACAGAGCCACGTCAGCTGTACGACCGGGACACGTGTTGACTAATGATTGGTCTATACAACTGCCACATGTCATGCTCTGGTTTGTCCACATTGGATTTCATACAGTACAGACTGACTAATGATGTCACCTATTGTACCATCAAGTCAACCCAGCTTTGACTGCCCATTACTTGTGCATACGATGTTGGATTTTGATGAAACGAACATTACTAGAATCATCTCGATGAACTCTTCGACTTGACGCTGCTTCCGTTGATTTTTGAGATCATCATTTTTTCTGCCTTCTAGATGCCCTTTATTGCAGTTTGACCAAAATTTTGACTGGCCGTACCTTGAGCAAATAGACTCCTTTTCACTCCGTTCAAGTTGTGTTGGAATCAGGGCATCGAGCTCTTTCTAATGGTGCTGAAATCTGGAGTATTGGAGATGTTTCAATTTTCACTGAAAAATATCCCTCGGATCAGGCCTCCCCACTAGAGAACTTTTGGACCTCCAAAAGTGGCATTTATTCTAACATCAAGTGAGGACTTGGCCTCCCCACTTGTCCTAAATCAACTGTACATCTGTATACCTGGCTCACAATCACAATGAAGACTGCAATAATATTGTTGAACATAAACATCATTCTGTCACTTCCATAAGCATCTACATCAACTGTTGTAGCCACTAACCAACAAATATTGACTAGTATCAAGCTGAACAATAGTGCAGAGATGAAAGAGAATAAATCAACAACATATCGCTCCTTCACAACAGAAACATTTTTACCCAAGGATTCATCAATGCTTTCAATCACCATTCCCTCATGCTGTACTGTTGGTGCATCTTGTGACATCTGACCCTAGTTAGCTACTCCAGGTTCCTGTCTAGAACCGCCTATGCTGACAGACATAAGAGTTAAATCCTTACTTGCATTAATCACCCTCTTTAATTGCCCTGTGTTTGTAAAAGAACGCTCAGTCTTAATCCTATGAGAATGTCTTAATCTTGTGAGAATGTATAATATATTGAATGCCATCTTTAAAAAAATGATAATGATTCTTTTCCTTGTAGAAAATAGCTTTCCGATCATATAGATAAGGGCTACCAAGCAATTTCCCATAGATATCCAGTGGAACCACATCAAACTGTACTTCATCCACAAACTTACTAGTGATTGTGAATCTTAAGGTGCATTGTCTTGTTACTTGCAATTTATCATTCTCGCAAATCCAGCCTAGTGGATAAGGTTTCTTATGCTGTGTAGTTTTCAATCCCAAGTTTCTTACAACATCTTCAAAAATTAAGTTAACTTGAGAACCACTATCTATGAGTGCATCAATTTTAATGTTCTTAGCAACAACCCTTAAATGAAAAAGCTCATTCCTTTTCATATCTTCATAGACATCATTCACTTTAGAAGTAGAAGCACAACTATCAAAGGAAACACTGGAATTATGATCTTTACCTTTCATACCCATAGCTGTTATCTTAGTTTCATCATCAAAATCGGAACCAAGATCCATAACAACATTTGTGGCTTTCTCCTTACCTTTCTGTTTCTGATTCTGTCTTTGAGCCCACTTAGGCTTCAATTCAGGATGTAACTTCCAACAATGATCTTCATCATGACCTTTGCTATCACAATGAGAGCAAGAAAGCTTATCATCCTTCTTGACTATAGTTGTCTTCTTTCCTTTCCCTGTCTCTGCAACTTTAGAAGATTTCTTTACAGAGTTATCATTATCAATGAATGAACTCGTTCCCCTTGACTCTAAGTGTGTAGCCTGAACACAAACTTCATCCAAGTTGTTAGGATTCAAAACCAAGATAGAATACCTAATGTAGGAATGCAGACCTCCTATGTACTTCAACAAAGTGTCTTGGGTGTACAAAGGTACATTTAATGCAATAGCCATTTTCCTAAATTCATGGGTGTACTCTTGGACAATTTGACCTTTCCCTTGCCTAAACATTTGCCAGTCCATCATTAACTGTTGCATATGTCATAGTGGATAAAACTGCTTCTTAAGAGCATTAACAAACTCTACCCAAGTTAAAATGACTCTACCATGCTGTGAAATTTCTGCCTTAGTCTTACTCTCCCACCAAGTTAAAGTTGTACCTCCTAACCGAAGAGTAGTTAATTAGATCCTATCAACATCATCTAATAGGTTTTGGACTCTACAATATACTTCAACTTGTTGAATCCAATCATCCAATTTTTCAACATTTAGTTCACCACAATACTTTGGTAAGTCAAATTTTACATCCAATTTGATCTTAGGCTTATACCCACTCTTGAAAGGATTAAAATAAGTAGAATAAGGAGATGGAGAAGAGGGAGAAGAGGGAGGAGAAGGAGAAAAGGGGTGATATGGTTGCTTGCCACCATCTCCATGATGTTTCCCTTTCTTGTCTTTGCGATCTTCTTGCTTCGATGAACCTCCTTCACATTCTTTCCGCTCTTGTCTCTCTTGAAAAAGAATGTCCACCTTAGCCTTCATCTTGAGGAATGCTCTTTGAAACTCCTGCTCACTGATTTCTTCAGGAACCTCCTTTCCAGACAAGGACATCTTCGTAAAACTTCGTCGCTTCCTGATCTCAGGATTAAAGTCTTCAAGCTTGCCTTCACCCTTATGAATCTTGGATCTCGTTAGCATTCAAAAATAAATTGCAATAATAGTCAAACTGCGCTCTGATACCACTTGATCTATATAGGATCTAGACTAATTACGAATCTGAATGCTTAATTATAACAACTTAATGGAAATACAATTCATGCATACATTATTCAAACTATGCATTTAAACTGAAGGTAGAAATCAGAACGAGAGAAGAAAAATAGAGAAGAGGTGCAAACAATCTGATAATGAAGTTCGCCACAAACGTGACTACGTCTCTGAGTCCGCTCCAATAGAGTGAGACCGATCTAATTAATCTCCAAAAAATCAATTACAAAAGCACCACAACCATTCTTCAAGCACTTCGGCAGCGTAACAATGCTCTGACGTACAAGAATGGCTCAAAGAACTCCCTAGAATCTCTCTTTCGTATCACCTATTTCTCAACACTTCACTCTCTTGAAAAAGTACTAAACTTCTAAGAGCTTACATTATCCCCCTTTTATACATAAAATTAGCCTAATTAGGCTTAACAAAAATAATAAATGCATACCCCCCTTAACAACTCGTGCACTGACTCACTTGTCTTCTATGACCTTTTAGATTAGGAGGTTGAAGTGGGTTTGTGTTTTTTTTTGACCTTATAGGCCATTTGTTATGGCTCGGCCAAATAACACTCAACAAAATAAAACTAACACCACACATAGTTAAACACCATTCGGTGGTCTGACGGTGGTCAAATATTTTGTTAAACGCATGTTCGGGGGTTCAAAACTCTGCCGGCCACGTTTTAACCTAAACATCCAATATTTTAAACAACAAAAGAAACTCTCGTCCATATATATTGAACACATGGTGGACGGTGCAATGGTAGAATGGTCAACTATTGAGGGTGAAGTCATAGGATCAAACCCCAACAAACTTTTACCAAACCAACAAACAAACTCGCTGATAGAAGACTGGGCACGTGTCACTCTCGAGAGCTGTCATGTGTCAACACTTGATTGGCCAATGAAAACATGTCAACGATGACTTGACTGTCAACTCGAATGCCACGTTGGAATATGGAGCCACATGAGCTGTATGGCCGAGACACATGTTGACTATTGATTGGTCTGTACAACTGCCACATGTCATGCTCTGGTTTATCCACATTGGATTCCTGACTGATGACGTCACCTATTGTACCATCAAGTCAACCGAACTTTGACTTCCCATTACTTGTGCATATGATGTCAGATTTCGACGAAACGAACATTGCCGGAATTGTCTCGACAAGCTCTTCAACTTGATGCCACTTCTGTCAATTTCTTAGATAATCATTTTTTCTGCCTTCTGGATGCCCTTGATTATAGTTTGACCAAAATTTTGACTGGCCGTAACTTGAGCAAACGAACTTCTTTTCACTCCGTTCAAGTTGCGTTGGAATCAGGGCATCGATCTCTTTCTAATGGTGCTAAAATCTAGATTATTGGAGATGTTTCAATTTTCACTAAAAAATATCCCCCGGATCACACATGTAAAGAGTGAGACTTTTCCATTTCAGTTACTCTTTTTGGGGAAGTTTTTGATCCTTTACCTTGAGCTTTCTTCTTGAGCTCGAATTAGGGTTTATAGATGTATCTTGAAGAAAAAATTAGTGTTTTTTCTAAGTCTAGATTATTGTTTCTTGCTCTATCACATTCTGAGAGCTTGTAAAATTTTTGTAATCAATTTCAAACTTTGGCATACTCCTTCAGTTTAATAAAAGAAGCATTCCTATCTTCAATTTTTGTCTTTATTTTTAGTTTTAGTATGATGTCTACATTGTGATTCTTTTTACAGATCCTTTTCATGTCCTATTATTGTAGATCATTGATACAAAAAGTCCATTTAATGCAGGTTGCATGTTGTGTTTAAGTATAAACCTTCATGCAAATCAATTATGTACTAGGTGTTCATGGGAGATTGTGAATTCATTGTTGTTTTTTGAAGACTGTTTGTGGGTAGGATATCAAAGTCACCATTAAGCTTTGGAATCATATTAGATAAGTTTTACATTTTAGTCATATTTCCTATCCCTTTTCCCAGAAAGTCACTTAGAACACTCTAGAGATTCCCTTTTCACATAGATCACCCACATCTGAAAAGGGTTTCCATGTTTCAACAGATAGTTTAATTTTTGCAAATCTAACAAAGGGTGCATATTTGATTGATAACAATTTTTGGCATGCCTAGTGCGACTCTGAAAGTTCATTTCAGAGGAAAGCATTAAGATTTTAAGTTGTTATTTTGGTATGCACAATAGATCATCAACCTTTGGAGGTGAAAAGTGACATACTTGGTGACTTCGTTATTTGATTTTCAAGTAGATCTAGTGTGAATAGCACAAAAAGTGTACATACTGAAGGTTTGGGTGTTTCTTTAGTATTATTAGCCTTTGGAGGAAAAATCATCAAACACCATGGCGACTCCAAGAAGTTTTTTTTGTTTCAGAATGATCGAGTGCTTGTATGCTCTTAAAGATTCTAATTTTTGCTTGTTTTAGCTTTTAAATGAACAAGCATGTCAAGGTTTCATGATAATATGTCATACCATCCACCATATCATGAAAATCTTATGTATCTGTCTCAGTATAATCATGTTGCTAGTTTCAATTCTATGGTTTTTCAAAACCAGCATCCACAATATAATTACCACCCACCCACCCCTGTTCAACCTCCATCTTAGCCATCATATTCTCAAAATCAGTCCCAACATATTGAAGACTTAATTTTAAAAGATATATTGTTGAACTATGAAAGGAAAATGAGTGAAATAGATCAGCAGGAGGAGATTGCAAGCATAAAGAGTATGTTGCTTGAATTCGTGAAGCAACTGGAGGAGATCAAGAGATAGCATGAATATAATCAGCAACAGAAAGAGATGGCTTTTCAGGCCTATCTCTATGAGCAATAGTTCGAGGCGCAAAGGCATGAAGTGCAAGCAACCCCTGAAGTTCTATGTCAGCCTTCTTAAGAGGAAGCTCCTAAGAATCAGGTTCTGAGTTTTAGACAAAATGAACCTCTTTATACCTCTAAAATTGAGATCCCAAGTTTTAGGTAGAGCAGATTCTTAAGCTTTTTGAGCCAACCTCCCAATCTTGAGGTACCGAGTTTCCAAAACCTTCATCCTCTCTGAAATGAACCTATTCCTGAGCATATTCAGCCCTCAATCCCTTAAGGGAAATTTCTAGAAAAACCTATTCATTCCCCAATAGCTCAAGAATTTTCCCAAGTTTCTCCACCTGATGAATCCAATGATGAACCCTTAGATCAAGATACCCAACTCCGCATAGAGGAACCTAGGAAGGTGAATTCATTGCACTTAGCTTTGGAAGTTCACCATTTGCAACAACAAAAGATTGAGCGAGTGAAGGCTTCTCCTAATGTGTCTTTCCATGTTTTCACTAATGGGTCTCCTTGTTGTGTTGAAGAAGAGGGAAATGTTTTAGTGCTCATTTCAGAAGAACATTCAGGGCAACTAGATGATGAGAAGGAGGAGGTCAAAAAGCATGATGAATTGTTGGTTAAGCAGAGCGAGTGTGATGCAAATCCTTGGATCAGCAAATGGAGTGCAAGTATGAACCTTCTAAAGAGTCAACAAGGCTAGACAAGAGCTATCATGAGGTAGAAAACAATTTTCTTTTATTAGAAGACCAAGAAGAATGTGATAAAGATTCATTTTTGGGTGGTCTTGATGTTTTGGTTGTAAATATGAACAATGAAGAGGAAGTTTCAATTAATTTTTTTGATGAATTTCTCACCTATGAGCCTGAAAGGGAAAATGACATGACTAGGACAAATTTTGGTCACCATAGTGATGGAAATCACTCAAATAAGGTGCTGACCCAAGAACAAAAATGTGAAGGAAACCTTGAATCAGATGACCAAGAGCTTGAAGAAGATCTTTTCCAAGTTGACATTGAGCTTTTCTACTCATGCTTAGAGGATGTGCCAGCATCTTTAGAGGAAGGTTACCCCGAACAACAAAAACAAGAGGTGGAGGTTGTTGAATTCTCAAATGAACCATTGGTTATGGGGCAGCTTAACCAATGGAATGATCCTAACTGGTCGGAGGAGCTTCCTTTTTGTTACATAGAGGAGCTTGAAGCTAATATGCTAAATGAGGGTTAGTTGGTGAAAGTTGTCTTGTTGTTTGAACCATTTCCTTCCTTCATTGAAGAAAAGAGTCCTAATTCGGAAGGCTTCCCATTGAATAATGATGAGGGATTTGAACCTATATCCACTATTTCTAAAATCCCTCTAAGAATGGATAGTTGTGATGAGTTATTAGCCACTCTAACGGAGGAAGGTGACCCATTAACTATGGAGGAGGAGTCAGCATGGCAAGCCATCATGCAAAGTAAAGATGATGTTGTCACTAATCATTCAGGATGCTTTCCTTCCAGTCTCAAGCCTTCAAGAAGATTCCCTATTAGGCACCTACCTCAGTTGGAAATGAGTGAGAAGGAGCATCCCTATGACAATGTTGATCCAGGGCATCAAGGGAGGTATCACTTTGACCATAATCATTTCACTTTTTCACTTAGTCACTTCTGTTTCAAAAATTAGGAAGGGTGGGTGAGTGATTTTATTTTTCTCCTTGGAAGGGTGTTGCAACAAACTATTGAATATTTGGTTTTCCTCCACATCTTTTGGTGGATTCCTAAGTTGATTGAGCTTTGCAGATTGCAAAGGAGTGACAGTTACTTTTTTGAACCAGTTAATGGCTTTGTTTAAATATTTTTGCCTCGGTTAGTGTAGGGTAGAGTAATTGCTACAAATAAGTGCTTCATGAACATTTATTTCATTAGTTTTTCTTTCCCTAAGTGTTGTTGCACATGTTTTGTTGGCCATCAGGGCCTGTTAGTTTTCTTTCTACATTGCTTTCTTTTCTTTTGTTGTTGTTAAATTATTGTTCAAATTTTTGAGTTTCATGAAGGGGTAGATTTGACTTCATGCCCAATGGAGTTTTAAAAGGAAAATAGTCTAATGCTTAGCTAGAAAGCATTTAGTGGAAATCGCCAAAATGTTACCAATTTTCACTACAGCTCAATTGGTGGAGCTGATTAATTTTTTTTATATCTTAAAGTGAAGGTTCAATTATTTCTACTTGTGCATTAAGTGTTGTTTGAACTATATTTATCAAATACCAATTGTGCAAGTGTTTTCAATAAAGGAGTTTCAAAAGTATTGCTCAAGTCAAATGGAGTACAAAATAGAATTGTAAAAATGTTTAAGCATAAAAAATTTCTTTCATTTATTTCATGATGATTATTCACATTACAATATTTCATTTGATGGCAATAATACAAATGATTGTACAAATTTGTATTTTCATGCATTTCTTTCAGAATGGAAATGAAAGAAGAAAATTAAAGAATCCACACAAGTCATGGATATAACAGTCACAATGCATCATGAGGATCATGCTACACTATTGGAGATGGAGAAAAAGAAACACATAAGCATGAGCATAATCATCATTTCCTGTGCTTTTGGCCGACGCAAAAGTGTTGCACCCTCCTTTGTTCTCAAGCTCCAATTGACCTGTAGGGGAAAAAGAGGGTTGTTATAGCTCTGACTATGAACATACCTACATGAACCACCAAAAATAATGTAGAATACTACTAACAATTCACTGGAATCAAGTAAAAGAGAAGTGAAAAAACAAGAGCTGAAAATTTAGTGTCAAATCATATATTTTTATGTTAACATTGTTTATTTCCTTGTGTAGGTATTGGAAAATTCATGAAGCTGATCATCTTATGAAAACATAAAAGAATGTGGGGTAAAACAGGCTGCCACAAGGGTAGAGCTCAGTATGCTTCCCCTTAAACATTATAGATGGGCTGAGTGAAGAAATGCAATCATCATGTTCATCTAAACTATTCATGGAGTAAAACAGAGTTCCAGTCATTAAAGCAATTAAGCCTATTGTTCACTCATAACAATCAAGTAACATACTATTTTGAAAGCTATAGGTGGACAATAGACTTAATGAGCTTAATCAATTCAACTGAAATGCATCAATTTCATACTTGCAAGTTTTAAATATTGCCATACTATTTGCATTTTGCTGCCATGAGTATTGTTTATTCATAATGTTTCATGATATTATGTAAAGCTACAACAAGTATACATGCTTATGATGGTGATAGTGAATAGGCATACATGATGCCTCATCAATAGAACACTGTTCAATAAAGTAAGCATGTGAAAGAGATTCAAATTTTCATTTGAATGGAAGATGACAAGCATCAGGTAATCCATTGTAACTATTTTCTTAATACAGTTGTTGCATTAAGTGGAGGGAAAGAGTCCAATGAGTATTTTATTATTCAACATGTATTTTAATAGGAGTTTATGCATCATTATGTCTAAAATGAAAACAATTCAGAGTACACTATTTTAGAGACTTGTTTCATCATTCAAAGTGTAGTTTCAAAGGTGTATTTTGCATGAAGTTGAAGCAAATAGATATGGGCAGTTTTGACAAGAGTTAAACATGTTGATGTCATTTCCAGAATGGAAAAAGTTTTACCAAGCATGATGGAGCTTTAAAAGAGCAATATGAAATGACATGAAAGTCACAATAGTGCATGATAGAAAGTAATCAAACAATCTATAGATTCAAATCAAAATAATTTATGTGTGCAGGATGAAAGAAATGTGCTCCATGTACTGAAGCTTTTCAGCAATACCCATGAAGGATTCACACATGATTTTTGCAATTTTTGGAAGGATTAATCTTGATGACCCAAGGAGAGTATAGAAGTTTCATGAAATGCAAGTATTTTAATGGTAAAAACAATAACATTCAGTCAAATTTTAACGTTGTGAACAACAAATTTTTTCATGAAATACAACAAGGGTTTGGCCCAAATCACAAATACTCACAAGGGCTCGAAACACATATGAGTTTTATTACAAAGATTTGAAAACAATAAAATTTCCTCTTTCAATATCAAATGGAGATGCCATACATATAAACACAAAACTAAAATTACAAGGTCGAGCTAGGATTTTTTTAACATGGCAGTTGAGACAGAAAGATAAAAAATGGAGACTATAGTGGATTGACCACTATGTCAAAAAACCATATCATGAAGGGTTAGTTGTAGCCTATTGACCATCTATTTTCATAAAAAGCTAAAACCCATCAAGGGTTTTGTCATTAAAATGTGGGGTTTGCTATTTAGATATCCAACACAAAGCAACAATGTTTGGAACTCAAAGTTTTATGTGAAAAAAATTCATCAAGAAACCTACAAAAGCCATGGCCTCATAGATTACATTTTTTTTTTGAAACATATCTCAAGATGAGCTATTTAAGAGTGAAATGCATGGTAGAAAAGAGAAGCATTCACTTACCCATGGTGTTGGAAAGAAACCCTCATTCATTTTTTTGCAAAATCTAGAAGATAATGCCTAGGTCGAGCTCATGTATGGAAACCAAATGGTATGGCATTAACAACAAACACATAGAAATACATAGTGCATCAAAAATTGTATTTATGTCACGGCCTTAAGGCCAAAATTTGTGAAGAAATGAAACAAGGAAAGCCCGCAAGAAGCTTACAAACATTCTTACCGTTAGAGAACCATGAAGATTCAACAGAAACAACAACAATGGAGCTCGAATCTTATTCATCAAGTAAAATCCCTACTCATGGAAGAGCTCTTTCTCAGTAGAGTTTTTTCTCCAAAGTCACCAAATGCAAATGATGTGATTTTATGGTTTTTTTTTTAGTTTTGTGAAACAGGGTATGTGTAGGATCATGATGGGCCAAAAAGTGGCAATATTATGGGTATTTGTAGGCTATGTGGCTGATGACTTTTTTTTTACCCAAAATTGATGAAACAAAAATGGTTTTTAGAGGAGATTCTCATCTTTCCACCAATATAAATTATGCTTTAATTTGAATTTACTAAATAATTATTATTCATTTTCTATTAGAATTAAGACTAAATTCCTAATCTATAGGTTGATTGAAAAACATCTATAACTTTCAAAGAGTATCACATTTTTTGAATCCGAAAAATGTGTCACATTCTATGCTTCACATACTATAGGATTAAAAAAATAAAAAATAAATTTCATGAAGTTTTGACCAAGTTAAGGTGGTCAGACATACGAGTTTTTATATTTTTTAAAAGTTTTAATAAAAAATTCATAATTAATTATTTACTTGGAAAAAAATTACAAAAAAATATGCATCACATCTGGACATGAGTCCTCTACTTATATATAGAATCTTATAAAAAATATTATCATTTTATCATGGTTAGGGTGGTCAGACAGACACCTACTTTTTATTTTTTCCCTGAAATTTAAGTACTACTGCATTGAAATTTCAAAATTTCACCAAATAGATTTTATTTATTTTTAAATAAACCTGGCAGTTTAGAAACTACATTGAATTTTCTACAAATTCTATTCTTACATATTTTTGAAATAATATAGATAACTTATTCAAATTTTTACGTCCAGTTGCATAACACTGATTTTTCTAAAATTTTTGCCACTTAAGGGCCTATTTTTTCCATGATGATCCTTCACATACCCAACATCAATGCCCTAATTGGACTTAGGAAGGTTATTTCATGGCGTTTGAAATATTAAACCTTATGTGGCTGATTTTCTTCCATGCATTTTCCTCTATGTCTAGGTCAAGCACTTTCAAAGCTTCAATGAATATCAGTTGCCTAGGTTTAGGATAGGCATTTAAATGTTTTTGCAAGGTCTTTTAAAACTTAGGGTTTTTATTTATTTCAAATGCATATGCCTTAGTAAAAAAATGCAAAGTGACTTAGTGCCTCTTTTAATTGATTTTGAAGAAAATCAATTAAAATAAGATGGATAAAAATTAAATATGCCTTGGAGAATAAACCTTGATCGCTTATGTTTTGTTTTCAAATTGATTTTAAAGAAATCAATTAAAAATATTGATAAGAGATTGCCTTATATTTTTTATGATTTTTTTCTAAGAAAAATCAAATGTGTAATTAGAGAGATAAGTTTATTATTTTTGCAAAAGATTTCCAAAATCTTTAATTGCAAAAATTAATCAAATTGAGAGAATAAAAGTCTGCAAAATCTTGTAAAGCAAGAATAAAACAATGCTTTATAAATTGTTTTATTTCTTTGCTATTTTTTGCAGATTTGTGTTTGAGTTTTTCTCTTGGTCGGATTTGAGCTTCATGGAGAGGAGATGAGGTGTTTTTTTTGCTTTTAAAGCAAAGCAGACCTATTTTTAGGTGCTTTTCAGCATGCACATGCAAAGAGTGAAACTTTTCCATTTCAGTTACTCTTTTTGGGGCAATTTTTGATGCTTTTCCTTGAGCTTTCTTCTTGAGCTCAGATTAGGGTTTTGAGATATATCTTGAAGAAAAACTTAGTGTTTTTTATAAGTCTAGATTATTATTTCTTTATCTATCACATAATGAGAGCTTGTAAACCTTTTGTACTCAATTTCAAACTTTGGCATACTCCAGTTCAATAAAAGTAGCATTGCTATCTCCAATTTCTATCTCTATTTGCAATTTTAGTATGATGTGTACATTGTGATTCTGTTTATAGATCCTTTTCATGTTCTATTATTGCAGATCATTGATACATAAATTTCATTTAATGTAGGTTGCATGTTGTGTTTAAGTCTAAACCTTCATGCAAATCAATTATGTACTGGGTGTTCATGGGAGATTGTAAATTCATTGTTGTTTTCTGAAGATTGTTTGTGGGTAGAATATCAAAGTCACCATTAAGCTTTGGAATCATATTAGATAATTTTTACATTTCAGTCATATTTTCTATCCCTTTTCCTAGAAAGTCACTTAGAATAGGATTCATCATTCATAGAACTAGCTCACTCTGGAGATTCCCTTTTCACATAGATCACCCACATCTAAAAAGGGTTTCCATGTTTCAACTGATAGTTTGATTTTTGAAAATCTAACAAAGGGTGCATATCTTATTGACAATAGTCCCACCTTTGGAGTGCCAAAGGGACCCAAAAACAACTCCACCCAATATTCCAAAGTTCCTTCGATGGGACCAATCATTTGGTTCCATTGATATTCATATGCCTCCCCGATGAGGTAATACTACCATATGATCATCACCAGCTCAATCACGACTGTTGATCAAGTTCACTGCTCATAGCCTTGGTTGATGCAACCAATTATTACCACCTGTCAATCATGATATCTCCTTCCTTTACATCACCTCTCACTTAACTTGGTCCCACCTAACTCTGTAGCGAGCATTATTAGATCTACCTATTTCAATCTCTACCATTCCCCACTATACCGCTAACTCAAAGCATGGACCCACAAGAAATTAATGAGATGATGGGTTGTCTCCACTTGTCATCCACGTCATCTTCAACTAGCTCCTTATTCCTTCATCATTCTATCAAGGAGACACCAAAGCAACTCTCTCTAGTATGGCATTGTCTCTTCTATGAAGTTCTATTGGAATGTCAAAGGGACGTTGAAGCAACTCACAAAAATATAAGGTCTCACCGATATACCTTGTAGCTTTGATCGATGGTCCCTACTACCTATGTGTCATCCCTATCATCATAATACAACAAAAATCACCAATGTGACTTGATATATCAACCAAACACTCATCACCACATGTCTTGTTGATATCATCCTTCATCGTCATTTGGTCCCACCTTATCAGCATGTCGAAGAGACTAATCATTTCATGTCACTGATATCCATCTATCTTGCCGATGAACCATAGTAATGTCATTCTCCACTAATTGCTATCACCATCATTATGCCAAAGAGACTCTTGAGATTGTCTCACAAAGATTCCACTATCAGCTCTTTACAACTTCATCATTTTGTTGCAGATATGAGCAAGTTTGGTGGTGTTGTCATTAATGTTGTCATTGATGTCAACATAGTTTGGTATGTTGTAGATTGTACATGTATGGTTGAGATATTGCTGAGATGTTTTGAGTACATGGAGCTATCTTTATAGTGTTGCAGATGTGTTGGTTTGATAATTTTCTAAGTGCTTTTGAGAAAATTAAATAAAGAAGAGAAAATAGAATGTTGTAGATTGTACTAGTAGATCCTGAACTATCGTTGTGACCTCCTAAATGTCTTGGCGATCGACATCTAAAACCTTCGGCGTAACCTTGGACTGTCAGAATTATGTCTTGGTGACAATAGGAAGTATTTCCGATATTGGCAAGACCTTTGGTCTGTCTAGCCGATGTGGTAATCGACATGACTTGTGCCTATCGATATGAAGTCTTAGCGATTGGGAGATGTTTGGCTAATAGGTTGGTGTCTAGCAGATGTCGGGGAGACTTGTGGTGAAAGGAGTCATCGGTGTAACCCATCTGCTTTAGTAAGAAGTCTTACCGATGTGTGAATGTCTCACCAACAGACATAAGGAGTCATCGGGGTAACGAAAGGGGTTTGCTATGACTTCTTGGCAACAGCAGTAAGTCTGGCCGACAAAGCTACATGTGATCGGGTGTTTTCGGTGAGACTCCTAGTGAATGGAGCCATCGAAGAAATACGAGGACTTCGGTATGAAGTCTCAGTAAATGTGGAAAGTCTTGCAGACTGATGTTTTCGGGGAGACCCTTGGCTGAAAGGCTTGCTTCGGTGTGATGTCTCATCGATAGCAGTAAGTCTTGCCGATGGGTATACCTTGGTGCTTTCGCGGTGACAAAAGACTTTGGTGTGAAGTCCTCGCAACTTGGAAAGTCTCGCCGATAGTCTTTGGTAAGACATGAGTACTCAGACAAAGGCCTCGGTGAAAAAAAAAAGTATTTCCAACTCGGTAAGACTTGGTTGCTCAGTGTGATGTCTTGGCGAAAGACAATTGTCTCACCAAATGGAATACTCACGTCGCCATGACTTGAAGACTTCGATATGAAGTCTTGGAAAATTGTGGGTGTCTTGTCGATGGAAAAGCTAACATCGATATGACCTTTGAACTTTGGTATGATGTCTCATTGAATGGTGATTGTCTTGCCAATGAGAATTTCTGAGGTCGATGTGACTTGAAGACTTTGATGTAATGTCTGGGTGAAGAGCGATAGTCTTTCCTACTGATGAACTCTTTAGAATACCTTGTGATCTTTGGTGTGAGGTCTTGGTGACATGACGAAGTCTTAGCAATAGCTCTCTGGACTCGATGTAACCTCTTGCCAATAGGGATGACTCTTGGTGATATCGAATGCTGGTTGTGTTGGCAACGGGGAGACACAGTTAGTGTCTCACCGACATGACAACACAGGTTGAATTCCCTTGACCGTTTGAATATTTTCCTACATGGTGTGACCTGGATGTATTATCTTCTATGCAAGGAAGTGGAAACATCTATGATGCTAAGCTAGTTGATTTGATAGTTGTGATCCAATAGTTGGAAGCAAACTGATTCATAGAGGCCATTGAGAACAAATGCATATATGTATGCATTGGATGTTCTGAAGAAGTGTAAGACTGGGGTTGAAGAAGAGAGCCGAAGAGAAGAAGAGAGAGAGCTGAGTGGCTGGCAGAAAGACCGAGGCCATGAGGCCGAAGCAAAGGAAGAGAGAGGCAAGGTTTTGTTTCTGGAATCTCTTCTGATCATGAATGCCATGGTTTATCTCTCATGAAGAGTTTTCTACCAGTTGTATCCAGAATGAACAAGATGTAATCTCTAAAAAGGCTATGAGCCTAAAATTGTATTGTAACCATTTGTTGCTGAATAATACAATGGCTCAATCTTTGGAGTGTGGGGTTTTTTATCTGAAAGGATTTTCCCCACGTAAATCTTTTTGTTCTAGTTTATGTCTCATCTTTCATGTTTGTTAGTTCTTGTTGTATAATCTGTTAATGCATGTTGTTGAATTTACATGTTCTTCTCTTAGAATGATCAATGTGGGAAATAAACTATGTATGTTTCTGATTTAGGACATAGTTGTACGTGTCTTTGAGGCAACCTAATGGAAATGAAAGTTACCAAAGGCACTACTATTCTTGGAGATTTCTCTGAGATGCACCAATTTTTCCTTACAAGTGGTATCAAAGCCTTCTTTTGGTTGCTGGTTCTGGGTATTTCTCCTATGAAGATTTCTTAGCTTGATGGGTTGGAGGAAATCTGGAGGAATGAACTGATTTATTGATCCTTTGGTGAGTGGAAGTCTTGTGATATTTGGAGATAATAGGCAGCTTGAAGAATGGTGGAGATGGAGTAGGGAGTTGATCATGTTGTTTTGATGTGATCTATGTCTCCTGGTTGGTAGCAGTATAACTTTGGTGTATGAGGTGGATTTCTTTTCTCTGTGGCTGTGTAGCAGTAAAGCTTTCATATTGGGTGTCTATCTGAGAGGCTCCTTGATGATATGGAGAATCCTAGGTTGTTTCTCAGCCATGGAAGAGAGTACCTATGCTAGGAGGTGTTCCCTGGTGTTGAAAGGAATGATTTCCTGTTAACCTCGAATACATAAATGCTATGGCGTTAATCATTAGATGATTTGCAAGCTTCTGAAATAGCGTTTCTCTTTCTCAGATGCATGTACATGTTCGTGGTTTAGATTTGGCCTGAAAGGGGCCTGGATTTTTTTGAACTGTTGTTTCCTTTTTTAAGGATGTTTTGTACTTGCATGGCTCTGTGGTTTTACAGGTTTTACACAGTTAAGCAAAACTTGTGATTTTGTGGAGTTGTTGTTAAGCTATTTTCTAGAGCCTAGATTTTGGGGTGTTGCTGGATGAGATAGCTATAGTTCTTCATGCATGCTTTGTGCATGGTTTGAGAAGGTGTGATTTCTTCTCTGCATGGGAGTGTTGGTACTTGATTTGTCACTCAGCATTCCTATGGTGGTACTTGTGAGTTCCTTGATTATGGTGCTCATTGTGGACATGATTGGAAAATCAGGTTTGGTGTGATTTGGTGTTTGAGTCATGTTATTTACATGGTTATTCTCTTTGAAATATCAGTGTTGCAGTTTCCAATGTGATGATGGGTTTGCATGTTCAATGTTTGTGATCTACGAGTTATGTGGTTAGTTGATTAGCTACCCATTGAACACAGTGTAATAACTTGGATGTGGACTGTCTTCATCCATGAGGTTGATTCTTTGCATGTGCAGATTTTTTAGCTAGCCTTGTCTGTGGTCACTTGTGCATTGGTGTGATTTCTTTGAGATGAGAGGATGGATATTGTTGAGTACTTGAATAGTCGGTTATGGGAACCTGAAGCAGGTGGTCATGATGCTTGAAGAGCTCAGATGTCACATTTCAGTGGGAGCTTTAGCAGTGATTATGGGTTCATCACATGGTGGTGAATGGTCTTCTTTAATGTTGCAGATGTTTCAAGGGGGAGCCCTTAGATCCTGTTGTTGTAGAAGGTTTCTTTTGAATTTGAATGGACATTATTTGAAGATGTGCAACATCTTGGATCCATGGAGGACGCTTGGAGTCTTTGGTTGAGGTGTTGGTGGTGCTTGACAGGTGATGTTGGTTTTGAGTCTATTTGCTTTATGTCATGTATACTCTTATGCACTAGAGTTTTGGCATTGTGCATTGTACTTGAGACCATGGTGAAGTCACCTGAAGCATGGTATCTCCTAAGGGGATATGTAGATCATGGTGTCATGATAAGTTCTTGATTCAGATGATTGGAGCTTTGACAATGGTCTGGTAATTCATTGTGTATTGGGTGCTTTGATTATTTGCTTGATACTTCATGATAGTGCAGTTGCAGTTGAAGTTTAGCATGATATGATCGGTTGCTAGTACTCATGGATACATGAAGAATAAGGTGAGGCTTTTTTTCCACTTATGAGAGAGGTGTTGTTGATTGTTACTCTTGATGAGTGTTTAGAAGAAAGTCTAAGAAGCCTGCACCTTGGTTGAACGTGAGTTCAATAAGAGACCTATGAGGAGATTGCTATTGGATTAGTCATGATGACTTGTATATTTTGAAGGAATATTCTCGTTCCCACTCTTGGTCTACTCGGCAGTTTATCTGAAAGGTATTTTTCCCATTATATTTTTTAGATGTGTTTTATGTTCACTTTCATGATATGGATCTTGAATTGTTGTCTAATGGTTCTGGAGGACTCATAGTGGAAGATGTACATCTTGTTTCATCTCCTTGAGTTTTACTGATGAGAATTGGTAGGAGATGATGTATGGGCTGATTTCCTGAAATGGGGAATCAAGTAGCTTGATTTTCTTTTGGGATGAGAAGGAGATCATTCTTGGAATAGCTAGCTGTTAGAATTGTATGTAGGAGGATGTTCTACAGGAATATGATGTGCATATTTTTTCTTTGTGGCCGTGAAGGTTTGTGGTGAGAGAAATGTTTCCTGTAACAATTTGTTGCAAGTTGTGCATGTCATTGTGGATACTTCCTTGGTACTACATGGTTACATTTCTATGTGCTGTTAGTGGTAGACTTGTGATTCCTTTTGATCTTTCAGATCTGGATTACTCGGGCAGTGGGAGTTCCTGTATGTGTCTTGTCATCTTTGACTGGTTGACACTTGGAGCTTGTATTTGTTGTTGATGAGTTGGTTTTGGTTTGGCATAAGTTTACTAATGTTGATACCTATGAGGTATGTGTTATTGGATGGAAGTTTCTTGTTTCTGGATAAGACTTCATGGTTGTGTTCTGATTGAAGCTTTGAAGTTGATATTGCTTTGTATAGCATTTGAGCATAGTGAAGTGGTATTAGTATCTTTTTGGTGATATCACTGGGATCTTTTGCTTGTGTTCATTGGAATGGTGCTTATACACCTTGGAATTGTATCCTTCTTCCATAGGTTGCATGTGGAAGATGACAAGATTGTTGCCTGAATGGTGGACATCTTGGATGTTGGTGCAAAATTCTTAATAGAGCATAAGAGCATGTTTGAGATCTATGAGGTTTTCCTAGAAGGCTGTGATCAGTTACATTTAGGCTGCTTTGTTGGACAATAAGTTATAGTTGGATGCCTAGTCTTTGTTGCAGATTGTCCCTTGGACTGTTATCTGTGGAATCATGTTGATTGGGTGTCTTGAGTTTTGAGGGGTCTGAACTAGTGGAGCTAGTGTGATCTTAGTTTCTAGTTACTTTGGAGGTGCCTGTGTGATCTTCATCAAGTGGGAGATTGTTGAAATATTGTGTCTCAATCCCACAAGCTGAAACTTCTTGTGAACAATTTTGGTGAGACTGAGGAGAAGTCTAGCCAACCTACTAGTAGATCCTAAACTATCACTGTGAACTCCTAAATGTCTTGGTGATCGGCATATGAAACCTTTGATGTAACCTTGGACTGTTGGAATGATGTCTCGGTGACAATAGGAAGTCTTTCTAACATCAGCATGACCTTTGGTCTATTTGGACGATGTGGTAATCAGCATGACTTGCACCTATCGATATGAAGTCTTGGAAACTGGGAGATGTATGGCCGACAGGTTGGTGTCTAGCAGATGTCGAGGAGAACTGTGGTGAAAGGAGTCATCGGTGTAACCCATTTTCTTTGGTAAGAAGTCTTACCGATTTGTGAATGTCTCACCGACATACATAAGGAGTCATCAGGGTAACGAAAGGGGTTTGCTATGACCTCTTAGTGACAGTGGTAAGTCTAGCCACAAAGCTACATGTGATCGAGTGTTTTCAGTGGGACTCCTAGTGAATGGAGCCATCCGAGAAACATGAGGACTTTGGTATGAAGTCTCAACGAATGTGGAAAGTCTTGCTGACTGATGTTTTGGGGAGACCCTTGGTCGAAAGGCTTGCTTGGTGTGATGTCTCATCGATAGCAGTAAGTCTTGTCGATGGGTATACCTTGGTGCTTTTGCGGTGACAAAAGACTTCGGTGTGAAGTTCTGGCGACTTGGAAAGTCTCGCCGATAGTCTTCAGTAAGACATGAGTGCTCGGAGAAAGGTCTCAGTGAAAGAAAAAAGTCTTGCCAACTCGGTAAGACTTGGTTGCTCGATGTGATGTCTTGGCGAAAGATAATTGTCTCACCGAATGGAATACTCACATCGGCATGACTTGAAGAATTTGGTATGAAGTCTTGGTGAACTGCGGGTGTCTTGCCGATGGAAAAGCTAACATCGATATGACCTTTGAACTTTGGTATGATGTCTCATCGAATGGCGATTGTCTCGCCAATGAGAATATTGAGGTTGATGTGACTTGAAGACTTCAGTGTAATGTCTGGGTGAAGAGTGATAGTCTTGCTGACTGATGAACTCTTTGGAATACCTTGTGATATTCGGTGTGAGGTCTTGGTGACATGACAAAGTCTTAGCGATAGCTCTCTAGACTCGATGTAACCTCTTGCCGATAGGGATGACTCTTGGTGATATCGAATGCTAGCTGTGTTGGAATTAGGGAGACACAGTTAGTGTCTCACTGACATGACAACACAGGTGTAACACCCTTGACCATTTGAAGATTGTCCTACGTGGTGTGACCTAGATGTATTATCTTCTATGCAAGGAAGTTGAAACATCTACGATGATGAGCTGGTTGATTCAATAGTTGTCATCTGATAGTTGGAAGCAAACTGATTCATAGAGGTTGTTGAGAATGAATGCATATATGTATGCATTGGACATTCTGAAGAAGTGTAATACTGGGGTTGAAGAAGAGAGCTGAAGAGAAGAAGAGAGAGAGCTGAGTGGCTGGCAAAAAGGCCGAGGCCATGAGGCTGAAGCAGAGGAAGAGAGATGTAGGGTTTTGCTGTTGGAATCTCTTCTGATAATAAATGCCATGGTTGATCTCTCATGAAGATTTTTCTACCAGTTGTATCCAGAATGAACAAGATGTAATCTCTGAAAAGGCTATGAGCCTAAAATTGTATTGTAACCATTTGTTGCTGAATAATACAATGGCTCGATCTTTGGAGTGTGGGGTTTTTTATCCGAAAGGATTTTCCCCATGTAAATCTGTTTGTTCTAGTTTTTGTCTCATCTTTCATGTCTGTTAGTTCTTGTTGTAGAATCTGTGAATGCATGCTATTGAATTTACATGTGCTTCTATTAGAAGGATCAATGTGGGAAATAAACTGTGTTTGTTTCCACTTTAGGACATAGTTTTATGTGTATTTGAGGCAACCTAATGGAAATGAAAGTTACAAAAGGCATTACTGTTCTTGGATATTTCTCTGAGATGCACCAATTTTTCCTTACAAAAGTTACGTTCACCGATATGTGAACTATTCTGGTAGAGTTGGCATTCTGTGGACCAAGAGAAATATTGTTGCTCTGTAGTTTTTCTCTTTTTCATTTCAGATCTTGTAGATCTGGAATATGTATTGTGAAGGTCTTTTCAGTGTTCTAGTAAAGAGGTTTGAATATTGGTGATTTGGAAGTCATGTTTTAGTAATTTAATGTGAAGTTTATACAATCCAGATGGACTGATGAAAGGTGTTTGGTGGTTGAAGTCTATTATTTTGCTGCAGATTTATCTAGAAGATTCTAAGATGTATTCTCATGCTTAAGGAAGTGTGTTGTTGTGTCCACGTGTCATCTTCTGGTTGGGAAGCATGTACATCAATGACTATTTATGTTTTCATTAGGTTTGTCTGACCTAGTGTTTACACTTCATTTGAAGAATAAAATTAATTTTAGGAAGCACGTGGTTGATTCGAGACATTATTTTTTGGTCTTGGTTAAATTCTTTATTGGTCCACTCTTATTCCTTTCCACCGTGGGAATTTTGAGTTGCTGACCTATTTTGAATTTACGAAATAAGGTATTTGTGGCCAAGCTTGGAGAAAGTTTCTAAGGTTAAGGATGGTATAAAAGCAAGTTGAAGTGTGAAGAATTTCATGATAGTGTGATGCAAAAGTGATGAATGTGAGCCACAAATCATAAGATCAAAAGTGTGTGTGGGTATGTGTAGGATCATGATGGGACAAAAAGTGGCGATATGATGGGTATGTATAGGGTATGTGGCTGATGACTTTTTTTACCCAAAATTGATGAAACAAAAAGGTTTTTTAAAGGAGATTCTCATCTTTCCACCAATATAAATATGCTTTACTTTGAATTTAATAAATAATTATTATTCATTTTCTATTTGAATTATGACTAAATTCCTAATTGATAGGCTAATTGAAAAACATCTATAGCTTTCAAACGGTATCACATTTTTTGAATCCAAAACATGTGTCACATTATTCTTTACATTCTATAGGATTAAAAGAAAATGAATTTCATGAAATTTTAACCAACTTAAGGTGGTTAGACATACAAGTTTTTATAGTTTTAAAAATTCTATAATTAATTATAACATCTAGAAAAATAACAAAAAAATGCAAAAAATACACCAGGTCTTTCTACTACATTAAAATATTATAAAAAATGAATATTTTATTGTGGTTAGGTGTATTCGAGACACTCCACTTCTTATTTTTCCTTGAAATTTAAGTGTTACTACATTGAAATTTCAAATTTTCACTAAATAGATTTAAAAAAAAACCTAGTAGTTTAGAAACTACATTCAATTTGCTATAGATTCTATTCTTACATATTTTTGAAATAATAATAAAAAATTTAAGTCAAGTTGCCTAACTCTAATTTTTCTAAATTTTTCGCCACTTAAGGGCCTATTTTTTCCATGATGATCCTACACATACTCGTGTGTGAGTTGTAATAGTAGTTTTTCAGTGTGTTGAAGGTAGTGAACTGAAGGTTTCTACAATCCTACGAATGTGCATTAATTTTTGTGGTGGATCTTTTGTTCTCTTTTGTATCTATAGGTAGTGAGCCTCCCTGTTGGATAGTGAGTCCTTTTTGTAGGCAGTGAGCCTTTCTATTTAGACAGCGAGTCCTCTTCTGGGCAGCGAGCCTTAGTAGTGAGCCTTTGTTTTATAATCTTTTATATTGTGAGTGTTAAAACTGTTAAAATTAGATGATTTTTGCATATTTTTCATGTCCCCTGAGTCTCCATATGAGTATTTCCTTCTGCATATTTCCTTCATTTCACAATTTTTTGCTCATTTTTGGCTCATATTTGACCCCTAAATCATCTATCTATGTGTTTTCCACATTATGGTTCATATCGGCATAGGTCTCCCATTGTCTCCCTGATCCACTACACTTTTTTGCTAATATCTTCTATTTCAGGTGTTTCGGTGTGATGGCATTTGGGTCTCTCTGACTTGTTTTCTATTGGAAAACGTATATTGCCTATCAGTAAGATGTTTATGTTGTTTCGGCAACCATGGTGGCTTCTATCGACATTGGTCTTGGTAGTTGGGCTAGCATCTTTCCAAATTCTGATTGTCTCACCGACTTCACATGTGGGTTTCTTTTTAGCGTGGCTATGGGTTATTGGTATCATGTCTTGGTGAGCTCAGCATGTTATACCGACTGGCGCATATGGAGGTGTTTTGGCCAAGCTAGGGGTTTTCGGCACGAGGTCTCGATGACTGACCTCCGGTCTCGCCAATGGAAAACATATAGATCCCTATCGGCATAGGTGTTGCCTTGTCTCGGAGACATGGGGATATTTGAAGACCTTCGATGAAGCATTGGATAATCTACAAGAGGTCCCCCCGAAAGTTGAAAGCTATGATGATATACGTGGGGCATAAGGACTCTATCGGTGAGAAATTTATAGTGTCTTGGTGAACAGGTTTGAGCTCGGGCCCTTGGTGTAACAAGGGGATTTCTATGAAACATCTCCCCGAGTTTGATATGTCTCAGTGAAAACAAGTGAACGATGGCTTTCAGTGGGAAATACATAATGTCACAACGACACTCAAGGATGGATGAGAGTTTTTTGTATTGCTCAGTATGACTTTTTGTTTTGGTATGAGGTCTTGGCGAGGTGCCCAAGGTCTCCCCAAATGAGGTGCTAGGGTGACTTTATCGGCATAAAAATTGCAGTATCTTAGCGACATTTAGAGTGGATAAGGATTTTTGGTAAAGCAATGTGGAGTCTGCGAGAGGTCTTCCCAATATCATAAAGCTACAACGATATGCAATGGTAACTGGGGGATGCTTCTTGGCTTCAGTGTGACCAACAGAATGTTATAGCGACATACAAGAGTCGACAATGCATATCAGTAAAACATAATGTGATTTACGGGACATCTCTCTAACTCGGATAAGTCACAGCGAAAGTGAAATACAAGTGTGGAGCGATTAACAAGTGAATTGCCTTCGGCATAGCTGGTGTGTTGTCTCATCAACTGTCTCACTGGTGAATAACAAAAATGCAATTCCTGTGGCCAACATGTGAATTCATATAACCGTTGTAGGTTGACATATTTTGGGCCTGAATTTTGTGTTGGGCCGACATGAGTTCTCAATTTGATATTTTCTTCAAATGCTCGTGTATAAATAAGCATTCTTGCAATTGTAATAGGGAGCTATCAGTTATTTTGATATAGAGTAGGCATTTCCTTATGGATACATTAATATAGATTCATCAAACCAGAGACTAAGTTACATGTTTTCAAAGTGGAGGTATTTATGAAAGTCAATTGATGTTGTTGCACATTTTCGGTCTCGATTATCTATTGAATTTGATGAAAGTATGGCTAAGTTGTCTCCAAGATGGACTCTTTCTAGTTTTTTAAATTGATATGACAAGTTTATATTTGATTTATCAGTGCACATTTGTTGTACTTGTGTGATTGATTGATTGGTTCTTTCAAGTAAAGACTAAATCCTTTTAGCTAATCACAGTAATCAGAGAGGTTCAATTGGATTATTCAAGTAGAGCTTAGTAATCACAGTTTTGCATGTTTATATAAGTTGTAAACAAAATATATGCCAGATAGTTTGAGTTTTCTCCAAAAAGTGTTGCTCATTTGATTTCATTTGACTCTGCATACCCAATAAGGCACTAGTCTCTACTTTTTATCATTTATTGAATTCATTCATTCTCTTTAATTTTTTTTTTAAATTGAGCATTTTAGAATCTAGACCAGAGTATTGTTACCGTTTTCAAGTTGAATCATAATTTTTCACTCCCATCTGCCTTTGTGAACAATTTATTATAAGAAGATTGATTATAAGTCAAGTCTACATTATTCAGAGAGGTACACCCACCCAGGTTTTGTAGCACCTAAAGAGTAGAAGGTTGAATTCCTCCAACCTTGTCTGTTACCCTGAAGCATACTGAGAGAGTGGCAGCCTCTTGAGGCATCTTGCCTACATTTTTGAGAGCTAAAAAACTAGCGACTCTACTGGGGAACAATCAAAATCAAGGCCTTAATCATAGAGTTAGAAATCTTGAATAGACTCTGCTGGAAATAAGAAATATTGAACATTTTCTCATTTTTGATAAAAGTGAGTGCCGACTCTGACAGAATTTTGTAGCTATTCATCATGAACAGAAGAAGATCTCAATATAGGGGAGGTCATACAGGAGCTCCTTCTGATAGTAGTAAGTGGTTTCATAAGGATGACAATGTTGATAAAGGAAAAAGGATAAAAGAGGATATGTATCTGACAAGTAGAGACAAAGCAAATCTCTATGATACATGGAAGGATTATTCAAGTGCTGAACTATGTACCCCTCAGGAGCAATTAAATCCATTTTATAATCCTCAGAAACAAGCTGAGCTTGAAGCTAAGAAATAGGCTGAGTTTGAAGCTAGACTTGAGCCTAAACGACTCAGAATTCAGCATGAATATGATCAGAAGATGAAGAGTAAGCAAAATATGGTTGCTGATCATAAGCTTCCTAAGGAAGTAAAGACACAGTTCGAACAACAAGAGAAAAAGATAAAGGAGTTGGAGGCTAAATTATAGAAAGCCCAAATTGCTGATCAGACAGCTGGTGGCTCAAAGTATGTTCCACCTCACAAGAAAGGTGATCATGGTGCAGGATCTTCCAATCAACAAAACGTTCCTTACAATTAGGGTGGGAATCACTATAAGTAGCCAGGTAATCCCCCTTATATTCCCACATAGCATGTGAATATGCATCCAGCTCCTGGTCAGCATCACATCCCTCAGCATAATATGCAATACAATAATCCCATGCATCAGTATCAATATCCACCTATCCCTCCCCCTCACCAATATGTAGCAATGATCAAGCAGTTTGATTTGGCAGGATTCCATCTATGCCCTTACCCTATGGATTGCAGCTGGAGAGGTCTGGTTCCCAAGTTTACGGGGAGCAATGCAGTCACTGCTAAAGAACATCTAAGGAATTTCAATGTGTTCATTCAAGACATAGGTATGCCATATGAGGACTTGCACATGAGGATGTTTATGATGTCACTTATTGAAGATTCTAGGGATTGGTTTAACAGCTTGCCAACATATTCAATTAATTCTCTTCAACTGTTCCAAGATCGATTCCTAGAGCAGTATGGAAATCTAAATGCACCAGATGCAGCTCTTCACGAACTGATGAGGATTTAGAAAAATCAAAATGACCCAGTTTATGATTTCAATCAAAGATTTAACAAATTACAGACTAAGGTATCACCTTGACCAAGGTTGCCAAATTCTATAGCTTTAAGTGTTTATTTAAATGCATTTGATCCCAAAACAGGGTACCAACTGAGAAATAGATTTCCAAGAGATCTAGCTAAAGCACAGAAGATCACATTGACAATTGAGAATAATAGGAAGGTTGCTGGTATAATTAGTAAAAGGGACAACCCAAGGCCTCCTCAGCAAAACAATAATTATTAGTACAAACAAGAGAATACATATAGAAATGAGAACATAAATGAAAGGCCAAGACTACATGATATTCCTTACAATACAGACTGGAAAGATGGAAAACCTATATCAGCTACCTTAGGCCAAGAAATAAAGAGACCCCTGATCCATTGAGCAAGAAAGGGACTTACATGGTGAGTAATAATTAATTTTGTGAAGTTTGTAATCAACCACATTCTCCAAACTATTGTGTTGTAGCTCAAAGAATGCATGAAGAGGGAATATTGATGGAGAATGATGGAGAAGATCACAAGGTGTATTTGACTTCAAATGTTTTTCATCATGTTGAGGAAAGAAATTTATCTTCAGAGGATGAAGGCTATGAATATGATGTGTCCAATCAGAAGTATAATGTCCATATGGCTGAGCAATAGATTCTTTATGATTCTGATGAAGATTACACAGAGCCACATCCTATTGAGGCGCCTGTTCAGTGTAATGTTAGAAGACTCACTAAAGATGAAATAGAAAGAATAACTATTGTTGTAGTCGAGAAAGCCAAAAGTTAATACTGGTTGAGAAACAGAAAAGTAAATGAGCCGGATGGAGTTCCTAGGGGAATTTTTAGAAAATATCAAAAGACAACACAGAAAACTGTAAAGAAGCCAAAGAACAAGTATCATGATAAAACTAAACAGAAAACAGGCCAAAAGGAGGAAGTAAAGGAATTAAATAAAGAAATACAGATGCCTAACCAGTCCAGTAAAAAAGAAAAAGAAGAAAATAAAAGAGAAGCACCAGAATTAAAGAATACTGCCAAGGTGGAGAGTTTCTCTTTTGATTTCACTCAGGCATTGTCCTAGGTAAAAATGTTTGTTCCACTTCTTGAGATGATGAAAATTAAAGAATATAGGGATACTACTGTTCAATTGATAACGAATGGAGAACATGTGAATGCTAAAAATAAAATAACTGTTAAAGCAGTCAAAAGGTAGGAGAAGATGAATAATTCTGAAGTCTGCTTGAGTGATATATTATCAACTCCTCTTCAAGTTGATCCCTTTTTTACTACATTTCTTGTTAATAACAAACTATTAAGGAACTGCATGATAGATTCTGGTGCTGCTATAAACATCATGCCTATTGGACTTATGAAACAACTTGGTATGTGGGTTGATATCACTGGAGGCAAGTGTTATGCAATGGATAACAGACCTATTCATGTGGTTGGTATTATGAAAGATGTTGAAGTTAAGCTGGCTACTTATCCACAGGTGGCTTATAATATAGATATCATAGTGATTGACACTCCTCCGCAGTTTGGTATGCTTTTGTCAAGACAATGGATAGCAGCAGTTGGAGGAAATGTCCAATTTGATTTGTCTTATGCTACTATTCCAGTGAATGGTCAAGATGTGAAGTTATACAGAGAGCCAAGAATGAATCAACTTGTTGAATGTGTACCACAGAATCAGATTAATTATTTTTGTGATATTGATCTTGGGAGTTTTAAGATTGAACCAACCCAGCCAGAATTAACAAATAGTGATCCAATTGAAATACATGCTGCACAAAATTGTAATGGCATATGGAAGATGTACTTTGATGGAGCCTGCAGTCAAGAAGCTAATGGCACTGGGATTTTTTTTGTTTCCCCTGAAGGTACTACTTTTAAATATTCATTATTGTTGGCATTTGAATGTACAAACAATGTGGCAGAGTTTGAAGCTTTATTGATAGGTTTGAACATAGCGGTGAAACACAAGATTAAATTGCTAACTATTTTCGGTGATTCTGAGTTGGTTGTTTCATAAATTAAATCCAAGTATGCAGGAAAGCACAAAAGATTAAAGCAATACAGGAATGCTGCATGGGACACAATTGAACTATTTGATGCTTTCTCAATTGAGTGGATTGATAGGTCAAAGAATATAATGGCTGATTTTTTGGCAAATATGGCACTGAAAAGAGATGATATCACATTGGCTAGGGTGTCACAGATTGAGTTCAAGATGAGGCATGTTGTTCTTGATAACGTTTATAGCTGGAAAGTTTTCAATGATGATACAAACCTTTTGAAATTCCTCAATTGTATAGATTAGTATGAAGCCCAGGAGATTGATTTCAACGCCTTTGTTGAGGAAGTAGATGGGAAACAAACTTTGTTTGGCAAGGAGATCTTATAGCTCAAAACAAACAAGCTTCCTAAAGGATTAGTGGTGCTAGAAAGGGTGTATGATGGAAATGATAGATCTCTAATCAAGCAAACACCAGTCAGAAAGGAAGATGTTGAAGAAATTAACTTGGGGACTGAAATAGCACCGAGAAAGGTATACATTGGAAAGAAGATTAGCCCTACAATTAGAAGAATGCTAATTGAGTTATTAAGAAAATATAAACATTTTTTTTCTTAGTCTTATGAGGATTTGAAAGCATATAGGGAAGATTTATTTCAGCATGAAATACCATTGAAGCCAAATTCCAAGCCTTTTAGATAGAAGCAAAGACCTATAAATCCAACATTGGAGCCTAAAATGCAAGAAGAATTGATAAAGCTCAAAGATGGAGGAATTATCAAACCAATCAGACATTCAACATGGGTTTCTAATTTGGTTCCTATAAGAAAGAAGAATGGTGATATCAGATTATGTGTGGACTTTAGAAATCTGAACATGGCATTTCTCAAGGATAATTATCCTCTACCCAGCATGGAAGCAATATTACATAAGGTGACAGGCTGTGAGCTGCCATCCATGATGGATGGGTTTTCTGGATACAATCAGGTCAAAGTCAAGGAATTTGAGCAATACAAGACAACATTCACTACTCCTTGGGGAACATATGTATACATAAGAATGCCATTTGGTCTCACTAATGCTAGAGCGACTTTCCAAAGAGCCATGGATGTAGCATTTACTGATTTGATTAATATTATCATTGTGGTGTATTAGGATGACTTGACTGCTTACTCGAAGAGGGCTGAAGATCATGTGCAACATCTTGAAAAGGTATTTATTAAAGCTCTTGAATATGGTATTAGTTTAAATCCAAAAAAGTGTCATTTTGTAGTTCTAGAGGGTAAGCTCTTGGGCAATATTGTTTCAAAAGAAGGAATTAGAATAGATCCTAAAAGGGTTGAAGCTATTGATAAGATTCCTATTCCCAAAACTGTTAAAGTAATACAATCTTTCTTTGGACAAATTAATTTTGTCAGAAGATTTGTTTCTAATTTTGCTGAGATCATCAAGCCCATATCTACAATGTTGAAGAAAGGATAGCAAATGGATTGGACTACTGAAGCTTTGGATGCTTTTATGTCTATCAAAAAGGCTATCAAAGAGGCTCCTGTTCTTAAGTCTCTAGATTTTACAAAGCCCTTTCATATTTTTTCTTTTGCCTCAATGCATACTATTGCTGCTGTTATGTTATAGAAGAATGAGGATGGTTATGAACAGCCTGTGTCTTTCTTTAGTAAATCATTACAAGGGTCTGAATTGAAGTATGACATAATGGGAAAATAGGCCTTTGCTCTTGTTAAGGATGCTAAAGCCTTCAGACCATATCTTGTTGGAGCAAAAGTAATTGCTTGTCCCTCATGCTACTGTCAAAGACATTTTAACACAATCTGAAGTTACAGGGAAAAGATGCAGATGGATCAACAAGATTCAATAATTTGACATGGAAATACAAATTACTAAGTTGGTATGAGGCCAAGGCTTGGCTAAGCTGATGGTAGAAACTAATATTGAGGCAAATCAAATCTGCAATGTTGAAGAAGGGACTGCAGTTGTGAGCATCAAACACACTCCCTGGTATACTGATGTTATGCATTATCTTAAATATATGAAGTGTCCAGATGGATTGAGTGACAGCCAGAGGAGAAATTTGAAGTTGCAGGCATCCAAATATGTTTTTATGGATGGCGATCTATTTTGGAAAAATAGGGATGGTATATTGTTGTTATGTTTGGATGAGTCACAGGCTAAGCATGTTTTGAAGGAAATACATGAAGGAGTTTGTGGAGGTCATTATTCAGCAAAGACAACTGCACACAAAATTCTCAAGGCTGGGTATTTTTTGGCCAAAGTTTTTTAATGATTCCTTTACACATGTGAGAAAATGTGAGGCTTGCCAAAAGTTTTCTAGAAGGTTGAAGTATTAGGGTGCTTTGCCACTTCGACCTTTGCAGGTTGATGCCCCTTTTCATCAATGGGGAATTGATTTCATTGGAAAGATACAAGAGAAGTCAAGTGGAGGACATAGGTGGATATTAGTTGTCACTAATTATTTTACAAAATGGGTGGAGGCGATCCCAACCAAGCAGGCTACAAGTAAAGTTGTAACAAATTTCTTGATGGACAATATTATCACTAGATTTGGTACACCATTAAGGATAATCATAGATAATGGGATGTGCTTCAGGTCAGATGGATTCAAAAGCTTTTGTGATAAGTATGGCATTACCATTTCTTATACAGCTCCTTATCATCCACAAGCCAATGGTCAAGTAGAGTCCAACAATAAGAGTCTCTTGAAGATTATAAAGAGGATGTTGGGACAAAATAAGAAGGCTTGGGATTCCAAGTTAAAATTAGCTGCGTGGGCTGACAGAATCATTGTGAAAAAGGCAATTGGAAAATATCCATTTGAATTAGTGTATGGAGCACATTCTAGGATGCCTCTGCAAAATTTGTTACTAGTCTACAGGTTTGTCTTACAGGAAGATTTGGAAGTTCTTGAAACCATGGAAGACAGAATGGAGCAACTTGCTAAACTTGATGAAGTAAGGAGGGAGGCCCAGAATCAAAACATGAAGTTACAGGCACAGATGAAGTATCTATTTGACAAGAAGGCAAAGAATAGAAAATTTGAAGAAAATGATTTGGTGTTGAAGTGGAATGCAAGGTGTCAGGAGAAAGGAAAGCATGGTAAATTTGAGGCTCTTTGGCTGAGACCTTTTGTTGTTACTGGTAAGAAGGGTGAAGACTCATATTATCTACAGAACATGGCTGGTGAAGATTAGGAATTGCCTGTTCATGGGCAATTCTTGAAGCTTTTCTTCTCTTGATCAACACAAAGGGTTGAGGGTTGCCAGTGCATGGAAAAATTTTATGTGTCCTCTTTAAAATTATTTTTCATGCACAGTAGTTTAGGTTTTCATTCATCTCCATTCCACTTTCATTTTCCATTCACCTCCATCTTGCATTCACTTTACATTCACTCCCAGTTCACATTCATTTCCATTGCCATTCGTTCCATTTCTACTCAATGGCTCATCATTTTGTCTCTGGTCTGCTCACCTAAGGATTCTGTATCCTTGCAATGATTTGACTATAATTCATCCCCAGGTGGAGCCACTGTTGGAACTGTTAAAATTATATGATTTTTGCATATTTTTCATGTCCCCTGAGTCTCCATATGAGTATTTCCTTCTGCATATTTCCTTCATTTCATAATTTTTTTGCTCATTTTTTGGCTCATATTTGACCCCTAAATCATCTATCTATGTGTTTTCCACATTATGGTTCATATCGGCATAGGTCTCCCATTGTCTCCCTGATCCACTACACTTTTTTGCTAATATCTTCTATTTCAGGTGTTTCGGTGTGATGGCATTTGGGTCTCTCTGACTTGTTTTCTATTGGAAAACGTATATTGCCTATCAGTAAGATGTTTATGTTGTTTCGGCAACCATGGTGGCTTCTATCGACATTGGTCTTGGTAGTTGGGCTAGCATCTTTCCAAATTCTGATTGTCTCACCGACTTCACATGTGGGTTTCTTTTTAGCGTGGCTATGGGTTATTGGTATCATGTCTTGGTGAGCTCAGCATGTTATACCGACTGGCGCATATGGAGGTGTTTTGGCCAAGCTAGGGGTTTTCGGCACGAGGTCTCGATGACTGACCTCCGGTCTCGCCAATGGAAAACATATAGATCCCTATCGGCATAGGTGTTGCCTTGTCTCGGAGACATGGGGATATTTGAAGACCTTCGATGAAGCATTGGATAATCTACAAGAGGTCCCCCCAAAAGTTGAAAGCTATGATGATATGCGTGGGGCATAAGGACTCTATCGGTGAGAAATTTATAGTGTCTTGGCAAACAGGTTTGAGCTCGGGCCCTTTGGTGTAATAAGGGGATTTCTAGGAAACGTCTCCTTGAGTTTGATATGTCTCGGCGAAGACAAGTGAACGATGGCTTTCGGTGGAAAATACATAATGTCACAGTGACAGTCAAGGATGGATGAGAGTTTTTCGTATTGCTCAGTATGACTTTTTGTTTCAGTATGAGGTCTTGGCGAGGTGCCTGGGGTCTTCCTGAATGAGGTGATAGGGTGACTTTATCGGCATAAAAATTGGAGTGTCTCAGCGACATTCAAAGTGGATAAGGATTTTTGGTAAAGCAATGTGGAGTCTGCAAGAGGTCTTCCCGATATCATAAAGCTACATCAATATGCAATGGGAACTGGGGGATGCTTCTTGGCTTTGGTGTGACCAACGAAATTTTATAGCGACATACAGGAGGCAACAATGCATATCAGTAAAACATAATGTGATCTACGGGACATCTCTCCAACTTGGATAATTCACAGCAAAAGTGAAATACAAGGGTAGAGCGATTAACGAGTGAATTTCCTTCAGCATAGCTGGTGCATTGTCTCGCCGATCGTCTCACTGGTGAATAACAGAAATACAATTCTTGTGGCCGACATGTGAATTCATATAACTATTGCAGGCTGGCATATTTTGGGCCTAAATTTTGTGTTGGGCCGACATGAGTTCTCAATTTGATGTTTTCTTCAAATTCTCATGTATAAATAAGCATTCTTGCAATTGTAATAGGGAGCTATCAGTTATTTCAATATAGAGTAGGCATTTTCTAATGGATACATTAATATATATTCATCAAACCAGAGACTAAGTTGCATGTTTTCAAAGTGGAGATATTTATGAAAATCAATTGATGTTGCTGCACATTTTTGGTCTCAATTATCTATTGAATTTGATGAAAGTATGGCTAAGTTGTCTCCAAGATGGACTCTTTCGGGTTGTTTAAATTGATATGACAAGTTTATATTCGATTTATCAATGCACATTTGTTGTACTTGTGTGATTGATTGATTGGTTCTTTCAAGTAAAGACTAAATCCTTTTAGCTAATCATAGTAATCAGAGAGGTTCAATTGGATTATTCAAGTAGAGCTTAGTAATCACAGTTTTGCATGTTTATACAAGTTGTAAATAGAATATATGCCAGATAGTTTGAGTTTTCTCCAGAAAATGTTGCTCATTTGATTTCATTTGACTGCACATACCCAATAAGACACTGGTCTTTTCTTTTTATCATTTATTCAATTCATTCATTCTCTTTACATTTTTTTTTTAAAATTGAGCATTTTAGAATCTAGACCAGAGTATTGTTACCGTTTTCAAGTTGAATCATAATTGTTCACTCCCATCTGCCTTTGTGAACAAGTTTTTATAAGAAGATTGATTATAAGTCAAGTCTGCATTATTCAGAGAGGTACACCCACCTAGGTTTTGCATCACCTAAAGAGTAGAAGGTTGAATTCTTCCAACCTTATCTATTACCCTGAAGTGTACCGAGAGATTGGTAGCCTCTTGAGGCATCTTGCCTGTGTTTTTGAGAGCTAACAGTGAGTTAACCCTCATTATGGTTTTTCCCTCATGGGGTTTTCCACATAAAAATATGGTGTTCATTGTGTTGATTTTCTTTTTGTTATTTGTGTTTCATGCTCTTACTTAATAATAGAACAGTGTGGTTGTGGAATTAATAAGTGTTGAAGTTTTAAGTTTGAATTGTGTGACAATTGATTCACCCCCCTGTCAGCTGTCCTATTCCTACTTAACAATTTGTATCAAATCCTTGGTTCCTTATTATTGAGCTTAACTTCTTATGGAAGATCTGATGGCACATAAGTTGGCAATCTCTATGTTCGATAGAACTAACTACAAAGACTCGAAGGGACTAACTAAAGGATATATTATCTCCTTTGGTTTTAAGACCTAGAAGGCTATTGAGACAAAGTATACACCCTTGTCTGGTGGTCCTACTACTAGAGATGAGATCTCTGCTTATGAAGAAAATGAGAAGGTGAAGTATGCTATTTGTAGTGTTTTATCTAAAAATGAGCGAGTGAAGGTTTCTTCTTTGGAAACTACATATGAAGTCTGGAAGAAGTTGGAGGATATGTATGAAGGAAATGAAAGAGTGAAATTGACAAAGAAGCTGGTAGTGAAGCACAAATTTGTGAATCTAAAGATGGAAGAAGGTGAAGAGTTTACAAGTTTCTTTCAAAGAGTTGAACTAACTGCAAATGAAGTTAGAAATTAAGGAGGAAAAATATTAGATGAAGATATAATTGAGAAGATCTTGATAACCTTACCAGAGTGCTACAATGATAATATCTTAGTCATTGAAGAAGTATATAATCCTAAGACTTACACTTTGGAACAACTATTTAGTGCCTTGCAAGCATTTGAGATGAGAAAGTTTTGGAAAGAAGACAAGATAGAAGGAAAGACATAAATGGCATTTAAGGAATTGAAGATTGAAGAGGAACTAGATAGTGATGGTGTTGATGAGTTGGAATCAAACTTCACGAGGAACCTAAAGAAAGGAACCAAAAAGTATAAAGGTATGTTTCCCTTTAATTTTTTTAGTTGTGGTAATATTCGTGATTATGCTTTGAGATGTCCAAATAGAACAGTGTACAAGAAGAACAAGGATTATAAGGATAAGGATAGGAAGGATAAGAAATATAAGTTGTACTATGTTAAAGAAGTAATAATTTCTAATGATGAATTTGAAAATGAGGTTGATGATAGTGAATGCTTATTCTTAGCTTTGGAAATTAAATCTGTATCCACTAACCCTGGAAAATTTTTAAGCAAGAAGGCTTTGGAGAGTAATAGAAATAGGATGGAAGGTACTTTGGTTACCACTTTTCATGCAAGACAAGATGAAGACTACTAGGTAATTGATAGTGGATGTTCTAGTCACATGACCAAAGATAAGAGTAAGTTCACTAAACTTGAGAAATATGATGGTGGTTTAGTTATGTTTGGTGATGATTCAGGAGCAAATATTTGTGGGAAGGGTTCAATTAGTTTTGATAGAGTGCATAGTATTGATGATGTATATTATGTGAAGGGTTTAAGGCATAACCTTTTGAGTGTTGGTCAGATGTGTAGCAATGGTTTTAAACTTGTGTTTTAGAATAATACCTGTGAAATTAGAAAAGGATCTAAGAGTGGAGACATGATTGCTGCTAGAAAAATAACTCATGGAAATATAGATCAATTGAAATGGGTTGATGGTCATTTCCTTGTATCTCAAATCAGTAAAAGTTGGTTATGGCACCGAAAAATGGGACATGTGAATTTTGATAACTTGGTCAAGGTTAGTGTAAAAGAGATTGTTTGAGGAATACCTAGAATAACAAGACCTAGTAATGCTATTTGCAGAAGTTGTCAATTGGGGAAACAAACAAGATGTAGCTTTAAGGGAAAAGAGCATTCTACTACCGAAATGTTGGAGTTAATTCATACTGATCTTTGCGGTCTGACTAGGACTGGAAGCCTGAATGGTGACAAATATTTCATGTTGCTTATTCATGATTATACTCGAATGACATGGGTTTCTTTTCTTAGACAAAAGACTCAAGCTCTAGATAGATTTAAGGTATTCAAAGAAAGATTGGAAAATGAAATAAATTTGAAAATCAAGTGTTTGAGATTTGATAAAGGTGGAGAATTCACCTCTGGTGAATTTAATGCATTCTATGAACAATATGGAATAAGAAGAAATTTTTTTCTCTAAGAACCCCTCAATAGAATGGAGTAGTTGAAAGGAAAAACTAGATAGTAAAGGAAGCTACTAGAACCATGATGAAAGAATAAAATGTACCAGATGTGTATTGGAGAGAAGCGATACATATTGTTTTTTATGTTCTTAATAGAGTTCAGATTAGACACAACAAGACTAGGACTTCTTTTGAGTTATGGACTGGTAAGACTCCTATAGTGAAGTATTTTAAGGTATTTGGAAGCAGATGTTATATTAAAAGAGATGATGAAAATATTGGAAAGTTTGATGCTAGGTGTGATGAAGGAATATTTCTTGGATAATCTACTACTAGCAAAGCATACACATGATTTAACAAAAGATTGAGAAATATTGTTGAAAGTGTTAATGTCAAAGTTGATCAAGACAGAAGTGGACCTATTGAGATTAGTGAAGTTGAACCTAATGATCCCATATGTGGGCATGTACCTAAGGAGAACAAGGAGAACAAAGAAGAAGAGAAAGAAGAACAAGTGGAAGAAAAAAATGAACTGAAACTTGTTGTCAAAACTCCTAAGTATGTTCAAAAGAATCATCTAAAGGATCATATAATTGGAGATAAAAGTGAAGGTGTAAAGACAAGAATCATAGTTGTAGTTGAGGTAAATTTGTGTCTATTATCTAAAATAGAACCCAAATTTGTAAGTGAAGCATGTGAAGATGAGAGTTGGATGAGAGCTATGAAAGAAGAATTACAACATATAGAAATGAATCAGACATGGGAACTAGTCCCTAGGCCAATGAATACAAATATGATTGGTTTGAAATGTGTGTTCTAGAATAAGCTGAATGAAAGTGGAGAAGTTGTAAGGAATAAGGAAAGACTAGTATGCAAGGGATATTCACAAGTTGAAGGTATAGATTTTGAAGAAATATTTGTCCCTATGGCCAGAATGGAGGCTATAAGGATGATTTTATCTTTTTCTACTCACAAAGACTTCCAAGCATAATAGATGGATGTTAAATCAACATTTCTAAATGGTGATTTGGAGGAAGAAGTGTACATGAAGCAACTTGAAGGGTTTCAGTTGTCTGACAAACCAAACATGGTTTGTAAGTTGAAGAAGGTGTTGTATGGACTGAAGCAAGCTCCCAGAGCTTGATATGCAAGTGATGCAAGGGAGGATGAATTTCACCTATAAAATCACAATTCTAGTTAGTGGAGACAACAATCAAATCCAGAACTCCTTTCCTTGACTCCTTCTCAATACAACTTTTCCTTTTTGCTTGTAGGTTAGCAGACCTCTATTTCAAAACTTTTCTCACAATATCCTTAACAAATATAAAGACTCTTCATACATTTGAGTACTCTTTTCAGCCTTCTCTAACATGTCTTGAAACCAATATATGTTCCTTTTAGCAATCCACTCATCCTTGTAGCCACGTTGTCCTAAAGGGTTAAATAGGCCAATTTTTCAAAGTAACTACTCCTAAAACTTACAAGCGACTCAAGATAACTACTCAAACCTCTATGACAGTCTACCAATAGCCATTTTCAACAAATTTTATGGTTCCCAACTTTCATTCTATCACTGTCCCAAGAAACCCTTTTTTTCACCATTTAATGGTAGGCTTTTTCCAAACTCAAGGTTTCTAACCTCTCACAAACCTGCAAAAGCCTCCAACACTTTGTATGATGTCTACACACACTCAAGAAACACTCATATAGCCTTCACTCACACTATTGTAGAAAAATCTCCTCCAAAACTGACTAACTGACTTACAACTTCCCCATGGTTGTTTAGTTCCTAGAATTTTGTAATTTTGCAATTATAATTTTAACATTTGTCAATTTTGGCAATTTTGCACTTTTGCATTGTTTACCCCCAAAACATTGTAAACACCACAAAAATGACCTAATACACTATTTGGTGATCCAAGATGATCTTATTTACCATAACCTAAGACTCACACACTAAAACCCTTAAAATCCCTTAATTACATATCTTGCATCTTTTATGCATTTATTGACAACTTTTGCATCTGCTTTACAAAAAAGAACATCTTGACACATTTAATGGGTCTATTAGACCCTATTGACACTCTCCATGACCTTAAAATCCTAGAAAAACTATATCAAACCAAACTTAAGAAAATTTAGATTCCAATTGGTTGGTGCTCTTGCACCATGCAACCATCTTTAAATTCTTTCCAAGTCTCTTGGAAAGGTGCTTCAATCTACTCCAACTTGTATTTGACGTCCTCTTGCTCTTCTCTTTTTCTCTTCCTTTGAAGCTTATGTTGTCCTGCAACTTTACCTTTGATTTTAGACTATCCTTCATCAAACTTTTCTTTCCTTTTCCTTCCCAACTGTCCCTTTACTTGTCTTTTGTTCATGATTGTCCTTGCATTCATCCTATCACCTTCACACAAAGTTTTATCAACTTCCAACACTTCTCCTTGCTCTCCATACTCTATCCTCTATCCACTAGTCTTCTCATCTGCCTCTTTCTTACTGTCAAACTTGTCAAAATTTGTACCTTCATGCTTAATTTCTTTGTCAGACCAACAACTACTCTTTTCATTGTTTCCAATACCACAAGGCACATGACTACCCCAAAAAGCACTCCTACACTCTTTACTTTCCTTTCCTTAGGATTTTCCTTCTTAATCTGCTCTATCTCAGACCAAGACACCTTTTCATCCACTTTCTTTCTCCACATGAAGACTCTTTTCTTCTCCTCTATCTACAATTCATTTCCATTCCTTTCATTTACTATCTTACCCTTTTACAACCTTGTATTGGCTACCATCCCTTTGTTCTTACCATGACCTTCTTCAATATTTACAAACTCTTTTCTTCCTACCATGATAACCTCACCATGATCCTTTTCTTCTTCATTCAATGGGGTCAAAATGTAAGTTTTTCCCTCCTTTACTATGGTGTAAGTATTTTTCCTACCATCATACATAGCTCTTCCTATCAAACTACCAAGGCCTTCCTAGAAATATGTGGCAACAACTCATGGGAAAGATATCACAAACAACTTGATCTTTATACTGACCAATATGAAAATCTATAGTAGCTTGTTATTTCACCAATATAGATTGTTGATCACTAATCCAAGACACCTTATAAGGCTTCTTTAAAGGAATTCTTTGCAAATTTAACTTGTCGACCATATCACTAGATACCATATTATCTGTGCAACCAGAATCAACTACTACTCTACATACCTTATTCTTGCATATGTAGGTTGTCCTGAACAAGGCTCTTATTTGGAGTAGATCTTTCTCTTTTGTGGTCTTCAATATTTACTTTTTCATCATCAACATCTCACCTACTTCAGGAGTTGCATGCAGAGTACTTGAACTTGAGCTTCCACATTCATCTTCTTCTTGAACAATTTGAGCTCTTATTTCATTTTTCTTTTCCCCTCCACTTGAATTTGATCCAAAATTCTCTAGACACTTGAACAAAGGATGTCCATACTTACCACACTTGTAATATTTTCCTGAAAACTCATTAGGATCTCTTCTTGGCCTAAACCTTGTCCTTCCACGTCTCCATCCTCCTCTTGATTATGATGCATGTTCTTTTCTCTTGCTTGCATTCTCTTGTTCTTCATTGACCTACCTTGTACCTCTTCCTCTATTCATGTTATCTCTTCCCCTCCCTTGTCTTTCTTGTCTTCTCTTGATTCTATCTTTTTCCCTTACTTCCATTTGGAAACATTCTTCTACTATTTTAGGAGGGTTAAAACTAATTTCATCTCTTATATTCAACCTTAAACCACTTAAATATTTGGCTACTCTGTCAACCTCATCTTCATTATGACTTTCCCTTATGCATAATCTATGGAATTATTTAGTATAAGACATCACATCCATCTCCCTCTACTTTAACTCTTGCAATTTCATAAATGTTTGTATAACATAGTCTGCTGGTAAAAATTGAGCCTTCACTTTTGCTATCATCCTATCCCAAGAACTTATTTTAGACATACCTTTCTTGACTCTATCCTCTTGGAAAAAAATTCACCATTTGAGTACTAGTCCTTTCAACCTTGTCTTTGCATATTTCACCTTCTTACTATCCTCAATGTCTTCAAATTCAAAAAAATTATCTAAGGCATCAATCCATGCCAAAACCTCTTCACTATCCATCTTACCTCTGTACATTAATACTTCAACCTTCACTTTTATAGTATTGTCACCTTTCACTTCCTTCAACACCTTGATCATCCTATTTTCTTTAGGATCCAAATCATTTGCATCATCAACTAGAGGGTTCTTCTCTTCCCCTTCATCTTCCTTGTCACTTTGATCTTCATTCACCATTCCTCTTCTCTGGTTCTTCTCCAGAATTGCTATCCTTGCTATGGTGGCTTCTTGAGACTCTTTATAGAAGCTTTCCTTCTATGCCAACTACTCTTTCAATTCCTTTATCTCCTTTTCCATTGCACTAGCCTTTGGAGGCATCTTTCCTTATGACTCTTCAACTTCAACCTACAATATTTCAACTTCTAATGACCTATCCTTGTGCTCTAATACCCACTAATGCAAGGGAGGATTAATTTCACTTGTAGCAACACAATTCTAGTTAGTCGAAACAAAAATGAAATCCACAACTCCTTCCCTTGACTCCTTAATACAACTCTTCCTTTTTGCTTGTAGGTTAGTATACCTCTATTTTGCAACTTTTCTCACAATATCCTTAACAATTATAGGGAATCTTCATAAATTTGAGTACTCTTTTTGACCTTCTCTAACATGTCTCAAAACCAATATGTGTTCCTTTTTAACAATCCACTCAAATCCTTGTAGCCACGTTGTCCTAAAGGGTCAAATAGGCCATTTTTTCAAAGTAACTACTCCTAAAACTTACAAGCAACTCTTGAGATAACTGCTCAAACCTCTATGACAGTCTACCAATAGCCATTTTCAACAATTTTTATGGTTCCCAACTTTTATTCTATCACTGTCCCAAGAAACCCTTGTTTTCACCATTTAATGGTAGGGTTTTTCAAAACTCAAGGTTTCTAACCTCTCACAACCCTGAAAAAGCCTCCAACACTTTGTATATTGTCTACACACACTCAAGAAACACTCATATAGCCTTCACTCACACTATTTTAGAAAAATATCCTCCAAAACTGACTGACTGACTTACAACTTCCACATGACTGTTCAATTCCCAGAATTTTGTAATTTTGCAATCACAATTTTGACAACATTTGTCAATTTTGGCAATTTTGCACTTTTGCATTATTTACCCCCAAAACATTCTAAACACCACAAAAATGACCTAATACACTATTTTATGATCCAAGATGATATTATTTACCATAACCTAATACTCACAAACTAAAACCCTTCAAATCCCTTAATTACATATCTTGCATCTTTTATGCATTTATTGACAACTTTTGCATTTGCTTTACAAAAAAGAACATCTTGACACATTTAAAGGGTCTATTAGACCTCATTGAAACTCTCCATGACCTTAAACTCCTAGAAAACCTACATCGAACTAAACTTAAGCAAATTCAGATGCCAATTGGTTGGTGCTCCTACACCAACAAGACTGGACAACTATCTGACAAAGGATTCAACAAAGTTTCTGCTGACAACAATCTTTACTTCAAAATGCAAGGTAACAAAATTTTGATAATAGTTTTTTATGTTGATGATATCATTTTTGAATGAAATGAAAGTATGTGTAAAATTTTTGCTAAAGAGATCCAAAAAGAATTTGGGATGTCTATGATTGGTGAATTGAATTTCTTTCTAGGTCTAAAAGTGAATTAAATTGATAAAGAGATATTCATTTCACAATCTAAGTATGTAAAATAGTTGTTGAAGAAGTTTGGGATGGATGATTCAAAACTAGTTTGTACTCCTATTGTAACTAGATGTAAACTGGGAAAATTTGATGAATCTACTAAGACTGATAAGAGTAAATATAGATCTATGATTGGTGGAATGTTGTACCTTACTACTACTAGACTAGACATTATGATGTGTAGTGTGTTTAGTTACTAGATTCCAAGCATATCCTAAAGAGGCACATGTTGTAGCTATAAAGAGGATATTTAGATATCTTAAAGGTACACCAGATTATGGACTATGGTATTCTAAGAGTAATGATTTCACCCTAAATGCTTATGTAGATACTGATTGGGCTGGATGTGTAGATGACCGGAAGAGTACTAGTGGTGGTTCTTTCTTTATTGGTAGAAGATTAGTTTCATGGTTGAGTAAAAAGAAAGGCTCAGTTTCATTATCCATAGTAGAAGCAGAATATATTGCTACAACATCCTGATGCACATAGGTTTTATGGATGAAGAAGACACTGACAGAACTTGGTGTGGCATGTGATGAGCCTATTTCTATTTTTTGTGACAACACAAGTGCAATAAACATTTCAAAGAACTTAGTTATGCATTCAAGAATAAAACACATATCTATCTATTGGATATTATTGATATGCGGTTGTCATTGATGTCAACACTATTGGCATTAATGTCTTTAAGGCTGTATATGTCGAGGATATTGAGAAAATTGTAATAAAATAAGTTGCAGGTTGTCAGTGGTGTAGTTAAGTTCAGTATGTTGGTTAGCTCAGTATGTTGATGATAAGAGGTTGTGGATTAAAGGGTTTGTTTTTGAGTATATCTAGTTTATCAACATGAATTTTTAGAGATCCGCATGAAGATTTGATCGATTTATGAGTATCTATGTTCTGACAATTTTCTATTGCTTTAGTTGGTGTTCCTAAAAGAAGATAATGTGATTCTAGTAATTTGATTTGTTGTAGATGCTTCTATAGTGATTCATGATGCTTGTGGATGTTTCTAGATTGTGCTCTATCTATGTTGTTGATCCACATTGATCGTTGTGCTCGTGATTGGTGATTTTCTTTTGTGTGTTCATGTTTTTCATGATCATGGCCGATAGGCTGATTGTAGTGTGTTGTGGATCTTCAAGGCATAATTTTTGGAGGTGTTTCATGTTTGAGGATATTGTTTTGGGTCTTCACTATGTTGTGGCTAACATTGGTTGGTGTGCATTAAAAATTGCTTATTGATTTGGGCTGACATTTTGTACACATTTTATATTTTGTTAAAGTTGACATGTAGATGATGTTATTCTTGGTCACGGATATATATGATTGATTGTTTATACCATTTGAAGGTGTGTGTTCAAATGATGTGTGAGTGTTGTGCACAAATAATGTTCTAATATTTTGAAGGTAGAGGCAGAGTGTGAAGAAGCGTGAGCAGATGTTTATGTGCTTAATTGGAACTAAAATCAGGCATTAGCAGATGTTATTTTCTTAGTTCAAAATCTTTTGGATGTAATCTAAATGTTTCTATAAGACAGTGTGTCTTCCTTTGGGTAGTAAGCCTTGTTGTATTTGAGCAACGAGCTCTAGGTAGTGTTCCTGAATGCATGTGCATTCCCCATTTATAATTATTTTATACTTTTAATAGAGTATAATCTTGTGGATTAACCTCCACCATGGTTTTTCCCCTAATAGGGTTTCGACGTAGAAAAAATATTGATGTTATGTGTGTTTCTGATGTGGTGATGGTTTATGCTTTCATCATTATTTATCAGATCTAAGAATAAGTTAAATAAGTATAATTTCTATGACAACTGATTCACCCCCTCTCTTAGTTATTTTCCCTTGTGTTGCCAACAATTGGTATCATAACAGGTTCCTCAGATGAAGTTTGATAGCTTGAGGTGATCCATGATGGTGACATATAAGAAGGATAAATCAATATTTGATGGAACAAATTATTCTCTATGGAAGACTCGAATGGAGTGTCATCTAAGATGCATTGGTGAACCTTACTGGACAATTACAAAAAATAGATATATCATCCCACAGAATGGTCCTTTTAATTCTACTAAGATTAAGGATGTTGGGTACAATATCAGGGCTAAGGAAGGATTATTGAGTGCTCTGACTAATTCTGAGTTGACAAATGTAATAGATTTGTAGACTGCTTATGAGATCTAGAAAAAGTTGGAAACTTTGTATGAAGGTGATGCCCATGTGAAGATTGCTAAGCTGCAAAGCTTGAAAGGGAAATATGAAATGTTTGAGAATGGGTGATGATGAGAACATTACTTCTTTTATGCAGAGAGTGAATGAGCTTGTGTGTAGTATCAGATGTGTTGGTGGAACATTGGAAGAATCATAGATTGTTGCTAAAGTCCTCAGATCCTTTCCTACTACATACAAATCCAAAGCTACTACTATTGAGGAGATCTGGACTATGATAAATTTAACTAGAGATATGTTGATTGGTAAGCTTACTGTTTTATAGTTAAGTGAGTTTGGTGATTCTCTTCCTAAGAAAAAATATGCATTCAAGGCTACTATCTCCTAAAAAGATAAGCAAAGATATGATCTAGGTGAAAGTTCTTCTAGAAAAATGTTCAAGTATGAGGAGGAAATGATAGAGATTGAAGAAGAAGAGAGAAAACTAGATGAGCTTGAAGCACTTATTATCAAGAGGAAAGCTAGAGGATAAGGTATTTATAAAGGGAAATTGCTTATTAAATGTTTTTCTTGCAATAAGATAGGTCATTTTACCTCAAGGTGTCTGAAAAGTGTTCCTAAGCCAAAACCTAACAAGCCTAGATTTCAAAGAAAGTGTTATTTTGTTGTTGATGAAGGTGTGACAGATTTTGAATCTAATAAAGGGAATGTAAGTGAGGATGAATGGGTATTAAATTCTATCAAGGAAATGGATCATGTACCTACTGAATCTACTAAGTGCACAAATGTGGAGAAAGCCCTAGCTACCCGAGTTGAAGAAAAAGATGAATGGGTGATTGATAGTGGATGTTGTCATCACATGATAGGTGATAAAAGTAAAATTTTAAGCTTGGAAAAGTTTGATGATGGTGTTGTAAGATTTGGTGATGACAAAGCTGGTGTAATATGTGGCAGAGGATCCATTTCTCTTGATGGTAAGCATAATACTAATGATGTCCTATATGTGGAAGGTTTGAAGGATAATCTCTTAAGTGTTGGACATATGGTTGACAAGGGATATAATCTTCAATTCAAGAATGGAAAGTGTAGAATATTGGGGAGTTTCAGAAATGTGATTGCATATAGTACAAAAACAAAAGGTAATATCTTTCACCTAAGTATTGCTCGTAAAAGTTGTATGATTGCTCAAGTTGAGGAAATTTGGTTGTGGCATAGGGGAATGTGACATGTAAACTTTGATAATATTATCAAGATTACTTCTACTCAGGCAGTGAGAGATCTTCCTAAGTTGATAAAACCTACTAATGCCATATGCAAGGAATGTTAGTTAGGGAAGCAAACTAGAGTTTCATTTCAAAGAAAACAACATTGTTCAAATGAAGTGTTGAAGCTTGTGCATACTAACTTGTGTGGTCCTTCTAGAGTCAGAAGTTTACAAGGATATAGGTATTTCATGTTACTTATTGATGATTATTCTAGAATGATGTGGGTTACTTTCTTAAGGGAAATTTTTGAAGCTTTGGATAAATTCAATATTTTCAAGGCTATGGTTGAGACAAAGATAGGTCTGAAGATTAAATGTCTAAGATTAGATAGAGGTGGTGAATTCACTTCTGGTAAGTTTAATTCTTTTTTTGAAGAGCATGGGATAAAGAGACAATTATTTTCCCCACAAACCCCTCAACAAAATGGAGTTGTGGAAAGAAAGAATAGGACAATTCAAGATGTTGCTAGGACTATGATGATGGAAGGAAATGTTCCTAATATCTACTGGAGAGAAGCTGTGAGTATTGATGTTTACACTCTCAATCAAGTACAAGTCAAAGGTGATACCGGTAAGACTCCTTATGAGCTATGGTATGGTCATAAACCTACTGTTAGATACTTCAAAATATTTGGAAGTAAATGATTTATCAAAAGAGATGAAGATATTGGAAAGTTTGATGCTAGGAGTGATGAAGGAATCTTTCTTGGTTATTCTACTAAAAGAAAAACCAGTGCTACAATAAGAGATAGAGCAAATTAATTGAAAGTGATAATGTCAAGGTTGATGAAGACATAAGTAGACCATCTAGAACTTGTGGATATGATTCAAATGATCAAAATGATAGTTCAGATAAAGCAAAGAAAGTTCATACTTCAAATCAAGTTCAAATCATTTCAGTGAATCAGGAAAATCAAGAGGAAGGAACTAGTGAAAGTGCAAAAGTGAGATCACAATAGCTTGAAGTTCAAGAACATCCTAAGACTCCAAGGTATGTAATATTAAATCATTTAGAAGATCAGATTATTGCTGATAAGAAAAAAAGGTGTTCAAACTAGAAGAAGAATTGTAGAAGAATATTGTTTCATCTCAAAGACTAAGCCTAATAGTGTCAATGAAGCATGAAAAGATGAACATTGGGTGGAAGCAACAAAATAAGAACTACTACAAAATGAGAAGAATGATACACAGATTCTTGTTCCTAGACCTAAGGACAAAAATGAAATTGGAACTAAATGGGTCTTTCGAAACAAATTGAATGAGCAAGGTGAAGTTGTTAGAAACAAAGAAAGACTTGTGTGTAAAGGATATTCTTAGATGGAAGGAATTGAATTTGAAGAAATTTTTGCTCCTATTGCTAGGATTAAAGTTGTGGGACTATTTATTACTTATGCTTCTTATAAAAATTTCAAGGTTTATTAGATGGATGTTAAGTCAACATTTCTAAATGGTGAACTAGAAGAAGTGTATATTGAGCAACATGATGGATTTCAATTTACTGATCAAGGAGATATGGTTTTTTAGTTGAAGAAAGCATTATATGGACTTAAGCAAGCCCCAAGAGAATGGTATACTAGATTGGACAAGTATTTGTTGAAGCTAGGATTTAATAAAGGTATTGATGATATTAATTTGTATTTCAAGATTGATCATGATAAATATTTGATTGTTGAAGTCTTTGTTGATGATATCATTTTTGGAGGAGATGATAGTTTGTGCATGAAGTTTACTAATTAGATGCAAAATGAGTTTGAAATGTCTATGATTGGAGAAATGAAATTCCTTTTGGGATTGCAAATTACTCAGCTAGATAGGGGAATCTTTATATCTCAGTCCAAGTATGTGAAAGAATTGCTAAAGAAGTTTGGTATGGAAGATTCAAAGCCAATTGGTACACCTATGGTGGCTAGATGTAAGTTGACACAAGATGATGATTCACCTAAAGCAAATCAGACTAGATACAAATTGATGATTGGTGGATTGCTCTATTTGACTCAAACTAGACCTGATATCATGAATTGTGTATGCATTGTTTCAATATTTCAAGTTGATCCTAAGGAATCTCATTTGATAGCTGTGAAAAGGATTTTTAGGTAATTGAAGGGGACAATTGGTTTTCACCTATGGTATCCTAAAGATGATGACCTTACTTTGAGTGCTTTTACTAATGTAGATTGGGCAGTAGATGTGAATGACATAAAGAGTACTAGTGGTGGTGCATTTTTTTTGGGAAAGAAGTTGATTTCATGGTTAAGTAAGAAGAAGAATACATTGTTGTTGCTAACAATTGTACTCAAGTATTGTGGATGAAGAAGATGTTGAAAGATATTAGAGTTGTGTATGATGATCCTATTGCTATATTCTATGATAATTCAAGTGCAATTAACATTCCTAAGAATCTGGTGTTGCATTCAAAAACCAAGCATATATCTATCAAGTTTCACTTTTTGAGAGAGAAGGTGAGTGAAAAGGAAGTTAGATTGGAGTATTTTCCCACTAAGGAACTTATTGCAGATATATTTAACAAGCCTTTACCTAAGGATACTTTTGAGCATCTCAGAGGGAAGATAGGGGTGATTACCCCTCCTAATCAGAATTAAGATGCATTGACTTGCATTAGTCTGTGCATTTCATATTCATATCTTATTATCTAGATTGATGTTATGGTGGCTACTACTCAGGGGGAGTAGTCAGATGATTCATAAATGTGGTTTAGAGCTTCTGTGGAGAAAGATGATGTGTATCTTTGTCATTGATATCAAAGGGGGAGAAGAGTCATGTGAAAAACTATGAAAATCTAAGGGGGAGAAAGTGTTAAGAGAAAGTTGTGTTGATGGTGTTTTTCACATCATGTGTTGCCATCAATGCCAAAGGGGGAGATTGTTGGATATTTTTTATATTCGATTTTCATTGATGTCAACACTATTGGGATTAATGTCTTTAAGGTTGTATATGTCGAGGATATTGAGAAAATTGTAATAAAATAAGTTGTAGGTTATCAGTGATGCAGTGAAGTTCAATATGTTGGCTAGATTAGTATGTTGATGATAAGAGGTTGTGGATTAAAGGGTTTGTTTTCTATTATATCTAGTTTATCCATGTGAATTTTTAGAGATTTGCATGAAGATTTGATCGAGTTATGAGTATTTGTGTTCTGATAGTTATTTGTTGCTTTAGTTGGTGTTCCTAAAAGAAGATAATGTTATTCTAGTAATTTGAGTTGTTGTGGATGCTTCTATGGAAATTCATAATGCTTGTGGATGTTTCTAGATTGTGCTCTATCTATGTTGTTGATCTGCATTGATCATTGTGCTCACGATTGGTGATTTTTTGTTGTGTGTTCATGTTTTTCATGATCATGGGTGACAAGGTGATTGTAGCATGTTGTGTATCTTTGAGGCATAAGTTTTGGAGGTGTTTCATGTTCAAGGATATTTTTTGGGTCTTCACTATGTTATGCCCGACATTGATTGGTACGCATTGAAAATTTCTTGTTGATTTGGGCCGATAGTTTGTACACATTTTATATTTTGTTAAAGCTGAAATGTAGATGATGTTATTCTTGGTCACAAATATATATGATCAATTTTTTATACCATTTGAAGGTGTGTGTGTGTGTGTGTGAATGATGTGCAAGTGTTGTGTGGGAATAATGTTCTAATCTTTCAAAGGAAGAGGCAGAGTGTGAAGAAGAGTGAGCAAATATTTATGTGCTTAACTGGAACTATAATCAGGAATTCACATATGCTATTTTCTCAGTTGAAAATATTTTGGATGTAATCTGAATTTTTATGTAAGATAGTGTGTCTTCCTCTGGGTAGTAAGACGTTGTATTTGAGCAGTGAGCTCTAGGCAGTATGCTTGAATGCATGTGCATTCCCCATTTATAATTCGTTTATACTTTTAATAGAGTATAATCTTGTAGATTAACCTCCACCATGGTTTTTTTCCTAACAAGTTTTTCACATAAAAAAAATCTTGATGTTATGTGTGTTTTTGATGTGGTGATGATTTATGCTTTCATCTTTATTTATGGTGTAGGAGCACCTACACCTTGTTGGCAAAATGGAAGCATTGAAGGCCTAATAGTGGATTATGAGATAGTATAGGGTTGATTTTGAAATTTTTGTATTTAATAAGGTCTATTAAGACCAATTCTAATGTAATTAAGGGCTTGGAGAGTCAGTTTTGTTGAAAAAAATGAAAGAGTTGCACAATAATTATAAAAGTTGTTATAAACTTGTAAAAGTTAACAACTTGGGATTTGAAGATTCATTAGAGTTTGAAAGGTGGTTAAGGCCATTGGAAGTTGGGAACTGATGGGAAAAAGTATTTAAGAGCCTCCCCATGGCATTTTTAGGTTGTTGAACATTTTTGGAAGCAATTTCATTAAGTTTTCAATGTTCAATCTACATTTTGTTTTGTTTTTCTTGTAGTTCTTTGTGCCATACAGACTCGTACAGGTGTTTCATGGTATGAAAATTTTTGAGGATGAAGGTTCTTTTTTTCTCTCAATTAAAGTTTTTTTGAAGTCTTAACTCATAATTTTGCAAAAGATATCTCATATTTCTTGTGACTACCTTGTTTTGCTGAGTTAAGGGTTTAAAAGGAAAAACTTAATGTATTGACCAATCCACCTATTGTTTAACCATGTGTCTCAGTGGATTGGTTTGTAATATGTTATAATAGATGTTTTGATTCATTAGGAAGCAAGGAGGGTTGATAAATTAATGTTTATGTGATGCCCTAGAGCTGGGTAGTGCTAATTCCCTTGTGAAAATGAGAAACCTAGGCATGGTTTTGATAGAATATTGAAGAGGCTGGTCTTATAATGTTTTAGTGAGTTTGTGTAGGGATATTGAAGAGTGTTGGAGGCATTGGTTTTTCCTAAGAACCTCGGGGCATACAAGTTTCAATAAACCCTATGTATTTACATGGTAAATGGAGGGTTTCATGGGGTAGCATGGTAAAGAGCTTATAGGTGAAAACTAGTCATGAAATTTGTTGTTTTGAAACATATCTAATGATTTTTTAGGGTGATTGAGTGAAGAGAAGGTGTTTAGAAGGCACTCTCTTTGGAAAAGAGGGCTAATTTACTAGCCTAAGGAAGGGGTATGCTATTGATTCTCTAACTTGGTCTAAAGGAATCATAGTTGGATTTCACATATGTTGAATAACCCTTTAAAGGGTATCTAAATCATTAATTTGTTTGGAAAGTGTTTTGGATAACTTGGAGGAGAAATCCCTTAAACTGAGTTAGTTATGCTACTATGATAGTCATGGTTAAGAGTGAGATTTAGTGAGATTAATTGACTTTGTTTTGAAGTTTGGGTGATACTCATTTGTTTTGTATTGTGTGAAGGTTGTTAGCCCCTGTATTGCATCAATTTATTAGATCTAAGAATAAGTTAAATAAGTATGATTTCTATGACAACTAATTCAACACCCCCCCTCTCAATTGTCTACCCTTGTATTGCCAACACTATCAAGTATGAATTTATTAGAGAAAAAGTGTTGGAGAATGAGGTCAGATTGGAGTATGTGACAACAAAGGAACAAATTGCAAAAATATTTACTAAGGCTCTTTTGAAGGATAATTTTGAGCATCTTAGGGAGATGTTGGGGGTCAATGGCCCTATGAACTAGGTGCACGTAAAGGTGCATCAGTCCAATGAATTCACAGATTCTTCATTTATCTAGACTAATAAGTGGGTCAACTCCATAGGGGGAGTAGAAATGTTTTTCATTGTTGCAGTATGAGTTTCCTCCTAAGCGGGAGTAATAAAAGTTGTTGATCTTTGTCATTGATGTAAAAGGGGGAGAGAAAAGTTATGTGAAAAATATCTCTCCTGGTATTGTGAAGGATGATGTTGTCTTTGATGGTTTTTCATATCATTTGTTACCATCAATGACAAAAGGGGAGATTGTTGCATATATGAGAAATTTTGGTGGTGTTGTCATTGATGTCAACACAGTTCAGTATGTTGTAGATCTTGGTTAAATTTTTTATTGGTCCACTCTTATTCCTTTCCACTATGGGAATTTTGAGTTGTTGACCTATTTTGAATTTATGAAATAAGGTATTTGTGGTTGACCTTGGAGAAATTTTCTAACGTTAAGGATGGTATAAAAGCAAGTCGAAGTGTGAAGAATTATATGATAGTGTGATGCAAAAGTGACAAAAGTTAGCCACAAAACATAAGAGTAGAAGTGTGTGTGTGAGTTGTAATAGCAGTTTTTCAGTGTGTTGAAGGCAATGAGCTGAAGGTTTCTGTAATCTTGAGGATGTGCATTAATTTTTGTGGTGGATCTTTTGTTCTCTTTTATATCTATAGGAAATGAGCCTCCATGTTGGATAGTGAGTCCTTTTTGTAGGTAGTGAGCCTTTGTATTTGGATAGTGAATCCTCTTCTAGGAAGTGATCCCTTGGTAGTGAGCCTTTGTTTTATAATCTTTTATATTGTGAGTTAATCGTCACTGTGGTTTTTCCATCATTGGGTTTTCCACATAAAAATCTAGTGTTCATTATGTTGATTTTCTTTCTATTATTTATGTTTCATGCTCTTACTTAATAATAGAACAGTGTGGTTGTGGAATTAATAAGTGTTGAAGTTTTAATTTTGAATTGTGTGACAATTGATTCACCCCCCCTCTCAGTTATCTTGTGCCTGCTTAACACAATCCATCAAAGAGACCCAAAAATGACTCCTACCGATGTGGTGAAGTCTCTTCGATAAATGTTAATCATCACTTGTTCAAATATCATGTGTCATTCATGCCTCAAGACATCCACCTTTGCATCTGTGACACATATCAAACTCCTACTAGCCCATGGGGTCAAACTAATTCAATGCTTCCATTCAACAAGATGGCATATTGCTTCTACCAGTCCTTCTATGCCACAACATACACCTTTTCATAATATCAAAGGGACTCATTATTTCATCTTGCTGACATGTTCTTGTCTCTTCGATGAAGTGCTTATTGGGATGTTGAGGGGACTAGCCAATAAGTCCTATTAAACACCACCTATCAACCTAATGAAGAACCTTCATCTGATGCAAACTCTTGTTGCCTCTTATCATTTATCAAGTGTCAAGAATTAGGGATCTCTTGATCTTCATACAACACCAACAAGCATACCCTCAAGCTGCGAAGAATGAAAGATACATTAGATCATTGGGTGTTGGCTTTCACACATCCTTCATACCACTCATCACACCTTTTGGTAAGGTGAAAACCTCCTTCACAACCCATGAACAATGAGGCCTTTCTAGGAATCGAGGTTCAATTTTCTTGCATACTCCATACTACATGCTTTCCTTTCAGTAAAGCACAAGCATCAACCCACTAACACCGAAGTCCAACATCTGAAGCCTTTTTAGATGTCAGAGGCCATGCTTCCTCTTTGCTACTTTCAAATCTTGCAATGAGTTGCAAGTATCCTTATCAAATTGGGATGCGTGAAACATTTTCAGGTTGTAGGGTTCCTCCATACTACCTTCTTCGAACACCATGGTACTTTGTACTACCAAAGTACGAAATCTGAAATACTTTGGACTTAGAAAAAAAATTCATATCTCTGAGGGACTTGGTAAGAGGTATTATTGATGGTGTTTTTTGCACAACAACAACTCAGACAAAATATGGAAATCCTATCTCTTTTGAAAGGTAAATCTCTATTACCAAACCTCAAGAGATAACCCCAAGGTCTCTAATGTCAGGTCTTGACAATGCATAAACAACTCAGCGATAAATGTGAAAATGTTGGTAATCACAAAGGGAACTTACTACAAGAAAATATTAAATCCTTTAGTTTATAAGATCTAGCAATATGGTGATACTTCAATCCTAAATCTAACTCAGATGATAAAAGAAATAACAAAATATATAAGATTTCAAAGAGATTCCTAAATTTTAAAACTACTCCTAAGATTAACAATGCAAATGACAAACACTTGAAATGGACCAATCCCTTAGAAACTGATTTCTACTTGGCCCAGATGGATCTGCAATCTTATAAAAATAGTGCAATATTCTAAGTCATTAAATATTTTTAGATCATGAAAATTCATTCAAAACAACCCTATTGCAATTGAAATGAATAAACCTTCACAATTGAACTAAGCTTAATGAATATAAACGTCTAGGATAACTTTGCAAAGAAACTAACAATTAGTTGGTTGCGAAAAGTATGGACCAGAGATTGCTACAAAACTTCAAGTACTAAACCATAAGCACTATCAATTTATCTAACATTAAACCTAACACATCTATCAGGTAACTTAAACAATTCCAAAGATAGAATCACAAGAACCATGCTAGATAAAATTCAACACAAGAAAGGCACCAAATAAGAATGTCTTCACTTGCATTAAATTACCTAAAGTAGCAACAATCTCAGTATTATGTTACAACACTTGCTTTCTTGCAAATAAAACTAACTCCTAACTCTAACTCTTGCTATACTGCTTAATTTTCTCCAAGGAAAAACTATCTAGCCCTTACAAATGAGGTAGAATGCCATATTAATAGAAATCCCCCAAGATATGTTAGCCTAGTTAGGGTTTACAATAATAAAATAGCCACAAACAAGTCAGCCCAAGGACAAATCAAAATAAAAAAAAGTGGGTATTAAATGCAAGCACTCCATCTAGGTCAACCTAGGGTCTCCAACAAAACTTGGTCCAATGCATGTGAAGGAAGAGGATAAATAATGGGAAGCACAAATTCTGATGTAGCCTTCCATTAACTGCTTCCCCCTTTGTCTTTATTTCACTCCACCCTATCATGCACCATCAAAATTACCTTTTCCAAGTTGGCTATAGGTGGCCAAGGTAAAACCTTAAGTCTCTTCTCAATAGATTTAATATTTTCTCTTAACTATTCAACCGACTTATCCCACTCAACCTTACTGGTTTGATATTTATCAATAACTACATTATAGGTGGTCGCATGATCCAACTGGTGTTCAATAACTGGATGTTCACTGATTAGAGAATATACATCTCACCACCATTTTCTCAACTTCTCTAAGCTCAAGTGCTTTGGTGCAAACTTCTTTCTCCCTGTCATCACTTCAAGGAAGGAAATGTATCTATTATAGATATCAGTTAGGGTGTCTTCAATTTTACTCCTCTGTTTATGTACCTTCTTCAAAACCTTTTTCCTTATTTGCAAAGCTTCAAACCATTCCCAAGGTTTTGCTGCTCCAGAGGAAGGAAGAATTCCATCACTTACAAACTTATCTTCTGTATACTCCATGATGGTCTTGGTCTTTTACAACAAAAGATCTATATCCTCCTTATCTTGAGCTAATACATCCTAATTTATCAACCTCATTGCATCTCCTCTAGTTGAAAGGATATCTTTGATAGCATTATCCCCCTTAATTTTCACCCCCTATAGCCAGTTTGTTGTGTAAAGAGTAGTGGTCTTCATCCTCTCCAACTCTGTTATGTTCTCTTGTGGTAGGAAACTTGCAGCAGAAGATGAGGAAATAATAAATTGCAAGGGCTTCATCAAGTCCTGCAAGGACTTCTTTAATTTCTCAATATCCTTCTTCAGTTCTTGCTTAGTCTGCACTTCTTTCCTCAACCTACCTAGGATCACTGCACTAGAGCCTTCATAATCTTCAATATCATGTTCCATAGAAGTAGGCCCAAGGTTGATGGTATGTACATTGTAATCACTTCCAATTACATCATCTTTGTTCTTATTTTAAGCAGGAGTAGCAATGTGGACTACCCTATTGTTGGCCTTATCTCTTTCAATACTAGAAATAACCCTAGCTTTCTTCTTTCCTTTTCCCTTTCCTATGTTTTCCAATAGCTCATCCCAATTGGGAGCGGTCTCATCCACAACAATTGGTTTTCTCTTCAATTCCTTGTCCAACCAACCTGGAACAGTGGATTTTGACTGTGCTTTACTCTATCCAACTTCATCTTGTTGGTCCTTAGGCGCATCTTTGTTCAAATCCTACTTCTCAAGAATCTCCTCATCCTTATCCTCCTTTTCTTTATCATGCTCTTCTTCTTCATGTACCAGTCATGGAGTCTTAATTGGTATTTTCTCTCTCTGAGAAGGTCTATGCTATTCACTTCTAGCGGGTGAATCATCATATGTAACCAGGGGAGACTACATCACCCTTTCTATTTCAGCCTCAGAACTAAAGAGTTCACCCTTTTGAAATTCTTCTCCTTCCATATCTTGGTGACCTTCTTCTTCCTTAGATTCACCTGGTTCATCGTGAGCTTCATGGGAAGGAGGGATATCATCATGTTGTTTTGCATCAGGACTGGAGGGAGATCCTTTCTTAGCACACTATCCTTAGGAGAAGGAGTTCTTGATTTCCTTGTGTACACCTCTATCCTTTCTCCCAAGCTCTCCACATTTATCATAGGTGGGCCAACTTCCTCCCCTTCCTTGGAACTTTCCTTTTCCTTCTATGATAATCTCACCATTCTTCTTCTTTTTGGCACAGGGACACTAACCTCTTTGTCCTATTTTTCAGTTTCATCTTTTGCTGACTTCCTCATTCTTGAAGCATGTTTCCTCTTCTTTGCAATTGGCTTCCTTTGTTTTTTTGCTTCGTGTTCTTCCTCCATCTGAGCATCTTTAATTTTGATCTTGAAAGGATAACTCACCTTGCCCTTGCCCTTACCCTTAGGTTCTTGCTCAACTAACTCCTCAGAAGTGGAATGAGGCTCCAAGTCTCCCATTAAATCATAGGTGCATTGCACACCTTCACTTTCAAGCTCCCACATCTTATGCTTGAGCCACAACTTAGTATACTTAATGACTGGAGTCATAAGTTGTTCCAGTTCTATTTTCTCCTCTTCTAACCAATCTATTTCTCCAACTAGCTTGTCCTTCACTGCCTCATAAGCATGGCCCTGGATCAGATCTCCATCATCTTCAACTTGATCTAGGGTGGCCTTCACATTGTAAATTCGGACCAAGTTAATAGGCAGCCTAGAAAACTTCTTCTTTCTAATCTCAAATATCAGTGCAATTGGCCCAATAGTCTTCCATATCATCCTTGTGGCTATATTCTCTTCTGGATTTCTTTTGTGCTTCACTAGTTCTATCAAACTTGGATCTCTTGGAATGGAAGGATAACCCAAGAGTGCTCATTTCATCCTGAGAAGAACTGGCCAAACTAATAAAAGGACATGCCTCACTAGTTCCTATCCTCAAAGGGAAGTCACCACCAAATCCAGTATTATACTTATCCTTTTTCACAATGGCATTAAAGTCACAAATTTTCTTTGTGACTTCCAAGACTATGATATGGTTTGTTGGGTACCTTGGAAGTTGATATGGAGCCCTCTAACAGCCATCTATCCTTATGTATGAGAAGGTGGGAAACTGTATGAACCAAGCCCCATACCTTTTGATTAGTTCCTTGGCCTAGTCAGATATCCTCACATTCTTTGCACCTTGCAATAATCTAGTGATGTACATGGTGAATGCATCATTCACCCTCATGTAGCTCAAGTTGCCTAGATGTATCTATGGATAAACCTCATAGATCACATCCTACCTGAACAAACCTCTTGTACTTACCCCTTGTATGGATGGAATCTTGCAAGCACATAGACTAAGTAGGAAGTCATTGTGAAGGTCTTTTTTACAATACATTGTACATATGCTCATGAATCATAGCACTTATAACACCTTCCCAATGATAGTTAATATTCTACTCCATCCTTACAATGACATGGAGCATCCAATTTTCAAACATTCCAGCACTCTTTGACCCTACCACCCTACTGAGAAGAGTGATAGCATCATAGTACTCCTTGAATTTTTCTTTGAATAGCTACTTGGGCAGCTTGGAGTAGTGAGACTTAGGCTTCTCCAACCATGAGTTGATGACCTACTAAGACTTGATAGTATCCTCCTCATATAATTTCCTTGCCATATCAATATCAAAAGCCACCACATGAGATTTGTTTGGCATGTCAAAGGTCTAGGCTATAGACACAGGATTCAAATTTGCTACAATTCTCCCTTGAGTGCCAACTATCTTCTATGTACCCTTATCGTAGTGCCTGGAACAGTCAAGAACTAATTCATAACATTGTATTGTGGGAGGGAATCTAGCCACATGCACCAATCCTGATTCCAATGTTCTTCTAGCCAGCAAAGGAAGGTTTTGCTCTGCCATCCTGGTCTTGAACTCCTCATATTCCCATAGTCCAACATCTATATCGGTCACCTCCGACTAGACAGAAGTAAGCTATCTCTCAGGAATTCTGCTCTTGATATCCATCTTGATTATTTCTACCTCATAAATAGAAGACCCCTCTACACTTGGATCCGTTAGCTTACCCTTGGTTCCACCAGTCACTCCTTTACTTGATTCAGCCTGCACTCAACAAGGAGACTATACTAAAGATCATACAAACCAAAGTAAGTCAATCACAAATGATAAATTCATCCTCAAAATGAATCCCAAGATAAGAAAGATGCCCTTAAATCTCATAAAAAGAATGATCACATCAAATTTTGGGTTTTAAGTCATCTCGCAGAATCCAGGCCCGAGAGGAATTTCGGGAAATTCCTAGCTAGATGGATTCAAGTGGAATGAACATGAAAAGCTCCATTAGTCACACAATTCGATCATCATAAACAAAGAAACATAATGATACATCTTACAATAGCTCAAATTAATCATAACATGCATAATCATACGTTAATAAACCATGCTATCTCTTATTCCTTCACTTTCCACTAAATTTCGGGGAATTTTGCCCAAGACGTATTTCCATGAAAGAAGCAATAATCTACAAATTCTAGAAAGACAAAGGGACAAAGGAAAATTGGATAAAATCCAGAAGTGATGAAAGTCCGCAAAGAAGGAAAGACTCCAGATTTCAACACATTTCGAGAAAATGGAGAGGACAAGGAAAATCCCAAAACTGAAGGAAAACCTGAATGTCGTTGTTCCCTCATGATTACACTCAAATTGATCTAAGAATCACAAATTTGAGGAACTTAGGCTTGCAACTGACTCAATTTGGACCTCCTAGAGATCATCTTTAAAGTCTAAGCTCAACTTGAAGGAAATCGAAAGGAATTGGTGATGCCCTAGGCACAAAACCCTAAAACTCTACCATTGATACATAAGGAATGCTTGGGGTTTAGGCTACTTGACTACTAGGTTCTTAGAAAGGTTTGTTATGGTTTGAAAACAAGCTACCACATGATGCAAATGAAAAATCAATCTCAAAACTCACTTGGGGAACTATCAATCAAACAATATCAAGCGACCCTATCCTGAGACATTCAAATATACAGAAATTTGAACCCCAAGCACACCCAGGACAAAAAGAATCACTCACATGTTATCAATCAAAAGCAAGGGAATAGGTACATTCCATTTATAAAATGCAAGTTGATTATAGGAATGACAAACAACAATCTTGAATGCCTGAGCAAGCTTCAACAACTATGACACCTAGAAAACGACTACCAAATCCCACAATTCAGAGGTTGAACATGCCAAATCTTGCCAAGAACCACCAGATCGAGCACCCCAACTCAATAGAATGCAAATGATAAAGCACAATGACATGAAAATCCCAAAAATTGACTAAATACATCCCTTAGGAATTGTACAAGCAATCATAAATGCAATCTACAAGACAACTTAGAACCAAAATCCGAGAACCTGACAAGACAATGGACATTCGAAAAAATCTGGTCATGATAGAATTCTCTAAAGACTCGAAAGTTCCGAACTACCACACAAGGCAGACAAAATCGGACCAAGAGAGGATCCGAGAAAGTCTACCAGGAGCGGATTTTCCCAAAAGTAGCCAAAAACCTGAAAATTGCCCAAACACATTAGATTTTTGAAATGCTTCCTTGAAGGTGTGCATTTGTACAAATAAGATAAGCATTCAAGCACATGCAAAGGTAGCAAAACCTCAAAAATAACAAGGGCCAAAAGACCAAAAGTGAAAGAAAAAGAGGGTCCCTACTTTTAGCAAGGCGTGTGTGCACAAACTGCACAACAAATGGCGACTCTACTAGGAAAATGCTCTAGAGCATTTCAGTGACAAACTGGAATCAAGAACTCAGAATCTCTAGTTTTAGTCCTTGCATCAAGTCATGAATTCAGTAGAATTTCAAAACTCAAAAATAAGCAAATCAGTCTTGCACTAGGGTCAAAGTGTGTGCATATGTGTTCATTCCATTTTCCTTGGTTGCAACAAGGATCAAATGTGGGTTGACTAGGCTACATAAGGATTCTAACTCCAAAAGCAACCTAGATAGAGCCTCGCTGCTAGTCAGGCATCTATAGCCCTGACGAGGTTATCACTGTGATTCCCTCCAAGAATAGCTCTACTGCCAGCCAGGCGTCCATAGCCCCGATAGAGATACTTGGATATTCTTGATAAGTTGAATTCATTATTTTTATTTTCAATATTTTTTCTTTGTCTTCTTTTTGATAGTTCTTTTCACTTTTTCATTTCAACCTATGAATAATAAAGCTCACACTCAAGGCTGAGAACCATAGTGGCACTAAAGTGGAATATAATATTTTTCACCTAAACATACTTCATAGGAGCCCCTTGCAACCTTGGAATTTAAAAAAAAAATTATGTGTAAAATGTAAGATCCAAGTACATTCTAGATTTAGCTCAATCCCCTAGTTTATTCACTCAAAACACTTAATACAAATGAAACCAAATAAACAGCTTTCACCAACTGACTCTGGAAAAAAGATTGAAGTTTGTAAAAGAAATATTTAGAATAGTTCCAGATAATAATAGAATTCCCATGCAGGTGCAACACATCCAGAAGAAAATAGGAAAACCTCCAAAGCAAGAGCTAAGCAAAAAACAAACCAAACTGAAAGCAAACCTAAGCTAACCAACACAAAACAAAACAAAACAACAATAAAGAAAAAAGGGAAACCTACTCTAACCAAAGAAAAACAGAGCAAACCAAAACAAAAAAGGAACCTAATCTAACTATATACAAGGAAAGAGTTGCACATAGCTCAGGATTGGAAATAATGCTTCAAGTATTGCCCATTGATAGGTAGTGGGATATCTTCCCCAATGAGATTTTTTAGGTGAAAATAATTATCGCCCAGGATCTTTGAAATCTGATAAGGGTCATGCTAAAGTTTGTCAAATTTACCATGCTCCCCCTTATGGTCATGGGCTTTATCCCAGTAGAGAACCAAGTCAGAGATTTGAAAGGATTTTACCTTGGTTCTTCTATCAAACCACCTTTTGACTATCCCCTAATGTTTGTAAAAAATTTCAAGGGCCTCATCTCTTTTCTCCTCAAGGTTTAATAACTCAGCAAGTCTGGCCTCACATTTATCCCTTTCATCATAATATTCATTAATTAATTGTAAGGTGGGGATTTTTAACTGAATAGGAAACATAGGTTCTAACCCATAAACTAGGTGGCAAGGGGATATGCCTATGGAAGTCTTGTGCCTTGTACGATCTGCCCAGAGAGAAAATCTTAGTTGGGTGTGTCAATCCTTAGGATTTGCGAATAACAGTCAGGAGAATTTTATTGAAAGACTCAACCAAACCATTACCTTGAGGGTAATAATTGCATGCAAACTTAATTATAATTCCATGATCAAAGGCCCAGTTAGAGAATTTCAATGATGCAAATGTAGGACCATTATCACAAATCAAAGACATAAGACATCCAAAATGATTAATAATACTTGATTCGATGAAATTGATTACCACCTCAAAAGTACATTGCTTCGAAGCAAGAGCCTTAGTTCATCTCGTGAAATAATTAGTAACAGTAAGAATATACCCGTGACCTATAGAGGAAGGTGGATTGATTGGACCTATGAATTCCATTCCCCACTGCACGAAAGGTTTTACCTCAAAGACTGGTTGAAGTGGGAGTGTTGCATACTTCTCTTTGGTTGCTGCAATCTGACACACATGACAAGTTCTAACAGGGTTGTGTGTTTCCTTGAATAGTGTGGGCCGATAATAACTAGCTCTTAGAATATGATTCATTGTAGAAGGTGTAGATCCATGGCCTATACCATATGTGTCATGAAATTCCACTATTACTCTTTCAGATTCTACTTTTCCTAGGAACCTTAAGTAAACACCATCATGATTTTTCTTATATATGTCGTGAAATTCCACCATTACTCTTTTAGATTCTACATGAAACTATCACTCTTCAAATGTAATTCCCTTCTCTGTACTGCATTAAGATGGCCAGGACACCTTTGAGTCAAGAGATAGTGAATGATATCATCATACCATTCTTCGAGAGAAACATCTTCTAGATTGTAATGATGGGCTACAAGATCAGGGCCTATTTCTGCCATTGTGCTTGTAAGTCCTTTCCCTCTTAACAGCTTCATAGGTTGAATCTCAATATCATATTCCTATAACATAGTCACCCACTTAGCTCTGCACTCTCCCAGCTCATTCTGCATCGACAATAGCTTGACTATAGGATCATGAACTATTGCAAAGACCTTGTTCCTGAGAATATAGTGTCTAAATTTCTTCATAGCCCTAACAAGGGCGTAAGCCTACTTCTCCACACTTGGGTACCTTAGTTCTGCATCTTTCAATGGTGCAATCATAAATGCTATGGGATGTTCATTTCAGTGATCCAACTTTTGGGTTAACATAGTAACACAAGAGTGATAAGAAGAAAATGAATATATATATATATAATGGCTTAGCATAATTTGGACTCACCAAAACTGGAGCTTCAACAATAGCCTTTTTAATCTCTACAAATGCTTCCTTAGCTTATGCACTCTATTCAACTTTAGCTTCCTGCTTCAACATTTCATTCAGTGGCCTGACTATTTCTGCAAATCTACTGATGAACTTCCTTACAAAGTTGATTTTTCCAAAGAATGATTTCATTTCTTTCTTGCTAGTAGGTGGTTGGATCTTGAGTATAGCTTCCACTTATTCAGGATCAATGGAAATTCCTTTCTCAGAGATAACGTGCCCCAAAAATTTTCCCTCTATAACTCCAAAGATGCAATTCTTTGGGTTGAGAGATATGCCAAACTCTCTAAACTTCTAAAACACCTTGCACAAATATGCTATATGATCACCTCTCTTTTTGAAAAATACTGTCAAATCATTCATATAAATGATTATGCATTTACCAATTATGTCTTTAAAAGAAATTCCCATGGCTCTCTAGAAGGTGGCTCCAACATTGATCAAACCGAAGGGCATCCTTCTATAAGAAAAATTACCCCACTTGGTGGTGAAAGTAGTTTTATGTTTGTCCTCATACTGTACCATAACTTGATTGTATCCATAATAGCCATCCAAGAAAGACATCATTTGGGATCCATTGACAATCTGAAGTACTTCATCTAGTGAGGGTACTGGGTAATTATCTTTTTTTGATGCTTTGTTAAGATTTCTAAAATCCACATAGAGTCTGATTTCACCATTCTTTTTTCTTACAGGACCCAAGTTTGCAACCCAGGTTGAATGTCTAACTGGGAATATGATTCTGGAAGACATCAACTTTTGTAGTTCCTTTTGAATTATTGGTTTCAGTAGAGCATTGATTGGCCTATGCCTTTGCCTGAAGGGTCTTACTCCTGGATTGAGAGGGATAGTGTGAGTTATAATTGATGTGTCATAGGTTTTCGAGTCCTCATAAATCCACGCTATTACATCCTGATATGTATGTAATGCATTGATTATTCCTTTCCTCTCTTCTAGAGTACACACATTGCCAATGAAGACATTTTTGACATCATCCTGAGTCCCCATAGTATATTTTTCACATTGTCCACTGATGGGCACTTTCTTGGCATCTTGTTCTTGATCTATGATCTTAGCTAAATTAAAAATCATTTCTAACTACACCACTCCTATGGGAATAGTATTGGTATTCAGATTAATTACCCCTTCCAAATCCATCTCTGCTTCTTGGAGTTTAGTTGCATCAATAATTTGAGAAGCAAAGACATCTAAGCTTGTGATAAAATCCAAAATATGCTTATCATCTTCAAAAACCTGGAAATTGGTAACGTTGTTAGGTACTGAAGGTACTGGGGTCAATTCCACTGTAAACTTCTTCAATCCAGAAAGAGACAGAGGTTGCAATGTACTAGCTTCCTGAGCAAGGGAGTCAGTTGTTTGGTTTTTACTATGTGGGATCAACTGAATGTTGAAGGCATAAAATCCTTCAATAAGGTCCCATACTCTATGCCTATAATTGGTCATTCTTTAGTCATGACATGAGTACTACCTCCTAACTTGTTTGACCACTAACTCAAAGTCCCCAAAGACTTGCAAAATCTTAACCTTTTTTTTAATGCCATGAGCAACCCTTGAATCAAAGCCTCATATTTTGCTACATTATTCGTATAATGAAATTGAAGTCTATGAGTAGCAAATAAATTTTTACCTCTTGGACTGATCAGCTCAAATCTTTCCCTAGCTCCTTGCTTTGATTTGGATCCATCAAATCTTAAAGTCCAACAACTAGTAGTTGCAGAATTCCTCGTTGTATCTCTTGCACTATTGCTGCTGGAGGGTTCTTCAGAAAAAATCACTTTCTTTCCTTTAGGATCCTCTTGAACATTTTGGATATTAATTTTGACTGTTGGAGTGGGGTTGATACACTTTTGTATTTGTTCTGCTACAACCTAGCACAAGCAACAGTCCAATTCTGAATGGAAGGCATTATGAACCCTACACCAATTTGCAAGTGTAATTCTCTAAAATTCATTCCTCTATCCAACTAAACCTGATCTTCAATATACTTTTGAATGAATTCCTAGAAATTGTCCAACAAGCCAAGTTGATTATCTTTAGGGACATCATCACTTATTGGTTCCACCAAGGCTTCAATATCACTAGATTCAGATGTGAGATCAATAGGCATACAATGTAACATAAGGATTTCTTCTGCATCAGATTCCTCAAAAGGGGTTGCAAGCACGTAATTTCCCATGCTCACCTTAGATATCAAAATCTCATTTGAAGTGTTCTGATATTTTGTAATCATATACTTCATCTTGGGCTCCCTTTCAATCCCGATCTGATTTGGCACTCCCTTCCAAGGAAGCCACACATGAGAGTGATCAATTGATACATATCCATTCAAGGCCCTAGTAAAATCTCTTCCCAAGATTAGACCGTAAGCATCAGGTATATCAGCCACCTGTATATTAATAACCTATTGAATTCTACAGTCAAAGGAAACCTGCATATGAATCATGTTCAGCTCCCCTACAACATTAACTTCAGTTTGATCCAGTTGCGTAACTTTCTTTTGGGAATTAGCAGGAGTGATACCTAAGGCTCTACAAACACCAAAAGGCATTACATTGGTAGAAGCATGTGAATCTAACAAGCAATTGTGTAGATTTTTACCAAATATGCAGACAAAAATCAGAAATGGAGGAGTATCTGTTTTCCCCTAGAACAGGGTCAAGGGAGTATCCACCTGAGCAACTTGAGTTTTTTCCTTCTCTTTCCCTTTATCTCCAGGTGCTATGTAAATCTGATTATGAATTTGATTCTTCCCTTTTACTAGTTGGGAACTGAATGCTTTATTAACACTCTCACTGATTGAATTCTCTTGTGATACTGAGCTAGCATTGTAAGCTCCTAAAACTGCATTTCTAATAGTTGCAACTCTCAATAATTCATATGCAGAGAGGCTTACCTTTATCTTCTTGAGTTCTACAACATATATGGCTAGTTGTTTCATACTTAGATCAATAAGCGCCTCTTTGGGACATTCCACCATCATGTCTTTGCTTGCTTCAACACTCTTTCCTTTTGATGGATCAATTTGTGTTTGTCCTTCATTTGACAGGTACTATTTAGGCACATGAGGATATAGTGGATTATTACTAGCATTGGGATCTGGAGGTGTGGTGAAGTTGTTTGGAGGGATGTAAGTGGTGAAGGGGCCCCCAGCCTATGTACATCTATGTGGCAAGTCCATCAAATCAAATTTCTTAACAGGCATCTAAAAGGTTTGTACCTCTTCAACATAAGCTTCTTCTTCATCCATGGGGCCATTTTCATTCACTGGATTTTTATCAAACAACTATGTAATCTCATCTCCGTTGCACACCTAATCCACCTCTTCGTTTAGCTAGGTTGATTCTTCTTGAGGCACATTTTCCTTGCTCTTTGGAAAAGGAGCATGATTTAGTACCAACGCTGATGAATCATAGGGAGTAGATGGCACTATTTCTTGACTACTTACATTATTCTCCACTTCATACTAAAAAATTGAAGTTGTTGTCTGGAACTCTTGACAATCTAACTCAGAATGTTGACTTGTTTTATGGAGCCTACACTACCTTGATAAAGTAGCCTCGGCTAAATATACACCACTTGGAGGCTTCTCTTGGTTGACTGGCTGATTGACTGGTTGATCTAGTGGGGTGGGAATACCTCCATTATTAGGCCTTGTATTCCAAGTCCTGTTTTGTCTAGGTGGTTGTCTCATGTTGAACCCTTGTCCACTAGCTTGCCCTCTATCAAAGTTCTGGGTTGAAGATTGTCCTTTATCATAATTCTACCCTTTTTCATTATTATATCCTCTGTCATTATTATATCCTCTTTCATTGTTATATCCTCTTTTAGGATGTTTCCCCCTATCAAAATGTTGTCCTTGTTGATTTTCCCAACTTTCTCTACTATGATTGAACTGCATACTTCTTTGAGCAACTTGCAACTAAATATTCTGGTTCCTCAAATAAGTTACCTCCATATTCAACTTCTTCACTTGTTCAATCAATTCATCCATTCTCTCCTTGTCAGAATTTGTATATGGAGGCTAGTTCACATTATTTTGGGGATATCCTACTGTAGTATTGGCATTCAGAGATTGGTTTAATACTTTAGAATTCTGCAAATATTTGGGAAAACTAGCTTGAGGCTATGGAAGAAGAGGCTAATTTACATTTTGTCGAGGGTAGCTTATTGTGGGTGGAACTTGAATCATAGGAGGTCCTGGGTGAGGGACCAGAGGCAACTGAGGTATTAAATTCATGATAGGAGTGTGATTAGCGAGATCTTGATTGAGAGCTGGGACTTTCCCAGGGTGAGCAGTGGGTCCTAATGACAGTAAAGGCCCAGATAGGTGTTGTCTTAAAGTAGTGCTAACCTTCACATCCTCTATGTATGCATCAAGTAGGGTATTAGGAGGGTTGTTTCTCCATTTCATGAAGGTGGCCGTCAGACTGTCAAGTCCCTCATAATAGACTTCTAAAGCAGTGGGCTCATCAACAACATAAGGATTCTGCAATTGGGTATAGGCACGATGAAACCTGTTGTTAAAGGACCCTATAGGCTCATGGAATTCTCTCTTAACATTAGTGAACTGAAGATAAAGCTCATTGGGACTAATGGGAATCCTAAACTTCAGCAAGAATGCAATCTCTAGTTTAGTCCAATTCTGAATAGACCCAGTAGGCAAATGATTATACTAGTAGAATGCATATTCCCCCAAGGAATAAGGAAAGAGTCTACATGCTACATCCTCATGATTGATTCCTCTATCCTTAAGGCTAGTTTGAAAGATCTTGATGTGTTCCTCAATAGTGCTATTGGGATCATTAACATGGAACTTTGAACAAAAGTGTTCAGGGTTCTTAGGCATGACATTGTAATTAGCGAAAGTCAATAGAGATGGGATATTAGCTAGGAAATCCAACGGTGGAGGTGGGGGTGGTAATGGTTGATTTATGGTAGGCTGAGGTTGTTGAATGGGAATGTCCTCAGACTCAAATGAAGATGAACTTGATGAAGATGGGGATGATAGAGATGATGGAGGTTGTTGGGTGGATGATGATTCTCCCCTTTTGCTAGTCCCCCTTGACCTAGTAGGGGCTTGTAATTCTTGAAATTCCTCCTCCCCTAGAGTAGATCTGGTTCTTCTTCTAAATCTTTCAAGAGAGATGGCAGACAAAAATTGATCTAGCTTGCTTATTCAGGCCCTCCTTCTAGCACCAATCTGTTGATGGTGTTTTTTGCACAGCAACAACTCAGAAAAAATATGGAAATCCTATCTCTCTTGAAAGGTAAATCTCTATTAGAAAACCTCAAGAGATAACCCCAAGGTCTCTAATGTCAGGTCTTGACAATGCATAAACAACTCAGTGATAAATGTGAAAATGCTAGTAATCACAAAGGGACCTTACTACAAGCAAATATTGAATCCTTTAGTTTATCAAATTTAGCAATATGGTGATACTTCAATCCTAAATCTAACTTAGATGATAAAAGAAATAACAAAAGATATAAGGTTTCAAATATATTCCTAAATTTTAGAACTACTCCTAAATTAACAATGCAAATGACAAACACTTGAAATGGACCAATCTCTCATAAACTGATTTCTACTTGACCTAGATGGATCTGTAATCTTATAGAAATAGTGCAATACTCTAAGGAATTAAAGATTTTTAGATCATGAATATTCATTCAAAACAACCCTATTGCAATCAAAATGAATAAAAATTCACAATTGAACTAAGCTTAATGAATATAAAAGTCCAGGCTAACTTTGCAAAGCAACTAACAATCAATTGGTTATGAAAAGTATGGCCCAAAGATTGCTTCAACAATTCAAGTACTAAATCATAAGAACTATCAATTTATCTAACATTAAACCTAACACATCTATCAAGTAGCTTAAGAAATTCCAAAGATAGAATCACAAGAACCATGCTAGATAAAATTCAACACAAGAAAGGAGCCAAATCACAATGTCTTCATTTGCATTAAATTACCCAAAGTAGCAACAATCACAATATTCTATTACATCACTTGCTTGCTTGAAAAAAAAAACTAACTCCTAAATCTAGCTCTTCCTATAGTGCTTAATTTACTCCAAGAAAAACCTATCCAACCCTTACAAATGATGTAGAATGCCATATTAATAGAAACCCCCCAAGATATGTCAGCCTAGTTAGGGTCTATAATAATAAAATAGCCACAAACAAGTCAGCCCAAGGACAAATCAAAATAAAAAAAGTGGGCATTAAATGCAAGCACTCCATCCAAGTCGACTAGGGGTCTCCAACAAAACTTGGTCCAATGCGTGTGAAGGAATAGGAGAAATAATGGGAAGCACAAATTTTGATGTATTCTTTAATTAATTGCTTCCCCCTTTGTGTTTATTTCACTCCACCCTATCATGCACAATCAAAAGTACCCTGTCCAAGTTAGCTATAGGTGGCAAAGGTAAAACCTTAAGTCTCTTCTCAATAGATTTAATATTTTCTCTTAACTATTCCACCAACTTATCCCACTCAACCTTACTAGTTTGATATTTATCAATAACTGCAATATAGGTGGCCACATCATCCAACTGATGTTCAGTAACTAGATCTTCACTAATTGGAGAATATACATTTCACCACCATTTTCTCAACTACTCTAAGCTCAAATGCTTTGGTGCAAACTTCTTTCTCTCTGTCATCATTTCAAAGAAGGAAATGCATCTAGTATAGATATTAGTCAGGGTGTCTTCAACTTTCCTCCTCTGCTTATGTACCTTCTTCAAAACCTTTTTCCTTATTTGCAAAGATTCAAACCATTCCCAAGGTTTGCTACTCTGGAGGAAGGAAGAATTCCATCACTCACCGACTTATCTTCAGTATACTCCATGATGGTCTTGGTCTTTTGTATCCTCCTTATCTTGAGCTAATACATCCCAATTTATCGACCTCATTGCATCTCCTCCAATTGAAAGGATGTCTTTGATAGCATTATCCCTCTTATTTGGCACCCCCTATAACCAATTTGTTGTGGCAAGAGTAGTGGTCTTCATCCTCTCCAACTCTGTTATGGTTTGTTGTGGTAGGAAGCTCATAGCAGAAGATGATGAGCTAATATATTGCAAGGGCTTCATCAAGTCCTGCAAGTACTTATTTAATTTCACATTCTCCTTCTTCAGTTCTTGCTTAGTTTTCACTTCTTTCCTCAACCTACCTAGAATCATTGCACTAGAGCCTTCATAATCTTCAATATCCTATTCCATAGAAGTAGGCCCAAGGTTGATGGTTTGTACATTGTAATCACTTCCAGTTACGTCATGTTTGTTCTTATCCAAAGCAGGAGTAGCAATGTGGACTACCCTATTGTTGGCCTTATCTCTTTCAATCCTAGAAATAACCCTGGATTTCTTCTTTCCTTTTCCCTTTCCTATGTTTTCCAATAGCTCATCCTAATTGGGAGTGGTGTCATCCACAACGATCTATTTTCTCTTCAATTCCCTATCCAACCAACCTAGAACAGTGGATTCTGACTATGCTTTAGTCTGTCGAACTTCATCTTGTTGGTCCTTAGGCACATCTTAGTTCATATCCTAATCAGGAATCTCCTTAGCCTTATCCTCCTTTTCTTTATCATGCTCTTCTTCTTCATGTACCGATCATGGAGTCTTAACTGGTATTTTCTCTCTCTAAGAAGGTCTATCCTCTTCACTTCTAGGAGGTGAATAATCATATGTAATGAGGGGACATTACATCAACCTTTCTATTTCATCCTCGGTACTAAAGAGCTCACCCTCTTGAAATTCTTCTCCTTCCATATCTTGGTGACCTTCTTCTTCCTTGGATTCACCTGGTTCATCATGAGCTTCATGGGCAAGAGGGATAACATCATGTTGTTCTACATGAGGAGTGACTAGAGGGAGATCCTTTCTTGGCACATTATCCTTAGGAGAAGGAGTTCTTGATTTCCTTGTGTACACCTCTGTCCTTTCTCCTGAGCTCTCCACATTTATCATAGGTAGGCCAACTTCCTCCCCTACCTTGGAGATTTCCTTTTCTTTCTATGATAATCTCACCATTCTTCTTCTCTTTGGCATAGCGACACTAACCTCTTTGTCCTCTTTTTTAGTTTCATCTTTTGCTAACTTCCTCGTTCTTGAAGCATGTTTCCTCTTCTTTGCAATTGGCTTCCTTTGTTTTTCTGCTTCCTTTTCTTCCTCCACTTGAGCATATTTAATTTTGATCTTGAAAGGAGAACTCACCTTGCCCTTACCCTTAGGATCCTAGTTAGTTGACTCCTCAGAAGTGGAATGAGACTTCAAGTCTCCCATTAGATCATAGGTGCATTGCACACCTTCACTTTCTAGCTCCCACATCTTATGCTTGAGCCATAAATTAGTATACTTAATGACTCGAGTCATAACTTGTTCCAATTCTATTTTCTCCTCTTCTAACCAGTCTATTTCTCCAACTGGCTTGTCCTTCACTGCCTCATAAGCATGGTCTTGGATCAGATCACATGGCCCTTGATTATATCTCTATCATCTTCAATTTGATCTGGGATGGCCTTCACATTGTAAATTTGGACCAAGTTAACAGGCATCACAGAAAACTTCTTTCTAATCTCAAATTCATCACTGCAATTGGCCTAATAGTCTTCCATATCATCCTCATGGTTATATTCTCTACTGGCTTTCTTTTTTGCTTCGCCAATTCTATCAAACCTGTATCTCTTGGAATGGAAGGATAATCCAAGAGTGCTCATTTCTTCCTGAGAAGCACTGGCCGAATTAATAGAAGGACATGCCTCACTAGTTCCTATCTTCAAAGGGAAGTCACCACCAAATCCAGTCTTATACTTATCCTTTTTTACAATGGCATCAAAGTCACCAATTTGCCTCCTGACTTCCAAGAGTATGATATGGTCTCTTGGGTACCTTGGAAATCGATATGGAGCCCTTTGACAACCATCTATCCTTATGTATGAGAAGGTGGGAACCTGTATGATCCAAGCCCCCATACCTTTTGATTAGTTCCTTGGCCTGGTCAGATATCCATGCTCTGCACCTTGCAATAATCTAGTGATGTACATGGTGAATGCATCATTCACCCTCCTATAGCTCGAGTTTCCCATATGCAGCTATGGATAAACCTCATAGATCACATCCTACCCAAACACACCTCTTGTACTTAGCCCCTTATATGGATGGAATATTGCAAGCGCCTACACTAAGTAAGAAGTCATTGTCAAGGTCTTTGTTTGCAATACATTGCACATCTACTCATGAATCATAGCACTTATAACACCTACCCAATGATAGTTAATATTCTGCTCCATCCTTATAATGACATGGAGCATCCAATTTTCAAACAATCCAGCACTCTTTGACCCTACCGCCTTGCTGAGAAGAGTTATATCATCGTAGTACTCCTTGAATTTTGCTCTGAATAGCTACTTGGGCAGCTTGGAGTAGTGAGACTTAGGCTTCTCCAACCATGAGTTGATGACCTACTAAGACTTGATAGTATCCTCCTCATAGAATTTTCTTGCCATATCCATATCAAAAGCCACCACATGAGATTTTTCTAGCATGTCAAAGGTCTGGGCTATAGACATAGGATTCAAATTTTCTACAATTCTCCCTTAAGGGCCAACTATCCTCTGTGTACCCTTATCGTAGTGCCTGGCACACTCAAGAACTAATTCATAACATTGCACTGTGGGAGGGAATCTAGCCACATGCACCAATCCTAATTCCAATGTTTTTTTAGCCAGCAAAGGAAGGTTCTGCTCTGCCATCCTGGTCTCGAACTCCTCATATTCCCATAGTCCAACATTTGTATTGGTCACCTCCGACCAGACAAAAGTAAGGTTTCTCTCAGAAATTCTTCTCTTTCTATCCATCTTGATTCTTTCTACCTCAGAAACAGAAGACCCCTCCGCACTTGGATCCGTCACCTTACCCTTGGTTCCACTAGTCACTGCTTTACTTGTTTCATCATGCACTCAATAAGGAGACTACAGTAAATATCATACAAACCCAAGTAAGTTAATCACAAATGATAAATTCATCCTCAAAATGAATCCCAAGATAAGAAAGATGCCCTTAAATCTCATAAAAAGAATGATCACATCAAAGTTCGGGTTTTAAGTCATCCTGCAAAATCAAGGCTAGAGAGGAATTTCAGGAAATTCCTAGCTAGATGGATTCTAGCAGAATGAACATGAAAAGCCCTATTAGTCGTACAATTCAATCATCATAAACAAAGAAAAATCATGAGACATATTACAATAGTTGAAATTATTCATAACATGCATAATCATACATTAATAAACTATACTATCTCTTATTCCTTCACTTTCCACTAAATTTTGGGGAATTCCACCCAAGATGAATTTCTGCGAAAGAAGCGATAATCTGCAAATTCTGGAAAGATGAAGGGACAAAGGAAAATCAAGGAAAATTTAGAAGTGACAGAAATCCATGAAGAAGGAAAGACTCCAGATTTCAACACATTTTGGGAAAACAGAGAGGACGAGGAAAATCGGGGAAATCCGCCAGCGAAGGAAAATCCCAAAACTAAAGGAAAACCCGAATGTCATCATTCCCTCATGATTACAATCAAATTGATTGAATGATCATAAATTTAATGAACATGGGCCTGCAATTGACTCGATTTGGACCTCCTACAGATCATCTTTAAAGTCTAAGCTCACCTTGAAGGAAATAGAAAGGAATTGGTGATGCCCTAGGCACAAAACCCTAAAACTCTGGCATTGATGCAAATGGAACACTTGGGATTCAGGCTACTCAACTGCTAGGTTCTCACAAAGGTTTTTTATGGTCTAAAAACAAGCTACCTCATGATGGAAATGAAAAATAAGCTCGAAACTCACTTGGGGAACCATCAATCAAACAATATCAAGCGACCCTAGCCCAAGATGTTCAAACATACAAAAATTCGAACCCCAAGCATACCGAGGACAAAAATAATCACTCACATGTTATCAATCAAAATCAAGGGAATAGGTACATACCATTGATAAAATTCAAGTTGATTATAGCAATGAAAAACAACAATCCTGAATGCTTGAGAAAGCTTCAACAACTACGACACCTAGAAAATGACTACCAAATCCCACAATTCAGAGGTTCAGCATGCCAAATCCAGCCAAGCACAACTAGATCAAGCACCCCAACTCAATAGAATGCAAATGATAAATCACAATGACATGAAAATCCCCAAATTTGACTAAATACATCCCTCAGGAATTGTACAAGCAATCATAAATGCATTCGATAAGACAACTTAGAACCAAAATCTAGGAGCCCAACAAGACAACAGACATTCAGAAAAATCTGTTCATGATGGAATTCTACGAAGAATTGAAAGTTTTGAACTACCGTACAAGGTAGAAAAAATCAGACCAAGAGAGGATCCGAGAAGTCTGCTAGGAGCGAATTTTCCTAAAAGCAGCCAAAAACCCAAAAATTTTCCAAACACATTAGAATTTCAAAGTGCTTCCTAGAAGGGGGGCATTTGCATGAATAAGATAAGCATTCAAGAATGTGCAAAGGTAAAAAAACCTCAAAATAACAAGGGCCAAAAAACCAAAAGCGAAAGAAAAAGAGGGTCCCTACTTTCTGCAAGGTGTGTGTGCACAAATTGCACAACAGGTATAACTGAGGCTCGATGCCCAAAACCTTACAAGTATAGTAAAAAATGACTAACTCCTAACACCTTCCTTCTTCAACAAGTTATACATGGTGAGAATGAGACCTGAGACCCTCTCTTCAACACTTTCACAACATCTGCAACACAACTTTAACCTTTGACATCAATGAAACTTTTACATTAATTCCAACATTCTCCTTTATAGGATCAAGTCCATCTCACTTTTGGTCCCCCTTTTGACATCAATGATAACTATATGCCAACAATCTCCCATTTTTCATTGATTGAAAAACTAAATTCTCAACCTATTGTCATTGGTTTGATACCAATGGTGGATAATTATGTGATCTCACGTCTCCTCCTTAGATATACCTTCTCCTTTTCTCACACTTATGAGTAATTGCATACTTTTCTCATGCTCCTACTTTGAGCATTGATGAGCCTAGTTTTTGGTCCAATTTTGGGTAGAATCTATAGTTTATTTTTTGGTAGATGTCATGGTCTTTAATGTTAAATGTTGGTATTTTCATAATGTTTCCCTCAAACCATTGATATTAGACTTAATCCTATCTCTACAAGCTTTGATGACATTTGGCATATTATGTGGGTTATCTATATTGATTTTGCATGTGGTTAATGAATGTTCCTAAAAGAGGTTATAGATGTGTAGTTATTATGTGTATTGACTTTTCCATATGGATTTAATGTGCTAGGTTGAAGAAGACACTACCAGCTAGACATGCACCATAATGTCTTACTAAGGAATCGCTCCAAGTCAAATGCAACCGATGGTAGAAGATTCTTCATGCAACTGAACGTAACTACCTTATAGTGGACTTTAATGATTAAGCATGCATGGGAATTATTGTTGTACTGGATCTGTGTTTGGACCTACATGTCTAACCAGATTCAATGCATGGATAACCACCATCACTCCACTTTCCTTGTTTTCCCTAAATGGTGTCCTACTAGTTGTGGAGTTGATTTCCTTATTTAGTTGTAGTATAAATAATGATCTAATGCTCCTTCTTCAAAGAGGTTGCATGATTTGATATTGTACTTACCCTCTCCATTTTTTAGTAATACAGATACATTACTCTTTTGTATGCATGATTTGCAATGAATAAAATAAAGTTTTGAGTTCAGGCATCTGAGTTTTCATTAGTTTTAGAGGATACTTATCCAAGGGGGCCCACTTGGTGAGTAATATGTCTTCTTAGTTTAACATTCATTTAGTTTTACTTATTGTTTAGTACTTAGTTAGCAATTTGGCATTGACTATTCCTACAGCCACTAGAATTCCATTATGTGACTATTCTTGCAGCCAAAACAAATAGAGTAGTGTCCTATTTGTTGCTCAGATTTTAATTCCTGTTATGCATTTCAGCTTAGCATAGTCATTGATTGATGTTTAGCATTTATTTCATTCATTTTCAAGCAATTTACTTTCAGTATTGTGTGTTCTTTAGATGTAGAATGAAATGGCTACTTTGAGTTCCTAGTGCACATACTGTGCTGATCCATTTCAACTTCACATTCCTGGGTTGACAAGTTAAATGCACCTTCATAATGATTGAAATGACTATTCAGGTTAGATGTCCAATCTCTGAATCATGGTTGTAAGGGATTAGTTATTAAATAATTGTAGGAGGCCAAAAAATTTTGCACCATTGTCAGGGATGGTGTCAAACTAGGGAGTCTTTTAGAGTAATTGGTGGTTTTTCTTGCTATAGTGTTTCTGGAAGTTTTTCTTACTATATCCTCATTTAGGAAGTAATGACTCCCCTTATTATTTACTAGTTCTTTGTGTGAGCTAACTGATCGTGAGTGATACCGCATGCATAGAGGAAGGAGAAGGGATGGTTATGGGAGATTTATTCCTAACAATCCTAATCCATTCCAACTAGTTGAATATCAAAATCTACCAGAACAAGAAGAAGAAGAAGATCCACACCCCTTTGCTAATGCATATCCTAACCTAGCTAGTTCTGAAGTCTCCTTTAAAGATAAAAATCATCTTGAGAACCCCTTTGTTTTGGAACCACATCAAGTAGGCATGGGTGATGCAAATAGGAATAGACCTAACCAACTAGTTTTTCCTTTCCCCATTGCCCATCAGAATGAAGTTGACAACATCAAGAAAATTCCTGCCTCAACACTCCCAAAGTTTTATGGACTTGTCACAGAAGATCCATATACCTTTTTTATTTGAGTTTGACATACTTTGCACAAGTTATGATTATACCACTGATGTCCATAGGCTTAAGTTATTTCCTACCACTTTCAAAGAAGTTGCATTAAGATGGTTCATGAGCCTAGGTAGAGATACTATGGAAACTTGGGAAGACATGAAGAAAAAATTCCTTGAGAAATACAAGGAATATTGTAGAGGTAGTGACATGAGAGGAAGTGACATTTTTAGGATGCAGCAAAAGGAAGATGAGAGCCTTGAAGATTATATTGCAAGGTTTTTGTTTTTCCTACAAAAATCTCCACACCATACACTTAATGAAGACTCATAAAAGTTTCTTTTCTTGAGAGGAATTAATGATACCACAATTGATGCCTTGGACCTCATGGTAGGAGGAGATATCTCCCAAGTTCCTTGGGAGGATATCAAGAAAATATGTCAGAACTACTCTAGGGAAGCTTCAAAGAAAGGGAGAGCTTACCAATATTCCATGGGTAAGTCAACTACCGGTGGAGTTTCAAGAATGGAGATCACTCATTTGTTGGCTGACTTCAAGCAAGACATTATCAATAATCTAGCTACTCAACTAGATACACTTTAGGCCAAGAAGAAACAAGAGGAGGTAGAGACAATGTTGATAGAGTATTGCCCCCAATGTAGACAAAAGAAGGACTGCAAATGCAATATGGTAGCTAACCTTGAAGGAAAACAAATTCCACCTAAGTTCAATCCAATCTAGATTGAAGAATATCAAGTGTAATATGTTGCACAAATAACGTATTGGGCTCCAAGACAAAGTATGCCACAGGATCCACTATCCTATGTTGGGCCATATTTTAACTCTTATTCATCTAGTAACCAAAGGCATCCCCCATATCCACCCAATTATGGAGGATATCCACCATAGTCTTGGAGTAACCCTCAAAATGCTTGGTCTAGTCATTAGAGTTCTCGACCCTAGTGGCAATAACCTCAGGAGAATTGGTAGCAATTTCAAGGGTATTGACAACCACCTCTAGGAAGTTGGCAGAAAACAATTCAATGGAGAGGAAGACAACAATGGCCTACCTAGACAACTAGTTATATGTAACCACCTTCTCAGCTTCAATAGCCTACTATAATACCTCCACCTAGTAATCCAAGCTCAAATACACCTAAACCTACTCAACTACCAACTCAACCCACACCCAATCCAAATAACAAACCACAAAAATAGCCTGGATACTCTACTAATTCAAATCAATTCCCTGCATATACTATGATTGTAAGTGACATCCACTTGTGTTCAGGAACTACTTTACCAACCCCTTCCAAGCCCATTATCACTAAACTTCTTGTGGAAGAGGAAGAGGAGCCTATGAATGATCCCATTCAGCCAAATGTACCTAAAAATCTTGAACCAGTCCAAGTGAAGTAGACTGAACAAGAACTACCACTTCCTTAGAGATTGGAAGTTCTCAAGAAGAAGGAAGAAAAGGAGGATACCAACTTTGATATCTTGGACCAGCTTAAACATATATGTGTCCAGATACTTCTATTTCAGGGCATAAAGGATGTTCAAATCTATGACAAAGCAATCAAGGAGACATGTCTTAAGAAGCCAGGTAGGAAAAAGAAGGACCCAACTATAGTTCATGTGGTGGTCTAGCTAGCTAACATCATGTTTGGAAAAGTGACTATTCCCAAGTATAATGACCTAGGTATTCATGTGGTAGTAGTTGTCATAAATGGGATCCAAGTAAAGAATGCTCAAATTGATTTAGGGACAACAATAAATGTAATGACCAAAGACATCCTGCAACAACTAAATATTGCAAGAATGAGATCTACTCCTACTATCATACAACTTGTTGATAGCTCTATTGTTAAGCCTAATGGTGTAGTGGAGGATCTTGTGGTAGTTCTAGACTCCTAGGAGTACCTAGCAGACTTTATGATTATTTCTCCTAAAGCTACACTAGGTAGGTATCCCATTATTCTTGGAAGACCATGGTTAGCAACTGTAGATGCATACATTAGATGTATTTTAGGTGACATGACCATTTCAAATGGGAGGAGCACTAAAAAAAATTTCTTTATCTACTTGCTCAGCCATCTCATGATGAAGATAATCTTGTATGGCCACATGGTGGTGAAGAGGTCGAGGAAGTTAACTCTGTGGCACAACTTATGATGCTAGATAGAAGCTCTTTCATTCAACTCCAAGATGAGGATGAATTATTGGTTAACATCATTTAGAACTATTATGAAGTGGAGGAAGCATCATCTTCTCATTCTACTACTCTAGTCAAGACACTTTTGCATTCTCTTCCCACAATCATTGTTTCTACATACATACTTCCTATAGCCACTCTTCTTGCAACCACTATTCCTATAGATAGACTTCCTGTAGCAATAGGTATGCCCCATACATTTATGCCATATGAAATAAAGGTACCATGTGTCAATGAAGCAACCATGATAGAGTTAACTACACAAGTGTAGGTGTTAGAAAGAAAATATAATGTTAATAGTAAATTGAATGAAGAACAACAATTGTTATTGGAAAACTTATTAAGGACCCATCAACATGCATTTGCATGGCATTATCATGATATGAAAGCATTAGATCTTAAACTTTGTACACACAGAATTTACATTAGAGATGATTGCACCCCAATAAGATAGCCACAAAGAAGAATTAACCCTGCACTAAGAGAAATTGTGAAAGGAGAATTACAAAAATTACTAGATGCAAGATTTATCTACCCCAATTTAGATAGTCAATGGGTGTCTCCATTAGTGATTGTGCCCAAGAAAAGATGGAAATGACTAGTTTTTGTTGATTATAGGGAACTTAATGTCGCCGCCAAGAAGGACCACTTTCCTTTACCCTTCATTGATCAATTTTTAGACACACTTGTAGGAAAGTTATACTTTTCTTTTCTAGATTGATTCAGTGGCTACAAGTAGATCCAAATTGCACCAGAGGACTAGAAGAAGACCACATTTACCTATCCATGGGGGACATATGCCTATTCGGTACTCCCATTTGGCTTGTAAAATGCACCTACAACTTTTTAGAGGGAAATCATTAGCATATTCTCAAACATTTTTCATGATTGCATGGAAATTTATATGGATGACTTTACCACTTATGGTGTTGATTTTAGTCAACCATTGGAAAATCTCAAGAGAGTCCTACAAAGATGTGAATACCAAAAATTATCCTTAAATAGTGAAAAGTGCTTCATAATGATGCACGAGGGTGTAGTTCTTGGCCACTACATCTCCCACAATGGAATTCAAGTAGATCCTAAAAAGATTGAGGTAATTACAATCTGACCACACCTACAAAAAAAAAGGATGTTAGGAGTTTCTTGGGTCATGCAAGATATTATAGGTGTTTCATCAAGGATTTCAGCAAGGTAGCACTACCATTATACACTCTTCTCACTAAAGATGTTGAATTTTAGTGGACTAAAGCTTGTGAAAGGCATTTTCTAATTTAAAGGTAGCTTTGACTAATGCTCCTGTACTCAAAGGGCCTAATTGGGAGCTTCTTTTCCACATCCATACTGATGCACCAGATTATGCCATACGAGTAGTCTTAGGATAGAAAGGAGTTGTTGAGAACGCCATTTACTTTGTCAGAAAAAATTTACAAGGAGCTGAATTCAATTATATAGTGACAAAAAAAGAAATGTTGGCAGTAATTTATGCACTAAAAAAATTCAGACATTACATAACAAGTTACCAAATCTTTGTGCACACTGATCATGCAGCCATTAGATATCTCATGAATAAACCTTTGATCATAGGTAGATTTTCAAGATGGTTATTGTTGATGCAAGAGTTTGATATAACCATTGTGGATAAGCCAAGGAAGGCCAATGTTATTGTAGATTTTCTTTCAAGGCTAACTACATCAGAAGACAATCAGCCCATAGATGACTATTTTCCTAATGAGTGTCTATTCGCCCTCAGTGTACAAACACCCTAGTATGCTGACATATCCAATTAATTGGTCACAGATAGAGCTCCTTCTCACTTCTCCCCAAAAGAGAAAAGGGCACTCATTGAAAAATATTTTCCTTTCTCTTGGATTGCTAGATGTTTTTTTTATACTGGACTTGACCATGTCATGAGGAGGTGTGTGAGAAAATATGAAACATATGAAATTTTGCATGCATGCCACAAAAAACCATGTGGAGGACACTTTGCAGCCAAGAGGACAGTGATAAAGGTTTTGAGCACAGGGTATTCCTGGCCAACACTCCACAAGGATGCAAGAAGGTATACCAGAAAATATGATAGGTGTCAAAGAATGGGTAGACCAACCAGATCTGATGAGATTCCACTATTCCCTTAGGTAGTAATCACTGCCTTTGACAAGTTGGGATTGGATTTTATGGGACCCATTGATCCTCCATCAAATGGTAAGTCTTCTATATTGGCATGCACTAATTATGTGACAAAATGTGTAGAATTTAAGGACATGAAGCATGCAAGAGATAACAAGGTTGCAAAATTTCTTTATGAAGATATTTTCACAACATATGGAGTCCCAAGAGAAATAGTGAATGATCAAGGAAAACAATTCACATCAACCCTTGTTACAACACTAATTAATGAATACAACATAAGGCATAAGAAGTCTACTCTTTATCACCTCCAGACTAATGGCCAAGTTGAGGTGACCAATAAAGAAATTGAATACATTCTAACTAAAACAATATATATTCATAGGAAGGATTGGGAAGATAGATTACCAAAAGTTGTTTGGGCCTATAGGAAAACCTAGAAAACATATATGGGCTCCACCCCATTTGAGTTGTATGGAAAGACAACTATGATGCTAGTTGAATTTGAATATAAGACTCTACAAACTATAGTAGATTTGGGAATTGATATTTCTGATGCACAGAGAGAAAAAATCATGTAGCTAAATGCTTTGGATGAAATAAGAAGGGTAGCCTTGTAGCATACAAAAATAGTGTAGAATAAGATAATCAAGTGGCATGACAAGTTTATCAAGGATAATAAATTCAAACCAGTAGATTGGGCCCTGCTCTATGATTCAACATACTAGGACAATGTAGGAAAATTGCAAACAAGGTGGCTAGGACCCTATGAAGTTGCTGAGGTCTTTCCTAATGGAGTTGTTTAGCTTACCACCATTGACCCTGTTAGGTTCAAATTACTTGTCAATGGTCATCGCCTCAAATTATATCACAAGCTAGCTTCCAAAGAAGAGTTTCTGTAGTAATTCACCCAACATTCGACACTCGAGCTTCCTGTAGCTGAAGGAAGTGGACCTAGTGTCCCTTCTTCTGGCTAATTAAGGTACATAATCTTCATAATAAATATTTTCACTTACATGGGAGTCCATTTATTCATCCATCAGCCCATCCACCCATCCATCACCACCTTTCTCTCTCTTCCATCACTTCATTCCACCTCATCTCATTTCACTTCATTTACTACTCAATTTATTCCCTAAAAGTCAAGTGATACTTTCTCCATGATCTTTACAATAAATCTTCCACACATTCAGGTATGTGTGCATTAATTCCTATCTTTAATCATCTTTTAAGTGCATTCATTTAATCACTGTATGTTATTATAAACATTCATATAAAATGCCATTATTCCCTGTCAAATCACCACTCCCATCTCACATGTGAAGACACATGTCCAAATTTAGGGTGGGGGGGAAGGAAAGAAAAAGATGCAAATATATTTCCCATGTGTCAATTCATACAAGGCTATGTCATAAAATTTAAAATGAGCTTATTTGAAGTTTGAGTTAGAGGACGACTTGCATGTGTGAAGTGACATTAACTGCAACCACCATTTCTTCCCATAATAACTCTCCTTTATCACCCCTTTTCTTGTCATTATTGACCTTGTCATAACCATCAGTTAAAGAGCCACAGTTGTAAAGAACAAGAAATAAAATTTAGTAGGTTAGCATTGAAAATTTAGCAAGTACTACAAGAAAGTGCATTTGATTTTCAAAAGGGAATTACAGGAAAAGAAGTTGCATAGCATCTGTTTGATTGTAGACAATGGGAGGTGGCTAATTTGATTTGAACCCACGGTGCATGATATTTTATTGCAGGATGTACAATGCCTTGATGAATTTAGAAATTGTGGATGGTTAGATTACTTCTTGAAGTTGGATGGCTTTTATGAAAGTATTTCCCTTGAATTTTCCTAGACATTTTCTAAATGGAAAGCCACAGTAAAAGGGTTGGAAGTTGTGGCAACAGAGGAATGAATTGTAGAGGTCACAGGGTTACTAGTTGATGATGAAAATTACCCTGCCTCTAGAGATGCCAGATTGGCTAAGGCTAAATTTACAAAGTTGAACAACCCCCCATTGAGAATTGATGAATAGGGTGCAAAGAGAATATCTCTTCTTGATCCATAGAATAATATAACCATTTATGTTATCAAGTACATCACCTATGAGGGTCACCAGTCAAATGTGCATTTTGTACACTTCAAGATTTTGAATCACATGAGGCACAGAAGGAGGATGAATGTGCCTAACGTGTTATACAATCTTCTCTCAATCATGGTGGTCGAGACCCAAAAAAGGTAGGGATAATTTTGTTTCCCACCATTTTTTGATTAAATTGCTAGTTGAAAAGTCCTTTCATGATGGATTTGGAATGACTTGGGAAGAGTTTATAAATGTTGTCCAAATTAGACCTAAGAACTTGCAACCTAGGGATTTACCTCAATCTCATAGGTCTAGCAGGAGATTAATCATAGCTAAATCCATTCCTAGTGCTTCAACCTCTAGTGTTGGATCTAGTGTGAATCCTCCTACAACAAAAGAAACCATAGAAATTAGTTCTTCTGGAACAGAGCACTCAGAAAAAGAAATTTCTTCCTCAAATTCTAATGATGACACTCCAGTTGAGATCCTAATGAAAAATAGAGCGCAACTGAGAGAAGTAGAAATGAGAAAAGGGAAGGCTAAAACACAGCTTGTAGAAAGAAAAGTGCTAAGTTCTAAAAAGAGGAAGGTTGATACTATTCAATCCTACAGCCAAAGGAAAACATGAGAGACCTCCCTAGAAATCAAGATTGGGTTTGCAATTGGTACGCCTCCATAGGAAATCCCTAAACTTGGTGAGACCTCACATGAGGACCCTAAAGCTCCATTGGAGCAAGAGAATGTTGGAGAATAAGAAGACATATTTGGGAGAGCAACAAATATAACACTAGTCAATCTTGCTAACATTGCAAAAGAATTGGAGGAAAATCAGGATTTCCTGTAGCATGAGCAAGAAGTCCTGCAACAAGAAGTCCTACAACAACAGCCATAACTAGAGAAAGAACTCCTACATCCACAACAAGAACATGAATGAGAGTCCCTATAGAAAAAAGTAGAAGAAGAAATAGTACCCTTACAGCCTGAGATAACTAGACAACCTGAGTCCATACAGATAGTGCCATATGAGGATCCACCATCAAAAATACTGGTAGGAATCCATAATCCTCCTAATTTTACATTACATACAACAATTTTGAATTTATGGAAGGAAATACAAAGAAGAGGGGAAGAATGGAAAAATGGAAAATAAAAATTGAAGGAGGAAATTCAAAAGAGGGATGAAGAGATTGAGGATAAAAATGTAGAAATTTCCACCCTAAAGTAGAGGATGGATGATATGGTAGCTTTGGCACCATAGATTTTGGAATTCAAGACCCTTGCAAGGGTCTATGCTCTTCTCTTGAAAGAGAAATATCTCCCTTTTAAGCTATCAAGGATTTCCTTAGGTTTGAATCCTTCTATTGACACCCCCATTGAATTTTTCAATGCTTATAGGATTGCCGCAATTGAAATGAAGAATTTGTGATGTGAATTTTATTTGCATAATTATGCTGTAACGAAAGATCATGATTGGAATCCACTATTGTATGTTGGGGATTTTCAATTGAGAGCATTTATGTCTTGGTTACAAAATGAGATCAGTTGGGGGTAGCAACATGGTGCTTATAAGCAATTGGAGTCTGATATCCCTCTGCCTATTAGAGTTGAATCAAGCAACCCAAGGGATATTTATAGAAAATGGCACAAAATGCCTATCAGACTAAGTTATGAAAATATGATTATGCCTTGGATTGAGGCAATTTACAGTGAGTATGAGGTAAAGATAACAACAAAGGAGGAAATCACAAGGTGTCTATCACAAAGATGGAATAGTCTATTTGATGACTTGAAGTAGGCTGAGCCTCATTCAATCCATAATTATGTTGTAGCACTAAAGAGGATTGATAGGTATATTCAAATTGGGAGAACACATAGGCGACTTTGGCTTCCTTTGACTTTCTAGCCACCCATGCTCATGTGGCCCATGCCAAACTTCAAATTCTACTAGTATGACATTGCTTCAAAAATGTAGAGATGGAATAGATTTGACAGATTGAGAGGATTCTATTGGGATCCTGATTCATGCACTACAACCACTGATGTTGGACAACTATCAGTTGCAAATTTTAGAGCTTTGACCAAGTAGAAGAATAACCCTCCCCCTATTGGAGGACTAGCAAAATGTTAGGTTGGGGGGAGTGATGAGCCTAGTTTTTGGTCCAATTTTTGGTAGAATCTATAGTTTATTTGCTAGTAGATGTCATGGACTTTAATGTTAAATGTTGGTATTTTCATAATGTTTCCCTCAAACCATTGATATTGGACTTAATCCTATCTCTACAAGCTTTGATGAAATTTGGAATATTATGTGGGTTATCTATATTGATTTTGTATGTGGTTAATGAATGTTCCTTAAAGTGGTTATAGATGTGTAGTTATTATGTGTATTGACTTTTCCATGCAGATTTAATGTGCTAAATTGAGGAAGACACTGCCAGTTGGGCATGTACCATAACATCTAGCTAAGGAATCACTCCAATTGAAAGGAAGCTAACTATAGAAGATTCTTCATACAACTAAATGTAACTGCCTTGTAGTGGACTTTAATGATTGAGCATGCATGGGCATTATTGTTGTAGACACACAAAATGTATTGATTGACATTGCACACTTGATCCTGATTACTCACACCACTTCATCATGAATCATCCCTCTATCTAACCATTTAATTGAATACCCTTATTTAATTAAATTCATCAATTTTTCTCTTAATTAAATAAATCATTTATCTGATTAAGTCATTCTCTCTTGTTAATTAAATCAATCAATTTGATCTAATTAACCATAGCTCTTTATTTAATTAAATAAATCAATTTTATTTAATTAATTTCTAAATTCTATCTTATTAAATTAAATAAATTAAACACTATTTGATTTGATCTAACCAATCATCCTCTTTCGTTAAATAAAACAAAATATTTATTTAACTATCTCTAAAATCACATTCTTCTCATCTTTGATTTAAATCAACCCATAAATCTAAGTCAAAATTGTCACATCATCTAATCCCTCATTAAATTAATTAACCCTTGATTAATTTAATTATAATCCATGTCCTATCCTCTAGCTTTTTCCACTTGCACATAAAAATAGATTTAATTCATTTATTAAATCCCTATTTTCTCTCAACATGACATAATAGGGGAATATTCCTCCAAATTTTAAAATCCCTCCAAGTGGACTTAGTCCCTCCAACAAGGCATTTATTTCATCTTACAAGTCCTTTTGCATTTAGCCAAGTGGTCATTACTCCATTTAACTCTTCATCCACCTTGTCATTTCATTAATTTCAAATTTCAAATAAAGGAATTTATGGGCACATTCATCAAAATGTGCACATCCTTCATCCATTCATCTCTTGACAAGTGGCATCTTGACATTGGTTGAAGGTTAGTCCCACATTGCTTCATCTTGGGCATTTCTCCAACTTATCTTCCTATAAATAAGAGGTTTCTCTCCTCATTTCATCATCCAAAACTTGAGTAAACTTACTATACTCAATTTCATCTCCAAGCATAGCAATTTCTATCCATTTTTTCAAGTCTTAGCTAGGTTATGTAGGTTTTTCATCATGGAGCTCCATTGAATCTTCAACAAAGTGGATCAATCTTCATCACTCATCAACATTGCATCATAGGAGATGGGAAAGGGACAATTTTCACATCAAATTGGCACCAATTCCCCCATGAAATACATTAGCAAAGCTCAAATTAGGAAATAAAATGAAGAACACAATAATAAAATAATGAAATCCTAATTAAGCAATCCATTTGTTCAAATATCAATAATAATCAGGTCTTTGTTAGTCAAACTATGGGTCTCTAAGCCTTGAATGTAGGCAATGGTGATCTTTGATCATCCCCCAAGATACTTAGGCTAGTCCTTTAGGCATCCATCATAATAAACTGGCAATCCATTTGTTAATATCTCATCAACAATTGAGTTTTTTTCAGTCAAACTACGTGGTCTTTGCGTGTATAATGTAGGCAAGGAAAATCTAGTTGATCAGCCCCTGAGGCCCCTAGGATAGGTACTTAGGTTAGTCTCTTGATCAAAATCTCATATAACCCCAAAACATTTTAAAATTCAAAAAATCAAAACATATGCAAAATCTTTAAAATACCAAAAACAGCCTCAAAACATTTCAAAAACTCCAAAAACATCCAAATATTTGAAAAAAACCATCTGTCTCATCCTACTTTCACCCACAATAAACATCACTCATAATAAATCATCATCATCCTCAACCTTTGGTGAAACAGTTGGAAACAAGTCTAGTAGATCGAAAGTGAAAACCAAAACATCAAAGTCTCAAGTCTAGGTTAGTACGTAAACAAGTTGATCAACTCTTTATGTCAATATCTTATCATCCAATTAGTCCCATATCAAATCATCTAATATTGTCATGTCCTAAGATGAATCCTTCCTACAATGGACATCAACATCAAGCATCACTATAGTTTAGTCTAGGCTAGCGGAATTGAAGAACATTGGCTTGTTTGTTTACTTTATCTTTGTCTTTTTACTTATCTTTTTGTGCTCATTTCAATGACCTCTCGATGATGTCCCAAACGAAGGGATTTAGAGAGAAAGAAATGGGGAAATGATCATTATCTTTTTATCTGCTATGCTTGTTGGATATTCTTGTAATATAACTTGCTCATGTGTGATGTGTTTACGTGTAGGGAGGATTTTTTAGATATCTTGTTAACCGCATAGGAAGGCTTGCCTTTCTACATTTTGGACCGAGATGTTTGAAATATCTGAAATGTATTTTGAATAACGTTCTATATGACAAGCATGAACAGGAGTACTTCTATCTGAATGTCAAGCCAAAGTCCATCATACTAGGTTCAATACCATCCTGGTTCTTTACACCTTGATGCATCGTACCTATGTGTGTAATCAAACATAAGATAATTGGTCCTTTGAAAATCCCAACTCCTCGACAAATCATCATCATCATTATCATCTTCTATGTCTTATTGGAATATATTTTTTCTTCTACCTCTTGATTTTCACGCTAACATGGTACCATGATAGTTAATCAAAAATCACTATCATCATTGCATTCATCCTGCATCCACAAACCGTTAGCATACTCCATATCATATCCTATATAAATATTAAAGCATACATTTGTATTTCCATCATTTGCATAATATAGATTCGCTATTCTAATAATTTCATTCATGCATTCACATGAATCCATATAAAACATCATTTGCATCCATCATATCATATCATAAATATCATCATAAAATTCATGACCACATGCATAAGTAACATCATCATAAACATCATATAAATATATCACCATATAATGAATGAGAAAAGTTAAGAAAAAAATATTGCATTTCATCCACTAGGAGCATAATATAGATTTGTTAGTCGCATAATCATTGCATCTTGCATATCATAGCAAAAAATATATAAAAAATATAGCATATCATCACATTTAGCATCATCACATATAACATAGGGAACATCATAACATCATAGCATCATTGTATCATTGCACCACATAGCATATAGAAAGTAAAAAGCATCCATATAGCAAAAAGTAAAGATAGGACATATTATATCTCATCAAAACATCACCATCTCATCTCATATATCTCATCAAAATATACACTATCATGGTACAAAAAATTAGATCAATGTACATGTAATATCAATGAGTATAATGGCCCATTGGGTCTATCACAAATGAGCCCATGGGGTGCAAAAAGAATCCTATCTTGATCAAAAATAGTCCTAGCCCTACTAGCTACTACCCTTGCCACTTGCTCTCTCTTTGTGATGCTTTGTGGGTCTATGCCTTGTCCTCTATGAGAAGTATGGGACTCAGGCTACTCTCAACATGACCTGGTAATAGTACAATCTATAATAATCGGCCTCCTAAATGGCCTCCCTATATGCTCGAAGTGATACTGTGCTCTGGGAGGAGGATGTATCCATGCTCTCCAACTACTATTGTCTACCTATCTCACCTATTGCTTGTCGTTTCATGGCCTTTCTTTGCAAAATGGCCTGGTCCTGCTTTGCTCTGGCCTGATCTCTCTCAGCTGTTAGTGTCTATACTTGTGCCTATAATTGTAAAATCTTCCTGTCTCTAGGGTTCAACTAGAGAGGTGGTTGTACAGCTAGCTACTCCTGATCTTCATCTCTAGGTAGCATCAGGATCCTATCCTATTGTCCTTGATCCTGATACCCATCCCTAGGTGGTGTCAAAACCTTATCCTATCATTCTGGATCATAATCTTGTCTTTGCTCTCCCAACTGTGGATCTTGGCATGGCTGATCCTGGGGTCTATGATCCTAAACCCGATGAAATAGAGGTGCCCCAACACCTCCCTGACCTTGATCTCCATCACTCCAGCCTCGTTCTACTCCCTTGCCTCTAGCTCTCTATCAAGCAGATGGTGTCCCTAGAATTGTGAGTCTCATCGATGGCCTAAACCAATCTCTATAGGCCTAAGTAGTCCTTGAGTTTTCCTATCCTTGGTCATATGGCCATGGCCTAGCCACTAGAATTCTAAAGGAATCAGCTAACTCCTGGGTTGGTATGTAGTGACCCCAAGAGCTCTGGCTCGTAGTCCTCACAAAAATAGCCATGTATTGATCATTGGGCCTATCCTGCACCTCTCCAAACTAACTCTGTACCCTGCCCGATAGGTATCTCTAGATCATCGTGTGCTCTCACCCCTGCATCAGTTGGTCCTAGTGAGCAAAGAATAACTATTGAATGTCATCGAACCAGGTGGGTTTTCCAAGGTATGGCCACTAGGAGAACACTCACATATCATCGAGGACCCTCCTCTAATGAGAAATATCGTGCTATCCTATATGTGTAAAACAGAGACCTCCTATGTATTGCCAAACAACTCGATAATCTAGCTCCATGATAACTTGAACAACTTGAGGATGAAGCACAGAGATGTGCTCCCATGCCCAAACATGTAGGAGTGTGACTCCCACCCCAAGTGCTCTGCCATCCAGATACAAAAAATTATGTAAATCTATGTAAAGTGAGGCTAGTAGAATTGCCCCCCATGCAAACAAAGTATGTCACTGAACCATCTGCTCCCAAGAAAGCCCCCATCTAGGACTGAAATATTGTCCCCGTCGATATGGTGCGACAAGACCCAAAATGATGGCTGCAATAACTAAGTGGTAGGGTGATATGATAGGCCTATGGCACTTCAACTCACTCTAGCCCTCACAGAATACAATCTGATCGGTGCTTGTAACATTGTAGCAAGCCTCCTTCCTGGCATCTGTATCATAAATCACCTGCTCGCCATGAATGGGTAATCTTAGAATCTACCACATGTCCTCAAATGTGACTATGGCCTCGCCTGTCAGAAGATGGAATGAGTATGTCTCACTATGCCATCTCTCAGCAAGTGTCATCATCATGCCCAGGTGTGTCCACATGAGAGATGTATAGGAAATATACCAAAGTCCCATGTCTCTTAAGTACTCTTGCTATAGCTCAGTTAGATCATCCAAAAGGCTGAAAATCTCTCAGGACCTATGCTCACATGAGTAGATCTCTCTTTCCTCCTCTTGCATCAAGAAAGTCACCATGTTAAAATTCATAGAAAAAATCTTAATCCTTGGTTGTCTCGAAATCTTGAAAGAAACCTCAGTCTCACTACCTATGATGGCGATGTAGTTTGAAAACTCCAAACTGTGTTGCTAGGACCTTCAAACTCTCAAACTGCATTGCAACATTGCAGTTTGCAAAGGCATTGGAGTTTAAGTGAAAACCCTAGTTCTAAATAGCACCGCAACGGTGCACCTTGTAAAAGCGGCTGAGTTTGGAATTTGAACCCAAACTCCAAACTACACAATGATGCCATTGCTTGCAATGACAACATAGTTTGATGTTGAGCGACGTTGTTTGAAAATTCTAGTGGCACAATATGGCACTGGTCCTAGAAACCTTGATTCCTAACTCATTAAATGAGCATGAAAATTGAAAAACAAGCTCGAGTCAAGTCGACTCATCGGTGGTCTAGTGCCAGGAAGCCTCTGATGCATCTATACCCTATTATAAATGTGTATGGGGAGTTTTCATTGTGCCATTTCTCTAAAGTGTTAGAGCTTAAATTTGCAAAATCTCTCTAGGCTGAATGTGAAAATGAATTGGAAGTGGCCCCTCAAGGCTATTAAAGCCTGAAAATTAGGGTTTTTTGACCATGTTTAGCTGTCCTGCTAGGGTTTTTTGTCCCTTGATCCCATTTTTGTCCATTTGAGGGTCGTTTCACATCATTTTTTGTATTTTATCTCATTTTTTGACCTCATGGAGCCCTTATGGACCTGTCGGGCACTTTGTCATCTTTTTTTGCAAGATCACCCAAAAATCATAATTTTCATATGATCTCTTGAGGGGGTAGTATAGCAACATGTTTTTTTCCACTGGGGTAGCATCAGGGCATTTTTGAAATCAAAAAATTTTGGCTTTTGATCAAGACATCTTATTCTTTGAAACAACGTAGCAAGTGCATCACTTCAAAGAGGGGAAAAATGTAGACACACAAACTGTACTAATTGACATTGGACACTTGATCCTAATTACTAACACCACTTCATCATGAATCATCCCTCTGTCTAACCATTTAATTGAATACCCTTATTTGATTAAATTCATCAATTTTTCTTAATTAAATAAATCATTTATCTGATTAAGTCATTCTCTCTTGTTAATTAAATCAATCAATTTGATCTAATTAACCCTAGCTCTTTATTTAATTAAAAAAATCAATTTTATTTAATTAATTTCTAAAGTTTATCTTATTAAATTAAATAAATTAAACATTATTTTATTTAATCTAACCAATAATCCTATTTCGTTAGATAAAACAAAATATTTATTTAACTATCTCTAAAATCACATTCTTCTCATCTTTGATTTAAATCAACCCATAAATCTAAGTCAAAATTGTCACATCATCTAATCCATCATTAAATTAATTAACCCTTGATTAATTTAATTCTAATCCATTTCCTATGCTCTAGCTTTTGCCACTTGCACATAAAAATAGATTTAATTCATTTATTAAATCCCTATTTTCTCTCAACATGACATAATAGGGGAATATTCCTCAAAATTTTAAAATCCCTACAAGTGGACTTAGTCCTTCCAACAAGGCATTTATTTCATCTTACAAGTCCTTATGCATTGATCCAAGTGGCCATTACTCCATTTGACTCTTCATCCACCTTGTCATTTCATTAATTTCAAATTTCAAATAAAGGAATTTATGGGCACATTCATCAAAATGTGTACATCCTTCATCCATTCATCTCTTGACAAGTGGCATCTTGTCATTGGTTGAAAGTTAGTCCCAATTTGCTTCATCTTGGGCATTTCTCCAACTTTTCTTCCTATAAATAAGAGGTTTTTCTCCCTATTTCATCATCCACAACTTGAGTAAACTTACTATACTCAATTTCATCTCCAAGCATAGAAATTTCCATCCATTTTATCAAGTCTTAGCTAGGTTATGCAGGTTTTTCATCATGGAGCTCCATTGAATCTTCAACAAAGTGGATCAATCTTCATCACTCATAAACATTGCATCATAGGAGTTGGGAAAGGGTCAATTTTCACATCAAAGTGGCACCAATTCCCCCATGGGATCAAGAGTTTTCTTTCTTAATTAGGATTTCATTATTTTCTTATTGTGTTCTTCATTTTATTTCCTAATTTGATCTTTGCTAATGTATTTCATGGGGAATCTTGATTCTTTCTTGCATTTGATCTAACTATGTGTTTTTTTATTGTATTTTGCAAGTACTAGGATCTTGGTTCTACAATTATTGTGTTGGATCTGCATTTAGACCTACATGTCTTACCAGATTCCATGCATGCATAACTACCTTCGCTCCACTTTCCCTATTTTCCTTAAATGGCATCCTCCTAGTCATGGAGTTGACTGCCTTGTTTAACTATAGTATACATAATGATATGATGCTCCTTCTTCAAATAGGTTGCATGATTTGATATTGTACTTGCACTCTCTAGTTTTCAATAATACAGATACATTACTCTTTTGTATGCATGATTTATAGTGCATAAAATAAAGTTATGAGTTCGAGCATCTGATTTTTCATTAGTTTTAGAGGATACTTATCCAAGGGGGGCCACTTGATGATTAATCTATCTTCTTAGTTTGGCATTAGTTTAGTTTTACTTATTTTTTAGTACTTAGTTAGAAATCTGGCATCGACTGTTCCTGTAGCCACTAAAAATCCATTCTGTGACTATTCCTGCAGCCAAAGCAAACAAAGTAGTGTCTTGTTTTTTTTAAGATTTGTATTACTGTTATTCATTTTAGCTCACCATAATCATTGATTGATGTTCAACATTTTTTTCATTCCTTTTCAAGAAATTTACTTTTAGTATTGTGTGTTCCTTAGTTGTAGAATGAAATGGCTACTTTGAGTTCCTAGTGCACATATTGTGCTAACCCATTTAAAGTTCATATCCTTGGGTTAACAAGTTAAATGCACCTTCATGATGATTGAAATGGCTATTCAGGTTAGATGTCTAGTCTCTAAATCATAGTTGTAATGGCTTATTTATTAAATCATTATAGGAAGCCAACAAAAAATTTCTCAACTCTCTCCCCTTTTGACACCAATGGCAAAGGCTCACACTTTTTAACATCTTGTCTTAGGTCACCATGCGACTATAGCCTTCACTTCTCCTTAGCAATGGAAAAAAAGATTTTTTCTCCCCCTTTGACTAATACCAACTGATACCAATTTATTCTCTCATACCAATTTATACTCTCCACCTTTGATTGTAATGGGAAAAAAAATGCTCTAACTATTTTGCACCAATTAACAATATCTAATGCTATTTGAAGTGTCATTTCATGCTCTGAACCAATCAGGTCTAATACCAATTGCAGATGTTTTCTGTTTATTCTCTATACCAATTTATATTCTAAAATGCATTGTATCAAGTATAACATTTATTTGATAACAATAGTAACTCCCCCCTTAGACCTTTCTCCATTCTCTCTTCTTACATACTTGAGCAATTGCTTCACTTCAGGCTCTGCACCAACTAAACTATTCTGAACTAGTTCACAATGGTCTAACACTAATTGGGACCACTCTATACCAATTGTAATAAAATAAATTTTGAGTGTATATGCATAACAACTCCCCCTAAGACATATCTCTTCTCCTTCTAGACAAGGAACATTTTAGAAAAACTAAACAACTAATTACAAATACTCTTTTCTCTTAACAAGCCATACAAGTAGAAAAAGTGTCAATATAAATTTGCAACCATCAAGTCATTATAAATTTGTAAAACATATTTTACAAGACTTGATCTATCCTTTCATTTCCATGGATGAATAGATACCAATTTATCTCCCCCTAGACTCATGCCCTATCACTAAGACTTATTGATGTAAGGTAGGAGCAACTACATCAATTTTTTCCTACTAACCTTTCACTCTCCACATCTTGTGCTTCTTCTCTGTCTTGTCAATCTTCTTCTCAGGAACATGTAAAACATTGTTCACTCTTGGGGACATATTTTTTCTTTCATAATGTGCTATTGGTCTTACATAATTTAATCTACAATTCTTAGCTATGTGACCAAAATTATTACAATTATAACATATTACATTCATTTTTATTACAAAAGCAATGGAATTCCTATTCACATATTTTGTGCTCCTTCTAGGTGCATCCCTACACTATCTAGCCCTATGACCAAGATGATTGCATTAATAAAAGTAACCATAGAAAGAATTATGAATACCCGGTCATATATTTTATTTGTACTAGATGAGGGGGTCTTCTATGCTTTGACTTCTTCATGTATCTCATCCTTGAGAATCTTTTACATCAACTCTAGGTTTATATGTCACTTCTTCTTCAAATATTTAGGAACTAACTTCTTCATCTTCTTATCTATTGTAGGATTCTTTTCTTCATCTACTTTCTTCACCTTGACAATACCTTTATCTGAATTTCCATCCACAGAGGCATTTTCCTTAGAATAGCTCATGTAGGCTTTCTCTTCCTTTATGCAACATCTTTCTTCTACTTTGAATTTGTCATATAGTTTTGTAGAATTAATGGTAGAGGAATTCTTTTCTTTCTCAAAACCAAGGCCAACGTTTTCTTTAGGTTTTGATGGATTTTGTTATTTTACTAGCTCATCTAATAACTTAGAGCCAACCTTCAACTTTAGGCCTTTATCAATCTTCTCTTTAGCCTTTTCTAAATCTTTTCTCAAGGAAACTATTTCTGCTTCTAGCTTCATACACTCATCTAATTTAAACTATAGTTCAGATTTAACTACATCTTCTATTCTCTTCGCTTCTTCCACTTGTGTCTTCAAATTAACTATCATTTGATTAGATTCTTCAAGGATTTTAGTTAGTATTTCTATCTCTTTTTGTGCATTTATTTTTGTCCTTGATTTTTATTCTTCAAACCTTTAATCTCATCTAGAGCATAGATGAGTTTACCTTCAAGATCCACTTTTCCTTTTTCATTATCAAAGGTTTCAACTTCTTCTTCTTTATCAAACCTCCCAACCTCTTCATCAGAGGTCATTTCAAATCCCATGCATTGAGATCCATTTCCATTAATATTGTAGGCACTTTCATGTTCATCATCTGAGTTGCCAAAAAAATTTGATAACCTATTTTCTCCTTTTGTGTGTAGATTCTTCTCATCCTTTTCACTAGGAGTTCATTTAGTAGAAAAAAGACCTATTCTACCAAAATTATATTTGTTAGGGGGTAGCTTACCTATGTATTTTCTAGAGCCTCTTCTCAGTCTTTTGATGAAATCAGGTTCCTCCTTATCAACCATCTCAAATTTGGATGTAGATGCTTCTATCATCTCTCTTCTAATTGCATCTTCTCTCATGGATGTATCTTAAATCTTCTCATATTCACTTATCTCCAAATCTTCAAAATTAGCTCTAATAATTTGTAGATTTTCCAAATTTCCCTTGTCATCTCCTTCATAATTTTTTTTCAATTTATTCCATACATCCTATGTAGTATTACAATGCATGACTTTAGCAACCACTGAACTTGACAACCCACTTAGAATTGCAAGCTTTACCTTAGTATTTTCTTCATAATCCTTCTTTGCAGCTTTAGTAGTTGGAGGTGTAACAAGAGTTGAGTATCCCTTCTTAACTAACATCCACACATCGAACCCTAATGATTCTAGATATCTCTTCATTTTACTCCTCCAAAACTTTAGTCTGTTCCATCAAAGAGAGGTACTTCTTCTATAGATGATCCTTCCTAATTAACCATTTTGTGTTTGGTTTACCAAGATCTACCTTAGCTAATTAAGCTTTTCCTAGGGGGCTCTGATACCAATTGTTGGAACACAACAATCTACTAAAAGTGGGGGTGAATTAGTAAATCTTAAAACTTATCTCTTTAAACCTTTTGTGTAGACTACTTTCTTTAACCCTGAATGTGTAGATGTTAAACATGTAAAGAGATTAAAATTCACACACAAAAACCAATAACACATGATATACATGGAAATTCCAAGATGGGAAAAACCATTGTGACAAAATTTGCTTAAGTCTACTACTCAAATCTAACATCACAAAGAAATCTTTAGTTACATTATTAATGGCACCAACCCTAAGGAGACACCAATCCCATAATTTAGGAGCACAAACTCCAAGGAAGCACCAAATCCCTACTTTGAGAACTAACTCAGTTATCTGATGGCACCAACTAATTAGATTTACAATGAAAAATATAAAGTGATTCAAATGAATCCAATTCTTTGTTAAAATTCTGATATGTAACTCCTCATACCTTGATTGGAAACTTTGCAAGCATCCTTTCTTCTACTATTTTTGCAATCTCAGCAACACATCCTCTCTTCTCTACACTCTCCTCTTTCTACACTCTCTTCTTTCTACACTCCCTTCTTCTCTTAGAACATTCTTTGTTCTATCTCGCTTCACCTTGAATGTAAACCCTTGGAAATTTTATACTTTTTTTTTGGGTTTCACTCATTTAGGATTAGTGCATTATCTCTTTCTGCTACATTCTTTCTTCTCTTCACCCTATTGCAGACTTCATTACCTCAACACCTATAGAATCAACACTTAGGCAATTTTTTGATAGTCTTCTTTCTTAACCAACCTATAATCATTTTCTTGACATGTACACCATTTTCTGGATCATTTGGAACCTATAATTAGGGTTTCCTTCACCTTCTAACTTCACCAACAATTGTTAGTTCATCTCGAGCCTTGCACCATCATCCATCTTATCATAAAAACATCAGATAGGGTTTTATCAGATATCTTCATTGTCACAATACCTCTACATTGTGCTTCACAACATTTTATTCTGATACAAAGAATTTGCTAAGAATATCAAACTACAAAACCCTAGGACTAGATATACATTTAATTCATTCTCTATTTATTTGATCTAATTTTGATTTCATTGACATGGCTATCTATGTTGTCAACCTATCTGTCAAATCTCCAATCAAATAGTCATTGGTGCAGTTGAACAAATTAATTTTTCATTCACTATGTTGGTTACCAGATGAAACCTTGATTACATGGACTTAGCCATTGTGTATCTCAACCTTTGAATCTAGGTTGTTGATCTCCTTCATCATTCCATGATCCTTTGGCTCTCTATTCATTTTGTCACCCTTAAAACATGTTCATTAGATCAATCTTCTTTAACCTTGTCCCATTGATCTTCACTCACTAGTAATCATCCTTAGATATTTTCCCTTTGATCTCCATTGTTGATCTCCTACACATACCACTTGCCACAGATGAGATCCATGAAGACATGCATCCAAGTCATCTCCATGCAATTCACAACAATGATGTGAATTTAGTTTGTCAAGCAATCACTCTTCTCCATCTAGCTATATGTCACCATCCACCTATATCACCTTCCTATCGGGTCCCACCTTTAGATGTCGAAGGGACTCAAAAACAACTCCACTTGATATGCTAAATTTCCTTCGATGGGACCAATCATTTAGTTAGATTGATATTAATCTCTCTCCCTAATGACGTAATCCTTCCATATAATCATCACCAACTCAATCACGATTGTTGATCAAGTTCACCACTCATAGCCTTGGTCGATGCAACCACTTGTTGCCACCTATCAATTGTGACATCTTCATTTTTCATCTTTCACTTAACCTAGTCCCACATAACTCTACAATGAGCATGGTTAGATATGCCTCATTAAATCTCTACCATTCCCCACTATACTGCTAACTCAGACCGTGGACCCACAAAAACTTAATAGGCTTTCGGGCTATCGCCACTTGTCATCCATGTTATCTTCCACTAGCTCCTTTTGCCAGCATCATTGTGTCAAAGAGACACTAAATAAAATCTCTCAGATATGGAATTGTGTCTTCTATGAAGTTCTATCACAATGTCGAAGAAACACTAAAGCAACTCACACGGATATAAAGTCTCACTGATATACCTTGTAGCTTTGATTGGGTGGTCCATACTACCTACATGTCATCCCTATCATAATCATACAACAACCATCACTAGTGTGACCTGATATATCAACCAAACACTCATCACCACATGTCATGTTGATGTCATCCTTCATCGTTGTTTCATCCCACCTTATCATCATGTCAAAGAGACTAATCATTTCATCTTGCCAACATACATCTATCTTCCTGATGAACCTTATTTATGTTATTCTCCATTAACTCCTATCACCATCATTATGTCGAAGAGACTCTTGAGACTATCTCACAAATATTCCACTATCACCTCAATGTAGCTCCGTCATTCCATTGATGAGACCTAAAAATGACTCCTACTAATGTGGTGAAGTCTCTCTGAGAAACGTTAATCATCAACTGTTCACATGTCACATGCCATTCATGCTTCAATACATCCACCTTTACAACCTTTCCACGTGTCAAACTACCACTAGCCTATGGGGTCAAACTGATTCAATGCTTCCATTCATTGAAATGGAAGACTGCTACCACCTATCCATCTATGATGCATCATTCACCATTTTGTAGTGTCAAAGGGACTCATTATTTCATCCTATCGACATGTGCCTATCTCTTCAATGAAGTGTTTATTAGGATGTTGATGGGACTAGCCACTAATTCTTGTTGAAAACCACCTATCAATTTGATGAAGAACCTTTAGCTAATGCAAACTCTTGTTACCTCCTATCGTCTATCAAATGTCAGGGATCAAGGATCCCTTTATCTTCATACCACATGAACAAGCATACCTTCAAGATGTGAAAAGTGAAAGATACATTAGATCATTAGGTGTCAGCTTTTGCATATCCTTCATACCACTCATCACACCTTTCAGTAAGGTGCAAACCACCTTCTCGACCCATGAACAACAAAGCCTTTCTAAGGATTAGGCTTCAAATTTCTTGCATACTCCATAGTCCATACTTTATGTTCAGTAAGCACAGGCCTTAACCCATGAACGTTGAAGTCCAACATCTAAAGCCTTTTCAGAGTTTGGAGGCCACACTTCCTTCTTCTTTCTTTCAAATATTTCAATGAGTTGCAAGTATCCCTATCAAATTGAGATTCCTGAAACATTTTTGGGTGGTGAGGTTCCTCCATACTTCCTTCTTCGAACACCATAGTAATCTATACTCCCGAAGTCAAAAATCCAAAATACTTTGGACTTAGTGGATTTTTCTTCAAATATTTGAGGGACTTGGTAAGAGGTATAATTGAGGCCTGATGCCCGAAACCTTGCAGATATAGTAAAAAATGACTAACTCCTAACACCTTCCTTCTTCAACAAGTGATACCTAGTAAGCTCGAGACTTGAGACTCAAACTTTTGCAATCTCTTCAACACTTGCACAACATCAAGAACACAACTTCAACCTTTGAAATCAATGATACTTTTACATTAATTCCAACATTCTCCTTTATAGGATTAGCTCCATCTCACTTCTGATCCCCCTTTTGACATCAATGCCAACTATATGCCAACAACGTGTGACCATGTTTAGTAATTTTAGATAATATTCCAAAAAGTTACCTACATTGATTATTTTCCATCCAAATTTTTCTAACAATTCTAGGTGGGAAATATCTTGAATGGCTCCTTCATATACCTAAATTTTCCATTATTTTATTTTTTGATTTAGTAGGAAAATATGGGAAATATTTTTTATAATATGAAACATGAACTTACAATGATGGATTTGCATTAAAAATTAAAGAAATGTATGGAATTTATCTTTCCTCTTACAATGATGGAGGATCCTCACAAGTAGGTTCCCATGGCCCATACATGAAAAAAAACCAATCCATATATTCATCACCAACCAATTATAAAATTACAATTTTCAAGAGAAACAAGAATATGGTTGGTGACAAATTTATAGATTGAAAGAACATCTTGATCATATAAAACCATTCAAGTGTTAGCATCCCAAGGGGACAACCAAAATTAAAAATAATAAAGATTAACACACTCTCTTAGGGGAACCCATGGATTTTTTGTTTCACAAATAAATCAAATAAAACATGTTTATCATCCCTCTAACCATTCCATTTGATAAAGGAAAATTATTAATATGAATACCATCAAATCAAGGACCATTCCACTAAATACAGATATAAAGTTTTTAAATACATCTAATATTTGATTGATAAGGGAGAAATTTAAGTGGAAGAGAAAGGTTCATCCTCTCCAAATTATCAAATATAGAATATCAAGATCCCTTTTTGAAGCATGATTAGCCATAACTCTTACCCAAATAAAAATTTACATACCTATAATCAAGATATACATTACAATAAAATCTCACATAATCACAATTCCATTATTGGTAATATTAAATAGAGATTATATTCAAGTAAAAATAATCAAGATCAAGACCCTCAATTATGTTTTAAACACATGAAATGATAGGGTAACCCTTTAATGGGATCCCCTAGCTACTCTTAGAAACTAAAACACTTTCCCTAAACAACTTGAGAAGAATCATATAGATATATTGATACTATATCTTCTAAAAAAATCTAGTTATCATATAGAAGTTGTAGATAAGGTATTACAATAGTTAAAGACCCATCACAACATTTACCCTTTCCACTTTCAAGAAATATTTAGCCACCTATCCTTTCCACATCATCTTACCTTTATCAAGTAGGTTATATCATCCTTATATCCAATGTATAATCACCCTTTACACATAAAGAGTGTCTTTTATAAAATAAAACTAAAAGAGTTATTATAGATAATTATTTTGAATTAAATATTTTGATGTAGAGGCATCCCTGGTTGTAAAGAAATCATCTATCAACCAAACACATTTCTTTTCTTTCATTTTAGTCTATACTAGTTTCACCATTTCATTCTGCATTTTACCACATTGTTGTTTCTCAGCTCACAGAATAATATAGCATCTAAATGAGGTCATCTACAACATATCTAGATTTCAAATCATTTTCATTTGTCTATGAAATTTTATTGCTCTCAAAATTTCATTGTAATTCATATTTAGAGCATTTGGGGCCAACCTAGTCTAGATTTCTTAGTGTGAAACTATTCCAAAATATGCAACACATAATGGGACATTGTACAAGCATTTTGGTTCTAATGGGATCTACCTTGGAGATTCACAAAAAATTTCAATTTTTAAATAATTATCTTTTTATGATTTGAGGTCAACCTTCACATTGATCATTCATTAGGTTTTGTAAACCCTTGTGGCCAACATGGACGTTTGTTAGAGTTGGAGAGTCATATTTAAGATCATTTGTAATCCTTAAGAGAAAGTCATTCATTTAGTATTCAATAGTTAGATAGATAGTTCACAAGTAATTTAGAATTAGTTATTTGAATAAGGCCTTTGTCCAATTGTAATGTTGAATTCCCTTGTTGCAAGCCTGTGAGACCTGATTATTCACCCATGAGGCATATGATGCATTTAAGATTGCCAATTCAATAAAGATTCCTATTTACAGAATATTTTCTTTTGGTATTTCTGTTATGTTGACTCTGTGTTGCACAGTTTGAACTTTTCTATATAAATCCTCCATCTGTGACTACACCAAGTGGTATCAAAGTAAGTTTGGAAGTCTTGAAGGAATTCCTTATGGTGAATAGATCACTAAATTGAGGTAGACTGCATGTGTTTTTAACTGATCATCATTTGTGAGATAGTTGAAACCCTTGTAGCCAAATCACCAAATTGAGGTAGTTTCACTTAATTCAAGGGGAGAGATATCACCAAGGAGAGTTCCTACTATGGAAAATGTTGCTGGAATTATGGATGAGATGTCAGAGATGATGCATGCAATATAAGTCTGATTATATGTTGTTGAAGAATATCAAAGGAAAATCCTAAACCCTAGGCATACATACAAAAGTGATGATGACCTAGATCCTATTATGAATAAAATAGAAGCCCTAGAAGAAGAGGAATTAGATCAAATGAAGATGTTGAAAGCTATGTCAAAATTTGGTAAGTGACCTAGAGTTGAAATTCAAAATTAAATGGTAAATTTAAACCTTGAAGAATTGATTGATTGGATCAATGAAATAGAAAAATACTTTGCATATGAAGAAATTGAAGATTTAAAAAGAGTGATATTTTTGAAAAAAAAATTGAAAGGTGATGTTGCTTTATGGTGGAAATAAGTTCAATTGGATACAAATAGAAGAGCAAAGGAGAAAATCATCAAATGGGATAGAATGGTGACAAAGTTGTAGAATTAATTTATACCTGTTGATTATGAACTTGAATTGTTGAAAAGTTTGGAGAACTTGAGGAAAAAGAAGAGATTTGTGAAGGAATGTAATAAAGAATTATACAAGATGATCATTAAGACTGGACATAGTGAAGCAAGCAAAGAAAAGGTGGAAAGATACATCAATGGACTGAAACCAAACATTCAAGAAGAATTGAGTCTGGTGTAGATGACATCAACTAAAGAAGCATATCATTTTTCATTAAAGTTGGAAGAGAACCTAAAAAAGGAGTTTGGAAAAGGTAGATAAGTGCAAGAGGAATATTCTAGATGACTCAATCAAAAATTGATGAAATAAGACCTTATGCAGATCAAAAAAGATGGGAAACCCTATCAGAGTGAAGAAAATTATTGTAATGGATACCACAGAGGAAGAGACGATAGAAATTTCTACTGCAATGACAAAGGAGGCCATAATTCATACCATTATGAAGGACACTGGAGAGATGAAGGAAGATCTAAGAGGAGACCATTTAGAGGAAAATTTTTCAAGTGTGGAGGTTAAAGACATAGAGCATTTGAATGCCATCAAGGAAGTACTAGAAATAAAATTGAACATACCAGAAGAGCAAATTATGTGGATTAAGTACCTATTCAATCCCCTAATTCAATTGGGAAACCTGAGAAAGGAGAATAATTGGTAATGAGGAGAGATTTGATGCTTGAAGAAGTGACTGAGGAACCACCACAAAGGAAAGGTTTGTTCAGAACCATATGCAAGTCTGAAGGAAAGATATGTAAAGTTATCATTGATGGTGGTAGCACTGATAACCTAGTTTTGAAGAGATAGTGACCAAGTTGAATTTGAAGAGATTGAAACATCCAAATCCCTAGAGGATAGCATGGATTCAAGATGAGCATAAGATACTGGTAAATGAGCAATGTTTTGTGAAATTTCATATAGGATCATATACAGATGAAGTATTGTGTGATATTATTCCCAAGGATGCATGTCATCTTCTAACCATGTTAATATGATAATAAAGAAATTCATGATGTAAGAAGGGATACCTATATTGTGACTTCAAATGGAAATATAATTAAGTTGATACCTTTGGAGGAAGAAGATAGAAGTGAATTTTGTAGCACTACCAGACTATGTTTGCTAGATGGAAGGAATTTTTTGGATGGATTGAGGCATGAGAATATGTGTTTTAGATTGATTCCAAAGAGGGGTGGTAATATAGAGGTAGAGAAATATACTATAGAAAATGGAGAAGTAGTAGTTGTTAGAAGAGTATGGAGATAGCATATCAAATAATGTACCATATGGATTAGACTAGTCTGAGGAATCAGTCATCATATAGAGCTAATATTGGGATCAAATTTTCCAAACAAGGTAGTACATAGGATGGTACCAATAGAGAATGCAAAATTGAACTGATATATATAAGATTTGTTGAACTTAGGCCCATGTGTGGTACCTTTTGTACTTGCACCAAATAAAGATGGAGAGTAAATAATGTGTATAGATTCAAGAGCAATCAATAGGTTAATTTTCAAGTATAGATTTCTATTGCTAAGGATGGATGGCATCATGGATTTTTTGAGTGGAGCAAAGTATTTCACAATGATTGACCTAACGAGTGGATACCATTAGATTATGATCATAGGAGATGAATGGAAGGCTGCATTCAAGACTAATGAAGGACCACACGAGTGGTTAGTAATACCTTTTGGATAAGCCAATGCATCAAGAAATTTCATGAGATTGATGAATAAGGTACTTAAGAGATTCTTGGGTAACTTTGTTATTGTTTATTTGGATGATATTCTATTCTTTAGTAAAACTAGAGAAGAAAATTTGTGGCATATCTGACAAGTATTGTAGAGGTTCAGAGAGTAGAAGTTATTGATTAATATCAAAATATGTTTGGGTTTTTTCATTTTTGTTGAAGGAATGAAGATGGATCTTGAAAAGGTTAGACAAATTGTAGAGTGACCTACACTGGTGAACATTGGAGAGGTGAGATCATTTCATGGATTGGCTAGTTTCTACCATAACTTTATCAAAACCTTTAGCAGCATTTGTACACCTATGACAAAGATAATGAGAGGAGATAGGAAATATTTTAAGAGGACATCCAAAGTGCAAAGAAGTTTTGAAATATCGAAGACAAGGTGATAGAGTAGCCAATGTTAGCATAACCAAATTTTGACAAAGTATTTCAAGTTGATTGTTATGTGAGTTGAAATGCAATAGGAGCAGTTTTAAGTCTAGAAGGAAGACCCATAGCTTATTTCAGTGATAATTTGAATGATGCTAGAAGAATATGTTTAGTTTATGATTAGGAATCCTATGCCATAATTCAAGCCTTGAAGAATTTGATACATTACTTATTACTAAGGAGTTTGTGTTATACGCTGATCATCAAGTTTTGCAATATTTGAATAGTCAAGGGAAGTTGAATCAAAGACACATGATATAGGTTGGGTTCTTCTAGACTTATACATTTTTGTTGAAGCATAGGAGTGGCAAGTCAAAAAAATTTGAAAATGTGTTGAGTAGGAGAAGAAATTTTCTAACTAAGATGAGTGTAGAAGTATTGGTTTTTGAGGAACTAATGCACATGTATGAAGATGATCCATATTTTTCCAAAGTTTGGAAATCATGTAAGGAACTAGTAATACAAAAAGGATCCAATGGTTGGATTATTTAATTCAAGAAGGTGTGTTGTTCAAAGGAAACTAGTTGTGTATCTTTAAGAGTTCAATGAGGGAAAATTTTATCAAGGAGAAGCATAGTGGAGTATTATCAAGACATTTTGGAGTGGATAAGAAAATAACTTTGGTAAGTGAACATTATTATTGGCCATAAATATATAAGGTTATTAGGAAGTGTGTTCAGAGTTGTAGAATTTTTCAAGTTGCAAAAGGGAGTAGTCAAAATACTAGATTATACAATCATAATTTTCAACTCTTCAAGTTTTTAAACCCTAACTTTGGTGGCTTCTCACACAACCTCTTAATTCTCCTTGTAGGTTTGTAAACATAGTTTCTTGAACATAATTTTTTGTAAGATCCTCATATCCATTTCTCAAATACCATTCCAAATACCCAATAGGCCCCTTTACAACATATCCAAATTGGGACTAGGGTTGTTTTGTAACAAATCCTTCAAATTTGATCTACTACGTTGCTCCAAGGCCAAGTTAGGCCAGTTTTCCAAAGCAAGTATATAAAATCCAATCAAAAATTATCAAAATTCCACTCTAGAGGATGTAACACATCATATAGTGTCCCTTCATGTAGGTTTCATCACCAAAACTCATCACTAATATGTTGTCTTGCAAAATCTCTAACTTACCTAACATTCCTAAGCCTAACACATAAGGATGTTAGGCTAGGGCTTGCTCAAATCCATACCAAACTCCATCTCTTCCTCTAGAAAAAATAAAAAATCTGTAAAAGCATCCTAAATCCCTCCATTCCACTAAGTTTGGCCAAAGTTCAATGGTGGAATGGGCTGGAAAACATTATTTTTGTCTTCAAAACCTTAAACCTAGGGTTTACAAGTAGTTTCTAGAAAGAATATTCAAACAACATTAAATATCAACAAAAATCAACACAACCATAGCCAAATAAAATTAAATTCATTAATCTACATATTCCAATTCAATTCATGTCAATTAGAGAGTGTATGAAGCCATATAGAACTCATAAACAACATAAAAGCATTGGAATTTAACAAAAAAATAAAGCTTATTTATTGCTTGTCCACCCAAATCACTTTAGAATATTTCCTCAAAGTTTGTGAGGCCTTTTTAAACTTGTTCAAATAGAAACCAATGGTCTCTAACCAATTTTCAAACTAAATTATTGTTCACCTTCCTTACATGGAAAAATTTGCGAAGTTGCAAAGCAACTTTTTGCAACATTTTTCACAACTGGAAAAAATTTAACAAAATGACCCTATATGACCTTAAAACATCAAAAATGGTCACAATTAGACCTTATTACATCAAACATTTGATTAAACACACAAAAATCAACCTTAGACACCTATTTACATCAAATGACCAAAATTGACATGGTGCTCCTACACCATACACCTAAAGAGAAAAGAATATTAGGTTCCTCCTGAGATCAGGTCCTGAACTATTCTGCCATGCTTCTTGATATTCTCTTCTGACATGTAGGTGACATCTTCCATTCCTAATCCTTTCCACTTGATTAGGTATTCATGGTAGACCTTGTGTCTTGTTCTCTTAGTTTCCCTTGTGTCCACAATGCATTCAAGCTTCAATGGATCAGAAGGTGGTAGATCTTTGACCCACTCTTCATCAACATCTACATCAACAACCTATACCTACATCCATAGATCCCTTGAAAGGGAATAGTTCAGCAATGTTAAAAATAAGAGAGAGTTCTATCTCATATTCATTGACCCTAAACTTATGGACCACTCTACATGGCCCAATTTTCTTTATCAACAACTTGGTGTACTTTCCCTTTAGAAACCTTTCTTTCCTCAAATGTACAAGGACTAGATCTCCCACCTTGAATTGAATATCCCTTCTTTTTAAATCAACATGTTTCTTATACTTTTCAATACTTTTCTAAAGATTGTCTTTAGCTTGCTGATGCATCTCCCTCATGGCTTCTGCCAATTCTTCTCCCTCAACACTCCTCTTGTCCATTCCCTTCAAATCCTTAAGCTCAAATACACCTCTAGGTTTTAGACCATACACCACCGCAAATTGGCTTTTCCCAAAGCTTATATTGATTGAATCATTGTAGGAATATTCAGCTTGTGAAAGAACCAAGTCCCACTATTGTCCATGTTGTTTTGTGAGGCATCTCAAAATATTTCCAAGTGATCTATTGAAAACTTTAGTCTTCCCATTCATTTGTGGATGATAGGCAGTACTAAAGGTCAAATTTGTTCCAAGATTTTTCCAAAGCGTTCTCCAAAAGTGACCTATGAACTTTGAATCCCTATCTGATACAATTGTCAATGGGAGACCATGAATTCTAACTATTTCTTTGAAAAATAACCCTACAATATGAGAAGCATCATTTGTGCACTTGCATGGAATAAAGTGAGTCATTTTACTAAACCTATCCATAACAACAAACACACTGTCATAACCTCTCTGATTTTTTGGAAAACCTAGCACAAAATCCATACTTAGACTCTCCCATGGTCTATTAGGTGTTTATAAGGGCTGATAAAGTCTTGCATTAGAACTAGAAGCCTTGGCTCTTTGGTAGATTACAAAATTTTCCACAAAATTTCTGACATCTACTTCCATCTTTGGCCAAAAGTAGAATCTCCTTACCTGATCTAATGTCTTATCAACCCCAAAATTTCCTCCTAAACTACCAAAATGTTTCTCCTTTATCAAATTAGTTCTCATGTAGCACTTTGGAATGCATAATTGAGCACCTTTAAAAAGCAATCCACCTTGCAATAGAAAATCAGAATATTCATCATGAAAAGCATCTTTAAACTGGTCACAAACAACATATACCTCTGTGAAGTCTCCATCTTCTTCATGCATACCCTTCAAGGCATCTATTCCCACACTTTGAAGTTGGATTTCTTGCACCAACATTAACCTTCGGTTTAAGGCATCTGCTGCTTTGTTGGATTGTCCTTTTTCATGCTTGATGGTGAAGGTATAGCTCTACAAATACTCTACCCACTTCACATGTCTATGATTCAAACTGTCTTGACTATTTAGAAATTGCAAAGCATGGTTGTCAGTGAAAATAATGAACTCCATTGGAAAAAGGTAGTGACCCCACTTCTTAAGGGACTGGACCATTGCATATAGCTCCAAATCATAGGATGAATACTTTATTTTTTCTTCATTAAGCTTTTCACTAAAGAAAGCCACTAGTCTTCCTTCTTGGCTTAAGACTGCACCAATTGCAAAGCCACTTGCATCACACTCTATAGTAAAAAATTTGTTGAAATTAGGTAAAGCAAGCATGGGTTGTTGTGCCACTCCATTTTTTAGGTATTGGAAGATTCTTTCTACCTCATCAGTCCACTAAAATCTTTTCATTTTATCTCCTTTGATGGTGTCAATAATTGGTCAGTAGAAGTGATTGAAATTCTTTATGAATTTCCTATAGAAACTAGCAAGACCATGAAATATTCTTACCTCCCCTACTGATTTTGGAGTTACCCAACTAATAATTTCCTCTACTTTGGTGGGATCTATCTTCAATGAACCTTTGGAGATCACAAAACCAAGATACACTGGCTCCTCTTTCCTCAATTCACATTTTTTGAGGTTTATCATCAACTTCTCTTCATTCAAATTCTACAAAACCATGTCAAGATGTTGCAAATTCTCTTCTTTAGTCTTACTATTAAAGACAAGTATGCCATCCAAATGCACAACAACAAATTTCCCAATAAAAGGATTCGAAACTTCATTCATTAGTCTCATAAATATGCTTGGAGCATTTGACAATCCAAATGGCATTACCATCCACTCATATAACTACAATTTTCCACTCATCCCCTTCTCTTATCCTAATCTAATGATAACCACTTTTTAAATCAATCTTTGAAAAATAACATGCACCTCCCAAGCAGTCCATTAAATCTTCCATTCTCAATATAGGGAACCTAAATCTGAGGGTGATTTTGTTGATTTCCCTTGATTCAGTACACATCCTCTAATCCCCATCCTTTTTATGTGCTAAAATAGTAGGGACAACACATGGGCTCAAACTTTCCCTTGTTAGACCTTTATCTAACAGTTCTTGGACATGCCTTCTTATTTCCTCATTCTATTTGGGAGTCATCTTGTATGTAGCTTTATTTGGTAAATTTCCACCAAGTATAAGGTCTATGTGATGGCTTACATCTCTCATGGGAGGGAGAGAGCTAGGTAATTCATCAATTGTAATATCATTATATTTGTCTAACAAAGCTTGAACCTCACTAGGTATATCCTCAACCTTTGTTTCTACTAAAATATATTTAGGTTTAATCAACAAAGCATACCCTTTTCCACCTTCATCTTTCAATGTTTTTAAGAATTCTTTCTCCCCCACTACCATAGCACTAGATCCAACTTGTTTATCAAATTATTCATCTTGTGGTGGTGTCAATGTGAACGAAATTCCATCTTTGTCTATCACATAAATGTTTTATGGCCATCACACTTAGCCTTTTTGTCATACTGCTAGGGTCTTCCAAGCAACAAGTGACAAACATCCATAGGGATGATGTCACAAAGGATCTTATCTTTATACTCCCCACTATTAAACTCTACCCATGTTTTCTCATTGATCAAAATTTGTTGACCCTTATTCAGCCAAGATACTTTTTAAGGTGTGGGGTGTGGATTCTCTTTATGTTTAACTTCTCTATCATCTCCAAGGAAACCAAATTATCAGTTGAACCTGAATCAACAACTACCTTATATACCTTTCCATGTGATTTGTAGGTGGTTCTAAACAATGATTTCCTTTGTGGAGGCTCTTTGACTATTGGCACCTTAATGAGTGTCCTCATCATCAAGGATTCGCCTATCTCATAAGCAGCATGTTGAGATGGTGAATTGACACTTTCATTGTCTTCCTCATGCACAATTTGGGTTATCTCACCTCCATGTGAACTTGATGCCTACTTGTTTGGGCACTTCCATGCTATATGACCAAATTGGTTACACTGATAACATCTTCCTGAGAAGGTATTTGATCCTCTCCCTTTTTCACTAAATCTACCTCTACCACTAGGTCTTCTACCCCTAAAATTTCCTCTTGATTCACCACTTTGTTATTGGTGGATACTTGATTCTCCTTGTTGCTTTTGTGACTATCTTCTTGCACCAAAGTTGCCTCTTCCTTGCTACTCTTGTTTCCTTTTTATCCTTTCCTCTACCTTGAAATCCAACTAAAAGCACTCTCCAACTTTCTTAGGTGTAGTGAGAACAATTTCATCTAGAATATTGAGCCTTAGCCCATTTAGGTATCTTGCTACCTTTTCTACTTCATATTCAGTATGTCTTGCTCTAATACTTAATTTATGGAACTCTTCAGTATATGCCATGACATCTAAATCCTTTTGTTTTAATTTTTTTAGCCTCCTAAAGGTCTGAATTGCATAATCTATGGGAAGAAATTGTCCTTTCACCTTCGCTACCATTCTATCCCATGAACTTATCTTAGTCTTGCCCTTCTTTACTCTTTCCTCTTGAACATAGTTCCACCATGTTAGGGCAGTGCCCTTAAACTTGGTTTTTGAAAATTTTACCTTCTTATTATCTTCTATCTCCTAAAATTGAAAGAAATTGTCAAGAGCATCTATCCAACCCAACACTTCACTATCCATCTTTCCACCATACATAGGCACTTCCACTTTCACCTTAGCGGTATCCCCCTTGATATATTTCAGCATCCTAACCATTCTTGCTTCTTTAGGTTCCATTTCCTCTTCATCTTGGACTACTTGAGGGTTTTCACTCTCACCCTCATCCTCTTTGTCACTTTGGTCAACACCAACCATACCTCTTCTCTTTTTTTTCTCTAGGGCTGCAATTCTGGCAAGGGAAGCTTCATGTGACTCCTTATATAGTCTCACCTCCTTATCATATTTCTCCTTTATTTCTATGACTTCTCTGGCCATTAGATTACTCTTTGGAGGCATCTTGCTTATTCAAACTTTCAACCACTTTTCCACTTCTCAATTAGAACCTATGCTTTGATACCACTTGATGCAGAGTAGGGTGGAGAATGTGAATATAATCACAATTTACAACTCTTCAAGTTTTTAAACCATAACTATTGTGGCTTCTCACACAACCTCTCAATTCTCCTTGTAGGTCTACAAACATAGTTTCTTGAACATAACTCTTTGTAAAATCCTCAAATCCTTTTCTCAAATACCATTCTAGATACCCATTAGGCCCCTTTCCAACATATCCAAATTGGTACTAGGGTTTTTTTGTAACAAATCCTTCAAATTTAAACTACTATGCTCCTCCAAGGCTAAGTTAGCCCACTTTTCCAAATAATATCAAATTCAATCACCAATTATAAAAAATCCACTCTAGAGGCTTGAACACATCATATAGGGTCCCTTCATGCAGGTTTCATCACCAAAACTCACCACCAATTCGTTGTCTTACAAAATCTCTAACCTACCTAACATTCCTAAGCCTAACACATGACGATGTTAGGTTAGGGCTTTCTCAAATCTTCCCTAAACTCCATCTCCTTCTCTAGCAAAAACTTAAATCTATAAAAGAATCCTAAACCCCTCCATTATATTGACTTTTTCCAAAGTTCAATGGTGGAATGGGTTGCAAACCATTATTTTTGTCTTCAAACCCTTAAACATAAGGTTTATAAGCAGTTTCTAGAAAAAATCTTGAAACTACCTTAAATCTCAACAAAAATCAACACAACCACAACCAAATCAAAGTAGATTCATTACTCTATGTATTTCAATTCAATTCATGTCAATTAGAGAGTGTACGAAGCCATACAAAACTCAGAAACATAGAAAAACATTGGAATTTAACAGAAAACAAAGCTTGCTATATTGCTTGTCCACCAAAATCATTTTAGAGGATTGCCTCAAAGTTTGTGAGGCCTTTTTAAACTTTTTCTAATAGAAAATAATGGTCTCCAACAAATTTTCAAACTAAATGATTGTTCACCTTCCTTACATTGCAAAATTTGCAAAGTTGCAAAGCAACTTTTTACAACATTTTTTACAACTTGACAAAATTTAACAAAATGAGGCTATATGACCTTAAAACACCAAAAAATGGTCACAATTCAACCTTATTACATCAAAATTTTGATTAAACACACAAAACTCAACCTTAGACACCTATTTACATTAAATGACCAAAATTGACATGGTGTGCCTGCACCATTGGATTATTTCATTCAAGAAGGCGTGTTGTTCAAAGGAAACCAGTTGTGTATTTCAAAGAGTTCAATGAGGGATAATTTGATCAAGGAGAATCATAGTGGAGGATTAGTAGCACATTTTTTATTATATAAGACAATAGCTTTGGTAAGTGAACATTATTTTTGACCGTAGATATATAAGGATATTAGGAAGTATGTTCAGAGTTGTAGAATTTGTCATGTTGCAAAAGGGAGTAGTTAGAATACTGGATTATACAATCCTTTGATAGTACTAAAGAGACCTTGGGAAGATTTGAGCATGGATTTCATATTTTTATTACCAAAAAAAAAAGAGAGGATATGATTCTATAATGGTAGTAGTGTACAAATTTTCTAAAATGACACATTTCATTCCTTACAAGAAGACTAATGATTGTGTGCATGTTATTGAATTATTTTTCAAGGAGATTGTATGATTGCATGGATTACCTAAGAGCATAGTTTCAAAAAGAGACACTAAATTCATTGGATAATTTTGGAAGACAGTATGGAAGAAGATGAGGATCTAGACCAAAATTTTAATTAAACATATCACCTATATACTTATGGGAAAATAGAAGTTGTAAATAAAAGTTTGGGTAACTTGTTAAGATGTTTAGCTGGAGACAAGGAAAGAAATTGGGACATTGTTCTACTACAAGAATAATTTACGTACAATAATTTAGTGAACCTGAGTATATGGAAGACACCATTTGATATTGTGGTAGGAGTACATCCCAGAGGAGTTGCAGAGCTAAGGGATAATAAGAGGAGTGTGGAGGTAGAAGAGTTTGCAGATCTCATGGAGATATTACATAATCATGTTTGAAATCATTTGGAGGACATGAAAAATAAGTATAAGGAAAAGGGATATGAGCATAGGAGACAAGGATTTTTTTGTTGGGGATGACATAATGGTATATCTCAAGAAAGAGAGATTTCCAGTAGATACATACAATAAGCTAAAGATGAGGAAGTTTGGACCAAGTAAAATGGTGCAGGAGAACCTACACCTCATCCTCCATGCTTGATCATCTGATGGTAAATAGGGAGGTCAATAGGTTGTTATGGGCATGTTTTGTTTTGAATAAGGTCACTCAAGACCATTATGTATGTCTTAGGATGAGTCTTTCAGTTTAGTGATCATGAAGTGAAAAATTCAATCTTGAACTAAGAATTGTTTTGTAGCCTTTGAAGTTAATTTTTTGAATTGACATATACATGTGTAAGGTTGGAGTTTTTTAATGTAACAAGGCTATTTCCAAGCCTTTTGTGTGGTTTTAGGGGGTCATAATGTGCAAATACTCCACTATGTTTGTAAATGTATTAAATTGTGTAAAAGTTGGAATTATGATTTCCAACTGTCATAGGTGGTTTAAATTTCAGTTGGGGGGTAATTGGTTGGTGGTTGAAGGGGATAATCCTTTAAAAAGGCATGAAGACACCATTTTTAATGTTGGTTCAAAGTTCAAGGTATTAGCAATAAGAAAATTAAGAGCTTTTCTACAATTTTCTATGTTTCTTCATATTTGTAGACCTGTACAAGCCGTACAACCTGATATATGCTATGTAATATTTCTTTCCTTGTGGGGGCCTATGTTTACATGGCTTTGCATCAAGTTTGAAGGACTTCCATAGTGATTTTTGTTATAAATCCTTGTATTTCTTGTTATAGTTGGGTACATCCTATTTTGAGGTTTTATGACAAAATTATGTTTTAAAGGGACCTTACACCAACTGTACCTACTGTGAATCCTGTACTAGGCCCCTAGGAAGTCTATGTAGAAGATAGAATGCATGGTTAGAGTGTTGGAAGAGAAATAAAGGAAGGGAACCTGGTGATTTGTTGACCTTTTGTAAGGAAGACACATGAAAATGGAGCCTTGTATCTAGGGTTTTAGGAATTCAGTGAGAGTGTGGAATTTTCTTTAAATTTTGAGCATATATGGTTAGAATACGCCTGTTTGAGTCAGTGACATGGTTTGGGAGGTTGTGCAAGTAGGATTTTGAATAAACCCTCTTGATTTGACATGAAATCAAGGGTTTTAGGGTTTGTTGCGCTAGAGGGATCAAGTCTAGAAATTTCTTGTGGATTATAAGGTTTGAGGGTATAGGAAATGCTTCCCCAAGGTTTCAAGGGCCTGTGACAAGTTTGAAGACATGTTTCTTTGTAATTTAGGCCTAATCAGCCTAATTAGATCAATGTAGAAGGGGTGATTTTGGGAAATTGATCCAAAGGACTTGTATCTGACTTTGTGATATGTGTTAAAAATCTGAAATGGGTGTCTAAAACCATCATGTATTTTTTAGGTGTTTTGGAGGATATTTGAGTTGATGGCCAAAAACTAAGTTTGCACTACTACTAATATTCAAGGGGTGAAAGTGAGAAATCATGCTTCTATTTGTTTTCAGACTTTGAGAGTTGTTTAGGTTACTCAAATAAGTTATTTTAATCTTGTTAGATGCCTCTTAAAGGTAGGTTTTCAGATTGATTGGGTTTGAGCCTCCTAGATCTGCATGAAAGTGGTATAAGAGGTTCAGGGAAAGGATCCCTTGTTGGAGTTTTGTTTGGTTTTTGTAGGATTAAAGGAAGTTGATTGTAGAAGATGCCTCCTATGAATGTTGGTGCTGCTAGGGAGTTGCAAGATTTGAAGGAGAAGCATGCTAAGTTTCTAGAATCTCATAATGTTGTGTTGGAAAGGCTTGTAGCCTTGGAGACAAAGAAAAGGAGAGATGTTGAGGAAGAGAGTGAATCAAAGGAAGAATATGAAGAAAATAAATATGTTGATGAAGATCTAGAACCTATAGATCAAAGGATGGTAAAGCTTCTCAAGGCATTAAAAGGTGGTACTCATAAGGTAAAGGTTGATCTTCTTGTTTATGGTGGTAATATTAATGAAGAGGAATTACTTGATTGGATAAATTCTATGGATAATTATTTTGAAAGTGAGGATGTTCTAGAAGAACAAATGGTGAAGGTTGCAAAAAAAAAGCTAAAAGGACATGCTCTTCTTTGGTGGGATTATGAAAAAGCAGAGAGAATATAAAAAGGAAAATCAATAATCACTTCTTGGGACAAGATGGTGCATAAGTTGAAGGGTAAGTTTCTTCCAAAAGACCATGAAGTTCAATTCTATAAAAGGTTACAAGGTTTGAAATAGAAAGACTTATATGTCAAAGCATACACAGATGAATTTTTCAAGTTAATCATAAGATCTAGAAGGGATGAGGATGAGGTTGATAAGGTAGCTAGATATCTAGGTGGTTTAAGGTTTAATATTCAAGATGAACTTGTGGTTGCTAACCCAAAATATGTGGAAGAATTTTTTCAACTAGAAATCAAGGTGGAGGAAAAGCTTAAAAGGAGACAAGAGAAGGAAACAAGAGGTAGAGGTGGTACTTCTAGGGATAGAGGCACCTTTTCAACACAAAAAAATCTAGAGAAGGTCAAGAAGATGTTGGTAAAGCCAAAGAACAAGAGGTTGAGTTTAGACATGGATGGAGAGGTGGAAGAGAAAATCATAGAGGAAGAGATTCAAATGAATTTGTAGGAAGATGCTACAAATATGGTGATTTTGGTCACCCTACCTTCAAGTGTCCTAACAAGTTTAGTGCTACTGCAAGTGGGAGTGAAAGAAAAGGTGATAAAAGAGTTCAATTTGTGCAAGGGGATGAAGAAGAGAGTGTTAGTTCATCAAGCAGACCTGTAGATATAAAGGTAGGAGAAGCACTCATGATGAGAAGGACCTTGTTCCAAGCACCAAAAGAGGAATATTTGAGCCAAAGAAGGAGCCATTTCAGAACCTCATGCAAATGCAAAGGTAAAGTGTGTCAAGTTGTAATTGATTCTGGTTCTCAAGATAACATGGTGTCCAGGGAGATGGTACATAAGTTGAGTTTAGAAAAGATACCTCATGTAGCACCTTACAAGGTTTCTTGGGTGAATGATAGTCAAACCTTAGCGGCGAATGAGCAAGCCTATGTGGATTTCCAAATTGGGGAGTACAAGGATAAAGTCTTATGTGATATATTTCCAATGGGTTGTTGCCATCTGCTCTTGGGAAGGCCATGGAAATTTGATAGGAAGTCTATGTATGATGGTGGGGAAAATACCTACACCATTTTGAAGGATGAAAAAAGTTTTAAACTAACTCCTTTGCAGGGAAAAGAGAAGGACAAAGGAAAAACTAAGGTGGTTATCTTTGGAAAAAAGGATCCTATCAGGCTCGAGGATAGTAAGAACAATTTGTTTTCTAATTTGGAGCAGGGTTATGGTGTTGAGATAGCAAGGAAGACACCCACAAATGGTGCTAAGACAATGGAAACTAATGGTGTTGCACCTATCGAGAAAATGACTCAGAGGACTAACAAGGATGAAGTTCAGTTGGGGAAGCAAAATGATGTGAATCTCATGGAGAAGGCTGATATAGTTGTGAGAAGAGAGTTGGGGGTGAATTGGAGTAAGAATGTGTTAGTAGGGATAGTGATATGTCCTTTAGTGCAAAGTACACTTGTCAACTGTGGACATTCTACAAATACAAAGGTGCAAAGATCTGATAGTACAATCAGTACAATGCATTGTAATCATAAGAAAATGATGGTGCGTGCTATTAGCACAAAGTGTTTGATAACAAAGGCAAAAGGATAGAGTGTGTAAAGGTTTGAACATAGTAATGGACATGGAGTTAAGCTAAAAGGATAGGCAAATCAAAAGGACACTAACATTTTTTTTTTTGCAAGTGTTTGTAAGGGCATACAACCTGGTATTGGCCAAAAAATAAGGAGAAGACCACTTATAGGTCTGAATACCTAGCTAAATCCAACTCCAATGGAAATCAATGTCAAGACTGTTTAGTGTGAAGAGAAGATTCCAAGTTCAATAGGAATATACCAGGGGAGAGGATTTGTGGACCCATGGAGAATTTGTGAAGCTTGGAGACAATGGAGACAAGGACAACTCATGGTGCATGAGTATTTTCTAGGGGGGTGTATGGTGCAAGAGCACCTACACCTCATCCTCCATGCTTGATCATCTAATGGTAAATAGGGAGGTCAATAGGTTGGTATGGGCATGTTTTCTTTTGAATAAGGTCACTCAATACCATTAAGTATGTCTTAGTATGAGTCTTTGAGTTTAGTGATCATGAAGTGGAAAATTCAATCTTGAACTAAGAATTGTTTTGTAGCCTTTGAAGGTAAGTTTTTTAATTGACATATACATGTGAAAGGTTGGAGTTTTGTTAATGTAACAAGGCTATTTCCAAGCCTTTGGTGTGGTTTTAGGGGGTCATAATGTGCAAATACTTCACTATGTTTGTAAATGTATTAAATTGTGTAAAAGTTGGAATTATGATTTCCAACGGTCATAGGTGGTTCAAATTTCATTTGGTGGGTATTTGGTCAGTGATTGAAGGGGAGAAGCCTTTAAAAAGGCATGAAGACACCATTTGTAATGTTGTTTCGAAGTTCAAGGTATTGGCAATAAGAAAATTCTAATTTTTTCTTCAATTTTCTGTGTTTCTTCATATTTGTAGACATGTACAAGTTGTACAGCCTGATATATGCTATGTAATATTTCTTTTCTCATGGGGGCCTATGTTGACACTGGTTTGCATCAAGTTTGAAGGAATTTCATAGTGATTTGTGTTATAAATCCTTGTATTCCTTGTTAAAGACGGATACACCCTATTTTGAGGGTTTTGTGACAAAATTATGTTTTAAAGGGCCCTTACACCAACTGTACCTACTATGACTCATGTACTGGGCCCTAGGAAGTATGTGTAGAAGGTAGGATTCATGTTTAGAGTGTTGGAAGAGAAATAAAGGAAGGGAACCTAGTGATTTATTGACCTTTTGTAAGGAAGACACATGAAAATGGAGCCTTGTATCTAGGGTTTGAGGAATTTAGTGAGAGTGTGGAGTTTTCTTTAGCTTTTGAGCATATAACAGTTAGAATACACTTTTTTGAGTTGGTGGCATGGTTTGGGAGGTTGTGCAAGTAGGATTTTGAATAAACCCTCTTGATTTGGCATGAAATCAAGGTTTTTAGGGTTTGCTATGCTAGAGGGGTCAAGTCTAGAAATTTCTTGTGGATTCTAAGGTTTGAGGGTATATAAAATGCTTCCCCAAGGTTTCAAGGGCTTGTGACAAGTTTGAAGACATGTTGCTTTGTAATTTAGGCCTAATCAACCTAATTAGATCAACGTAGAAGGGGTGATTTTGGGGAATTGATCCAAAGAACTTGTATCTAACTTTGTGACATGTGTTACAACTCTGAAATGGGTGTCAAAAACCATCATGTTTTTTTTAGGTGTTTTGGAAGATATTTGAGTTGATGGCCAAAAATTGAGTTTGCACTACTACTAGGATTCAAGGGGTGAAAGTGAGAAATCATGCTTCTATTGGTTGTCATAATTTGAGAGTTTCTTAGGTTGCTCAAATAAGTTATTTTAATCTTTTTAGATGAATCTTAAAGGTAGGTTTTCAAATTGATTGGGTTTGAGCCTCCTAGATCTGCATCATAAAATTATAAGGATGTTTTAATCCAAAAATGAATATGGAGTTTCTAGACACATTGGGTATATCACCTATTTTTTATATTGCAAATGTATATGAGTATCATGAAGGATAGTCAAGAGGAAACATAAATGAAGATGATTTGAAGGAGAAGTTACAACATCAACCACCAAAGGAGTGATGTAAGCAAAGGAAGAAACAACCTCACTTAGTCTCATTTGACAAATCTCAAAACATTCCTTGTTTGATCACTCATCTCAAGTACACATTTTCTTTCATAATACCCTTAACTAAAATATTCAACCGTGCAATGAGAGTTATAAATTTATCAATGGCCTTCAAAACACCTTTAACATCATGACAAAGATTGAATAAAACTAACTTGGCTTCCTCAAATATCAATTGATGATCATTTCCTTTCCAACTGTCCTCAACCTTCCACAATGGCACATAATGACAACAAGCACTAACTTGAGCTTTTAAGGCACAACCAATCAATTCAATGCATGAGGTACCTTTATATGAGTTAAAATAACAAGACTAAATTCTTCACAAGTCCCAAGAACATAGGCTTCTTAACTTGGTCATAGTTCCTTTATTAACTATCTTATTTCTAGTAGCCATACCTTCACTAACTGTCAAGCATAACTTTGAATTTAGAACCCTTATTAAAAATATAACAAGATTTTTTAGTACCCATTTTAGGGTTCTAGAACATAACTAAAATCCAACTTAGGTTATTTTGGAAAACATATACAAATCATGACAGTTTCACATTGTCAATTAGGCCAATTAGGTCTGCAACAAATAGGGCTTATTGGTTTATATGCCTCAAAACTTTAAAAAAAAAAAAAAAAACTTCAAACATCTTTCATTTGATATTATCAAGCTCATAAATCCAATAGAAATCCATTCCCACTTATATTCTTGCAAACCCTAGACCTTAATCATCATAATTGCTCAGTTCAGACTATTTCACATAAATTACAATCAAAACTTAATCTTTTTCATGCCTTAACCCTTAGCCTCTTGGCTCAAAGAATTAATAATATGGAGACACATGAAATAAAGAGTAAATTTCCAAAAATTTAAGTGATTTCACCAAGAACAATGAGAGAATCACCAATTCACAACTTACTATTTACCCTAACAGAGGATTTTGACAGTTTAATGAAAATTGCAATATCTTATTCAAATATTAATCAAAATGCATGAAACAAGTTATATGTGGGAGGTGATTGAGTTTTTCAACACTTAAAAACATTTATCCAAGCATTTGAGCCCGTACAGAGCTATACAATGGCTAAACACAATGAATTTCTTAAGCAAATATAGAAAACAATGCCTTTTATCATTCTATTCTCAAAACTTCAATTACTCACAAGTTAAAAAATACATACAAGGATGTTTTAAAGGAATTCAAACTTGTATTTTGAGTTCCTAACTACTTTCCAATGGTTTGATCCCACTTGACCTTTCATCTTCCAAATGCAAATTTATATCTTTGCAATTTTTCCATCTTTTGAATGACAACTTTTCATCTTTTTTTTGCAATTTGACACAAAACAATAAACAATGACTCAAATGACCTTGTAATGACCCATGAATGTGAAAAATGACTCATTTAACCTTATTACAAGGTAAAGATACCAAATTTTATCAATTTTCAAGAATTTTCATGATGGAAACATGGTGTAGCCAAGATGCTCCTGCATCAAGGAGATTGAGCAGATTTTGGATACTAGAACTGGGAAAGAGTAGTACAAAGAATATATGGTAAAATGGAATGCCAAACCAATGGAGGATTCATCATGGATTTCTCAGGATGAGGTTGACCACTTTGGTTTTCCTCTAGCCCTTGGAAACTTGGAAGTGAGTGACTCACTTTTTTTCTAACCTTGGGTGTTTAATGCAGGAGCATCCCTAGTTATAAAGCAATCCTGTATCAACTGATTTTTTTTCTTGTATTTCAATTTGTAGCAGTTTCATCATCTCATTTCGCATTTCACCACATTGTTTTTTCTTAGCTTATAGAGCATGATATAGCATCTACACAAGGTCATCTCCAACATATCTAGATTTTAGTTCATTTGTGTTTGTCTACAAGAATTTATCACTCCTAGAATTTCATTGTAATTCATAGCCAGAGCACTTGGGGCCATCCTAGTCTAGATTTCTTAGTACGAACCCATTCTAAAATGTGCAGAGCTTAATGGTACACCATACAATAATTTTAAGTCTAATGGGATATACGTTGGAGATTCACAACACATTTCACTTTGCAAAGAATTATCTTCTTATGTTTTGAGGCCAACCTTCACATTGATTAGTTATTGGGTTTTGTAAACCCTTTTGGTTGATGTAGTCCTTTATTAGAGTTGGAGAATCATATTTAATATAATTTTTAATTTTTTGAGAAGAAGTCATTTAGTTAGTATTTAGTAGTTAGATAGATAGTTCACAAGTAATTTAGGATGAGTTATTGGAATAAGGCCTTTGGCCAGTTGTAATGTTGAAAGCCCTTGTAGTATGCCTATTATCCCTAATTATTTTCCCTTGAGGCATATGATCCACGTAAGATTACCAATTCAATAAAGATTCATATTTGCAGAATATTTTCTTATGTTATTTTGGTTGTGTTGACTCTATGTTGTACTATTTGGACTATTCTTTTTGAGCCATCCATCCATGACTACACCATATTTTCATGTTGAAATTGGTACATCTCTTTTGGTACACAAAAGAGGCCTTGAACCCCTAAATAATAATAATTAAGGCCTATGAATTCAAAAATATAATTTTAAGGACCTATAAGCTTATCAATAGAGGTAAAGTCAATTGTATAGCTAATCTTGTTTTGTGTTGTTTATATTGACCTTCCATACAACATCCTCCTTATATTCCCATATATCCATGCCATGTAAGTCAACCCCTACACCTCTAATAATGCCTAAAATTCTTTCAAAAAAATATTGAAGTCACCATCCCCACTAATCCCCACCTCTTCCAATATTAGAAGATGTTGGAAGCCCACTACACAAAGCCTCATTCTTATCCTACTACAAAAAATTATACTCCAATCACAGATAATATATCCTCATGTGCTGCACATATCCAATTTTTCTTCCGTCATCATCCAACAATATACCTCTAAAATATGAAGTTAACATCATCAAAAAAGTTTTTTGGGGATATATGATTCAAAAATAATTTCATTTAGGAATTTTCCAACCATTCCCATGATCGTATAACTAACCTAATAGAAAAAAAACTAAAATGTATGAATGTATAATATGGTTCAATGAATTTTATGAAATGTGGTTTCCTAGTAGATGCACAAATTGAGAGATTTGATAGTTCCTAGATATATTTTATGGATGATTTTGTATCATTTTGTTAGAATAATCAATATCCCATAAATTAATTAATTATCATATCCTAAACCAAATCAATCTTCAATCCAAACCTTCATTTCAATCATCTAAATCATATCCATTAATTCCTAACTACATGCATCCAAATTTAAATCAACTTCTAATCTCAGACATTTGCCTAACAATATCAATCTCAACTATTCATACACTAACTACTAGTATTTATTTCCACCTTGTAAAATTTAAATTTAAAAATACTCTCATGTAATGCTAGCCATCCATTTGAAATAAATATCAGCCCTCCATTCCTCTCATCTCATATCAATAAATCAACCATCATCCTCAACCAAATCATGAAAAATAATCTAGCGGTGAAAGTACATTATATCACATTAAGTAATATATATGAATAATTCAACATTCTTGATCACAAAAAGAGTGCATCCACATATCTTACGTTTGAATTAGTTTCAATTTCTATTTGAATTTTTATTCCTAAGTTTTCTAAATTGGAGGTTGTGGTAGGATATGAGACTAGATTCAATCTTGTATGTGTTTCCTTATTTTTATCTTCATTTTTCCCCATCTATATTCTATCATTCCTACTAGGTCTCATTGCCTGAGATTAAGACACTTTTCACAATCTAATGCAATCCTTATTTAGGTTTTTCTTTATTTTTATTTTATAAGCATGCACATTCATTGTAATTATCAATTCACATTTATTCATTCAATACAAAAGGAATATTAGATGATTTTTGTAGATTCAATAGTTTCTCCCTTTGTTGCATAGAAAAATATTTTCTTTGATCTCTTAGATGTGATAGGCATTTTGGTTGCAAGGATTTTTGGGGGTTGTGAGGGTTCACTATCAACTCCAACATGGTATCAAAGCACCAAATATGTGACTTCTTGTCCAAATATGGAGAGATCCAACCTTAGGGAAAAATTTTGGCTCATCCCAGGGAAAATCAAGCATCACTATTGCATCCGGAATGGCCAAAGACCTAAGGATTACCTGTCATTTCAATGAATTTGAAAAAGTTATAAAAAGAAAAAAAAGGAAAAATTAGCAACAAAGATCTCCATATGGAATTCTATACTATCATACGGATCCATACAACACCCTATTGCCTCAATTTTCCCATAGTCAACATGTAGGTTGATCAATTCCTTTCTTCTTCTTTTTTGTTACAAGAAAAATAAAATAAAATAAAAGGTTTCAAAAAAATCTCAAAAAACAAAGCAAAAAATCATTTTTTTTGTTTTAGGGGTACATAGTACCCAACCTACAATATGCAAGATTAAACACATGGGTCCCACCATTTGTAGGATCATCCACTCATGGTAGAAGCTTCATTTAGCTGACTAATGACTTTTATCCACCGTCGACAACCTTAAAAGTGCCACTAAGTGGCTTCAAAAGCCTTGACGACCTTTACAAAACCTAACGTGGAACAAAAAAATTAGCTCCAAAAACATAGTGGCGAGTATCCACCAAGGGAATCTCCAAAGATTCCCTAGAATCTTCTAAAATTAGTGACCTCAAAAATTCAAACTAGTGAACATATTCTTCAAAATAAATAATATTCTCTTGAGATTTCAACATTAGAATATTTAGTTGAGAAAAAGGCAATTTTGGCTAGTGGGAATATTTTGAAGCAACTAATTTTTTTTATTGTTAGAGAGGAATATTCTAAAGTATATTCACTAATGTCATGCTAACATCAGTGTGACATCAACCATACAACTAACCCTCCAAGCCCCCTCCTAGCCCTTCTTTTCTTTTTGGCATAACTTGGGCATATAATGTCAAAATTTAGCAAACAAGATATCGGTGGAAAATTGGTTCTATCTACATTCTAGTGGTGCAGGACTTATTATCATATTTTCTTGATAGTTATTATTATTCTCAGTCAAAGTTATATCTTCATTTTTAACTTTAGAGCTCATAAAATTTCACCTATATCTATTATTTTCATGATTCAAGTGGTGTTGTAATTGTATTTCAAAACTCTTTAGATATATTTATGCACTTTTTCCATGATCTTCCCTACATACATTTTATTTAATTTTTTGTGTTTTCACAATTATTTCAATTACTTGGATGTATTGGCATCTGGAAAGGGTCTATCTGTGTTGGATGACATCATTTTATGTACTTTATATGCATTGAGCTTATTAGTCTCTGATTTTATCATTTGAGAAAGTACCATGAGTCTTGGTGAAATGGTATCCTCACACATATCAGGTGGCTTGATATTTTTCCTTATCTATATGGCCTCATACCTACATTAGACACACCAGGGTGTTTATCAGCATGAGGTATTTTTGATGATCATATTATAGGAGTTATATGTTCCAATGTTTATCTTAACACTATGTATGTTGTATCAGACATTGAATATCCCCACACACTTTGGACTCGACTTTAGGAGAATTGTGGAGAGCCTCATTTCTCTCCATACCCAGAGGATTTTGCTACATTTTCTTATTCATTTACAGATGTAGATTACACACCCTTTTATGATGATATTTTAGAGGAGCTTGAGTATATCATAGGTCTTACATGTTTTGATGGTTTAGAGACTTTTCTTCATGTTCCCACTCTTAAGATTGAGACTACATCATATTTTTTTGTTCTTGATCATTTTGAAATTTCCATATCCTTGGCCCCTATTGATTTAATGTAGTAGGACATCCATATTCTTTCAAACATAACTACTTTGGGTTCATATCTTTCAGAAATATCATCCTTGTTTGTAGAGTCCTATATTGCAAATTTGGAGGATTAATTTGAGGACATTCACCTCCTCTTTGTTAACAACCATATCATCATTGTTGGCCCACCATATTCATCACCTTTTTAGCTTGTTCTACATTAGTATTCATAGGATTCCGGATCGACATCATCATTTTCTAACATGTGGATACGTGAGAACTATTTGGAGGCACACATCATTTGGATTTGGATTTCGACATCACCCATAATTTTTGGATTGGCTTCTCTAATCACTAGCAAAAAAATTTCTTCCTAAGAGAAGAAATGTTGTGTGTAGGAAGTGAATCATATTCTATCTTTCAGAGTTCTTCATTGGCACATGAGCTCTTTCTTTAAGGGGGGGATTCATATCCTCTTTGTCTCTCTCATATCATAGGGACATATATTGTACTTTTGTGATGGAAACAACCCTTGGGGGTAACATTGAGTCATCCTCTATCCTTCTTTCACTAGTGTGTTAATTTATTTTTCTCTCATTTGGAGAGGAGTTTTTATCTTGTGTTTTTTTCCTTTTCTCTAGTTATGAGAGATTCATTTATTTTGTACATGGGTACCTCATCAAGACTTGTATCTGAGACCCATCATGCATCAATCATTACATTCTACATCAAGGTTTTTGAATTCTCCCTAAGTTAATCTTAAGGGGTGTTGTAGTAATTAGGATAATTACTTGATAATTAATTAATCATTAATTAATAATTAAGTCCCTTATTACTTTATTCACTTAAGCTAAAATTAGGAGTGTTTTTTATTATTAGATTGGGCTAATTAATTGTCTAGTTGTCTCATTTCATGAGATTAATAAACTTGTCAAAATCTAATGTAATCCTTATTTAGGTTTTGATTTATTTTTATTTTATAAGCGTGTACATTCATTGTAATAATCAGTTCACATTTATTCAATTAACATAGAAGGCATATCAGATGCTTTTATTGATTCAATCCTTTCTCTCTTGATTGCATAGAAAATTAGTTGACTTGATCTCTTAGATGTCATAGGAATTTTGGCTATAGGAATTTTTGGGGTTGTGATGGTTCACTATCAACTCTAATAGAAAACCTATAACTAACACCAACATCAAATTTGAGAAAGAAAATATATTTTAAAAATATAGATTCCACATAGGAAATACTTGCCACAATCTTAATAATAATCAAGGTAACCATGGTAGTTAAAATGAGATCCTTCATAATCATAGTGAATATGCAAGTGACCAAAATGATTTTACCCACATTAAGATAGGATGTTCCATGTTATATTTAGATATTTTTCAAAATAAATGCAATCTCCTCAAATATTCTATTAGGTTCAAGATCTAAGTTAATAAAAAAATGACTTCACTAGCCACATGAGCTTAGACCCTCCTTGTGAAACTCACTCTTCTAGCCATGATTATAATGGAACCATTAACCCTATTGATGATTATATTATAATGTTTAAGGGCATCAACCCTAAGGAGACAACAATCCCCTATTTTAGGAGCATCTAATCAATACTTTGAGCAACTACCTAGATGTATAATGGAACCCCCCAATCATATTGAAAATAATAGATATTGAATTTTTTCAATAGAACATAGTTCAATGTTGTAACTCAACTTGCAACTACTCAACACCTTGTTATAGTTTTTGCAACCTAGTTCTATGCTCCACGCCTCCTTCATTTTGTACTTGAGGATGAACCCTGATTAAGAATTCCAACATTTTTTTGGGGTTCCATTCATCAACACTACCCTTCCACTCTTCCTTTTTATTTTAGTGCATTCTTTCTCCATCTCAAAAGACTCATAGATATGCTACACAATTCTTGTGCACCTATTCTATGATTGCATTCTCTATTTACCTTCAGAGATCATGCATACACTCTATAGCTCTCCCTGCTTCTTTTCTCCAGTGTATTCTCTGTCTACCTCAAAAGACTCTAATTGCTCATCTCTAGAATACACACCACTCTCTTCTATGTAGCATCCTCACACACCAATTTATGATCTTTCCCTTTTTTTGTTCATCACCAACCTTCAACATCTACCTTGGAATTTGAACATACAATACAAATACTCTGCTAAGGTTTGATATTTATCTTCTTCTGCATGCTATCAGATCATCGAGTCACACATTCACTTATTAGAATCACAGATTTTTCTATTCCTATCACACTAAAAAACTAGGATTTCAATTCATTTAATTCATGTTCTTTGTATCAAATCATGATCTGATTCTCTATCACCTACTTGTCCATGTCAACAATTTGATCATCTTATCACCAATAAAATTGGTAGCTAGAGTGGTTGGTCTAATTGAATTCACTCCTTTAGTCGGTTTATTGTCAAAATTCTCATTCAAACTATTATAGCCATTGAGGATTCATAGTTTAAACTTAAGCCATTAATCCACCACTTTTTTCTCCACAATCTGTTGACTCACATTCACGGCTCTACCTTTTAAAACATGACCATCAAATTAACAATCTACTTTAATAACCATTGTTGATCTTCACCATATGCATCTTGCTGGAGATGGGTCCACCAAGACATGTGTCACAAGATCATTGTCTCATGGAGCTAGATGTGGACCCACCAAATCTTTAGCAAGCTGGCAGGCTAGCACCATCTGTCACCTTATCGACATTGTGCAATTCACAATAGAGATGTGAATTGCCATATCAATTAATTATTTACTGCCACCTACCTACACATCATTGACCATTCTTGTTGCCTACCTCTTTATTCGATCCCACCATTTACACTATAGGAACCATCTAATCTCCTACGCTCAATCTCCACCATTACTTGCTATTTTGTGGGGCTTAGACAAGAACCCACCATATTTATGGTGGACTTGCATAAAATCCATTAGATCTTCAAGCCTCAACCACTATTGTTGATCTCATCAAGGAAAAGTATTTACATCATGACTTAGGAATTATTACGATCATAAAATATTTGATGAGCTGGTAAACACTAAGAAAGAGGGTTGGTTGCACCAACAAACCTAGGGTTCTAAGTTATCACTTAAGTAACTTGTAACAACTGATAGGCAGCCAATGATTGAATATAAAATCTATTTATTTCCATGAATATACCCATTAGGGTGTATCTGCAAACCCTAGACCTATCTGAGAGCAACCATGAAACAAATTTGAGCTCAACCTTTATCACCTAACTCTACAAGTTCTACCATTGAGTAGCTCTCAAGAAGCACATATTCGATATGCACACTGATTTGATCTCTGTCATCCAAAATCCACCATTGTAGTATCATGACAACATTCAAACATTGTTCCTATCTCTTTATTTTCTTCAATAAGCTAGCAATCTCCCAATAAATATATCACATAGACATCCCCTTTTGAAATCAATTACAACAATATGCCAACAATCCCCCCCTTTGTCAATGATTTGGAAAAACAAAATGTTTTATACCACTTGAAAACTTAAATTCACTACTCTGCTACCAAATAAACATGCTTTTACCATGAGAACACAAACATAGTAGCTCCCCCTAAGACATATTTTTATTTCTTACTAAATAGCATGAGAAGTTGTCCCATTTTCCATTTTTCTCCCCCTTTGACATGAATGGAAAAGGGAAACTACATGAGCTTTGAACCATAAAAAATTCATGTGAGTGAGACTTGATCCATTCCTCTATTCTAGGGATGAAATAAAATAACAATGAAGCTCCCCCTAGACCCACAACCTATCACTAAGCTTTAGTGATATGAGATGAGAGAAATTACTCCCAATTTATACCTCAAGTATTCAAATTGTCCCTTTGGAAGAGGCTTGGTGAATATTTCAGCAACTTGCTCTTTAGTGGGTACATATGCCATGTTGACTTCCTTTTCTACAACCTTTTCTCTAATGAAGTGATACTTGATTGAAATGTACTTAGTCATAGAGTGCACCACCAAATTCTTTGAGATGTTTATTACACTTGAATTATCACAATGAATAGAGATAGGTTCTCTATATTCCACCTTGATATCCTTAAGTGTCTACTTCATCCATATGACCTGAGTACAACATGTTGCTACTATTACATACTCTACTTCTACTATGGACAGAGTGACCGATTCTTTCTTTTTTCTCATCTAGGAGACCAATTTGTTTCCTAAGAAGGATGCTCCTCCAATTGTTCTTTTCCTATCATCTACACATCCAACCCAATTAGCATTAGTATATGTTGTCAAAGAATAATATTTTCTCTTTAGATACCGCATCCCATAATCAATTGTGATTTTTATTATCTTAAAATTATTTTCATTGCATTCACATGAGACTATTTTGGTGTAGCCTAAAATCTTGCTACCATACATATTGCTTGCATAATATTTGGCCTTGATGCAATTAGATATAGTAAGCTTCCAATCATTGACTATACATTGTCTAATCTAGAATAGATGATTCATCTAATTTGCTCAGCTTACAACCAGTTATCATGGGGGTACTCACTGGTGTACTATCAAACATACCAAATTTATTGAGCATTTCCTTAGCATATTTAGTTTGTGATATGAACATCCCATTATCAGTTTATGTAATTTGTAAACCAAGGAAAAATGACAACTATCCTAACTTTGACATCTCAAATTCATCTTGCATATGTGTAGAAAATATTTTACACATTTTATCATTGCTACCACCAAGTATGATATCATCCACATACACAACAACAATAATCATGTCTTTATCTTCATATTTGAAGTATAAATTGCTATTTGCACACCCTTTTCTTAAACCGTTATTGTTGTAGATATTGGTCTAGCCTTGAATACCATGCTTTGGGTGCTTGTTTTAGACCGTACAAGGCTTTTCTCAATCAATACACATAATCATCATCTTCTGATAGGTGAAAAACATCTAGTTTCTCTATGTAGACTTCCTCTTCTAGGTTTCCATTCATAAATGTAGATTTGACGTCCATCTGATATAATTTAAATCCTCTATACACTAAAAATGCAAGAAAAATTCTTATTGATTCTAATATGGCTACCGGTGCAAATTTTTCTTCAAATTCAATGCCTTCAACTTGTGCATACCCTTTGAACACCAACCTTTCTTTATTTCTTACAACTACTCCATCTTCATTGAGCTTGTTTCTGAACACCCATTTAGTTCCAATTATTTTTTTTCTTTGGGGTCTAGTGGCTAATTCCCATGCTATATTATTTTCAATATAATTGAGCTCTTCCTCAATGGTTGTTATCTAGATTTCATCTTTGGTAGCCTCAATGTAGCTCTTTGGTTCAATTTGTGACAAGAGAAAAAATTACCTATTCCTTGTTTCTTGCAAGACTTCTCTCTATCTGAACGCCTTCATTTTCATCACCAATAATTGTTGCAAGAATCAAGGTGTTTTCATTGATTCCAACTAGTTAACTAAGATTATCAATTGGTTCTTGTTGTCATTGATGTCATGGATGAAGGCTATTGGTTGTATATGTCAAGGATATTGAGAAAATTATAATGAAGAATGGTTGCAAGTGTTCAATGGTTGCTTCGGGTTTTTCTCTAGGATTTGCTCCTATGTTTGTGTGGTTTAGATATGTTGATCATGGTTGTTGGAAGCTGTTATATCCAAAGTTTTGGCTTCTAACTCATTGTACAGTGAAAATTATGTTCTCCAGTTGTGAACTATGGTTTTCTATGTATCTAGCTGAGGTCCAAGAGAAATTTTGTTGGTAAGGATTTCTTTTTGGTTGAGTCTTATGACTTGTGCTTCAAGAGTTAAGTTCTTATGATTGTATTGAAGATACTTCTCATGTCTGGAAGGATTGGATTGTGCTAAGGATTGTGTGTACTTAATTTTTCTATGTGTTTTACACTGGTTTGAACGAACTTGTGTTGAACACTACCTTCAAAGTTGATGAAGCGTTTTGGGACCTATTTAGGTCCTCATGAAGTGTATGTTTGGGTCACCCTCATTCTAATTCCACCCTAGGATGTTTTTACGCTTACCTAATTTGAATTTAATGATGGATGGACAACTTTGGATATCTTTCAAAGTTGAAGATGGTATAAATACATGATGAGTTAGTGGTAAAAAAAAAGAGATAAGTGAAAAGAAATAGAGTAGATAGATGTGAAGTAGATGCGAATCAGTGTGTGTATGTGACATGAGTGTGGAAGATCAGTGTAAATTCTAAATTTTGGGTTTCTGAATGCAGTGAGCAGAAGGTGTACTCTATTATTCATGCATGCTTATAAGTGGTTGAGTGAATTAAGGTGGAAATATCTATTACATTGAGATTGTTTTCTCTCTGTAACACATCTCTTCTACCTTCTTTGTATCTCTATGGTAGTGAGGTGGTTAACCCTTGTTGGATAGTGAGTCCTAACCTGGATAGTTAGTCCTATTTTGGCAGTGATCCTTTCTCTAGCAGTGAGCCTTTATAATCAATTTTGATATTCTTTATATTGTGAGATAATCCTCACTATGGTTTTTCCTTTATTGATTTTTCCACATAAATCTGGTGTTACTATGTTTGTGTGATGCTTTTTAGTTTCTACACTTGCACTTAATATTTAATCATTTTAGAAAGGTTAAGGATTTTTTATTGATCTAAGTTCTTGTGAATGTTTTAAATGTTAAATTTGCTACAAACTATTTAGCCCCCTCCCAATTATCTTGTTCAATAATTGGTATAAGATCTTGGTTCCTCGAAGAAGATCTTAACTACTTAAGGAAGGACTAGGATGGTTGGAAAATTTACTTATGAGTATTCAAAGTTCAATGAAACTAATTATGCTATCTAGAAAATATTGATTTAAGAATATTTGGAATATTATGGATATGATGTGGAGAAAGCTTACAATGTTGTTTACACTCCTCTTTCTAATGGTTTAAGTATGGTTAATGAGATCAAGGCACATGAAGTGAACATTAAGGAAAAGTTCATTTTGAAGAATAGTCTTGTACATTCTGAGTTGATTAAAGTTCAAAATATAAAGACTACTAAAGAAGTATGGGATGCTTTAGAAAAGGTACATGAAGGAGATGAAAGTGTCAAAGAGGAAAAGTTGTAGAATTTGGAGATAGTTTGAGCTCCTGCATATGTCTGAAGATCAGAATATTAAATCCTATGTATAGGGATTGGATGAGGTAGTAGCTAGAATGTCAGGACTTGGTGCTATAATAGATGAATCCAAGATTTTAAAGAAGATTCTTAGAACTCTCCCAAATTCTTACAAAGAAAAGGTATGTGCTATAAAAGAACATATAGATTACAAGACTTACATTGAAGATCATTTATTGTGAACTTTGACATCTTATGAGATGAGAAAGCTGAATTTTAGAAGTGGATCCACATTAGAAACTACTTTTAAGATTACAAGAGCTAAAGATCCAAATGAAGAAAATCTTGAAGTAGAAGCTAACTTTGTGAGAAGGATGAAACAAGGTTGCGACAAATATGAAGGTAAGTTACCCTTTAAATGCTTTAGTTGTTGAGGAATAGGTCATTATGCTTTGAGATTTCCAAAAGGAGCTAAGAGGAATAAAAAAATATTTAACAAAGAAAAAAAATGAAAGAAGATCAACAGAGCATATTATGTGAATGAGGATGCTAATATTTGTAATGAGGAATCTGATTATGGAGATCCTAATGATGATAAATGCTTGTTCTTGTCTATAAAAGAATCTACTTCTGCTAACTCTGAAAAAATGAGTGAAGGAATGCCCTCTGGAGAAGGAGAAAAATGAAGTTATTGTAATCTCTACCCTACATGCTAAACAAGAAAATAACTATTGGGTTGTTGATGTTGGTTGTTCACATCACATGGCTGGTGATAAAAGTAAGTTTGTTAAACTTGAAAAATATGATGGAGGCTTAGTTATGTTTGGAGATGATTTTGGTGCTAAGATTTGTGGGATATGTTTAGTAAGTTTTGATGGAAAGCATAGTATTGATGATGTATACTATGTTAAGGGATTAAGGAATAATATTTTGAGTGTTGGAAAGATGTGTAGTAAAGGATATAATCTTGTATTCAAGGATGAAAGATGTGAAATTAGGAATGACTCTAGAACAATGATTGTTGCAGGAAAGAAATATGAAGGAAATATCTATCAACTCAAGGGTGTTGATGGACGATGCTTTATGACTTAGATTAATGATAGTTGGTTATGGCATCAAAGAATGTGTCATATGAATTTTGATAGTCTAGCAAGGATTAGTGCAATTCAAGCTGTGAGAGATTTAAATTGAATTACATAGCCAGTTAATGGTATTTGCAATAATTTTCATTTTGGAAAGCAAGCAAGAAATCATTTTAGATCAAAGGAACAATCTACTACTATACTACTAGATTTAATTCATACAAATCTCTATGGTCATACAAGAGTGATAATTCTACAAGGTGAAAGATACTTTATGCTTTTTATTGATGATTACTATAGGTATACATGGGTTACATTTCTTAGAGAGAAGTCTAATGCATTAGATAGATTCAAGATATTCAAAGATATGGGTGAGAATGAAGTAAATTTGAGGATAAAATGCTTAAGTTCTGATAGAGGTGGTGAATTCACCTCTCATGAGTTTAATATGTTTTTTGAAGTTCACGAAATAAAAAATAGTTATCTTCTCTAAGAACTCCTTAGCAAAATGGAGTTGTTCAAAGAAAGGACAAAACAGTATGATAAGCTACTAGATCAATGATTACTGAGCTTGGTCTACTAGAAGTTTACTAGAGAGAAGCTATTAACAATGCTATTTATGTATTTAATTGATTTCAAGAAAGAGCATGTTGGAAATACAAGGGCTGGAAACTAAGAGGGGGGGTGAATTAGTTGTCACAAAAATTCAAAACTTATCCAACTTATTAACCTTATTCTCAGATTTGATTATTAACCATGAAAACATAAATCATCAACACATCAAAAACACACATAACACCAAGATTTTTTATGTGCAAACCCTATTAGGGGAAAAACCATAGTGGAGGTTAGTCCACAAGATTATACCCTATTAAAAGTATAATGAAAATGAAATATGGGGAATGCACATGCATTCAAGCACAATTCCTAGAGCTCATTGCTCAATTACAAAGGAAGACACACTATCTTACAAAGAGATTCAGATTACAACCATCTGGATTTTGAACTAAGAAAATAGCATATGCTAATGCTTGATTACAGTTCCAATTAAGCACATGAACACTTCTCCACTCTTCTTCACTCTTCTTCACACTCTACTCTACCTTCAAATTATTTAGAACATTATTCATGCACACACACATTTGGCATCCTTTTTCCACACTTAAATTTGAATAAACAATCACTCTTATATATCTGCAACAAGAAATTTCATCACTACAAGTTGGCCACAAAGAAATAATAAAATGAATATAAATTGTTGGCCCAAAAAATTAAAGATTATTAATGCGAATCAACAAAGGTCAAAAAAATATTAGTGAGGACCCAAATCAACATCTACAACATGAAAAAATTTCGATTAATTTCTCCTCGAAGATCCACAACATGCTACAAACTCTATGTCGGCCGAGAACAAGAGAAACATGAACACGCAAGAGAAAATTATCAACCACAAGCACGAAAATCAATGTAGACATGCAAAAAAGATAGAACATGATCTAGAAACATCCACAAGAATCATGATTCACAAGAGAAGCATCCACAACAACTGAACTAACTGAAATAGCATCATATTCAATCAAGAACACCAACTAAAGAAACATAAAAACTGTCAAAATGAAAATTTTCATAACTTGATCAAATATTCATGCAGATCTCTAAAACTCAACGTGGATAAACTATATACACTTAGTAACAAACCCTTTAGTCCACAACCTCTGATCAACACTGTATAGAAATAACCACCAGTATGTTGGCTACACTGAACTTCACTTCACCACTGACAACCTGTGACTCATTTATTACAATTTTCTCAATATCCTTGACATATACAACTTCAAATTAATTTATGCTAATAGTGTTGACATCAATGAAAACCACATATCAACAACACAACCAAAACATCCAACAATCTCCCCCTTTGGCATTGATGGCAACACATGATGTGAAAAACACCATCAACACAACTAACTCCTACTTAGGTTTTGACTCATCTTCTCCTCAACACTTTCACATACTCTTTCTCCCCACAAGGATCTTCTCCTTGGATAATCACTAGTTTTTCACATGAATCTTCTCCCCCTTTGACATCAATGACAAAGATCTCTAAGCTTTGAACCACATATCTAAATTTTTGAACATCTGACTACTCTCCCTGAGTAGCAGCCACCACAATGTCAATTTGAAGCAAGATATGATTGTGAAATGCATAGACTGATGCAATGCAATGCATCCTTAGTTCTGATTAGGAGGGGTAATCACCCCTAACTTCCCTCTAAGATACTCAAAAGTATCCTTAGGAAACCACTTGGTAAAGATGTCTGCAATTTGCTCCTTAGTAGGCACATACTCCAGTCTGACTTCCTTTTCACTTACCTTCTCCCTTAAAAATTGAAACTTGATAGATATATGCTTTATTTTTTAATGTAGCACCAGATTCTTAGAAATGTTAATAGCACTTGAGTTATCACAGAATATAGCAATAGGCTCATCATATATAATTTTGATATCCTTCCTCATTTGCTTCATCCATAGGACTCGAGTACAGCTGTTAGCAGCAAAAATGTATTCAGCCTCTGCAGTAGACAAGGAAATTGCATTATGCTTCTTGATTAACCATGAAATTAGCTTCTTATCCAAGAAAAATGCTCCACCACTAGTACTTTTTCTGTCATTCACATCTCCTTTCTAGTTAGCATCAGTAAAGGAAATCAAGGTAAGATCATCATCTTTAGGATACCATAGGCCAAGATCAACAATTCCCTTCAAGTATCTAAAAATTCTCTTCACAACAATCACATGAGATTCCTTTGGATTAGCTTGAAATCTTGCAACAATACATACAACATTTAGGATATCAGGCCTAGTTTGAGTTAAGTATAGAAATCCACCAATCATTGATCTACATCTTGTTTGATTTTATTTCAGAGAATCATCTTCTATTGTCAACTTGCATCCAATCAACATAGGTGCACCAATTGACTTTGAATCTTCCATACCGAACTTCTTCAAAAATTTCTTCACATACTTGGACTAAGATATAAAAATCCCTTTATCTAACTGAGTAATTTGCAATCCCAAAAAGAATTTCATCTCACCAATCATAGATATCTCAAATTCATTTTGCATCTCATTAGAAAACTTAATGCACAAACCATTATCTCCTCCAAAAATGATATCATCAACAAAGACTTCAAAAATCAAATCTTTATTATGATCAATCTTGAAATGCAGATTACTATTAGCAGTACCTTTGTTAAATCCAAGCTTCAACAAATACTTATCCAATCTTGCATAACATGCTTTAGGGGCTTGCTTGAGTCCATACAATGCTTTCTTTAACCAACACACCATATATTCCTTATCAGTCAACCAAAACCCATCAGGTTGCTCAACATACACTTCTTCATTTTCTTGATTTACTAGATTGATTTGCACTTGATTTGTAGTCTGAACTTGATTTCCTTGGTTTGTAATATCATCCTGATCATCGGAGTCATATCCATAGGTTCTGGATAGTCTACCAAAGTCTTCATCAACCTTGACATTCGCACTTTCAACCATTTTCTTCAATATTTTATTGTAACACCGGTAGGCCTTAATTTTAGTAGAATAACCCAAAAATATACCTTCATCACTCCTAGCATCAAACTTTCATATGTCTTCATCTCTCTTAATATAACATCTACTTCTAAATATCTTGAAGTATTTAACAGTAGGTTTTTGACTAGTCCATAGCTCAAAAAGGGTCTTACCAGTATCACCTTTGATTTGTACCCAGTTGAGTGTGTACACAACTTGTACTCATAGCTTCTCTCCAATAGATATGAGGGACATTTCCTTCCAACATCATAGTTCTAGCAACATCTTCAACTGTTATGTTCTTCCTTTCCACAACTTCATTTTGCTGAGGGGTTTGTGGTGTAGATAATTGTCTCTTTATTCCATGTTCTTTAGAAAAAGAATTAAATTCACCAGAAGTGAATTCACCACCTCTATTTAATCTCAGACATTTAATCTTCAAACCTGTCTTAGTCTCAACCATAGCTTTAAATATCTTGAACTTTTCTAGTGCTTCAAATTTATCCCTTAAGAAAGTAGCACATACCATTCTAGAATAATCATCAATGAGTAATACCTATAACCTTGTAAAATTCTGACCTTAGAGGGACCACACAGATTAATATGCACAAGCTCTAATCATTCATTTGAACAATGATTTTTACTCCAAAATGAAATCCTAGTTTGCTTTCCCAATTGACATTCCTTGCATATTGCAATAGTAGTTTTCACCAACTTAGGTAGATCTCTCACAACCTTAGTGGAACTTATCTTGACAATATTATCAAAGTTAACATGACACAACCTCCTATACCATAACCAAATTTCATCAACTTGAGCAATCAAACAAATTTTACTAGCAACACTCAAGTGACAGATATTACCTTCTTTTTTTGTGCCTAATGCAATTTCATTTCTAGAACTCAATATTCTACACTTTCCATCCTTGAACTGAATATTGTATCCCTTATCAACCATTTTTCCAACACTCAAAATATTATGCTTCAAGCATTCCACATACATAACATCATCAGTATTATGCTTACCATCAAGAGAAATGTAACTTCTTCCATGGATCAATCTAGATGTATTATCACCAAATCTCACAACACCACCATCAAAATTTTCCAAGCTTACAAACTTACTTTTGTCTCTTGTTATATGATGTGAACATCCACTATCAATTACCCATTCATATTTTTCTTCAACTCAAGTAGCCAGGGATTTCTCCACATTTGTACAACCAATAGATTCAGTAGATACAAGATTATTTTCCTTGATAGCAATAAATACCCATTTATCATGAATTCTATTTCCCTTATCAAATTCATCATTTGTCATGCCTTCATCAATAACACAATAAAACTTCTTCTGAAATCTAGGCTTGTTATGTTTTGGTTTAGTAGCTCTTTCCAAACACCTTGATGAAAAATGACCTATCTTATTGCAAGAAAAACATTTAAGAGGAAATTTTCCTTCATACTTACATTTTCCTCTTGGTACTCTTTTGACAATAAGTGCTTCCAACTCTTCTAGCTCTCTTTCTTCTTCTTCAATCTATCTGATTTCATCCTCATACTTGAATGTATTCCTAGATGAACTTTCACCCAGATCATATCTCTGTCTATCTCTTCTAGAAGTAGTAGCCTTAAATGCAGATTCAACCTTAGGAAGGGAATCACCAAATTCACTCAACTCAAAAGCATTCAGCTTACCAACCAACGTATCTTTGGTTATGTTTGTTATAGTCTAAAGCTCTTCAATAGCATTAACTTTGACTTTGTAAGAATCAGGCACAAATCTAAGAACTTTAGCAACAATCTCATATTTGTCTATCTTTCCACCAACACATCTAATTCCATACACAAGTTCCTTCAATCTTTGCATGAAAATATTATTGTTCTCATCATCACCCATTCTCAATCTTTCATATTTTCCTTTCAAGCTCTGTAACTTATTAATATTCACATTAGCATCACCTTCATACAAGTTTTCCAACTTTTTCTAGATCTCATAAGTATTCTTCAGATCCATAACATTTGTCATCTTAGAATCAGTCAAAGTACTCAACAAATCTTCCTTAGCTCAGATATTATACTCAACATATGTACTATTCGGTGGAATAACATACTTATTACTTGTAATTCTCTAGTAGGGTTCGCCAATGCATCTCAGATGGGACTCCATTCGAGTCTTCCATAAAGAATAATTTTTTCCATCAAATCTCAGACTATCCTTCTTGTAACTTGCCATCCTGGATCGCCTTAAGATGTTAAACTTCTTCCAAGGAACCTGCTCTAATACCAATTGTTGGCAATACAATGGCATACAACTGAGAGGGGGGTGAATCAGTTTTCACATAAATTCAAAACTTATCCAAATTATTAACCTTATCCTCATATTTGATTATTAACCATGAAAACATAAATCATCAACACATCACAAACACACATAACACCAATATTTTTATGCGGAAACCCTGTTAGGGGAAAAACCACGATGGAGGTTAGTCCACAAGATTATACCCTATTAAAAGTATAATGAAAAGGAAATATGGGAAATTCCATGCATTTAGCCACACTTCCTAGAGCTCACTGCTCAATTACAAAGGAAGACAAACTATCTTACAAAGAGATTAAGATTACAACCATCTAGATTTTGAACTAAGAAAATAGCATATGCTAATGCTTGATTACAATTCCAATTAAGAACATGAACACTTATCCACTCTTCTTCACTCTTCTTCACACTCTGGTCTGCCTTCAAATGATTTAGAACATTATTCACACACACACACATTCAATATCCTTTTTCCACACTTAAATTTGAATAAACGTTCACTCTTATATATTCGCAACAAGAAATTCCATCGCTACAAGTCAGCCACAAAGAAATAATAAAATGAATATAAATTGTCTCCCCAAAAAATTAAAGATTATCAATGCAAATCAACCAAGGTCAGCCACAACTTAGTAAGGACCCAAATCAACATCGCCAGCATGAAAATACTTCAATTAATTTCTCCTCAAAGATCCACAACACACTATAAACTCTATGTCGGTCGAGAACAAGAAAAACATGAACACGCAAGAGAAAATCGCCAACCACGAGCACGACGATCAATGTGGACATGCAAAAAAGATAGAGAATGATCTAGAAACATCCAAAAGCATCACAAACCACAAGAAAAGAATCCACAAAAACTAAACTAACTAAAATAGAATCATCTTTAATCAAGAACACCAACTGAAGAAACAAAAAAACTTTCAGAATGAAATCTTCATAACTCGATCAAATCTCCATGCAGATCTTTGAAACTCAACATGGATAAACTAGATAGAATCAGAGAAAAAACATTTCTTCCACAACCTCTGATTGACAATATACAAAAATAACCACTATTATGTCAACTACACTGAACTTCACTTCACCACTGACAACTTGCAACTCATTTATTACAATTTTCTCAATATCCTTGACATATATAGCTTCAAATGAATTTATGCTAATATTGTTGACATCAATGACAACCACATATTAGCAACACAACCACAACATACAACAGAGAAAATAGTACAAATATCCCCTATGAGCTATGGTGTGGAAGAATTCCTACTGTTAAGTATTTCAAGGTATTTGGAAGAAAATGCTATATTAGATGGGATGAAGAAAATTTAGGGAAGTTTGATTTAGAAGTGATGAAGGTATTTTTCTTGGATATTCTACTAATAAAATATTGATAAATGTTTTAGAAAGCACAAATTTCAAGGTTGATGAAAAAATGAAGAATTCAATTGATGTTTATGGATATGTATTTGATGAACCTAATTATGTAAGGATTGAAGAAGTTGTGGGAGAAGAAGAGAAGGATGAGCAAGAGAAGTAGAATGAATAAGAAGAATAAGAAGAATAAGCTTCAGTGGTGTCCCCTAAGTCACCTAAATATGTACTAAAAAATCATTTAGAAATTCAGATCATTGGAGACAAGACAAAAGGAGTAATGAAAAGAAGCAGAGCTACTACTGATGAGATAAACCTGTGTTGACTTTTTGAGATTGAACTAAAGACTATAAGTGAAGATTGTAAATATGAGCATTGGATGGAAGCTATGAAAGAAAAAATTATGTAGATTGAGAAGAATCAAACTTGGGTACTGGTCCCTAGACTTATAGATAAAAACTTTATTGGATCAAAGTGGGTATTCAAAAATAAGTTGAATGAGAATGGAGAACTGGTTAGAAATAAAGCAAGGCTTGTGTGTAAAGGCTACTCACAAGTAGAAGGCATAGATTTTTAGGATTCTTTTGCTCTAGTGGAAAGAATGGAAGCTATCAGGATGTTCTCAACATTTTCTACTCATAAATATTTCAAAATCTATCAGATGGATGTTAAGTCTACATTTTTGAATAGTGAGCTAGAAGAAAAGGTCTAAATGGAACAACCGGGAGGATTTCAGTTGTCAAATCAACCAGATATGGTTTATAGATTGAAGAAAGCTTTATATGGTTTGAATCAAGTTCCTAGAGCTTGGTATGCAAGGTTAGACAGGTACTTGATTCAACAAGGTTTCAACAAAGGTACAATAGATAGTAATTTGTATTTTAAAATTGAAAATGAAAAACTCTTAATCATGGTTGTATATGTTGATGACATAATTTTTGGAGGAAATGAAATTATGTTTAAGATGTTTGTGGAAGAAATGTAAAAGGAATTTGAGATGTCTATATTTGGAGAGATGAATTTCTTTCTTGGGATACAAATTAATCAAACAAAGAAAGGGATTTTTATTTCATAGTCTAAGTATGTGAAAGAGATGTTGAAGAAGTTTGGGATGGATGGTTCCAAAATAGTGTGCACTCCTATGGTGATTGGTTGAAAATTAAGTAAACATGTTGATTCACCTAAGGTTGATAAGAGAAAATATAGATCTATGATTGGTGGATTGTTGTATTTGACTATTACTAGACCGAATATTATGCATGTTGTCTGTCTTGTGCCTAGATTTCAAGAAGATCCTAAGGAAAAACATGTTGCTGCTATTAAAAGAATATTCAAATATTTGAATGGCACTACATATTATGGCTTATCGTATCCTAGGGATACTAAATTCACACTAAGTGCTTATATAGATGAAAATTGGGTTGGATGTGTAGATGAAAAAAAAGTACAAGTGGTGTTGTATTCTTTCTTGGTTGTAGATTGGTGGAATGGTTGAGTAAAAAGCAAGATTTAGTTTCCTTATGTACTACTAAAGCTAAGTATAGTGTTGTTGCATATTGTTGTACACAAGTTTTATGGATGAAACAGACATTGAAATATATCAAAGTAGTGTATGATGATCCTATTTTTTTCTTCTGTGGCATTAAAAGTGCAATTAGCATTTTAGAGAATCTAGTGATGCACTTGAGGAAAAAACATACATCTATCAGGTATCACTTTTTGAGAGAGAAGGTTGTGGAGAATGAAGTAAAGCTTGAGTATGTACCTACGGAGGATCAAATTGTTGATATATTTACGAAGGCTCTTCCTAAAGATACTTTTGAGTATCTCCAAGAGAAGTTAGGGGTCATTTCCCCTCCTTTCTTGAACTAGATGCATATGGAGATGCATCAATCTGGTGGGTCTATAGATCTATCCTTCTTCTGGATTGATGTTTGGAGGCTACCTCTCAAGGGGAGTAGGTAGTATCTTTTGTGTTTGAGAGTATTAAGTAATAGTTATGTCAAAGGGGAAATCGGTGAAAATATCTTTTTCCTTTTCCATTTATGTCAAAGGGGGAGAAGAGTATCATGTGAAAAATATTATCTACTAAGGGGGAGAAACATAAAGAAAATTCATGAAAAGTGTGTTCAGAGCTAGCGTGTTTTATTTGATATTTTTTCACATCATGTGTTACCATCAATGATAAAGGGGGAGATTGTTGCAATAATGGCATTGTCATTGATGTCAACTGGTTAACTAAGTTATTAACTAGTTGTTGTCATTGATGTCATGTATGAAGGTTATTGGTTGTATATGTTGAGGATAATGCAAAAATTGTAAACAAGAATGGTTGTAGGTGTTTAGTGGTTGCTCCAAGTTTTGCTCTAGAATTTACTCCTATGTTTGTGTAGTTCAAATATGTTGATCATGGTTGTTGTAAGCTTCTATATCTAGATTTTTGTCTTTTGATTCATTGTATAATATGAGTTATATTCACCAGTTGTGAACTATGGCTTTCTATGTATCTGGCTGAGGTCCGGGAGAAATTTTGTTGGTCTAGATTTCTTTTTGGTTGAGTCTTATGACTTGTGGTTCTAGAGTTAAGTTGTTATGATTGTATTGAAGATAATTCTAGTGTCTAGAAGGATTGGATCATGCTAAGGATTGCATGTGCTTAATTGTTCTATGTGTTTTACATTTGTTTGGTTGACCTTGTGTTGAACACTACCTTCAAAGATGATGAATCGTGTTGGGACCTATTTGGGTTCTCATCAAGCATATGTTTGGGTTGACCTCATTCTAATTCCACCCTAGGCTATTTTGGCGCTGACCTAATTTGAATTTAATGATGGATGGATGACTTTGTATATGTTTCAAAGTTGAAGATGGTATAAATACAAGATGAGTTAGTGGTGGAAAAAAGAGAGGTAAGTGAAAAGAAATGGAGTAGATAGATGTGCAGTAGATGTGAATCAGTGTGTGTATGTGATGTGAGTGTGGAAAATTAGTGTGAATTCTAAATGTTGAGTTTTCAGATGCAGTGAGCTGAAGGTGTCTATCATTCATGCATGTCTGCAAGTGGTTAAGTGAATTATGGTGTAAATATATGTTGCATTGATATTTTCTTCTCTTTGTAACATATCTCTTCTACTTCTTTGTATCTGTATGGTAGTGAGCCCTTTGGGTGGTTAACCCTTGTTGGATAGTGAGTCTTGATCCAGAAAGTTAGTCCTATTTTGGTAGTGAGTTTTTCTCTGGCAGTGAGCCTTTGTAATCAGTTTTGATATTCTTTATATTGTGAGCTAATCCTCACCATGGTTTTTCCCTTATTTGGTTTTCCACATAAATTTAATATTACTATGTTTGTGTGATGGTTTTTCAGTTTTTGTACTTTCACTTAATGTTTAATCATTTTAGCAAAGTTAAGGTTTTGTAATTGATCTAAGTTCCAATGAATGTTTTAAAGGTTAAATTTGCTACAACTGATTCACCCCCCTCTTAGTTTTCTTATTGAACAATAATCTAATCTGCAAGGTGATCTTTTTGCACATATAATTTTGCAGGTGCTCTTTTATTCTCCTCTTCTTGTTCTTCTTCTTCATTTGCCGCATCTTCAAAATATAATTCTTCTTCAAATTTGTTCTGATCATCTTTGAGATACTTTATATTCTCATCAATATTTACATTGATGCTCTCAACAATTTTGTTTAGCCTTTTTCTATATCATTTGTAATCTTTTCTTTAAGTTGAATAGCCAATAAATATTCCTTCATCACTTCTAGAGTCAAAGCTTCCAAAATTTTCATTTTCTCTCTTGATATAACATTTACTACCAAATACAAGTTGAAATACTTAATAGATGCAGGCCTACCATACCACAATTCATAGGGAGTGCTATCACTATGTTCTCTAATTTGAACTGTATGAAAAATGTAACCTACTATATGAACTTCCTCTCTCCAAAACGTATTTGCAATCTTGGCCTCATTCAACATAGTTCTTTCCATATCCTTGACCATGTTAGGTATCAAAAATGCATATTGTAAATCCCAAGAGGATGCCATGCTTTATGATCATACTTACAATGTTTTTGAACTAATGAACATAGTTAACCTATGTGGTTGATGAATCCCTACACTTTAGGCTCTGCTAGACCTAGGTGGGTGAACCTTGATAATTGATGAAAATTTAAGCAAGTTGTGTAACTTAGTTGGTTTTAAAGATCTACCCACAATGGTATGAAATGTGGAATAGTTGAAGGTGTGTTAGCTACTCCTACTCCTAGTACTAAAATTTAAGATGTGAAGATATGAATGATATTTTTTGAGATTTTTGTAATGGAATGAGTAATGACTAGTGCCTAATCTTATTGGGTTAATGGAGTCACGTGGTGAATGATATGCAACTTACTTGCTGGATATAGTTCGAATTGTTTAGCACTTGTAACTATTTAAACCTTATATAAATGTGCAAGAATATAACTACCACACTCTTATTATCGATCCAAATGATTATTTTCAGGTTACTGTGATTAATTAATGGGAAGTTTTAATCCTTTTGAAGGAACCATTTAACTGAATTACACAAAAGAATCAAGTGTGCCCTAACAAATCAAATATACTTTTGATTTCAATAACAAGATAGAATCAAACTCGAGATAGTATGATAATTTTATCGATTACAAGGATCTTCTTATCGATCCAAATAATACTTCTAGATTACTATGATTAACTAAAAGTGTTTTTAATTCTTTGAGAAACCAATTAATTAAACCACACAAGAACAACAAATTTTCCTTGATAAATTGATCTTGAGACACCAATTTAAATAATAAGAAAGAACTAAACTAGAGACAACCAAATAATCAAATATTATCAACAAACAATTGACAAAAAAAATTATCCATGCAATTAAATCTTCTTCTCCATTGTATTTACTTCAAAAATTATACATTATATAGTACAAGTCCTTCTATGTTGTAAAATATGTGTGCTAGTATGGTTGCTATTCTACTGATGATCCTAATCTAATGATTTCTTCATCTAGCCTTGGTTTCCCTTATATATGTGGGAAGCTACAAGCTTCAGGCCCTTACAAAAGTCACATTGTTTCTTAATGAAAATGCTAACAACTATTTTAAATATAAACACATAAAATGAGAAGTCTGTAAATAATTTATGATGCACCATGATTTTTTACTCTTCATCAGGTACCCATGACCACTGAAGATCTACCCAAGGTCCATACTCCATGATAATGCACCAGACACTGTGAGACTTCGATACCCTGTACCTCTTATTTTTTTCATGCAATAAACAAATTAACCTTAGATAGATGTTCAATAAATCCCATTTTAGCATATGCATCAACATTACTAATCATATCTTTCATCACATTTTTAGATCAAAAATCCATTCCAATTGTACATGTGTCTTCTCTATTACCCCCTCTTCAACATCTATTTCATCAAGAGCCATTGGAAAATACTGAGATATTTCATCCTTCCATATATCTTGATCCTTCAATTCCCCTTCATCATCAAAGAATTTTGGTAAATCCATACTCAAAGACTGGTTGAAATCACCAAGTTCCTGTGTTAGTACAGTGTGAAAATGGTCATGTATTTTCATTAATTCTTGGTATTCTTGAAAAACACATTCACCACCATTCCCTTTGGATTTTATCTATTATTTTATCTCTTTCATCCTACTATGTAATCTATCATGTTCCTAATATGCTATGAATTTCTTATTGTGGATAACCCAAACCTTATCAGCATTCTTAAGCATCTTTTCAAACCTCTTACATACAAATTGTTCTCAAATTTGATAGTGTTTAATTTCTTTCATAATTCCTCATGTTTTTTCTATATCATTTCATACTTTCACTTCAAATAAGAGGTTTCATATATAACTTCAAGTACTTTTCTATCATAGTCTACCAATGGAGAATACAGGCCAAAGGAGAAGGAAACTTATCTCTGTAATTAGTTACTTCTTGTTTTAACCTCCCATTTTTAGAAGCTAGCCCCTTATTATCTCTTATTAATTTCTCAATCCCAGCCTTGGTGAATTTAACAACATTGATATTTAATTCAGTTATCTCGACAAGATTTGTATCTCCTACTCGATGCACTAAAATATGACCAAATATTTGATTGGGGTTATCAATAAGTGCGGGCCTCCTTCTTGGTGGATATAGAGCCCAAATCTATAGAGTAACATTATCTAGATTATACCCTGATCTAGTATAGATCTTCTCACTAGCTTCATCCATTAGCTGCAAGGTTTTATTTTCCCTCCTCATGAAATTATCAAAGACTATGGCCAAGCTAATATCCCATCTGGGGATGAGCATAACCCTAGCTTCATGTAGTAGCTCTCATCCTCTTTCAGAGTTGATACCTTTCATCTCCATGTCAACTTCTTCTTGCAATTATTTTAAGGCATCAACTTCCTACTCAGGGCTAATTTATTTTAATCTCTCTTATCATTTCCCCCTTGTATTCATAGATGAATGAATTGAACTCTAGGATTTGCACAAATGCATCATCTAATATGAACTCTTTGATTTCCTAATGTCTCATATCATCAGAGAGCTTATCTAAGGGCTCAAATGAGATTATAATTCCTTTTGGTGGTAGTTCATACTTGGGGATGGTAGGAGTAGTTATATTTCTGTAACCTCATCCTCCTCTTCAATGTCATCTTCAACTATAATAGGAATTTCAATTGAAAAGCTAACAATAGGAGTGGGTTGTGATGATGAGTTACTCAAAGGTATTATGGTTTTAACTTGTCTCCTAGAACAAGCATCTCTTCTCTTCTCAAAGGCTATGAGGGGTACATTGTTAGTCAATTCTTCTTCATGTAGGATCAATTGCACCACTCTTTCCATAGGGTCTTGTATTTCATGAAAGGATTTTGTAAATAGGGTATGTGTAGGATCATCATGGAAAAAATAGGCCCATAAGTGGCACAAAATTCATAAAAATTAGAGTTAGGCAACTTGACATAAAAATTTGAATAATTTATCTATATTATTTTAAAAATATGTAAGAATAGAATCTGTATCAAATTGAATGAGTTTCTAAACTACTAGGTTTATTTTAAAAAAAATCTATTTCATGAAAATTTGAAATTTCAATGCAGTGGTACTTAAATTTCAGGGAAAACAAAAGAAGTAGGTGTCTATCTGACCACCTTACCACAATAAAATGATAATATTTTTTTATAATATTTTAGATATAAGTAGACGACTCATGCCCTGATGTGATACATATTTTTTTGTAATTTTTTTCTAATTAAATAATTAATTATGAATTTCTTACTACAACTTTTAAAAAATATAAAAACTCGTATGTCTGACCACCTTAACTTGGTCAAAACTTCATGAAATTCAATTTTTCTTTTTTTAATCCTATAGTATTCCAAGCATAGAATGTGAAACTTGTTTTGGATTCAAAAAATGTGATACCATTTAAATCCTATAGATGTTTTTCAATCAGCCTACCAATTAGGACTTTAATCATCATTTGAATAGAAAATGAATAATAATTACTTATTAAATTAAAAGTAAAGCATAATTTATATTAGTGGAACACCGAGAATCTTCTTTAAAAACTCTTTTTGTTTCATCAATTTTTGGTAAAAAAATAGTCATCAGCCACATACCCATCATATTGCCACTTATTGGCCCATCATGATCCTGCACAAACCCTATAATGGATTATGATGTTTCCTCCATACCACTGCCATCACTACCTTGTTGTATGAAACCTTTCTTATTTCTATAGGATATTCATCATAGTTTCTGATTGCATCATCTACAAATAACACGTGCTCATATTTTTTCAACTTTTGTGGCATCTTGGCACTATGAATGAAATGTTCAAGATCAAAAATTTCTCTTTTACTTCCTTGTGCCATATTGTAATAGTCTATCTTGCTGCCAACTGAAGCATATCCCTTTTTAGAAGAAATAATAGTAGAATCACTAAAACATAAAGTGGAAGGCATGAGATATTGTTCGCTATAACTCTTAATATGCATATAATCTGAATAAGAAAGCTGCCTTAATATCTCTAAATATGCATCTTTGTTTGGAACTATTCTAGGCAGAAGGAATGGAGCTTCCTCAAACCCATATACTCTTATCATAGTGCAATATTCATATGCATACTAATCTCCCTAATTGTGGTTCACCTTACCTTTTGTGTTTTTCTCTTTAGGTTTAAGAAATATCTATATATTAGGGGACAAATTATAATCACAATGATGACCAAATAGTTTGTATAAGGGATTGAAAAAGTACTCTTCAAAGTACAAATAATGGGACCTCCCACATCTACTATCCCAAATTGAACTCCACATTTGTACTAACCTTATGTTCTCATCTTCATCCAAGTCCTTAATTCTCAATTCTTCTCACATCCCCATTGCTTGTCCTTCATACAAGATCATATGCATAAGCAATGAGTATTGTTTGAAATTAATTGAATCATTATTATTTTTTATGGTAGTAAGTGAAGATTTTATAACCTCTGCCATGTACTCTACATAGTCAAATGACCTAGCATCTTGGCTTTGAACATCTATTGCTAAGATCATAGGAGAAATTGACATCTTGGAAGGGACATCAATTCTTAAGACCTATTTGACCAAATAATAATTATATTGATAGTATTACTCAAACAAATCCACAAAAAATGGAGGTCGTTTATTCTTGGAAAATATTCTAAGTTGATTTCATGCATCCTGAGGTCTGTACAAAGGTAATTTCCACCTTTTATAACTTGTTTCCATAGTGTGGTATTCCTCCAAAAGATCATAATTCTTAGTGGCATCTTCTTAGATGTGTCTAATTGAGAAACCATGGAAATATAATCCCTAGTGATGAGGATAAACTATGACCCATCACGTGAATGAATTGACCGCGTCTTAGGATTATACATTTTGGCCAACACTTTGATTAACTCCACATTGACAAATACATTTGGTACTATAAGCTTTCCTAAGTTTATATTGTTGGAAAATATGTTGTTAGTGTTCACATAATGTGAGTTGTTAACACAACTCACGTATCTATTATATGTGTGATTATTTATTAAGCTTGTTATATAGGTACATTTGGTTTGAGTTGTTAAAACAACTCAAATATATTTAGATAATTTTTTTCTAGAGTTTCCTATAATTTAGGAATTTAAAATCCTATAAATATTTATTGTATTTGAATAAATATTATAAGGAAGCTCATATTATATTGTTTTATTAATATTTTGCTTATATTATCTTGCCTAAAATTTCTTTTATGGTATCATAGTATTAATGAAATGGCTAACAATGTGGGGTTTTGCAGTTTGCTCTATTGAAAAGTTTTGTACAAAAATTAGAATAAGGGTTATGTGCATAGGTGTCATAATAATACTGGTAGAGTTCTTGGGCATTTAATATAACTGGATTAGCGGATGTCTTCCTATTCAGTTGTGGCGTGTTGAAGACTGATTGAAATCAAGAATAGAAGCTTCAATGTTTCTGTAGAAGTTGCATGCAAAAGAAGGCTTTTTCTTGTGGCTTCTTGGATCTAATGAAGAGTCATCCCTTTACATTTGGCTAATAGCATTGGATGAAATTTATTAAGCTTTGCATGAAGCTTGCAGTGGATAGATTAACTCGAATTTGTAGTCCTGATGAAAGGAATTGATTTAATAAGAAATGAATTGCTAAAGACAAAATGTCGGATTGAATATTATTACAGTGAAGGATTAATTAGGGTGTGGCTATGAGAGCTATTTTGGATAGCAATTCATTCTTCATTGCTTCAACATTTCAATCTTGAACAAGAAGCTGGCTACGAAAAGTGTTAAGGGTACATTTTATATGTTTTTAGATTCTAATACATTTAGTTTTAGAAATTAAAAAAAAATGGTGCGATAGTAATTTCTATGATGATTGGTAGCCAATCCTTTGGAAGAATTCCCCAACAACCAATGCAAAAGGTTCATGATTAGTACATGTATATTTGACTATTTCATACATGCAATATTTGAGTAGTGTTTTGGTGTTTCAAGAGGCATGTTTTTGGGTTGTCCATGGTTTTGGGGGTGGCTTTCATGGGTATTTTATCATTTTATGTCACAAAATTTATGTTGTATTTGTGTCATCATTTTTGGTCTTTCAAAATCTAAAAAAATGTCTTAGTTGTTATCAAAGTACATGATTAGTGGTACCCGACACCTCTTGTAAAATGTTCATATCATGGGGGGATATATTCTTTCCTTACAATTTCCTAAGTATAAAAATTGATTGGAGGCAAAAGGCAATAGAGTCTAGAGGTCAATAAGCAACCTCTTGCTAGTCACCAACAATGGGGCCACTCATTAGCTTTGGTGGCATTTTTATTTTCTAGTATGCAACATGATATGATTTGTTTTTCAGTGTTGCAAGTTATGTGAATAAGTGGAAATTTCACATTGTGGGGGGGACTAATGAACAATGTTCCATTCCCTATTTGTGATAGGTATATTGATTTATATATAACTTCCATGATGTAAAAGAATAGTGGCAAAAAAAAGCAACAGAGTAAGTTAGCTCATGGATCTTGAAAGGGTTTGTGGGAGGATCCAGAAAACCACACAAGGTGGAAAGTTCATGGGTTCTTGTTCACATCAAGGTTTGTGGTAAGCCTGTTTAAAACCATGGAAGGAGAGAGACTTTTGTTTGCATCAAGGTCATGAGCCACAAGAGTTGGTATACTGTAGTTGGAAGTGCTAAGGTGGAGAATTTGGACATCGTCGTTATTGTTAATAGTTGTATAGGAGAGCAGCTAGCTACATAGTGTATAAGAGTGAATTTGCACCACCTATGCAAATACCTTTTCGTGCCCTTATCCACTTTAAAAAATCAAGTTTGGAGGCTTAATTCCACTTAAGCGCACTGTTGGCGATCCACTTGGCACCTATTTTGAGTGTTGGTGGGGTCGTTTCTGTTGGGGACGCCCGCACAGTGTGAAGATGTCCTTGGTAGATTCCTATGAATGAACCTACAAATGCATTACACTTCTCATTGGAAATGAAGTTGTAATGCCCCCTTCAGCTGACCAACCTGAATATGGCCATTTTTCTTCATTCTCTCTTCAAATTCATCCCTTCAACATTCAATCCAACTCTTCAAAACTCTTCACAAAATCTAAAATAGATAAAGCCTTCATTCTTGTACACTTCAAGCTTCCATACTCACACTTTTGTAAGGAAAGCTAGATACGGAAACAACTCTCCTAAACGTCAATACCTCAGGGAAGAATGTAGATACACTTTTAATTTTTCAATTACAGCCAAATTAAGATGCACTTGAATTAAATATCAGAAACAGAGAATTAGACAATCACACATGAACACCAGATATACGTGGGAAAACCCTTACGGGAGAAAAACCCACCACACCAAGAGAAATAACTTTGTATTACAGTAATAGAGATTACATACAAATGCCAGACTTATCTTTCTGGTGTCATTATACAACAGCATTCACCATGAACAAACTTGTATAGGAACCTTTGAGTTATAGTCTTTACAGAATAGAATTCATTTACTGATCATACACCCACACAGCAATCCATCAATCCAACCAACCGATCACAATTTGCAATCACTAAGTATAACCATGGCATTCCCTATTTGTTGAGCTTCCTCACAGAACCATCACAATGAGCAATCTTCCAATTTTTCAGATTTGGCTTCTCCTATTGGTCCACGAGACTTCACATAGGATGGTCAAATGGTCAACAGAATTCACACTATATTGGCATCTTGGTGAGACACTAACAGTGTCTCGCCGATGCCACATAACCTTCATATCGATGTCGCCAAGAGTTACCAATATCCCCAAGACATTCTATCGAGCTCCATGTGTTACACTAAAGCACCAAATAGTCTGCAAGACCTGTCACTTTCGCCAGGACCTCACACCGAGTCACCAAAGGTTATACCAAAGTCACATGTTACACCGAGCTCCTATCACTAGTCGGCAAAACTTAACATTATCAACAAGAGATCTTATCAAAGTTCTCCAAGCTACCCTGAGTCCACTGTTTTCCATGAGTCGTACCGAAAATAGACTTCAACATCGGTGAGACATTAACACTTCACCCAGACTTCATAGCGAAACCTTAGTGTTACACCGAAGACTCCCAAGTGTGTCCCCGTCAGCAAGACTTCCATCTATCACTAAGATGTCACATTGGGATCCTTATGTTATGGTGAGGACATCATATGTATTCCTGTCGGTGAGACATTTTTCACTTCGCCGAGACATCATAATGAAACAAACATCTTACTCCGATGAACCCAAGTGTTACACTGTCGGTGAGACATTGGCTATTCGCTGAGACTTCTCACCAAATTGACATAGGTTATCCCGAAGCTCATGGTCGTCGTGAGTCTCCCCAATATACGATTGAATGGCCTGTTGACCAAAGAACTCCATGCGATAAGAGGTCATACTGAAAGCTTCTTGTCATAGCGATAGCTCCAAAGAGTAACCTTTTAGTGAGACAAAATCTAGGTCACAGCGACCTATACAAAACATGATGTTCCAAACTGCTAGTCGGCCAGACATGATAGATGTCATATTGACTTGACTCTAATGGAGGTTTTAGCCTGTGATTGAGGCATACTTTTCCAAGAATCTCCCACTTGATGAAGATCACACAGGCACCTCTAAAGCACAACATACCTTACTAAAAAACATGGGCACTAAGGCCCATTAAATTGGTACACCACTTGAACTTGTCTGTGCTCATTGGCTTCATCAATGAATGTGCAACATTCTCCAGAGTATAAATATTTTCCAACTGATCTTTCCATCCTCCACCATATCTCATATAAAGTGGTACTCTACATCAATATGCTTCGTCCTGCAATGGAAAGTTGGATTCTTTGCTAGAAAAATTGCACTTTGACTATCACAGAAAATAGTTATTTCTCCTGCATAAAACCAATGTTAGAACAAAAACATTTCAACCAAACTGCTTCTTTACAAGCATGAGTAGCTGCCATTTATTCAGCCTCTGTAGTGGAAAAAGTGACTATAGCCTGCTGCTTACTCATCCAACTCACTACACCACCATTCAACATGAAAATGTATCCACTGGTGGATCTCCTGTTGTCAATGTCCCCTGCCCAATCATAATCTACATATCCACAAATACTGAGAGTCCTCTGTGATTCAACTAAATTCCCATGGTAACACACAGCAAAATCTGAAGTCCCCTTCAAATATCTAAACACTCTCTTCATAGCATCCCAATGCATTCTTCCAGGATTTTCCATAAATCGATTGAGAACTCCCACTGCTTGGGCAATGTTTGGCCTTGTACAGACCATTGCATACATGAGACTGCCAACTGCACTAGCATAGTGTATGTTGGTTGTTTTCACAACTAACCAGCAGGTCTAAGCAAGCACCTATGAGCTTGCACACTCAATGCTTGTATGCTTGCTAGACAGGTGGCCAACTAACGAGATGCAATAACTAGTTATTGCATTCTCCTTCACTTTGGGCTCTGCAAGACCCAGGAGGGTGTTCCTCAAGCACACTTTGAGATTTCTTGCAAGCAACCAGTGCATACTCTTACAAGACTCAAATAAAACTAAGCAGATGCATTCTCGAGCATGCTTAAAGTGTACACACTCATCCAAGAGATGAAAAATTGTTGGATAAGCAAGGAAAGTTAACAGAGAATGGGATTAAACACAAACATCATTCATAAATAGGAAACATTAACTTGAATGAATGTTCTTAAGCAAGATAACTAAAACCCTAAAGACAAATAGCATAGATCAGATTAGTGCCAACATCCATTGGGCTAGGAGTCAAGACAATCTGCAAATAGAAGGAATGATTACTTGGACAAATAAAGCCTATGTGAAACTAACCTTGTTAATCCCATAGCTAGTGATCAAATCTTAAAGACTACTTATCGAATCCTTCAATCATACATATAAATTTTTGAGATGATGAAAGCAATTTAACCTATTCCTTGAACATGAGATATTATCAAAATAGACAATGCAAGAAAGTATTACAAAGGCTAATGGAATGATCCTTGATTAGTTTCATTAACAATTCAAATGTACAATCCAAAGGAGAGACTCAAAGACCTAAACAAATACATTCGGGTTCTACTATGCATCCAAGAACCTTACAATTTATAGATTGTAACCCTAGACCTCAAAATCTAGTAAAAACCTGACTCTGTGACTTAGTGCTATTTCAGTTCTGATTTCAATATCTAGCCACAGACCCCTACAAATGATTCAGAAATTCCTTTTAAATAGTCCAGGGATCGCCATCCAGCTCAAAGCCAGATCAATACACCACGTCAAACCCCAACTGCATTGTGACCAATCAAAACTCTTGCTATGACCTTCAACAACTTCTCTAGTCTTATAAATGCCACTGGTCAGGCCACTGCAGGAAAGACATTCCCGCATAAATGAAACAAGGCAATCAATGTCAAATCCACCACTAAATCTGGGTGTCCATACTCAAGCCATTCCGTTGTTGTCCAAGGGTCATCGCCATGAATGTTGGCTCAGTGGATCCAACAACCTTCCATCTATCGCCATGAATGCTCTAGGCTTCAAGTTTTTGCGTGCACCATCAATACCAAACCCTGACCATGGCCTAGTTTGAAACTCAATCGTTGATCGTCCATGATTAGACGACCACCTTTTAAATATTCATTAGCCATTGAAGCAGGGTACCACCATCGGCAAAACATAAAGAGGTCGAGGAGACCTCACCCCGAAGACAATAACTCTCACCGAAAGGAAAACCTTTGAAAGAAACCCCCTATGCGATATCACTGTGACCTTATGTTTCCTTGGCCGATGCAACCTTCTCCCTTGTGAATGTCGCTATATCATACTATCATCAGGGAGACCTCTTGTAGAATATATTGTGTCATACCGAGAGCCCTTCATTCACTCAGAGTCGTTGAGACATTACAAACCTCTTGCCGAAAGTCCCTCATAAGACTTAGTCGCCAAAACATGACAGGTTCACTAAGACATTACATCGATAGCCATTAGTTTCATCGAAAGACAACGTGACCATTTCTATTCGCTGAGACCTCTAGAAAGTCCTACCGAAGGCAAATCTATTGCTGACTGATATCCATTAAAAGTCATTGTGACATATCGTTATCGGTGAGATGTTATGAAGACTACACTATGCTTCACCGAAGATACCTTTTCTACAGGCAAAGTCAGCATGACACATGAACATCATTGTGACCTCACACTGATGGAAAAACACTTTGCCAAAATTCTCATTCAAGTCAGTCAGTGTGACATTTCATTTTTGATAAGACCTTATGCCGACCGTATACCATAAGCCGATAGAGAATACCTTTTGTCACCGAAAAACAATAGAAGTCTTGCTGACTGCAACCTGAATGATAAATTCAATTGCCAAGACTTCTAAAATGTCTTGCCGATAGGCAACTCAGACATTTCAAATTGGATCAGGAGACTCTTCAAACAACCAAAACCTGTGATGTGCAAGGAGAACCATTATGAGACAGATCAACAATGAGAACATACCGAAAAGGGTTTTGACATCAAGGACAAACCATATGATCACAACTGAGATCCAACAAACCCTTGGCACGCTGAGCTCAACCCTTGTGGGAGCCCACTTGTCCCACATGCCAAAATGAAGAATAACCCATAGCTACAGTTTTATCATGAAAAACCAGAGTACACAACTAGACAATGAGAAAACTAGAAATGGCACTAACATAGGCTCTAGTTGGGGGATGTATGCCCCTGGTGGGCATAGCAAGAATTTAGATCACTGGGAGAGAAGACCAAAAAAGAAAGGACCAAAACCAACTAGGAACTGGTCCGGACAGAACCAATAGACACAAACAAGAAAACAAAATGAAAAGCAAACCCTAAGCTATTGTTCATGGAAAAGAGATACCTCAAGAGAAGTACAACTTCAAGAATTGTCCATGAACTAGAAGTTCAAGAATCTCACCTGTCAGAGATTGAAGAACATATGAATATTCTCCCCATTTATCGTTGATTATGAATGGGCCTAACCAAATGGCATCAAACTTCCCATGCTTCCCTTTGTCCTCTAATCTGGCATTCCACAATAAGACTAAATCTCCCTTCTCAAAGTTCCTTGTTGATGTCCTTTTATCATATAGGTTCTTTACCTACATTTGCAACTTGGCATTTCTCCTTTCAGCATCCCTTCTAGTCTCATCCAGCTCTGTGAGAGTGTCCATTCTCAATTGCATCTCATTGTCAACTTCATCGTCATATACTTGGATAAAATTGTACATCTCTATCAGGTTGTTTTGGGGCAACCTTGCATTTATGCCATAGACCAAGTCAAATGGGGCATAACCGATTGCCTTCTTCACAGTCACCCTGTTTTCCCAGACAACCAATTTCAACTTAGAATCGCAGGCTCTCTTATTCTGATCCAAGATTCTCTTGATGATCTTCATTAAGCTCTTGTTGCTTGACTCAGCTTGTCCATTTCCTTGTGGATGATATGGTGATGAATAAAAAATTTGGATACCATATTTTTCACAAAACTTAGTATATTCTTCAGACCTAAAACACAGCATTGTCTGATACAATTCTTTTTGGGCATCCAAACCTTGTCAGTATATTGTTTATCAAGAAATCAATCACCACCTTGCTAGTTGCTTTCTTTGTTGGGATTGCTTCCACCCACTTAGTAAAATAATCAGTGGCTACTAATATCCAGGAGTGGCCTCCACTAGATTTGCATGTTATTTCCCTTATAAAATCAATGCCCCAAATATGAAATGGAGATTGCATAGTAATCGGTCTGAGGGGAAGGTTACCAGAAAATTTTAACTTACCAGAAAAACGCTGACAAGCATCACATGTCTTCACAAACTGATGTGCATCTTTAAATATAGTAGGCCACCAAAAACCTTCCCTCATCACCTTGTGTGCAGTTGTCTTGGCCATGTAATGTCTACCATAGACTCCACCAGGTATTTCCCTTAGAAGTTCTAATGCCTGATTCTGATCAACGCATTTCAGCATGACTCCTTCTCTACTTCTCCACCACAAATTTCCTTGTATGATAACATATCTGATAGCATGTAACTTCAATTTCCTCTTCTGATTTTTGTTCAGGTGATTAGGGCACTTTATCCTCTGCAGATAATAGATCACATTCTTATACCACTCAGAGTGTTCCATATCACATATGTTCGATTTGTTTTCTTCTTCCAATGAATTTATTTGATTTGCTTCCAAATTGGTCCAGGCCATAAGCTTGGCCAATCCTTGTCCCCTCACCAACTTAGTGATTTGGACCTCAATGTTAAACTCTTGAATTCTATTAATCCATCTACATCTCCTTCCTGACACTTCCTGCTGTGTGAAAATGTCTTTGATAGCTGCACTAGGCACATACGCAATTATGACAACTCCCATTAAGTAAGGCCTAAAAGCTTTGACAGCCTTGACTAGTGCATATGCCTGTTTCTCATTTATGTCATATTTCAATTATGCAGCTTGTAAAGACCTACTGAAGAAGGCTATGGGCTGCTCAAAACCATTATCATTCTTCTATAACAACTACCCTGCTATAGTGTGAAAAGAGGCAAATGTGAACAACTGGAAAGGCTTTGAATAGTCAGGTGTCTTCAACATAAGAGCATCTTTTATTGCTTCTTTAATGGCTTGAAAAGCCATTAAGGGCTCTTCTGACTAGACTATCACCTCATTCTTCTTTAGCATTTTGGAGATAAGTCTGCTAATTTTTGCAAAGTTAGTGACAAACCTTTTCAAGAAGTTTATTTGACCAAAGAAAGATTGAACTCCCTTAACATTCTTTGGTGGTTGGATCTTATCAATGGCTGCTATCCTTTTTGGATCAATTCTAATGCCATCTTTTGAGACAATGTGCCCCAGTAACTTGCCTTCCTTAACCCCAAAGGCACATTTCTTGGGATTAAGGGAAATACCATATTCCAACGCTCTGACAAAGATTTTCTCTAAGTGAGAGCAATGGTACTCTTCTTTCTTGTTTTGAGCAGTCAAGTCAGCTTGGTAAACAACAAGGAATAGGTCTAAAAACTCAGCAAAGGCCACATCCATGCCTCTTTGAAAAGTGGCACCAGCATTAATTAGGCCAAAAGGCATTCTCACATAGACATAAGTTCCCCAGGGTGTGGTGAACGTTGTCTTGTACTGCTCTGATTCTTTCACCATGACTTGGTTGTAACCAGAGAACCCATCCATCATGGACATCAATTCACATCTAGTGACCTTCTGCAACATAGCCTCCATGTTTGGGAGTGGATAGTTGTCTTTCAATGATGCAATATTTAAATTTCTGAAATCCACACACAACCTAAGATCACCATTCTTTTTTCTGACAGGAACCAGGTTTGACACCATGATGAGTGCCTTATAAGCTTAATAATCCCTGCATCACTCAATTTTGTTAGTTCTTCCTACATCTTGGATCTCAAGGTTGGATTAATAGGCCTTTTCTTCTGCCTGAATGATCTCACATCAGGCTTTAGGGGAATTTCATGCTGGAGCAAATCTTCCCTGTAAGCCTTCAAGTCATCATAAGACCAGGAAAACACATGCCTATATTTCCTCAATAGGGTAATCAGCATCTTCCTTACATGAAGCTTCATCTTCTTGCCTATGTATACCTTTTTTGGTGCACTATCAGTCCCTAGATTAATTTCTTCTAGGTCTTCCTTAGGGTAGCTACTTGTTTTGTGTTGGACTTATCTAGTCCTTCAAAGATTCTCTCCAACGCTACCAACCCTTTTGGGATTTTTTTGCTCTTCAGTTGAATTACTTCATTCCAAAACAAGGTCTCTCTACCATTTTCTTCTACCACATATGATCCAAAATCAATCTCCTAATGCTCATATTGGTCAACACAGTGTAGGAATCTCAAAATATCATTGTCATCTTGGAACACCTGCCAATTGTAGACATTATCAGGAACTGTGGGCCTGGTTTGTATCTCATTACTAGAAATGTCATTTAAAGTCACTTCATCTAGTTTAACAGCAATATTGGCAAACAAGTCAGCCTTGGCATTCTGTCCCCTTTCTATCCAATCTATGCCAAAGGCATCAAATGCCTCAATGGTATCCCAAAATTCATTCCTATATTGCCTCAAACATTTGTCCTTAGTGACAAATCTAGATCTGACTTGAGAGACAATCAGCTCTGAGTCACCAAATACCCTTAATAGTTTTATCCCATGCTTAGAGGCAATTTTTAGGCCAAGTAGCAAAGCCTCATAATCAGCCACATTGTTTGTACATGCAAATTGGAGTAGAAAGGAGTATTTTAAAGTCTTACCTTGGGGTGATACTAGCAAGACACCAGCACTTGAGCCATCCTTGGAGCAAGCTCCATCAAAGTACATGGTCCAAATTGATTCCTCTGAAGTATCATGCATGATCTCTTTGACTATTAGCACTGACTTGGTCTTTCCGTCTTCTTGTCCTGCCTCCTCAACTCGAAAGGTATCCATATTAGTATTAACAAAGTTGATAAGTGGAGGTTCTTCTGTTTTACCAACAGATTCAATCATATGCTTGCACCTTGACTCCAGGGAAATCTTAACATCCTTCTAATCAATGGAAAAGGTAGCAAAGGATAAGTCACATTGTATACTTCCTCCCATAGAAGCACACCATTTCCTTGACAGTAGCATTCCATATGCTGGAGGGATGTCAGCTACTATGACACTCATGACAAGTTCCTTCTCAGGGCAAGCTGCGAGTCTATATGATACTTCATTTATGATTCCAATCACAGGGATCTCCCTTGAGTCCATAGCATAGCATTTTCTGTAAGTGCTATCCACCTTTAAGCCCATTTCCTCCATGATTTTAATAGGAAACACATTATTTGAGGCACCTGAATCAATCATACAATTTCTAAGCAAGTTTCCATTGATAATCAGGCTCAGAAAGAAAGGGTTGACCAGATCAGGGTTAGCAGTGATTGTAGTTCCTAGATAGACTTCAGGATTCTCATCTACGTTTAGTCTAGCTACATCATCCTTCACCTAGCCTGCACTTGTTTTAGGTATTTGAGCTTCCATTTTAGGTTGATTGTTCCCAGCAATGTTCTTGATGACTGCCACTGCTTTATGCTTATGGTCATCAATCTTCATCATCTCAAGAAGTGGGACTGTGACCCTTATCTAAGATAGGACCTGAAACATGTCAATTGGTGCATAACTTGGAATATCTGGGAATATAACTTCATGAGAAGTCAGTGCATCTATTTTCTTACCATCACTTTGATTTACAGGCCTCAATTCTTTCATCCTTGTATCTGATGAAGTAGCTTCACTAGTTATCTTAACTTTATCATTCTTTCTAGCCCAAATTCTTGGCTCTTTGACTTCCTTAGCTTAGGTACTCACCTTTATGTTTTCAGTTATAGTCCCTTTAGGATCAGTATCACTTTCTTTAATGAATATTCCCCCTTGGTGACCTGGATTAGCCTTTACCACCCTATTTCTGAGGTGAATATCATTTCTAGCCTGAGCTCTGGTGGCCAATGCAACTGCATACCTTTCTATCTCTTCATTAGAAGGTCTCATCAAAGAAATGCCATAGGTTTCAAGGTTGTCAGTAAACTAATCATCTCCTTCTCCATCAAAAAATACTTGCTGCTGATGAAGAAGACCTTGTCTTTGCATATCTATCTCATTTGTATCAGCACCACAATCAGAGGAATATTCCCCGTACTCCAAATCTGACTTGGTCAAGAACACATTCAAAGTCTCATTAGGGTTGCTAGGATAATCACCTTCCTCATAACTACCTTGCTTTTCTTCCACTGCCTTGGCCACAACAGCACATTGATGTGAGGAGTGTGGCATTTCACAGGCATCACACCATGGTAGATCATCTGCCATGTTTGAGGTATTCTTCTGTAGTGGATCAGGCACTCCATGGAAGTTCCTCTGATTATTTGGAATAGGCTTCACATTATTCTATTTGGTGTGATATGGATAGTCTTGCAACCTTGGGGGTCTTTCATTTCTCTGAAATTGGGGCCTTTCGGACTTTGCTTGTTTCTACAAAAAACTCAAAACTTGATCCCATTTGTCATCTGGTGCTACATCCTTGACCCCTTTCTCATTCAAAGGATTTGTAGCTTTGGTAAGCCTGGGATAATCTCTCCTACCCATCTTACTAGATGCTCTTCTATTATTTTTAATGTTTACAGCCATCTTGTAAGCCTCTTATAGGGACTGTGGGTCTTTGTCTCTAAGCAAGTAGCACATCTTGCTGTCATAGGCATTACAATAAGTAAACAAACATGATCTTTCATTAGGTCGAAGAGAAATAGGGACCTTAGCCATTGCTTTCTTGAATCTTTCATTAAATTTAGTAGCCATTTCATTATCCCTTTGTGATGTTATTAAAATCATGCAGCCTGAACCTTGGATCAGTCTAGTCTCCATACTGTTCTCTAAAAATTCTGAAGGAGTTCTTAGAGTCAATGCTTAAATCAGGCAGACTTCGGTACTAGTCTCTTGCATCCTCTATTAGAGATTGCATGAAGTGTTTCATGGCTACATCCTCATCCCATAGCTCAAAGTCTTCTAAAAAACTTTGAAAAGCTTTAAGGCGATCCTCACCACTGATAGCATTATTGCCTGCAAACTTTGGCACATGTTTCCTAGCATTATCAGGTACAAGGTTTGCGTAACCAGGGATATTATCAAAACATAACTGCCTGTATCTGTCAGTATGAGTCACTCCTCTTCTCACAGGTCTTCTTTCTTCACCCTGGGTATCAGTGTCTCTTTGTCTTTCATCTTCATGACCTAATTGTCGACCTTGAGGCTCTTGTAGATCAACAAAATGGATAGCTTTTTCATGACCTCTAGGGGGTGTATGGGAGCTGGAATGATTATATTTAGGTGAAACCCTATCACCATGGTTAGGGTTTGAAGAAATAGAATGACCACATGTGTTCTGAGCGTTAGGGATAGGATCCTTCAAAGTAGATTCTAGGAAACTAAGCTTCCTTTTCATCTCTTTGTTTGCTACAAGTAATTCCATCTCCCTAGTCTTTCTCTCCAACTCCTAATTTTCTCTCATTAGTTTATGAAAAAGTGAGGCAGTGTTATTTTGATCTGTGTTCTTCTCGGCACCTCCTTCATTCATCCATACCCCTTCATTTCCTCTCTTTTCCTATATAGTACGCTTACCTTTGTCCACATTTTGTGGCTGTCTACTGGTATTCCTAGGAGGAGGAACAACATGTTCCTCAACTCTATCACTTTGAGGTTTGCTTATGATCTTATTAACCAGGGGGTAAGAGAGGATCCTTCCTGAAGTTTCTGGCAATACCAAGGTATCCTCCTCATTTTGTTGGGCTTCCATTTCTTTTAACCTTCTATGTAGCTCATCCCTCTTATCCATAGCATCTCTTATATTTTTCTCTTTTGCTGCTTCTCTCTGTTTCCTACTCTCATTTAGTGCAACAATTTGCTGACTAAGTCTTTGTATATCATCAGAGATCTCATCCTCATCAGGTAATGTAGACTCTCTATCAGAAGTTGTACTAGCAGTTTGGTATAGATGCGGGTTGTGGGAATAGTCATCCCGAGTGGATGAATCATTTGGGACAAAGGTAGCCCTCAGAGGTGTGGGAGTGGGGCATTCTATGGTCCTAACATGCCGGGTATTCCTATTATTCCTTTGGAATCTACCCCTTCCCCTTTGTTGTATGGCATTTTGGTCATGATCTGATGAATATTCATTTACAATATTTTTCATATACACTTCCCCTCTCTCATTGGATACATTATCATCTAAATCTACCAAATCTCTTTCACTTTGTGAACCGAAATGAGAAGAAACTTGATGTTCAGGGGTGGGATGCAGTGTAGACATACCTTTTTGTGTTGGTTTTTCCTTCACCCATTTTCTTTTGTTTCTAGGAAACTCTTCTTCTAGCTCCTGCTCTAGATGGTTTCTGTAATAACCTCGTGTTCTCCTCATTTGAACTGGGATTCCTTCAACCTTCTTGACACTCTTTGAATTTATGCTCCGAACTTCTTCTATATCATTAAATATTGGTTTACACTGGTACAAAGACTTCAGAGTCGCTACCCAAGCTTCTTGGGACAGATTAGTAACAATGGTGTTACTTTTTGGAATACAACAAGACTTTCAGAGCTTGGTAACTACAACTTGACAACAATAAGACTAGGAATCACTCAGGAATATAAACATAAAGGCAGAGATATAAGCTATACTCAACCAATGTTCTCAAATAACCAACTCTATTAACAAACTATGGGATAAAACACCTTGGAGATTCTATTCAATATGAAATATAGTTCCCCAGTGGAGTCACCATCTTGTTGGTTGTTTTCACAACTAACCAGCAGGTCTGAGCAAGCACCTATGAGCTTGCCACACTCAATGCTTGTATCCTTGCTAGACAGGTGGCCAACTAACGAGATGCAATACATATTTATTGCATTCTCCTTTACTTCAGGGTTTGCAAGGCCCAGGAGGGTGTTCCTCAAGCACATTTTGAGATTTCTTGCAAGCAACTAGTGCATACTCTTACAAGACTCAAATAAAACTAAGCAGATGCATTCTCAGGCACGGTTAAAGTGTACACACTCATCCAAGAGATGGTAAATTGTTGGATAAGCAAGGAAATTTAATAGAGAATGGGATTAAACACAAACATCATTCATAAATAGGAAACATTAACTTGAATGAATGTTCTTAAGCAAGATAACTGAAACCCTAAAGAAAAATAACATATATCAGATCAGTGCCAACATCCATTGGGCTAGGAGTCAAGACAATCTGTAAATAGAAGGAATGATTACTTGGAAAAATAAAGCCTATGTGAAACTAACCTTATTAATCCCATAGCTAGTGATTAGATCTTAAAGACTACTTATCAAATCCTTCAATCATACATATAAATTTCTGAGATGATGAAAGCAATTTAACCTGTTCCTTGAACATGAGCTATTATCAAAACATACAATGGAAGAAAGTATTACAAAGGCTAATGGAATGATCCTTGATCAGTTTCATTACCAATTCAAATGTACAATCAAAAGGAGAGACTCAAAGACCTAAACAAATACATTCAGGTTCTAGTATGCATCCAAGAACTTTACAATTTATAGACTGTAACCCTAGACCTCAAAATCTAGTAAAAACCTGACTTTGTGACTTAGTGCTCTTTCAGTTCTGATTTCAGTATCTGGCCGAAGACCCCTACAAATGATTCAGAAATTCCTTTTAAACAGTCCATGGATCGCCATCCAGCTCAGAGCCAGATCAATACGCCACGTCAGACCCCAACTGCATTATGACCAATCAAAACTCTCACTGTGACCTTCAACAACTTCTCTAGTCTTATAAATGCCACTAGTCGGGCCGCTACAGGAAAGACATTCCCACATGAATGAAACAAGGCAATCAATGTCAAATCCACCACTGAATCTGGGTGTCCATACTCGAGCCATGTCATCCTTGTCCCAGGGCCGTCACCATGAATGCTGGCTTGGTGGATCCAACAACCTTCCATCTATCTCCATGAATGCTCTAGGCTTTAGGTTTTTGTGTGCACCATCAATACCAAACCTTGACCATGGCCTAGTTTGAAACTCAACTATTGATTGTCCATGATTAGACGACCACCTTTTAAATCTTCATTAGTCGTTGCAGCAGGCTACCACCATCGGCAAGACATAAACAGGTCGGGAAGATCTCACCCCAAAGACAATAACTCTCACTGAAAGGAAAACCTTTGAAAGAAACCCCCTACGCGATATTGTTGTGACCTTATGTTTCCTTTTCCGATGCAACCTTCTCCCTTATGAATGTCATTATATCATACTATCATCGGGCAGACCTCTTGTAGAATATATTGTATCATACCGAGAGCCCTTCATTCACTCAGAGTCGCTGAGACATTACAAACCTCTCACTGAAAGTCCCTCATAAGACTTAGTCGCCAAAACACGACAGGTTCGCTAAGACATTACATCGATAGCCATTAGTTTCACCGAAAGACCACATGACCATTTATGTTCGTCGAGACCTCCAAAAATTCCTATCGAAGGAAAATCTATTGCTGATCAATATCCACTGAAAGTCACTGTGACATATTGTTATCGGTGAGATGTTATGAAGACTATGCTATGTTTCACCGAAGATACCTTTTCTACAGGTGGAGTCAGTGTGACACATGAAAATCGCTGTGACCTCACACCGATGGCAAAACACTTTTCTGAAATGCTCATTCAAGTCTGTCGATGTGACATTTCATTTTTGATAAGACCTTATGCCGACCGTATACCATAAGCCGATAGAGAATACCTTTTGTTACCAAAAAACAATGGAATTCTTGCCGACTGCAACCTGAATGATAAATTCAATCACCAAGACTTCTAAAATGTCTTGCCGATAGGAAACTTAGACATTTCAAATTGGATCGGGAGACTCTTCAAACAACCAAAACCTGTGATGTGCAAGGAGAACCATTATGAGATAGATCAACAATGAGAACTTACCGAAAAGGGTTTTGACATCAAGGACAAACCATATGATCACAACTCAGATCCAACAAACCCTTGGCACACTGAGCTCAACCCTTGTGGGAGCCCATTTGTCCCATGTGCCAAAATGAAAAACACCCCATAGCTAAAGTTTTATCATGAAACACCAGAGTACACAACTAGACAATGAGAAAACCAGAAATGGCACTAACAGGGTACACTGGTCATGTCTTCCATCTCAGTAGGAGATTTTGGATAGTGCTCAATAGATAGCTTCATTCCCTACAAGACTAGAACCACTAGTTGTTTGCAATCATTCATACAAAATCTCTCAAGAACAGTCTTGATATACTTACTCTGATTGAGCCATATTTTTATATTCTTCTATCCTTGTTTATCTCCATCCCCAGAATATACCTTGCTGCACCAAGATCTTTCATTTCGAACTTAGCAGACAACTGAGACTTAAGATCATAAATCATTAGCTTACTATTGCCTATCAACAACATATCATCAACATAGAGAGCAATAACAAGTACTTGATCACTTTCAGCTTTATAATATACACAGTGATCAAATTTTGATCTCACAAATCCCAAAGACAATACAAAAGTATCAAATTTCCGATACCACATTCTAGGAGACTTCTTTAACCCAGATAGAGACTTCTTTAATTTGCATACCGGTTTTTCTTTACCTTTTTCAACAAAGTGCTCAGGCTTGGACATATAGATTTCTTCTTCATTATCACCATGAAGAAATGTTGTCTTCACATCCATCTGTTCAACCTCTAAGTCATATGCTATTGCAAGTGACAAAAGAAATCTGATAGATGTCAGCTTTGCTACAGAAGAAAATATCTCCCCATAATCAATTCCCTCGACCTGGGAATAACCCTTTGCAACCAGTCTTGCCTTTACTTTTCTACACTGCCATCTAGACCAATCTTCTTCTTAAATACCCATTTGCAACCCACAACTTTCTTTCCTTTAGGCAAGGGCACCAAACTCCAAGTCTCATTTTTCTCTAATGATACCATCTCTTCATTCATGGCTTAAAAAGCAAGAGTCTAAATCAGACATTCTAAATGCCTCTTTCATAGTCCTAGGCTCATTAGTGCTAGAAATTAAAGCATAGGCACAAGTAGAATCAATCAAAGAGAACCCATACCTATCTGGTTGTTTTCTTTCACGGGTTGACCTCCTCACTTGTTGAGGCTAAGGTTCTTCTTCTTTAGAACTTTTAGAACTACTTGAGCTCTCCTCAGTTTCAGGTACATTTTGAATTTTTAATTCCTATTTCTCTGGTGTAGGAGGAATTAATGCTACATCCTTATTGTTTTCTGACTTTGTCTCTGACTGCAGATCTAAAGTGGAAGGTTTCAGCTCATGAAAGATTACACTTCTGTTGTATACAACCTTTTCTGTATCAGGATTCCAAAGCTTGTATCCTTTTATGACAGCACTATATCCAATAAAAATACATTTGACAGCCTTGTTCTCCAATTTAGATCTTTTCACATCCGGTACATGAGCATATGCCTCACAACCAAAAACATGAATATGTCTTAAAGAGGGCTTCTTACCAGACCACGCTTCCAAAGTTGTTTTCTCAACAAGATAAAAATTTGGAGAACGATTTATTAGGTAACATGAAGTAGATACAACCTCAGCCTAGAACTTCTCCTCCAAGCCAACACTACTGAGCATACTTCATGCTCTCTCCATCACTATCCTATTGAACCTTTCTGCAAATCCATTTTGCTATGGAGTATAAGGTGTAGTCTTATGTCTTTTAATCCCATGGTCTTTGCAATACCTCTCGAATTCATCATAATAGAATTCACCACCATTATCAATCCTTAAACATTTTATTTTTCTACCAGTCTGATTTTCAACAAGGTTCTTAAATTCCTTAAATCAACTGAACACTTCTGATTTACTTATCAAAAAATAAACAAATTCTCTTCTTGAGTAATCATCAATAAATGACACATAGTATCTTGACTTAGACAAAGAAGGAACATCCACTGGACCAAACACATCTGAATTAATATAATCAAGAAAACCAGAAGATTTATGAGGACTAGAATAAAAGGAAACACAGTGCTGCTTTCCATATATACAGTGTTCACAGAATTCAAATTCGAGATTACAATCTTCAAGCCCCTCAACCAGGTTTTTGTTCTTCAAGGTTTTTAAACCTTTTTCTCCTATGTGGCCTAACTTATGATGCCAAAGCATAGTCTTCTCTGCAAGAAGTTTTACTTCCATAGAGTTTACATAATTAGGGATAATTCCCTCTTTACCTCCATGAGCAGCTTTCAGTGAATTTACAGAGACACTATTACATTGAACAACCTATGCATCCAACTTGTACAGGGTACCAATTCGAGCACCTCTAGTCATCTTGCAGCCATTTCCAGAGAATGTAACTTGTTCTCCAATATCATTCAACATATAGAAAGTAAGTTTCGAGCCAGACCTGGTATATGCATTACATTATTGATTCCCTTCACTCTGCCATCAGGGAATTGTATCCTGACTCTTCCACGGCCAAAAATCTCTAAAGTTGAATCACTTGCCAAGTACACCTTTCCACCATTGTATTCTTCATACTTCATGAACCATTCTCTTTAAGATGTCATATGGAAAGATTCTCTAGAATCAATCAGCCAGACATCATCTGATGCCTAAGTAGCCAAGGTTGCAATGAAGGCATCACCATCACTGTGAGAAGAACCATTATCAGAAGAGCCCTTCTTCTTCTTTTTCTCCTCTTTACAATCCTTTCAGACATGACCAGGTTGCCCATAGTTCCAACACTTCACCTTGGACTTCTTGCCAGGAGACTTTAATCTCCCCTCTAATTTTGATTTGGACTTCTTGTCCTTCTTCTTGCCTTTCTCTTTTGCCCTTCCTCTAATAGTAAGGGCCTCTTTTTCCATCTCAGAAGATTTCCTTCTCATTTCTTCTGACAACAAAGAACCAACAACATCTTCCATCTTGAAACTGGATGTTGTACTCCTAATAGCCATCACTAGATGATCCCATGAGTCTGGCAAATAGCACAATAGTAGCATATAGTGATCCTCTTCATCAATTTTTACACCAACAGATGTCAATTGAGCAATTAGCATATTAAATGCATTCAAATGATCAGCCATAGACTGTCCTTCCTGAATTCTCAAAGAATACAACTTCTTCCTCGGGAATAGTTTATTCACCAAGGACTTCCCCTGATAAATAGACACTAGTCTCTTCCACAAAGAAGAGGAAATCTTCTCCTCATGCACATTCAGAAGAACTGAGTCTACCAAAAAGATCCTTATCAGCCCCTTAGACTTTTATCTACAAGGTCCCAATCTTTTGCTTCATGCTTGTAGGTTTAGTTCCAGACACTGCAAGCCATAGATCACGATCAACTAGAAGATCCTCCATCTTGAGTTTCCACAACTCAAAGTTACTGCCATTGAATTTCTCTATTTCAAACTTTCCAGACGTGCTAGCCATCTCAACTTGTACTTAGAAATTGACAAACTCTACAAGACTCCCACTGAACATAATTGACTCAAAAAACCCAACGTACCCACAAGGATAACACAGCTGGCCAGGCTTTGATACCACTTGGAAGGAAAGTTAGATGCAGAAACAACTCTCCTAAACGTCAATACCTTAGGGAAGAATGTAGATACACTTTTAATTTTTCAATTACAGCCAAATTAAGATGCATTTGAATTAAATATCAGAAACAAAGAATTAGACAATCACACATGAACACCATATATACATGGGAAAACCCTTACGAGAGAAAAACCCACCACACCAAGAGAAATCACTTTGTATTATAGTAATAGAGATTACATACAAATGCCAGACTTATCTTTCTAGTGTCATTATACAATAGCATTCACCATGAACAAACTTGTACAAGAACCTTCGAGTTATAGTCTTTACAGAATAGAATTCATTTACTGATCATACACCCACACAGCAATCTGTCGATCCAACCAACCGATCACAATTTGTAATCATTGAGTATAACCATGGCATTCCCTATCTGTTGAGCTTCCTCACAGAACCATCACAATGAACAATCTTCTAATTGTTCAGATTCGGCTTCTCCTATTGGTCCACAAGACTCCACATAGCATGGTCAAATGGTCAAAATAATTTGCACTATATTGGCATCTTGGTGAGACACTAACAGTGTCTTGTCGATGCCACATAACCTTCATATCGATGTCGCCAAGAGTTACCGATATCGCCAAGATGTTCTATCGAGCTCCATGTGTTACACTAAAGCACCAAACAGTCGACAAGACCTATCGCTTTCATCAGGACCTCACGCCGAGTCACCAAAAGTTATACCAAAGTCACATGTTACACTGAGCTCCTATCACCAATTGGAAAAACTTAACATTATGACTAAGAGATCTTATTGAAGTTCTCCAAGCTACCCCAAGTCCACTGTTCACCATGAGTCTTACCGAAAACAAACTTCAACATCAGCGAGACATTAACACTTCACCTAGACTTCATAAAGAAACCTTAGTGTTACACCAAAGACTCCCGTGTGTGTCCCCATCGGCAAGACTTCCATCTATCTCTAAGACGTCACACTGGGATCCTTATGTTATGGCGAAGACATCATATGTATGCCTATCAGCAAGACATTTTTCACTTCACTGAGACATCATAACAAAACAAACATGTTACTCCGATGAACCCAAGTGTTACACTGTTGGTGAGACATTGGCTATTCGCTGAGACTTCTCACCGAACCGACATAGGTTATCCCAAAGCCTGTGGTCATCATGAGTCTCCCCGATATACGATTGAATGGCCTATCGGCCAAATAACTCCATGTGATAAGAGGTCATACCGAAAGCTTCTTGTCACAGTGATAGCTCCAAAGAGTAACCTTTCGGTGAGATAAAAGCTAGGTCATAGTGACCTGTATAAAACATGATGTTCCAAACTGCTAGTCAGCCAGACATGATAGATGTCATACTAACTTGACTCCAATGGAGGTTTCAGCTTGTGATGATTGAGGCATACTTTTCCAACAACTTTTGCATCCACTCTCACTCACTCTAATCATTCAATCATTTGATTATAGAAAAAGCTTCAATTTGTCACTTTTGTAGAGCATGTTTTGGACCATGCCATTATAGTAGAGGCTTGAGTTCCTCTCATTTCTCCCCCAAGTAGCCTTGAGTGCTCTTGGTGGAGGTAGTAAGCTTCCCTCTCCTCTCCTTTATCACTTGGTTGAGTAGCATAGTACTACTTTGTTTTGTTTGTGTTTCCTTCACTACACTATTTCTTTATCTCATTTCCTTGGTTGTTCGTGGAGGTGGAAACACCTAAATGGGGGTCTAATTGAGGTAGGCCCCTATTCAGCCACCCAACATTTTCCCTCTTGTTGTGTGTAGGTGTGCGTGTTGCAAGGAAGATCAACTAGTGAACAAACTCCTTGGTGAGATCCTTCTTAATCTTTTTACACTTGCTTTTCTACTTTATAACATTAGAGAATACTTTGTTTATTTACTTGTTTCATTCTGGCCTTTTAGTTGAGTAGCTAGGCCATTAGTCATTTTGGTGAGTTCAAACTTTTCCTCTGTTGTTGTCTATTCATACGGACTACAATGCACTTTAGAGATGCTAGCCTACTGCACAGGCATCCAGAGACCGTGCTAACATCCTCGAGTAGAGAGCTCCCTGAGGTGTAGAGTTGAACCTAAAAAATGACTCACCTAGCCCCACCTTAGAACTTGGGATTGTAGAGTGATTGTAGGACCTCATAATCCTCATCATTCTCATCCTCATACCCTATAGGTTGCACTTAGTTGATGTAAGTTAGGATAGCCTCTCACATCTTGACCCTCTATGACCTGGGGTCTTGCATGCAGCTTGGTCCCCCTCTCTTACATCTTTGGCTAACTTGACATGAACCATCTATTCAACTGATAGTGTTGGGACTTCCCTCAGATATTTCATGATTGTTGTGTTCTTGACTATTGTGAAAGTTTATGAGCATCACAACCCAATCCACAACTTCTAGGTGTATCATGAGGAGAAGTGTATGACACCTCCTAATGGATAGGATGAAGGTCTAACTTGGTCTCTCTACAGGCCTTTTCTCTGGTCCTTCCATTAGTTTGGTTGGGTAGGAGAAGTTATCAAGGAATGAGATGGGATTCACTAATGAAAACAATCACATTCCCACTTCTCTTGCATCTCCCACACCATCATTGGTGGATGAGCATGAGGTCCTTCAAATCCCTATTGAATATGTGTCCACCCTTGCTAAAGGGTTGGGTGACCTAGAAAACCATTTGGAAAGGAACCCGAAGATGGCTAGGGTCACTTGGGTTGTTAGTGAATTAAAGCATATGATGGGTAAAGATCAAAAATACATAGAGCTTCTAAGTAGTCTCCTCAATCTCGCTAAAGTGTACGCTCCTTCGAGCAACCCTAGATTTGCAAAAGGGGTCACCTTCGAAGAGCATCAGGGATAGTTAGGGGTATCAATGCCTCCCACTTCTGTTTACATGGCTAATGTAGTCCCTTCCATTAGTATCCCTTTCATCCCTAAGCAACTTGAAACTATCAAAGTGAATAAGGTCTTGTTGGGCTTTAGCTCTACCCCTTTTGTCACCTCTAGTGGTGGAGGCCATGGAAAAATGGGTGGTGGAGGCTTTGGTAGTGGTGGTGGATTTGGTAGTGGAGGTGGTGCTGGTGGAGGTGGTTCTGATAGAGGCCATGGAGGTGGCTCCCATAGAGGCACTACCGACTGTGGTGGCTTTGGTAGTCATTCTGGTAGAAGTCATACCGGTGGCAGTTCTAGAGGAGGTTCTTCTAGCCCTATTTCTTCCAACAACCCTATTTTGAACACTCTACTTCACAATATGGGTAGGATGCAGAACTAGTTAGCAAGCCTTTCCCAAGCCTCTACCTAACCTATCTTCTATCCTTTCTTCCAAAATAGTCCACTGTCGATTGCCATCTTGAACACTCCCTTCCCTCAGGGAATGGAGATCCCTAAATTCAAGAAGTTTGGTGGCAAGGTAGATCTGTAGACACATGTGTCTACCTTTAACACCCTTTGCATGAACTTCTTCCATCATCATGTAGTGATTCCTAAACTATTCCCCTGATCTCTCAAGGACACAACACTTGAATGGTATTGTTCCTTACCCGACAACTCCATCTTCTCATTTGATCAACTCATAAATCAGTTCCTTAGAAAATTACAAGCAAACATTGGGATGAAGATGACCTTTTTGGATCTCATTTGATGTAAACAAGGAGATAATGAAAAGATTACTAATTTTATAGTGCGTTATCAAGTACTTCTTTCACAAATCTCATATTAGCTACTTGATTTTGACATGCATAAGGTGTTCATAGGCAACTTACAAAGGCCTTTACAAGAGAAGTTTTCCTTGATGAAATACCCTACCTTCGTGCATTTGCGTGCAACTTTACAAGAGTACCAACAAATAGTTACTTAGTTTGGGGGACCCTCTTCACATTCCCTTTTTGAGGAAAAATCCATCGTATCAATCTTTGGGAAAGGTAAAGCTATTGCAAATGTAGTAGCTGCTATCAATGAAAACAACCTCAAATGCAATCGAAAGTTCATGAAGTTGTCAGAATCTTATACTTCCATCTTACAAATTTTTTTGAAGGATAAGATCATAACTTTGCTAATCCCTAAGCCTGTTAAGGAACCTTACCCTAATTGGTATGATAGGAGAACTTATTGTTAGTACCATCATGTTAATGGACATGATACTGACTGATGTATGCATCTACATCATGAGATACAGGACCACATCGAGGATGGTACCATTCATCTTGATGGGAATAAATAGAACACCAACAAATGAGTGGCAAAGGAAAATAGTGAATTATAGATATACATGGAACTATTTTCATCACACTCTACTAATATGATTTTTTATCCTACTGATTCTGTTACCCAACCTGAGGCCTATGTTAATATGGTCACAGTAACTTCCACTATTCCACCCACACCCGATTCGTCAGATATTACATTTATATCACAAGATTTTCCCTTAAATAACAAACCTTCACCTCTCTACATTCCCACTCATGTCAATGGTAACATTGCGATAAGATTCTTGATTGACCCTGTGAGCCATGTGAATGTTATTACTGAAGAAACATTAGTAATAAAATCACTGAAAAGGGAGAAATATGAAGAAATGAGATCTATCATCCACACACATGATGGTATGAGTCTTAAAACCTATGGATCGATTACTTTGTCCATCTTGGTTGGACCTAGGATTGTGACATAGTCTTCAATGTCATGATCTAGGAGTTAGATTTGTTTAGAGTGAAGCTAGGCATTCCTTGTTTAGCTTCAATGAATGGGATTGCCTTCATTATTCACAAGTGTTTAAAATTTTTCCACAAGGTTGTCATGCATGTAGTACATGACACTAGATATCAGCCCTTGGTATCTCATGGTGGATATTTATTGGATAACTTCTAGCCCTCCCCAATCGATCCACTTCCTCTAAGAACTTACCTACATTACAAAAACTATGTGAAAAATAAAACTGGGGGCAAAGGGGAGCCAGAGCTGACCCTTCCTGAGACAGAGCATTTAGTTGCCTCCTCTTCTCGAGAAGAGAAGAAGAAGCCTGAGCCAACTACTACTCCTTCTCTAAAAGAGAAGGAGAGGTCCATGCCAACTCCTTTTCCTTCTCACAAAGGTAAAGAGAAGGTTATACTAGCCTCTTCCTCATCCTTGAAGGAAGAGGAGAAGCCTATGATGACTCCCTCCCCTTCCCGCAAAGGTAAAGAAAAGGAAACTTTTTCCCAGACTATCCCATCTTCTCCCCTTTCCTGGGAAGAGTATTGGATGAGAAGACCTAGTGACAACCCACTAAGTTTGATGATCCCTCCTTGGCATAGGCCAAAGATAAGAATTATAGACCTCCCTAATGAATTTCCTTGACCGTGGTATTATTTATAATGCAAAAAGAAAGGTTCTCGCAAAGAATTTGATCTATGGCCTCCTACCACTCCTACTTCTAAGGTACTGAGTGGAAAGAGTCCCACTACTAAGACTCTTGAGTTGAATCCTCCTCCTGCTTCTTAGCCTATTCCCCTTGATCCTGTGTAGGAACCCATTCCTCTGCCCCAAAAGACTGTAGTGGATGTGCCTATGGTTGAGCAGGAACCTCTTGTCCCTTCACAAACTCTGGCCTATAACTCCAAGATTCATAGGAACTACCTTGCAAGTGAACACAAGCACTAGTGAAAAGATCTCCTAGTCAAGCAGGCCACCTCACAATAGAAGGAGGAAGAAACAACTACTCCTGCTTTAGGATTTCTTGCAACATCTTCTTCCTCCCTTCCTTCTGCTTCTCTCCTATCTGGTCTTCTCATGGCTTCAATTGTGAGTATGAATGTACCTAACTCTAAAAGGGTGGAGGTGTTCATCACTCCTTCAATGGAGTCCCCTTGTCCTTCTAGTAATGAAGGGTATAAGAGGATTCCACCTTCCTCACAAGGTGGTCCTACACTAACTTGTTCTATCCTTGTAATAGAACTAGTCCCAACTTCTCCTAAGTTTGTCACCACTCCCAATTCATTCAGAAAGCTTAGTAGTGAATCTTAGGCATAGCCTATCCCATCCACTAAAGTAAGATCTAGCACTCCTATGGGGTATATGTTTAACTTTCTGGATGAGGTTCTGGCCCTATCGGTGATCTTCACAAAATTGTTGACTTTGACTCCACAGGAGCTTAGTGGAGAGGACCTTGAGGGGCCCTTTTCCCTAGCCCTTGTTGTGGGAGGGTCGAATGCTCCTCCTCTTAACATCCCACCATTATAGGCTCATCCTACTTCCCCTTGTGAGGATTTAGATTGGGAAGCAGATGACCTCTTGGTCGATCAATGATAGGAGGAGGCCCTTTCTTGATCTTGTGTGTATGTGTGTTTTGTGATGTGTTCCCCTATACTTGTGCTATGTGTGCCTAGATGACCCTTGTCACCCTCGTTGGTGCTTGGATACAAGCGTAACTTTTGTGTCATAAAACTTCTTCTATTTGTATCATCATTCTTCCATGTTTGTGCTTGATTTTCAATAAATTGGGGATGATGCAAAGTGTTGGGGGCATTTAGGTTTCCCTTCCATGTTGACCAATTTTTTTATTTTTACTTTATTTTCCATGCATTCCTCCTAATATAGTTGGGGATATATGATCTTTCGCCTTGCATTGTGGTTACCTATTATTATACGAGCTTGGACAGATCTGACCCCGCTATACCAGATCCCGATGTGCCCTTTGTTTGCATTTTTCTTTTGTCTTTTTCTTTCTCTTTATCTTTCTCTCTTCTTTGCTATAGTTTTCCCTTCTATGTCTGACAACACTCTCCTTCAACATGATTTTTAGAAAATGAATTTGTTGCCAAATGAATCTTTTCTCAAAAGTCTTCACAAATGTTTTCTTAGAATCACATTCTCAACTTGGAACCCTAACAAAACATGTTTCCTTCATCACAGGTTTGTAAGGAAAGGACTTGAAGACCTTCCTCCGAAGTGGGAATAGATTTTATATCCCCTTGCATGGGGGTATATCCTTCCTTTTGAATTCCTTGATAAAGTGAGCATCTTTCGAAAGGATTCCTGATGACAAATTGCTCTAAGATGAATGATTGCTTTGAATTGTGTGTCCCTTGAGTGGACCCCCTTCTTCCTCATGGCATGTTCCCAAGGGACCCTTCTTTCAAATCCTCTATTTCAAATGGAATCCTTTCATGTCTAGCTTGGGGGAAGCCTGACTAGACTCATTCCATTCACTCTTTCACGTCTAGCTTGGGGGTAGCTTGACTAGACCTTACCTTTCAAACAACATGTCCCTTGAGTGGCCTGCTCTCCTTTTGAAGGGTTCCTGAGGGACCCCTTTGAAATTTTTACTTATTAACGGTCTATGTGACTGATCACTTTTGACATGTCCTATCTATGGGTAGATGTGTCGTCACTTCCTGACTTTGTGGAGTCTGTTTTCTCAGGTTTCCTCCATGTGAGAGATCTTGGGGGATACCTCCCTGCAAGACCAAGAACTTGTAGGATGCTTTCCTTTGAGCTTCATCCATGTGAGATGTTTTGGGGGTGGCTCCCTTGCAGGACTAAGAACCTATAGGGTGCTTCTTTGGTGTTCTTCATGCTTGAGTTCATAGAGAATACCTCCCCTGTAGGACCAAGAACCTGTAGGGTGCTTCTTTCAGTATTCTTCATGCTTGAGTTCATGGAGAATACCTTCCCTATAGGATTGAGAGCCTATAGGGTGATTCCTTCAGTATTATTCATGCTTGAGTTCATGGATAATACCTTCCCTATAGGACGGAGAGCTTATAGGGTGCTTCCTTCGATATTATTCATGATTGAGTTCATGGAGAATACCTTCCCTGTAGGATCAAGAACCTATGCTTCCTTGGGGTTTCCTTCATGCGAGAGATCTTGGGGGTTGCCTCCTTGTAGATCTGTGGGCCTATAAGATGCTTTTTTTTTCCAACTTCATAGTTTTGAGAAACTATGGAGTCCTTTGCTTTTCCTGCACCTTCAGGTATGTGAGACTAAGTATTGCTTCCTCGATGGTTTAGGTATATTTTTCTAAACTCTATTCTCTTCTTGATCTACTTTACTAAGCACTCATTAGTACTCCTACTCGCTAAAGTGGGGGAAAAATGTATAAGAGTGAATTTGCATCCCCTATACAAATCCCTTTTCTTTTCCTTATCCACTTAAGAAAATCAAGTTCAGAGGCTTAATTCCACTTAATCCAGCTATTGGTGGACCACTTGGAACCTGTTTTGAGTGTTGGTGGGGGTGTTTCTATCGAGGATGCCTACGCGGGGTGCAGATGTCCATGTGGAACACTTACATCCTTGGAAAATTCTTGTGGCTCAACCTGCAGAGGCATTACACTTCTCATTGGCAATGAAGTTGTAATGCCCCCTTTGGCTGTCAGCCCGAATATGGCCATTTTTCTTCATTCTCTCTTCAAATTCATCCCTTCAACATTCAATCTAACTCTTCAGAACTCTTCACAAACTCTTCAATAGATCAAGCCTTCATTCTTGTACACTTTAAGCTTCCATACTCACACTTTTGCATCCATTCTCCCTCACTTTAAGCTTTCAAGAATTCCATTGCAGCAAAAGCTTCACTTCGTCACTTTGGTAGAGAATGTTTGGGACCACACCATTGTAGCAGAGGATTGAGTTCCTCTCATTTCTCCCCCAAGAACCCTTGAGTTCTCTTAGTGGAGGTGGTAAGCTTCCCTCTCCTCTCCTTTATCACTTGGTTGAGTAGCATGGTATTGCTTTGTTGTGTTTGTGTTTTATTTACTACACTATTTCTTTATCACATTTCCTTGGCTTTCTATGGAGGTGGAAACACCTAAACGGGGGTCTGACTGAGGTAGGCCCCTATTCATCCACCCAAAATTTTCCCTCTTGCCATGTGTAGGTGTGTGTTGCGAGGAAGGTCAACTAGCAAATGAATTCCTTTGTGAGATCCTTCTTACTCTTCTTACACTTGCTTTTCTACTTTATAACATTGGAGAATACTTCATTTATTTACTTGTTTCATTCTAGCTTTTTAGTTGAGTAGCTAGGTTGTTAGTCATTTTGGTGAGTTTAGCCTTGTCTCTACTATTATCTGGTTGTATGGACTACAACACACTTTAGAGACGTTAGTGCACTGCACTGTCGTCTAGAGACCATGCTAATGTCCTCGGGCAGAGAGATTCCTGAGGCACAGAGTTGAACTTAAAGACCAACTCGCCTAGCCCCACCTTAGAACTCAGTCTTGTAGAGTGATTGTAGGACCTCATAATCCTTATCATTCTCATCCTCATACCCTACATATTGCACTTAGCTGAGGTAAGTTAGGGTAGCCTCTCGCATCTTGACCCTCTGTGACCTGGGGTCTTGCACACGGTGGTCCCCCTCTCTTACACATAGATCCTCTCACTATCAAACTTCTTAGAAGTATGGTCAACCAGTGATAATTTCACTAGAAGTGAAAGTGGGATAAGTTCTCATATGTAGGTGATCATGTACAACAAGATCCAGATAATAGTATGCAGACTTAAAAGTGTGCATAGGCATACAATTCTATTTCTAAGTTGTGTGATGATCTTTCTCTCCATGTTCACACTAAGGGGGGTGTTGGAAAATATGTTTTTAGTGTTCACATATGTGAGTTGTTAACACAACTAACATATCTATTATAGTTGTGATTATTTATTAAGTTTGTTATATAGGTACATTTGGTTTGAGTTATTAAAACAACTCAAAAATATTTAGATAATTTTTTTTGGAGTTTCCTATAATTTAGGAATTCAAAATCCTATAGATATGTATTGTATTTGAATGAATATTATAAGGAAGCTCATATTATATTGTTTTATTATTATTTTGATTCTATTATCTTGCCTAAAATTCTTTTTATATATTTTGTGGGTTTGACACAAGCCTATGCCTATATTTCTTTCTGTAATGATATATGAATAAGTCATACCCTCATTGTGGAGTCCATACATCTCCTAAATTTTTGTTTTTATCTTCCAACTTTTCAAATGAAGGTTTAACTAGCCTACTCATCTAGACTTTGGACTAGAGCCGAGACATTTCTCAATTAATTCTTGGTTTAGTGATCTTGTCCCAATTTTTTGTCTCTTTTCTTTTGTTTTTTCTAGCCTTCCTTCCATGTTTTAAAACCCTAGCTCTACTAGAATTTTAAAAAAATTCAATAAAATCTTCAACTAAGTCTTGGATACTTACTTGGACCAATGTCACCTTCTCCAAACTTCTCACTAGAACTCGACCCTACATCCTTAATTTCTAGCTCCAATTTATTAATATTATGACATTTAACAAGTGAGATATATTCAACATTTGACACACTTCTATTAACTTTGTTTCATAAATTTCAGCTGTGCTAACTTGTTAATCAATGATATCATTAATTTCAGTTGTCTCTTCAAAAGCTTCACCAGTCATGTCAACCAGATGAGAAGTACTTTTTGTTGTGTCAAAGAGACCTTAGTTATACTGTAACTGATATCTTGTTGTCTCTTCGACATGCGTGTGCCTTTGTTTCCTTTTTGAATTTTCAGAGAGACATCTAATTATTTCTCTTTAACATCATAAGGTCTTTCCAAAACTTTTATCTTGGGTTTTACCACTTTTGTATATTCCTTCCTTCTTCATTATCAAAGTTTCAGAGAGACTTACAACCATTTCCCTTCGATATGTCAATGTCCTATAAAAGTTATCTTCCCTTTGTTTATCAAAGTTTCAGAGAGACTTGCATTAATGTTTCCTCAATATGATATTGTCTCTTTGATGTTTCTTGTTTTCATTCTTGTTTCAGAGTTTCAAAGAGACATGCTATTACTTCTCTTTGATATCCTATAGTCTTCTCGAAACATTCCCTTGATGTTACCTTGTTGTGTTCCTTTTCTACTACAAGAGTGATTGAAGAGACTTTCCTCAATTTCCTCTCGATATAAGCTTGTCTCTTTGATGTTTTACTTTTGACTATTTTTGGGGCATCAAAGAGACTTTCACATTACTCAACCTGATAACTCACTCTCTCTTCAAAACTCCATTTTGTCCTTTGTGTTTTGGTTTTGATAGTGATGCATCATTTATTGCATAATAGTTTTTTATGTCCAAGAGATATTTTTTTTGTTTCTTGAATGCCAAAATAATTTAGCATATTTAAAATATCAATGTTTCTTTGTATTCCTATTTATCCGAAAGACATGATATCTTTTTCCTTTGAAATACTCAATTTTCTTCAAAATACTCCTTTTTAGGTTGTCAGAACGACTTTAGGATATGTCATTTTGAAGTGTGGTGGTCTCCTTGATATTTTGTATTGACTTCATTATTAGTTTTTTGGGGAGACTGTAGTGTAACTCTCCCCAAAATGGAATTGTTTCATCGAAATGTGTTTCTAGTGATGGATTTAAGGGATGTATGTGTTAAGGTAGTAGTATTGAGGAATTTAACTTTGGGTAATATTTTAGTGGAATGGGTTTAGGAAGAGTATTATTATGGTAATTTTCTAGGAAAAAATGATGATTTTGAGGGCTAGCACTCTTGGTGTAAAATTAAATGATCATACTGAGGTGGCAATGACTGATACAAAATTTTAGGTTAAATTTTGGTTCCAATAGTGGCTTTGATTGGGGATGAATGGTCATGAGGTCATTGCAAGAATTCAGAGCTACTCTAGGACATAGACCATGGATGAGTTGGTAAAAGAAAAGCAAAAAGGAATCCTAAAACTTCTATGAATTGAATAATATTTCTTCTTATGAAAATAAATGCTTCAAGAATTTTCTATGCACTGGAAATTCTTGACTTTCTCCTATCATGTTTTGCAAATAGTATTATTCTTCCCCACACTTGTCAGTGATAATAAATGTTCCAAGTCATAAGGCTTCAAATTTCCCATGTTTTCCCTTCTCTTGTCCTCTATCATTCCACATGGGAACCATATCCCCTATTTGAAACTTTCTTTTGTTTTCTCTCTTATCAAATAAGTATTTCATCTATGATTGTAACTCTTGATTGTACTCTTGTGCTAGATGCTTGACTTCATCCCATTCTTCCAATTGTTCCATTCTTTCATCCATGGGTCTAGGAATGTCTAAGTCCTCTTGTAATATAAAATTATATACTGGTAAAAGGTTTTATAAAGGAATCCTAGCTTGGGTCCCATATACTAGTTCAAAAGGAAACTTTCCAGTAGCCTTTTTATTGTGATCCTATCTTCCCAAACTACTATTCTTAGCTTAGAATCCCATTCCCTTTTATTAGTGTCCAACATCATTGTGATTATCTTCATAATACTCTTATTGTTGGACTCAACCTGCTTGTTTTTCTTGGGGGTGATATGATGAAGCATATGAGATTGTTATACCATTGAATTCATAGAACCTTTTGAATTCCTCTCATCTAAAATACATACCATTATTTGTTATCAGCCTTACAGGAACTCCAAATATGGTAATGATGTTTTCCAATGGGAAATTTATTACAACCTTGCTAGTAGCTTGCTTTGTTGGTATTGCCTCTATCCACTTTGTGAAGTAATCAATGGATACTAAGATCCACCTACGCCCATCAGTAGATTTTTTTATAATATTTCCTATGAAATAAATTCCCCATTGGTGGAAAGGGGCCTCCACCTACATGGGTCTTAGTGGTAGTGCTCCTTGATGTTGTATTTTTCCATAAAATATTTGGCATGCTTCACATTTCCTTACATAACTATAGGCATCATTGAAGAACCTAGGCCACAAATAACCCACTCTAAGTACCTTGTGTGTAGTAGTATCCACTGAATAGTGTCCTCCACACACACACCATCATGCATTTCCTTCATAAAATGTTTTTCTTGTGCTTCATCTAAGCACAATAACAACACACCATACCTATTTTTCTAGTATAAATCTCCATCCATGAAAAAAAAATTTGAAGCATGAAGTTTTAAGATTCTTCTCTAATTGTTATTCAATCCCTCTTGGCATTTCATATGTTTAAGGTAGTATGCAATGTTTCTGTACTACTATGTGTTTTCGATGCTTGATACCCAATTTTCTTCCCCTTTTTAATGCAAATATGTGCACCTTATAGGTTTGAATCATCCATCAATTTTTCCAGTTACTATGCTCTCACTAATTTAGTGATTTGGATGTTGATGTAAACTCTTGGGTACAGTTAATCCAACAACACTCTCTTCTAGTCATCTTTGTGAAAAAACATCTTTCTCTACAACATTTGGTACATAAGCAATGACTTTTGCTCCCACCAAATAAGGCCTGAATGTCTTAACTACTTTTACTAGGGAATAAGCATGCTTCTCAGTTCAATATCATACTTCAATTATTCTCCCTATAATGATTTATGGGAGAATGAAATAGGTTGTATCCATCACTATTCTTTTGTAAGACAATGACTACTATTGTGTGGAATGATGCAAATGAGAATATCTAGAAGGGTTTTTCAAATTCTAGGGATTTTAGTAAAGACGCTTCTTTGATAGCTCTTTTAATTGAAACAAAGGAATCGATAGATTATTCTATCCAGTCAATTTTTGTACCCTTTTTTAACATCTTTGAGATTGGTTTCACAATCTCTACAAAATTTGAGATAAATCTCTAAACAAAGTTAATCTATCTGAAGAAGGACTGGATAGCTTTCATAGTCTTAGGTATGGGGATTTTTTCAATAGCTTCCACCCTTTTGGGATCAATTCATACTCCATCGTTCAAGACAATATGACCCAATAATTTTCCTTTTGTGATAGCAAAATGACACTTTTTTGGGTTTAGAGAGATACCATATTCTATTGCTCTGATGAAGATATTTTCCAAATGTGCACAATGATCTTCTACCTTCTTAGAGTATGCTATTATATCATTGATCAAGTCAGGAAAGGCCACATCCATGGCCCTTTGGAATGTTGCTCTAGCATTGGTAAGACCAAAATTTATTCTTCCATAAACATATGTTCCCCAAGGCATGGTGAAAGTCATTTTATATTGCTCCAACTCCTTGACCTTTACCTAGTTATATCCTAAGAAACCATCCTTTGTGGATAGGAGCTCACATCCTATCACTATCTACAACATTGCGTCCATGTTTGGAAAAGGGTAGTTGTCTTTGAGTGATTCGATATTTAGACTTCTAAAGTCCACACACAGTCTTATATCTCCATTTTTCTTTCTTATGGGTACAAAGTTAGATACTTAGGAGGAATGCTTGATTGGTTTAATGATGATCCCATCTCTTAACTTCATAAGCTCCTCCTACATCTTTGGTGCCGATGTAGGGTTTATGGGTCATTGCTCCTGTCTAAATGACTTAGCATCACATTTTAATAGAATTTCATGTTGAAAGAGATCTTCTCTATATGCTTTGAGGTCATCATATGACTAGGAAAAAATGTGTATATTTTTAGAGTAGGACTATAAGCATCTCTCTTACTTTGGGACTGATCGTCTTGCCAAAATATACTTTCTTGGGAGCATATTTTGTTCCAAGATTAATTTCCTCAACATCCACTTGTTTAATAGTTGTAGGCTTTAGATTGAACATGTCATGCCCATCTAATAATATTTTTAATGCCACAAGCCCTTTTGGAATTTTGTTGTTCTTAAGTTGTACTACTTCTTGCCCATAGATAGTTTCTTTGTCATCTACCTTTTGTACAAAGGAAATGAAGTCTATGCCCTAAGATTCATATTGATCAATATAGTTGAGGAACTTAATCAGGTCTTCATCATCATCGAATACTTGCTCGTTGTATATATTATCTGGGATAGTAGGCCTTGTCTTTAATTCAACTTCGGTGATTCCTACCAATATAATATCATCTCGATTAAGAGCTATGTTAGCCAAGAAAAATGTGATTATGTTCTTAGAACTTTCACTCCAGTCTATTGAGAATGCATCAAATAATTCAATAGTGTCCCATATGGCATTCTTGTATTGTTTTAGTCTCTTCTTTTTTGACAAGTATTTATCTCTGACTTGAGAGACAATCAACTTAGAATCTCCATATATTATCAACAACTTAATCCCATATATCATAGGAATGTTCAAACATAGCAGCAATGCTTCATATTTAGCTATATTGTTTGTACATTCAAATGTCAACAAGAATGAATACTTGAATGTCTTTCCAGAGGGTGAAATAAACACTATCTTAGCTCTGTTTCCATTTTTTTTGCATTCCCCATCAAAATACATCTTTCATACACCATTATCATGATGTTGAGATTTTTTACTAATTGGTTCCGTGTTTTGCAATTTTGGTTGTGATTTTTCAATCTTGAAATTCCCTACATCTATATCACATAAATAATTTACTTGGTTAGGATCAAAATGTTCTATAACATGTTTTGATATGGGTTCCCTATACATATTGAATTCTCTCCCATTTATTGGTATGGTGGCATATGATAGGTCTAATTGGACATTTCGACCTATTGCAGCGGTCCATTGTCTAGACAACAACATTGCATAATATGGAGTATCCACCACAGTGATGTCAGTTTTGTATGTTGCCTCGGTATATGATGATAGTTTCAATTCTACATCACATATTACTCTGGCCACTGGGATTAACCTGTTATCCATGGAATAACATTTTCTATAAGTATTTTTTACCCATAATCCTAGTTCCTTAATGATAGCCATAGGCATGATGTTGATTGCTACCCATGAGTCAATCATGCAGTTTTTTATTAGTTTGTTATTAATTAATAGTGAGTTGTGGAATGGATCCACTTGAGAGGTATTTTTTTTAAGGGTATCACCCAAATATACTTTTGGTGTTTTTGTGGTTTCTTGTTCAATATTGTTTACTTTATTATTCTTGACTTTATTCTAATTCTACTATCTATGGGGTGTGTTGGAAATTAATTTAAGGTAGTATCTTTGTAATATTCAATTCTCATCATTTCCATTAGTAGCATTATCATCTTGATTTGAGTCAATTCAGGTACAATATCAAATGAGGGGGTAGTCACCACTTGCTCTTTTTTCTCTAGTTTAATAGCTTTTTTATCTTTAGTTTGAGTTTTAACATTATCCTTCACCTTCTCTGATTCAACTTTTGTGGTTTCTATTGGTATATCTTTCTAAAATTTTCCTTTCTCCCCTTTCTTTTGGTCAATTGAGGCATTTTCTTTGTGCTTATATTATTTTATGAACAAACTCTTGGGTGTCCCTTGTTCTATATCCATAGGTCTACTACTTAAGTTACAACCACCTCTTTTGGCTCTTGCAACAATAGTTGTTTGAATGTCGTTCTTTTCTTCTTCGATCAATGTCCTCAACTAAAATTGTGGTGGTGTAAGAGATGCATTGGCAGTCTCATCCTCATCATCTTCATGATCATAGAATACTTCTTGTCAGCCCATGTTGAAATTGTATCTCTAGTTATTGACATCATACTCGAAGCCTTCCTCAGAAGATGAGTATTCATCATCAATTTGATGAGGTTCCAATCTTAGCATATTAATGGTATGATCCTATCTATTTTTCTGATGGGACCAGTCATTATCTTGTATGGCTTTGGCTACTATGAAATATTTAGATGCATGTGGTAGATCACATGTTTGACACCATGGACTACTTTCCACTACATGCACTAATGTTTCTTCAAGGTATTTGAAGTATCTTTCTAGTTTTGTCTGTTATTGTTAACAATTGGCCTCCCATCCTTCTAGTTAGTGTTGTATACCATTTCATGCAGTCTAGGTCTATCATTTTTGTAATGTTTATCATATTTGGTTTGTTGGTTATTGGGGCTTTGTGGGATTTTGATGTTATCTCTCTTGCTAATAATACATGTGGCTTTCTTGTTATTCTCAATATTTGTAGTAGCTTGCTGGACTTCGGCTTGGCAGTTAGGGGATCTTCTTCTAAGCTCATATCCATTTTTAGGGTCAAATGATTTTAAATAAATAGATAGAGCCATGGAATCATTGGGCTTAGAACCAAGTCATATTTTTTTACTTATTTTGTAAAATATTTGGTTAAAATTGAAAATAGATTCATTTTAATGTTTTTGGATACTCATTAATTCATGTAGGGAAAAATATGGGGCACATTGATTTTCATATTGTTCTCTAAATTGATGCTTGAAATTAGCCGAGGAAGTGATGGAAGAATCAAACAAGTTGTTAAACCAATCCTTGGCTTCTTCAACTAAAGGAAACATGGATAACCTCATGAGAACCTCCTCATATTTGATACCAAAGTCTTGTAAAAATGAATTGAAATTCCTTATATGTTCATAAAATTTGATAGCATTGTTTCTAGAGAATTTTTGGATTGAACTCCTTACATCATTGCTAATTGGAAATGGACATGGAGGGCGCCCGAATAGATCCATTGGTTTGTATGTATTCACATTTGGGGGTCCTTGTAAATAGGGGTGTTGGTTAGGTTGGTTGGGCTAATAGTGGGGTCCTTGATATTAAGGCATGTATTGTTGTGCATTTTTGTAGGGGTTCACATTGCCTTGGATATTTTGAGGTACTTGAGGTTGGTGGGGTGGGATGTATTGTTGGCCAAGGGGTGGGCATGTGTTAATTATAGATTGGGAGGTATTTTCTAGTGGGACATTATATTGGATATAATTAGCATTAATTTGATTCCCTATTGCATTCACATTCTATATGATCCCTATGAATTGGTTGGATTAGCATTTCCTCCCTACTTGAGGGGAGGTATATAATTGGTCCATTTGCTAATGACTGGATTTTGATCTGAAGTAGTTGTTGGGTTATTTCTTCTCTTCATTTTATTAGTTGTTGTCTCCTAATTTCTTCCTCCATTCTCTCTACATCTTGTTCTAACTCTTGACTTGTCATTGTGGTGGCAGTAGTGTGATCAACATGAGTTTCATCAAGGATAGGGTGATCCATGATTCCATATTGGGTTTCTTCACTATTTTGGATCCCTATTCTATAACCATATTCCTCTTAGTTTAAGATTCTTTCAGATTCCCATTTTGTGTGGAGCTCATTCATTTTTTGAGGATCAATTCTATGATCCCTTGATAGATACCCTTTGTCACATTGGAATTTTGCTCCATATAGGAGACTGAAACTATTATGTGTAATGAGTGGCTATTCTGTTATATCTTGTTGATCACCATAGTTACTGGTTTGTGTAACCTATGGTTGGCTTGATGATGTTCCACCTCTATTGGAATCAACCTTTAGAGGGGTTCACCCCTTTTTTATCTGTCCATTTACCATCACTTTTCTTTGGAATTCCTTTTTGAAGGGGTCTTCTTCCATCCATTTTAGGTGATATTGTAATCCTTTGGTGTCTAAGATCCAACCTCTCAGATCTGATATTTAGTTTATCAGTCATATAAGGATCTTAAAGATTTGATAGAGTTGCCACCTGCTTTTTTTAAAAGTAGGAAACTAAGATGGGTTTTAATAGTGTGTTTTTTATGAGATCATTATTGGTTATCCCAACAGAGTCTCCTTGAGTGTATGAAGGTGTAATTACACAATGCAAAATTCTAACTTGAAAATGAAAGTTGAATGACTCTATGAAGCAAGACAGTTTTTTTATTGGAGTTTCTTAGGTTACTCCCCAGTAGAGTCACCAATATGTTAGGTCTCAAAAATGTAGTTTGTAAATCCTAAGAGGATGTGAGGCTCTATGATCAAACTTACAACATTTTTGAACTAATGAACAAAGTGAACCTATGTGGTTGATGACTCCCTACACTTCAGGATTTGCTAAACCTAGGCAGGTGAACCTTGATAATTGATGCAAATTTAAGCAAGTTGTGTAACTTAGTTGGTTTTAAATATCTACCCATAGTTGCATGAAATGTGGAATAGTTGAAGGTGTGTTAGCTAATCCTACTCCTAGTACTAAAATTTAAGATGTGAAGATATGAATGAGATTTTTTGAGATTTTTGTAATGGAATGATTAATTACTAGTGCTTAATCCTATTGGGTTAATGGGGACAAGAGGTGAATGATATGTGACTTACTTGTTGGATACAATTTGAATTGTGTGGCACTTGTGACTATTTAAACCTTGTATAAACATGCAAGAATGTAACTACCAGACTCTTCTTATTGATCCAAATGATTATTTTTAGGCTATTATGATTAATTAATAGGAAGTTTTAATCCTTTTGAAGGAACCAATTAACTGAATCACACAAAAGGAACAAGTGTTCCTTGAAAAATCAAATATACTTCTGATTTGAATAACAAGATAGAATCAAATTGGAGAAAGTATGATAATTTTATTGATTATAGGGCTCTTCTTATCGATCCAAATAATACTTCCAAATTACTCTGATTAACTACAAGGATTTTTAATTCTTTGAGAAACCAATTAATTAAACCACACAAGAATAGCAAATGTGCCTTGATAAATTGACCTTGAGAAACCAATTTAAATAATAAGAAATCACTAAACTGGAGATAGCAAAATAATCATATATTATCAATAAACAATTGATACCATAATTTAGCCACACAATTAAATCTTCTTCTCCATTGTATTTACTTCAAAAAAAATACATTATATAGCAAAAGTCCTATGTTTTAAAAAATGTATGTTGATATGGTTGTTATTCTATTGATGGTCCTAATCTAATGATTTCTTCATCTGGCCTTGGTTTCCTTTATATATGTGAGAAGCTATTGTAGTGTTGAAACATGTTGTCAGTGACATTTTCACATTGGTTTAGCTCTTCTTTTTAAATTAAGCTTAAAAATTTCCTTGATTTAGTGTTGTAAGGTATTTGACACATTCACATTAGGTCTTGGGACTTAGTAAACTAAATAAAATAAAATGTATTTAATTTGTGCCTTATAAAGGTGTTGTAGACTATTGTAACCCACTTTCACACCTTTCTAGAATTCTATTAATTCTTTGAGTCTAATAAACCTAATTTTTCCTTAATTTAATGTTGTAGAGTTCATTTATTTACACTTTCACATTAAATTTAGGTGTGTACACAATGTTTCCTTAATCTACTGTTGTAATGTACTTTACACATTCACATTAGATCTTGTGCCCTTTCAAGCTAAATGGACCCTATTTTACCCTAATTGAATGTTGTAAAATGTATTGATTTACACTTTCACACTGAATTTTGTGTCCCTTTCATAATTACCCATTAAATTGTCATTATAAGCCCCTAAGACCCATTATTTTTTATCGCAAAGCTTATTCCAACTAAAAACCTGATAAAATCACTTAAAACATTAAAAATCTCGAAAACCAACCTCAAAAACCTAGGGTGGGACTCATTCACCACCTTGGGCGAATGAGTCCCCCTAGGTGGGACCCATTCTTCAAGGGTGGTGAATGAGTCCCATTTTGGGGCTTTTTAAAATTTTGAGCAAGAAAATCACCTTTTTAATTCAAAATTTTGATGGATGTTAGCCTTTGAGATTTGAATAAGGGTAAATTAGGTGTTAATTCCTATATAAGCAAGTTTATAAGTCATTTTTATCATCTAAGTCATCCAAGCAAGCATTTAGAGAGAAAATTAAAGATCCAAGTATTCACAAGATTTCAAGTATTCTTCACAAGAGCATTCAAGAGTCCATTAGCAGAAAAGTTGAAGTCTTGGAGCAACATTATTGTGTGTTTTCAGGTCTTCAATATCACTTTTATTCAAGATCTAACATATTCAAGGATTGATCATGGTTGTCTATGGTGAATCATGACATATTCCAGGTTGGGGAGATGCAACTAGCCATCAATCCAAGCCTAATGACTTGTTTCCTAAGTGATTCCATCCTCCATTATCACTCTACATTTTTCCTAAGGAAGGTTCAAGCATTATGAGGTTCATTTGGGGTGATTATGGATCTCTCCAAGTGAGTCATTCATTGTCATATTTTAGTCATGCATCTTGTTCTTACACATTAAAATAGGGTTGCATTGCATTTCAAATTTCCTAATCTTAGACACACATAAGATTGGGATTTATAGTCCTATTTCCATTCACATTTCATTATTTTCATCAAGGTTTAATTACCAAACTAGGGGTTTGACTAAGGTGAACCCCCCATAAGCAAATCAAGTATATATTCTGTTTTGGAGGTCCTTTTGTAGATTTGGATCCAAAAATCAATTAGGAAGGGTAGAGCAGACTGAGAGGTGTAGATTTGAACTTTGAATTCCTAAAAAAGTGGAAGTGGATTGATTCAGCACAAGTGGTGAATGACTTCGATTGTAGGTGTTTGACATAAATATTTGCAGATTTAGATACCCTTTTTCCTAAAACCTGCTCTTATGCAAAATTATAGAACTAGGAATTATTCACCCAGAATGGCAAATGAGTCCTACTAGGTTAAAAAGGAAGAATTTACAAAATTTTAGGACTCCTTTTAGTCATCTTCAAGTTTTTCAAGTACACACATTTAAGCTTTTAGCTTTCTGTTATATTCTTCATGCATTTATAGGTCATTTAGTTAAAGTTTGCATTGAATTAAGGTTTAGCATTACATCTTTCATTGCATTTGTATTTCCAAGTTCTTACTTGGTGGTGAACCCCTCATTAGTTAACATTTGGCCCCTAGGACAACCCTATTGCAAAATCTCTTTCTCCTTTGCATTGAGATATCTAGGGTTATCCTTGAGTGAGAGGCTTGTGAAAAGTGGATGTGCTTTATGTCCTAAACCATATGGCACTCCATCCAATTTCCCACCTTTTATGTTGGCGAACCTACATTTAGAGCATTATAATTTTAATTTGGAGTGCATTATAATCCTAGATCTTGCTTGCATTAACATTGCATAATTAGGATTTGCATTAGTTAATTGACATTCTAGGGTTTCTAATTTTGCATTAAGTTCATATAGCTTGCATTGTTGCATCTTAAATCACTAAAAATCATACAAAATTTGTATTTAAATGTATCATTCAGATCATAGAACATAAAAATAATCAATACTAAATAAAATTTTCTAAAATTTTTGAAAAAAAAAAACTCATTGGGACTCATTCGATCCTTTGGGAAAATCAGTCCCAATGCAAATTTTACACCGCATTTTTAGAGTTGAATTTCCTATTTTTAAGCTTTTGTTGTTAAAATATTTCTATTTCAATTTCTATATATTCTATTACATTCTAGCATAATTGTAATTGTGGATAGAATTATAATCTTGCACTTTACAATTTTAGCACTAGTTCATAGTTCAATTAGATTAGAAAACAAAACCAAAAACAACTCTAAACTAATGAACGACTTCGAGAAAGCTTAGTTATTTGACTATGTCAAATCTCTCTTTCCAAGTTAGCCTAGCCTTCAAGCATTTTAGTAGTGATGATTTTGACATGTTAGATGAAGCCCTTGAGGATTTCATCTCACAAGGCTCATCCACTAAGGCTTGTTATGAAAAACTAAAACCAAGAGAAGTTAATGTGATTCAACCTCAACTTATCCTTTAGCCACCTTCACACAAATCTCAACCTAAAGAAAAGCTTGAATTTACTATTTATCCACCTACAAACAAAGTTTTGTAGAAATCAAGTAATAATACTATTGCTCATACATACAACACTCGAAACAATCCACAACCAAAACAACCAACTTTGAAAATCTTACCTTTCCCTAATCCCATTTTTCCTAGTGCTCCTCACTTAACTTTGCATAGTGGGAAGGAGTATGATCTTGTTGAACAACTTAAGTATACTCTTGCAAAGATATCCCTATGGGACCTAATTTAGAATTCACCTAACTATAACACTATGCTTCAAAAAAAATTACAAGTAGTGGTTCCTCCTGGTACAAATGCAAATGATGTGGCAGCTCTAATACAAGGAATTAATACAATTAATGTAGACATTACCGTTCATCAACATGAGCTACCTCCTTTGGAATTGAGAAAGAAAAATGATGCCTTCATGACAATAACCATCTACAATAGATTAGGAATAAAAAGAACCCTTGTTGACAATGGCTTTTCTCTTACAACACTCAAAACAATCTACAACCAAACAACCAACTCCGAAAATCTTACCTTTTCTCAATCCCATTCTGCCTAGTGCTCCTCACTTAACTTCACAAAGTGGGAAGGAGTATGATCTTGTTGAACAACTTAAGAATACTCCTAAAAATATATCCCTATGGGACCTAATTCAGAATTCACCTAACAATAACACTATGCTTCAAACAACTTTACAACAAGTAGTGGTTCGTCTTGGTACAAATGCAAATGATGTGGCAACTTTAATACAAGGAATGAATACAATTAATGTAGACATTATTGTTCATCAAAATGAGCTACTTCCTTTGGAATTGAGAAAGAAAAATGATGCCTTCATGATAATATCCATCTACAACAAATTAGGAATAAAGAGAACCCTTGTTGACTATGGTTTTTCTCTTACAACACTCAAAACAATCTGCAACCAAAACAACCAACTCTGGCAATCTTACCTTCACCTAATCCCATTTTTCCTAGTGCTCATCACTTAACTCCACATAGTGGGAAGGAGAATGATCTTGTTGAACAACTTAAGAATACTCTTGCAAAGATATCCCTATGGGACCTAATTTAGAATTCACCTAACTATAACACTATGCTTCAAACAACTTTACAACAAGTAGTGGTTCCTCCTAGTACAAATACAAATAATGTGGCAGCTCTAATACAAGAAATGAATACAATTAATATAGACATTACCTTTCATCAACATGAGCTACCTCCTTTGGAATTGAGAAAGAAAAATGATGCCTTCATGATAATAGCCATCTACAATAGATTAGGAATAAAGAGAACCCTTGTTGACAATGGTTTTTCTCTTAATGTGTGTAGTAATACACTTTTGGATAAACTTGGTGTGTATAAGTCAAGAATTAAACATTATTCCTTGTCAATTTGTGGATTTGATAAGATAGGCAAACAACCATTGGGTGTGATTAAATTACCTATTATAGTTGCAAAATATAAGAGACCCCTAATCATGTAATACCCGATAATCTTTCATACATCTTCTTTTAGGGTGACCTTGGATTCACAAAATGCATGTAGTCCCTTCAACCCTTTATCATATAATGAAGTATGTCTATAACAACAAGGTATACCAAGGTGGAATAGACCCTGAGCCAAAAAGTTGTCTGCAAGTTGAAAAAGGAATTACAAGTCCTCAAAGCACATTAATTCCAACATCAAACACAGAGCCTATGGAAGAGGACAAACAAGAAATGGAAATAGTGTCAAAGTTATTAGACAATGATTGGGGATCCTTGGAATTCACATCTTCATTTATTGGAGAATGCACAATCACAAGAAAAGAGGATGAAAAACACAAGCAACCAATGGTTATGTCAACATAGAATTCAGAAGAAAACTCATGAATATCTACCTCATCTACCCTTGAAGACACAAGCTACACAACAAACTTCAATGAGATAGACTATCAACAATCACCAAACTTAAAGGAAATGGAAAGTATTTATGGGAGAGGTTATGAACTTATCAACAATTTGGTTATAGTGGAAAAGGATGTGGAAAGAAAGAACAAGGAATCCATGTTCTCATGGAACCTAACACACAAGAAACAAAAGATGGTTTGGGATATTGTCCTTCTAAGATAATGAAAGAAAGTAAAAGACCTTCATTAAACATCAACACCATTATGTGTAAACCTAAAATCAATCTTACCTTGGAGCATCCTAAATTGCTTGATATGAATTTTGAACCATCATGGGAATACTTTGAATATGATGAAGCCTTGACGCAAATGCTAGGAGTCTATGACAAACCACATACTCCTCAAAATAGCAAGGTTACATGTGCTATGATTATCACCAAACAAAATAACAGAGAAATAGAAAGTAGTGAGATGGACATGAGTAAGGAAGAATACAACCCTGAATTTCCAAAACCAACTGCACTTCCTTTAGGAGTTACAATTGATATACTGATGGAAATTAATGATGAAGACAAGGTAATCAAGATAGGAAAGTGCCTTGATGAGGAAGAACAAGAAGATCACATAGTTTTACTATATGACTATCCTGAACTTTTTGCTTGGACTTATTTGGATATGCTGGGTATTGATCCTAAGATTATAACACACAATATAGTTCTCATTGAAAATGCTAAATCGGTTAGAAAAATGATACAAAGATGAATCCTAAGATAGCCTTGCTAGTTAAGGAAGAGATTGAAAAACTCCTTGAGGCTAGTTTCATAAGACCTCTAGGTTATTCCCCTTGGATCTCGAACATTGTTGTAGTCGTAAAACCTAACAACCATATTAGGATGTGTACAAATTTTTAGGATTTGAATAAAACATCTTTAAAACATGAATTCCCCCTTCCTAATATTGATATGATAGTAGACTCAACTGTGGGACATGCTTTGTTTTCATTCATGGATGGATTTATTGGGTGCAATCAAATATTTATCAACCCTCAAGATCAATACAAGATAACATTCACAATTGTTTGGGGACCATTTTGTTGGGTCATGATTCCTTTTGGATTAAAGAATGTGGGAGCCACATATCAATGAGCTATAACATTAATATTTCAGGACTACATACATAATATTTTGGAAGATTATGTTGACGACATCTTACCCAAATATTTATCAAGACAAGACGATGTAAATTCTCTTCAAAAAATTTATGAGTGAATGCAAAGATACAACATGAGATTGAATCCAAAAACGTGTGTCTTTGATGTAGATAGTGGAAAAGTTTTAGGGTTTATAGTATCTCACAAAGGCATTGAGATGGAAATAAAGAAAATTGATGCTATAGTTAACATACCACCTCCTAGAAACATCTCTCAATTGTGTACTTTACAAGGAAGAATTCAAGATATTCATTGTTTTGTAGCATTGTTAGTAGATTGAACATTACCATTTACAAATCTCCTCAAGAAAGATGTGCATTTTGATTGGAATGAGGATTGTAAATATGCTTTTGAGATTTTAAAGAATTATCTTGCCACTACACCTATTCTACAACCCACTATGCAAAACAAATTGTTCTGCCTTTACATAGCAGCATTAGCCCATGCTATTGTAGTATTGTTGGCTCAACAAGATGAAAATGGTAAAGAGCATCTTGTTTATTACATTAGCCGAACTTTGATTGATTATGAGAAATGGCATAGATTATAAAAACACAATATTTAGCTCTTGTATTCACTACAACCAAAATGAAACATTACTTATTGAATGCTGAAATACATGTGATGATGAAATTTGATCCTCTAAAACATCTTTTTAGTAAAATAGATTTATTAGGACGCTTAGCTAAGTGGGTGATGTTGTTGATTGAGTTTGACCTTAAAAAATTTCACAAAAAGAAATTAAACGACAAGCCTTAACCAACCACCTAGCGGATGCTCCCTCACCCTTTACATTACCTAATATAGAAACATTCCTTGATGAGAATGTGTGGACTATTTACAAAGATGATGAAGCATGGGAATTATACTTTGATGGATATAAGTGTAGAATAGGCTCTGGTGTCAGGATTATAATAATACTACCTGTAGGAAAGCCTATTCCCTTATCCTATCACTTAAATTTTGTATGCACCAACAACACGATGGAATATGAAGCATTAATTGCTAGTTTGCACGCTATTTTAGCTTTGGGGGTTCAAAATATTAAAATATTTGATGATTCACAATTAATGATTAAGCAAATAAATGGAACATATCAAGCAAAGCATGATAAATTATCACAATACAAGGATCTGAAAATGAATTTGTTAGAGAATTTCAAGTCATTTACCATTGACAACATCCCATAAAATGATAATTGACATGTGGATGCAATGGAAACTGTAGCTTCTCTCACATCACCCCAAGATCCTTCAAAGGATTTCACATTTATTGTCCATACAACTACAGAACCATCAATCAAACCCAAAGCTGAAGAAGTATTATTAACAACTATGGAAGGCTCTAGTGAATGGTATACACTAGTATTTAATTATTTAAAAGAGGGTACTTTTTTTGAGCCAACAACTAGGAACACTCAAGCTCATCTTCGCAAACTTGCAACTAAGTATATAATTCTCGCCGACATGTTATACTGAAGATCCTTTAATGGCATTTTACTTAGAGGTGTTAAAGAATTTGAAATCCCCATAGCACTTGAAGAAGCGCATGTAGGTGCCCATGGAGGTCATTTTGGAAGAAGATCTTTAGTTCAAAAACTTGTTCATATGGGATACTACTAGAGGAAAATGGAAAATTGTTGCTTTGAGTATGTTAAGAGATGTAAAAAAAGCCAAGAACATAGTAATTTGATTCATGCTCCTGCTTGTGAGCTTCGGGCCCAAATTCCTATTTGGTCGTTCTCAATATGGGAACTGGATCTGATTGGAAAATCCTCACCACCTTTCTCTACTAGACATACTTTTATAATCACTGTGATAGATTATTTCACAGAATGGGTAGAAGCCATTCCTCTTCAATCAACAACTACTAATGTGATATGTGATTTCATATTGAACACATTATTACTTTCTTTAGACTTCCTTCCACATTTATTGTAGACAATGTGACACCATTTAAGAATAATTATGTGAAGAAGTTCATAGAAATGTTTAACATCCAACATTGATTTTCAACACCTTTCTTCCCATAATCTAATGGTCAAGATGAATCAACTAATAATACCTTGGAACAAATTCTAAGGAAGAAAATAAAAAAACACAATAGGGATTGGCACACGTAGTTGACATATGCATTATGGACTTACCACATTAGTATCCAAAAATCCATCAGGAGTACTCCCTATAACCTTGTCTATGGTGCCAAGACGATTATGCCCTTGGAGTTAGAAATTGCCACATTAAGGATTTCTCTTCAAGAACTTGTTGATGAAAAAACTTATAAAGAACAACAATTGCATTAGCTTGAGATGCTTGATGAACAATGCATTAACACTCTTGAACATCTCCAAGCTTATTCTAGAAAATTGCAATGTAGTTATAGTGATCATGTCATCCCTCATGTATTCAACAAAGGTGATTTGGTTCTATTCGAAAATCAACGTAACATTAGTGTCAACTTGAGTCAAAAAGGAAAACTCAGTCCTAATTGGTTAGGACCCTATATAATTAATGAAATTTATGGTTTTGGTGTATACACGTTAACAAAAATGGATGGAACACCTCTAAAAGAACCTATTAATGTTGTGTATTTGCATTGGTATTATGTTTAACCTTTTTGAATAGTGTGAATTATAAAGAAGTGGTGTTAGAATTACTAGATCATGTTCTATGTGCTCTCACATTGCTTCATTCTTGAAAAACAATCATTTGTGTGTTTTGAATACTAAAGTGATTATTTAATTTATTTTTAAATGATTACTTTAGGTTTCATGCTATTCAAGTTCATCCTATATGTTGTGCATTTAATTTTTTATAATTAGATCATAGGTTTATTTAATTTAACATAACATACTTAATCCCAATGTTGCATCTAAGAGAAACTAGAATAAGTTTTAATTAGATCACATAAAACATGTTAAATCATCGAGATATTCATTAAATAGTCTTATAAAGATTATTTAGTCAATCACATTGCCTTTAACATTAACCACATAAACACAAATAATAAAACATCAAATTCTCATGTATATATATATCAAAGTTTTTTGTACATGTCATCATTATATACAATGCTACTAAGGTTTGTGACTACTAGATTCCTTGGTATTTGGTGCTAGCATCTATCTAGAGGTAGTCCATCAAGAGACAGTGGTATGCGGTCATGATCACAAGCTGCCAAGTGCACTAAGAGAAAACTATAAACCCTGTACCTATCCAAGGGCCTCCTAATGCTCCCCTACTAGATGATCTCTCTCTACCTAAAGTCTAGCTAGTTCCAACTATAGTCTCTCAAACTCTGCTTGGGTTCAAAATGATTGTGCATCTTGGGAAACCTCAATTCAGTGGATGCACCTCCTAAGACTCTCATATGCTACCCGAAGTTTGACGTACAACTTGAACAACTTTGAATCCCACTTCACGATGGGTGAGGGAACATAGTCTTTATCAGTGGCCTCCTTATTGACTGATGGGGGAACTATCTTTGTAGCCACCTAATGATAGATATTTTGAAGATCTCTCACATCTCCTACAAGATAGAAACCATAAATATAATTACACATCATGATATATATACATAAAATTAAATCATAAAACATAAGAATAAGCGTAAAGCATGGAATTAAATAAAATATCACCACCTAGCTCTCTAGCAGGCTATGTGAAGACAACCTCATTATATGCAGGGGACATGGAGGATGTGCTAGCCTCTCCATGGTTGTGGGTATTGATGCCTATTGCAGCTACTGATCATGATCTAGTAACATGAATGGTAGATGGCTCTCCCCACTCATGGCCCACTAGATCCTCATCTGCTGCCTTGTCACCATCACTCATTGACTACTCCTCCTCCTCATCCTCCTCATTGCCATCATCTTCAAGATCTGCATCCTTTTCATACTCCTCATCTATCACATTTGTAAATATTTCAGAAAACCTATAGTGTGTCTCCTCAACCCTATTCTCCTCCTTGTCTCCTGGATCTCAGATTGGTCCTACATCACCTATCAGCTCAACCATCGAGAATATAGGAGCCGGTAGTGATACTACCCACCAATCATTGTAGGAATCTATGGTATCAATGTCATCAACATCAGAGACTAAAGGAATATCATGATCTAAGTACTCAAATTCATTGTAAAAAACATCCTCCATAGTGAACCATCACTAGGTCTTCAAGCACTCCATACAGATCTCTTAAAAAGGATTGTACCTTGGGCACTATATAAACCTATCCAAAATATCTCATGATGTGATCATAGTAGAGAGATCATACTATATAATCATGTCTACCTATCAAGAACCTATCCATCTGCAACCTCCTCATGTTTTGAGTCTTATTTGGCCATTGTAGAACTAGCTGGTAAGGTCTCAATAGGATCTCATCCTCACCCAATCGGTCAAATCAAAATCTGCAAAAATTTAAGTCACCATACTTCCATAGCCACTGCAAGGGATAATTGAAGGATAAAGGATACCCTAGGGTTGTTGTGCATGGAAATCATGTTAATCTGGTGCACGTGATATGCTCTAGGCACCACAACTATAGCAGTGTATAGTGTACCATGCTATCGAGCTCCCAAAATAAAAATTTCTCAAGATCATAATATAGATGTGCTAGGATGTTGCACCCCCAAGCATACACAGTCATATGCTTTGTCATCACTCCAATAATTTGTACTAGTCCTCCCTCTAAGTGTGCTCCTCGACCATCAAGGATGAGTACTAGTGCTACTATGAACATCATAATCTATGCAACTAGTGCAGCCCTCAAGTATAGCAACATCACTAGATTGATCTATGGCCTCATCATACCATCATGTAGTGGACCTCCAAGATAGTACTGCATGTTTTATTTCATCTCCTAGAATGACCACTCTGCTAGGAAACATACTCGCTCACCATGAATTAGAACTAGAGTATGTGATGTACGTCCTCTAGTGTAATGGTCATCTTGTTAGTAGGAAGATGAAACGTGCATGTGTTTGTGTCCCATCGCTCTGCTAATGCCATCAACATAGGATTGTGGTAGCTCATGGGGCGCATGAGGTATGCCTAGTATAATCCTATAGTATGCAATATCTCTATATCCTCTATAGAAAGAGTGGGGGCTAGATCTCAGAGGCAACCAATATTTCTTCCACCCAGATCATGCCACGAATGGGTAGGAATCTAACAAAACATAAAAATATGTCCTATAAGAATTCTACAATCCTCAATTTTTACATCAACAATAAAAAAAAGGTGTACTAAATTTGTTCTATTGTACTTTTCTAAAGGTTCTAGAAACTTTAGACCCCTTTTGGGACACTTCACGAATAAAAGGGACACTTTGCCAAAAAATGGGACACTCTGCGAAAAAAAGGGATGCTTTATGAATTTTTTTTCCAAGATCTGAAATCAACCTAATAATGTGTAAGGACAAAGCTAAGGCAGAAAAATCAACTCACCTAATCATACTATTCACTGTGGGCCACCTGATCCCATAGGACATCCAATCTTAGAGGTCTGTAATCTCATTAGCTTAGCATCTTCACTCACTCTTCACCAAACTAAAGCTACAAGAAGGTAAATGACAAAGTAATTAGTATCTACTACACTTTTTACTCTTATATAAATTAAAATTAGGGTTTTTATTATATTAGGGTTAAAAAGTTCTTGTCATTCAAATCAACATAATAGGTGCTAGAGAGCTCCATTTTCAATGTTGTTTGTTGTGTTGGAATCATGATCCTACTCTCATACTCATCAAATGTCTATCATCATGTGGTATGGTACTTGGAAATACCCTATGATATGACTTCAATTATTCTATGTGGTTAGACTGATAGCTTGATTTCACCTTCATAAAGCAAACAAAATCAAGGGGGGATACATCTACCCTCAAATTTGATTTTGAGAAGTTAGATATGAGGATTTTTGGACAATTAACATTTTTTTGTTCCATGATGTGGTTCCTAACTTTTTTGTTTTGCAAATAGCTATAGTGGGGGATTCATTCTCTCATGTCATGAATGAATCCATATGAGTATCCTTTTAAAACACATTTTATTGTTTGAATTCCTTTAGCTTGCATATGCACATGAGGTCATATGGGCGCTAATGTGGGGGCTAAATGTAGTTTCAAAAAATGTTTTCAATGAAATTTTCACACCGGTTTGGCTCCTTCTTGTTAAATTAAGCTTAAAAGTTGCCTTGATTTAGTGTTGTAAGGTTTGTGACATATTCACATTAGGTCTTGGGCCTTTGTAAACTAAATAAAATGTATTTAATTTGTGCCTTGTAAAGGTGTTGTAAAATATTGTTCACACTTTTCTAGGATTTTATTAATTATTTGAGTCTAATAAACCTAACTTTTCCTTAATCTAATGTTGTAAAGTGTATTTATTTACACTTTCACATTAAATTTAGAATTCTCTTAAACTAAATGTTGCATTAATCTAGTGTTGTAATGTGTTTTACACATTCACATTGGATCTTGTGTCATTTTAAGCTAAATGGACCCTATTTTACCCTAATTCAATATTGCAAAATGTATTTATTTACACTTTCACATTGAATTTTATGTCCCTTGCATTAATTACCCTTTAAGTCATTATTATAGGCCCCTAGGACCCATTATTTCAGATCTTGAAGCTTATTCTAGCTAAAAACCCAATAAAATCACTTAAAACATTAAAAGTCCCAAAAACCCACCTCAAAAACCTAGGGTGAGACTCATTCACCACCTTGGGAAAATGAGTCCCCCTAGGTGGGACCAACTCTCCAAGGGTGGCAAATGAGTCTAATTTGGGGAATTTTTTTTATATTTTGAGTGGGATAATCACCTTTTTAATTCAATTTTTTGATGGATGTCAACCTTTGAGATTTGAATAATGACAACTTAGGTGTTAATGCCTATATAAGCAAGTTTATAAGTCATTTTTATCATCTAAGTCATCCAAGCAAGCATTTTAGAGAGAAAATTCAAGATCAAAGCATTCAAAAGCTTTCATGTATTCTTCACAAGAACATTCAAGAGTCCATTAGCAGCAAAGTTGAATTCTTGGAGCAACATTATTTTATTTTTATAGGTCTTCAAGCTCATTTTCATTCAAGATATAACATTTTCAAGAGTTGATCATGGTTTCCTATGGTGAATCATGATGGATTCTAGGTTGGGGAGATGCAACTAGCCATCAAGCAAAGCCTAATGTCTTGTTTCCTAAGTGATTCCATCCTCCATTATCACTCTACATTTAGCCTAAGGAAGGTTCAAGAATTATTGAGGTTCATTTGGGGTGATTAGGGATCTCTCCCAATGAGTCATTCATTATCATATTTCATTCATGCATCGTATTCTTACAAATTAGAATAGATTTTCTTTGCATTTCAAATTTCCTAATCTGAGACTCACATAAGATTAGGATTTCCAGTCCTATTTCCATTCATATTTCATTATTTTCATCAAGGTTTAATTACCAAACTAAGGGTTTGACCGAGGAAAACCCCCATAATAAAATAAAGTATATATTTTATTTTGTAGGTCCTTTTACAGATTTGGATCTCGAAATGAATTAGGAAGAGTTGAGCAGACCGAGAGGTGCAAATCTAAAATTTGAATTCCCAAAAAACCATAAGTTGAATAATTTTCCACAAGTGGTGAATGAGTCCCACTATAGGTCTTTGACATAAATCTTTGCAGATTCAAATACCCTTTTGCCTAAAACGTGCTCCTATGCAAAATTCTAGAACTTGGACTGATTCACCCAAAATGGAAAATGAGTCCCACTAGGTTAAAAAGGAAAAATTTCCAACATTTCAGGACTCCTTCCAGTTATCTTTAGGTTTTTCAATTACATTTATCTAAGCTTGCAACTTTCTATTTTATTATTCTTACATTTCAAGTTCATTTAGTTAAATTTTGCATTGAATTAAGGTTTAGCATTACATCCTACATTACATCTTGCTATGCATTTATCTTTTCAAGTTTTTACTTTGTCGTGAACCCCTCATTAGTTAACATTCAGCCCCTAGGACAACCCTATTGCAAGACCTCTTTCTCCTTTGCATTGAGATCTCCAGGGTTATCTTTGAGTGAGAGGCTTGTGAAAAGTGGATGTGCTTTATGTCCTAAACCATAAGGAACTCCATCGATTTTTCCACAAATGCTTCAAGCCTTTACAAAAGTCATTTTGTTTCTTAAATAAAATGATAAAAACTATTTTGAACATAAACATAGAAAATGAGAAGTCTACAAATAATCTATGATGCACCATGATCTATTACTTGTCATGAAGTACCCATGATCACTGAAGATCTACCCAAGTTCCATACTCCATGATAATGCACCAAGCACTATGAGACTTTGATACCCTATACCTTTTATTTTGGTCATGCAATAAATAGATTAACCTTAGATAGATGTTCAATATATCCTATTTTAGCATGTGTATCAACATTGTTGATGATGTATTTCATGGCATATTCAAGATCAAAAATTTGTTCCAATTATATATGTGTCTTCTCTATTACCTTCTCTTCATCATTGATTTCATCAAGAGCCATTGGAAAATACTAAGAGATTTCATCCTTCCATATATCTTGATCCTTCAAATCCCCTTTTTCATCAAAGAAGTTTGGTAAAGCCATACTCAAATATTGGTTGAAATCACCAAGTTCCTACATTAGTATAGTGTGAAAATGGTCATGCATTTTCATTAATTCTGGGTATTTTTGAAATACACATTCACCACCATTCCCTTTGGCTTTTATCTATTCGTCTATCTCTTTCATCCTGATACATAATCTACCATGTTCTTGGTATGCTCTAAATATCTTACTATGGATAACCCAAACCTTATCATCAATCTTAAACATCTTGTCAAACCTCTTACATACCAATTCTAAAACCATCTCAAGTTTGGTAGTGTTTAATTTTTTTCATAATTCCTAATTTTTTTTCTATATCATTTCATACTTTCGCTTCCAGTAAGTGGTTTTAGACATAGCTTCAAGTACTTTTCTTTCATAGTATACCAATGGAGAATATAGGCCAGAGGAAGAAGGAAACTTATCTCTGTAATTAATTACTTCTTTTTTTAATGTCTCATTTTTAGAAGCTAACCCCTTATTATCTCTTTTTAATTTCTCAATCTGAGCCTTGGTAAATTTAGCAACATTTATATTCAATTTATCTATCTAGACAAGATATGTATCTCCTACACATTGCACTAAAATATTACCAAATATTTGATTGGGGCTATTAATAAGTGTAGGCCTCTATCCTAGTGGATATAGAGCCCAAATATGTAGAGTAGCATTATAAAAATTATACCCTGAGCTAGTATAGATCTTGTCACTAACATCATCCATTAGCTGCAAGGTTTTATTTTCCCTCCTCATGAAATCATCAAAGACTATGGCTGAGCTAATATCCCATTTAGGGAGGAGCATAACCCTAGCTTCCTATAGAAACTCTCATCCTCTTCTAGGTGTGATACCTTTCATCTCTTTTCCAACTTCTTCTTGCAATTCTTAAGGCATCGACTTCCTACTCAAAGCTAATTTCTTTTACTCTCTCTTATAATTTTCCCCTTGTATTCATAGATGCATGAATTGAACTCTGGGGTTTGAACAAATGCATCATTTGATATGAACTCTTGGCTTGCCTAATGTCTCACATCAACAAAGAGCTTATCTAAGGCCTCAAATGAGATTATAATTCTTTTCGGTGGTAGTTCATAATGAGGGATGGTAGGAGCAGTTATTTGTGTAACCTCATCCTCCTCTTCAATGTCATCTTCAACTGTAATAGGAATTTCAACTAAAAAGCTAACATTAGGAGTGGGTTGTGGTGATGAATGACTCAAAGTCATTATGTTTTTAGCTTGTCTCCTAGAACAAGCATCTCTTCTCTTCTCAAAGACTATGAGGGGTACATCATTAGTCAATACTTCTTCATGTATGATCAACTGCTCCACTCTTTCCATATTAACTTGTATTTCATGAAAGGATTTTGTATATAATGGATTACGAATTTTCCTCCATCCCTCTACCATCACTACCCTATTGGATGTAGCCTTTATTATTGCTGACTGAGATTCATCATAGTTTCTGATTACATCATCCGCAAAGAACACATGCTCATATTTTTTAAACTTTCGTGTCATCTTGAAACTATGAATGAAATGTTCAGGATCAAAATTTTGTCTTTTACTTCCTTGTGGCATGCCATAATAGTCTATCTTTTTGCCAACTAAATAATATCCCTTTTCAAAAATAATAGTAAAATCACCAAAACATAAAGTGGAAGCCATTAGATATTTTTTTCCATAACTCTTAAGATACATATAATCCGAATAAGACAATTACCTTAATATCTCTAAATATGCAACTTTCTTTGAACTGTTCTAGGCAGAAGGAATGGAGTTGCCTCAAACCCATATACTCTTATCATAGTGCAATCTTCATATGCATACCAATGTCACCAGTTGTGGTTCGCCTTCCCTTTTTTATTTTTCTCTTTAGGTCTAAGAAATATTTGTATCTCAAGGGACAAATTATAATGACAATGATGACCAAAATTTTTCTATAAGGGTTGGACAAAGTATTCTTCAATGTACAAATAATGGGAACTCCCACATCTACTATCCCAAATTGAAGTCCACATTTTACTGGCCTTATCTTCTTATCTTCATCCAAGTCCTTAATTATCAATTCTTCTTCCCACATTCCCATTGTATGTCCTTCATACAAGATTATATGCATAAGCAAGGAGTATTGTCTAAAATTAATTGAATCACTATTATTTTTTATGGTAGTAAGTGAAGAGTTTATAACCTCTGCCATGAAATCTACATAGTCAAATGACCTAGTGTCCTAGCTTTGAACATATTTTGCAAGGATCATAAGAGCAATGGCCATCTTGGTAGGAACAACAATTCCTAAGACCTATCTAAATGAATATTAAATATATTGATAGTATTCCTCACACAAATCTGATGCAGGAGCATCCTTGGTTCTTGGCAATCTTGCATCAACCAAAAAAAAAATTCTTTCAGCTTTTGTTCTTGTTTAGTTCAAGTTGGTGGATTCTTCATATTTGGTCATTAGACCCTATGGATCTATGTTTACATCATGGACATCTTAATTTTCCTTATTCCAAGATTTGAGCATGATTGAATCTTTTTTGACAAGTTATCACTTCTAGATCTGATGGCATTTTCTTGAACCGTCACTGAAATAATTTTCTAATCTAACAGCTAGTTTGATTGCTAGTGGATCATCCCCATAACTTGTGGACCTTGATGGTGTTATTTTAATTGTTCCATGGAGTTTCCTTGACTTTAATTATAGGTCCACACTTCATCCTATGCATTCACCAAGGATTAATTCAAATTTTTGGCCAACCTATTCATGTGCACATTACATTTTCTTTCATTAGAGATTGTAATGATCTTTGGCCAACACGAATGATTCTAGATCTCAAGATGTGATATAAATCATTGTAATAGATCATTAGGAAGATAGTTAGATGAATATTAAATTTGAGATGTTAGATTTCAACTCGCATTAAGGAGCATATAGGAATGTTGTATTTATGAACATGTTATATTAGGCTTGTGAGCCGAATCTGTAAGCTCAGATGTTTCTGGTTGTTTGTAATTAAGATTTTATTTAATGAGAATGTTCTAATCTGCATTTTCCTCCATATTATGTGTTGCTTCTATAGTGTTACTCTTGCTGCACATTCCATATTTTTATCTTTGAGGACCCTCCAACTATGGTTGCGCCAGATTGGTATCAAGGCGAGATTTGATCCATGAGAGGTTGTTAGAATTCGCAATCCTATTGAAGATTTTTTGTGGGGTGGCAGACTGAGGATATGACTTGCAACTATAGAGGAATTGTGTAAAGATGGTGGGAAGAAGAAATGTTAGAGGAAATGGAGTGTATGGAAATGAATACCTAGCTTTAATGGAGATGTTGAGAGGAAATTCTGCCATATTAGATGCAATTGAAATGGCCCAAAGGAGAGGTCAACCAGTTGATGATATGAGTGATGAAGAGGTAGAAGTATAGGAAGAAAAAGGAAGAGAAGATCAACCTAGCCTGGATCAAGGAGAAGAGAGGTTCATAAGAGCCCTAACTAGAGTGAATACTAAACCACATTTCAATCCACCAAATTATAATGGTAAGTTGGATTCAAAAGAATTGCTTGATTGGATAACAAAGATGGAAAAATATTTTGATTTTGAAGGCACCACTGAAGATAAGAAAGTGAAATTTTCTTGAACAAAGTTGAAAGGACATGCATCCCTTTGGTGGGAACATTTGTAGATAGATAGGCAAAGAAGAGGAAAGGAGAAGATAAGATAATGGGATCAGATGGTGAATAAGTTGAAGACAAAGTTATACCTATAGATTATCAAATTAGTTTGTTTCAGAAGTTGAAAATTTTGAAGCAAAAGGAGTCAAGTGTGATAGAGTATGTTGAATATCAGATCTGGCCATTCGAAGGATGAGATCAAGCAAGTAGCCAAATATGTGAATGGTTTGAGATCATCTATGTAGGATGAGATTAGTTTGTTTAAGTTGAAAAGTGTGGAATAGGCATACCAATGTGCCCTAAAGGAAGAAGAGAAGTTGAATAAAATACATGAGCAAAGATAGAGAAGAAGAGGTGGAAGATTTCAGAGGAATAATTTTTACTAGAGGAGGAAGAGGATCTTTTGAAAAGTAGAATAAAGATAAGGAAGTCAACAAAAATGATGATTCATACCATAGAGGTGATGGAAATTCTTACCAAAGAGGAGGATATGGTGGTTACCAGAATGAAGGTTATAGAAAGGATGATAAGGAGAAGAGAGTATTCAAGGGAACTTATTTTAAGTATGGTGGAGAAGGAAATAGAGAATTTGAATGCAACCAAGGAGAGACAAGCAAAAAGATAGAGAACAATAGAATAAAAGTCTTTGTTTAGGAAGATCATGCTAGATCATCTAATAAACTAGAAGATGGAGAAGTGTTGGTGAATAGAAGAGTATTGTGTCAAAGTGAGATGGAGCAAGAACTGTTGCAGAGAACTAATTTATTTCAGACTAGATGCAAGGTAGTTGGTAAATGTTGCAAGGTGATTGTTGATAGTGGAAGCTCAGAGAACCTAGTTTTTGAAGAAATGGTGACCAAATTGAAGCTAGAAAGATTAAAACATCTGAAGCCCTATCAGATAGCTTGGATTCAAGATGAGCATAAGATATTGGTAAGTGAACAATGTTTGGTGAAATTGAAGATAGGAAATTATCATGATGAAGTTTTGTGTGATATCATTCCTATAGAGGTATGCCATGTTTTTTTGGGAAGACCTTGGCAGTATGATAGGCAGGCTATTCATGATGGAAAGAAGAATACATATACCATTGTTTCTAATGGAGTGAAGCAGACCTTGTTGCCATTGGAAGATGTTCCTAAGGTTGAAGTTTGTAGGAGTGCTAGAATTTGTTTGGTCAATGGAAGGAGACTTTTGGATGGATTGATACATGAGAACATGTGTTATGCCTTGGTTCCTAAGAAGAATAAAGACTTGGAGCATGTAGAAGAACAACCAGAAGAGATAAAGGAGTTGCTGACAGAATATGAGGAGATCATTTCAAATAATGTACCTGATGGATTACCACCTATGAGGATTATTAGTCATTGCATGGATCTGATTCTTCAAGCGAGTTTTCCTAATAAAGAAACACACTAGATGACACTTGCAGAGAATGGGGGGTTGAATAGACAACTGCAATAATTATTGAGGAAGGGTTTGATCAGAGAAAGCTTAAATCCTTGTGTACTACCTGCTATGTTAGCACCTAAGAAGGATGGAGAATGGAGGACATGTATAGACTCTAGAGCCATAAACAAGATCATGGTGAAGTCTAGGTTTCCTTTTCCTTATACAGATGACATTATGGATTGTTTGAGTGGAGCTAAATATTTTACAAAGATATATTTGAAGAGTGGATATCATCATATCAGAATCAGAGAAGGGGATGAGTGGAAAACAACATTCAAGACAAATGAAGGATTGTATGAGTGGTTGGTGATGCCTTTTGGACTAAGAAATGTACCAAGTACTTTCACGAGGTTGATGAATGAGGCATTGAAGAAATTCTTGGGTAAGTTTGTGATTGTTTATTTGGATGATATCTTGATTTTTAGTAAAACTAGGGAAGAAAATTTGTTGCATATAAGACACGTTTTGTAGAAGTTGAAAGAAGAGTAGTTGTTCATAAACATTAAGAAGTGTAGTTTCATGAAGGAAGAGTTGGTATATCTAGGATTTGTGATATCTGTGGATGGATTGAAGATGGATCCCAAGAAGGTAAGAGAAATTGTGTACTGGCCTACACCAGATAGCATTGGAGAGGTAAGATCATTTCATGGATTGGCTAGTTTCTACCAAAAGTTCATTAGGAATTTTAGTTCTATTTTCAACCCTATGACAAAAATAATGAGAGGAGATAAGAAGGATTTTAGGTGGACATATGGAGTAGATCAAAGTTTTGAGTTATTCAAACAAAAGGTGACTAAGTAGCCTTTGTTGTCCTTACCAAATTTTAATAAGGTATTTCAAGTAGACTGTGATGCAAGTGCAAAGGCAATTGGAGTAGTATTGAGTCAAGAAGGGAGACCTGTAGCTTATTTTAGTGAGAAATTGAATGATGCTAGGAAAATATATTTAGTATATGATTAAGAGTTCTATGCCATAGTTCAAGCCTTGAAGAAGTGGAGTCATTATTTGTTTCCTAAGGAATTTGTGTTGTATACAGATCACCAAGCTTTGCAATATTTGAATAGTCAAGGTAAGTTGAATCAAAGACACATGAGATGGGTATAATTCTTGCAGAGTTATATGTTTGTTTTGAAGCATAGAAGTGGAAAGTCAAATAGAGTTATTAATGCTTTGAGTAGGACAAGGAATTTACTAACAAAAATGAGAGTGGAGGTATTAGGCTTTGACGAATTGAAGAACTTGTAAGAGGAAGATCTGGATTTTGCAAAACCTTGGAGAGCTTGTAAAGAACCAATTTTTGAGGATATAAGTCAATGGTTAGATTATTTCATTTAGGAGGATATTTTTTTCAAAGGAAATCAATTGTGTATACCCTAGATTTTGATGAGGGATAACTTGGTAAGAGAAAAACATAGTGGAGGATTGTCTAGACATTTTGGAATTGATAAGATAGTAGAATTGGTAAGTGAGAATTACTTTTGGCCACAAATTCATAAGGATGTTAAGAAATTTGTGTAGAGTTGAAGAGTTTGTCAAGTTGCAAAAGGCAGTAGTCAAAATGTTGGAATGTATAAGCCTTTGACAGTTCTAGAGAGACCTTGGGAGGATATCAATATGGATTTCATACTTGGTTTGTCGAAGACACAAAGAGGTAATGATTCTATATTTGTGGTGGTGGATAGATTTTTTAAAATGGCACATTTAATACCTTGTAAGAAAATAATAGATGCGGTACATGTAGCAAACTTGTTTTTCAAAGAAGTGGTTAGATTGCATGGATTACCTAGGAGTATTGTTTCAGACAGAGATACAAAGTTTGTTGGATACTTTGGAAGAAGTTAAAGAAAGATTTGAAGTTTGGTTCTACTTTTCACCCACAGACTGATGGATAGAAAGAGGCACTAAATAGGATTTTGGGAAATTTGCTGAGATGCTTGGTTGGAGAGAAGACTGGAAGATGGGATTTAGTCCTTGCACAAGCAAAGTTTCCATACAATAATTCAGTGAATAGAAGTACTACAAAGACCCCTTTTGCGATTGTTACTGGAGTTCATCCTAGAGGTATACCAGAGTTGATAGACATCCATATGGAGGATAAAAGGAGTGCATAAGTAGAGGAATTTGTAGAACATATGAAGAAAGTACATACTCAAGTGAAGGAGAAATTGGAAGATATGAGCCATAAGTATACGGAGAAAGTAGATGGGAAGAGGAGACATAAGGAGTTGGAAATTGGAAATGAAGTGATGGTATATTTGAGAAAGGAAATGTTTCTAGTTGGCACCTATAATAAGCTAAAGATGAGAAAGTTTGTACCCTATAAGATTTTGAAGAAATTTGATTCAGGAAATGCATATGAAGTAGAGTTACCGGATGGCATGGGTATATCACCTATATTCAACATTGTAGATCTACATCAATACCATGAAGTAGATTTCAGTGGAGACAATAGAGAAAAATTGGAGAATCAGTTTCCTAAACAACAATTAGATGAGATTGAAGATATTTTGGATATCAAAGATGGGAGGAAAACCCATGGAAGACAGTACAAATAATATCTTGTGAAGTGGAAAGGTAGACCCATGGAAGATTGTTCTTGGATTTCTCAGGATGAGGTAGACCATATTGGCTTTCCTTTAGCCCCAACTAAGTGAGGGACTCACTTTTCAAATAACCTCAGATGTCTCTAATGTAGGACAATCCTTGGTTCTTGGCAATCTTGCATCAACCAAAAATATTTTTTCTTTCAATTTTTGTTCTTGTCCAGTTCTTGTTTAGTTCAAGTTGGTGGATTCATCATATTTGGTCACAAGACCTTGTGGATCTATTTTTACATTGTGGACATGTTCATTTTACTTATTCCAAGATTTGAGCATGATTGGATATTTTTCTGGAAAGTTATCGCTTCTGGATTTGATGGCATTTTCTTGAATCAAAACTGGAATAATTTTCTAAACTAACAACTAGTTTGATCACCGATGGATTGTCCCTGTAACTTGTAGATCTTGATAGTGTGATTTTAATTGTTCCATGGAGTGTCCCCAACCTTAATTATAGGTCCACACTTCATCCTATGCATTCATCGAGGATTAATTCAAATTTGAGCCCAACCTATTCATGTGCATGTTACATTTTCTTTCATTGGAGATTGTAATGATCTTTGGCCAACACGGATGATTCCAAATCTCAAGATGTGATATAAATAATTGTAATAGATCATTAGGAAGGTAGTTAGATGAATATTAGATTTGAGATGTTATATTTCAGCTTGCATTAAGGAGAATATAGGAATGTTGTATTTCTGAACATGTTATATCAGGCCTGTGAGCCTAATCTGTAAGCCCAAATGTTGTCGGTTGTTTTTAATTAATATTTTTGTTAATGAGAATGTTATAATCATATTTTTCCTCCATATTCCATATTGCTTCTATTGTGTTACTCTTGATACATGGTTCAAATTGTTCTCTTTGAGGACTCTCCTACCGTGGTTGCACCAAAATCCATAGAAAATGGAGGTTGTTCATTACTGGAAAATATTCTAAGTTGATTTCTTGCATATTGGGGTCTATGCAAAGGTAATTTCTACCTTTTATAACTTGTTTCCATAATGTGGTATTCCTCCTAAAGATCCTTGATTATTAATGACATCTTCTTAGATGTATCCAATTGAAAAACCATGGAAATATAATCCCTAGTGATGAGGATAAATTGTGACCCATCACGTGAATGAATTAACCTCATCATAGGGTTATAAATTTTGGACAAAACTTTGATTAAATCCACATTGACCAATACATTCAGTAGTACAATCTTTCCTAAGTTCATATTCCATGGCTTTGACATAGGCCTATGCCTATATTTCTTTTTGTAATAGTATATGAATAAATCCTCAACTAAAGGGTTTAACTAGGCTACTCATCTAGAATTTGGATGAGAACCAGGAGATTGTTCAATTAAATCTTGGTTTAGTGGTCTCATCTCAATTTTCTATCTATTTTCTTTTGGTTTTTTTGGTGTTTCTTCCATGTTTTAAAACCCTAGCTCTACTACAATTTAAACAAACTTTGATAAAATCTTCAGCTAAGTCTTGGATACTTACTTGGACCAGTGTCAACTTCTCCAGACTTCTCACTACCACTCGACCTCACATCCTCAATTTTCAGCTCTAATTCATTAAGATTCTAAGATTTTACGAGTGAGATATATTCAATATTTGGAAAAATTCTATCAACTCTAGTTCATAAATGTCACTTGTGCCAACTTTCTAATTATTTATATCATTAATTTAAGTTGTCTCTTAGAAAGCTTCACTAGTCATGTTAATTAGATGAGTACTTTTCGCTATGTTGAAGAGACCTTAGTTATGCTCTTGTCGATATATGGTTCTCTCTTCAACATGCTTGTTCCTTTGTTTCCTTTTTAGAGTTTTGGAGAGACATCTGATTATTTCTCTTTGACATCATAAGGTCTTTCCAAAAAAATTATCTTGGGTTTTACCACTTTCATATATTCCTTCCTTCTTCAATATCAACGGTTATGAGAGACTTGCAACCATCTCCCTTTGATATTTCAATGTCCCTTTGAAAGTTATCTTCCCTTTGTTTATCGGAGTTTCAGAGACACTTGCATTAATGTTTCCTTGATATGAGCTTGTGTCTTCAATATTTCTTGTTTCAGAGTTTTGAAGAGACATTCTATTAGTTCTCTTCAATATCCTATAGTCTTCCTGAAACATTCTATCAGTGTTACTTTGTCATGTTCCTTTTCTACTACTGGAGTGATCGAAGAGACTTTCTTCAATGTCTTCTTGATATAAGCTTGTCTCTTCAATGTTTTACTTCTGAATATTTTTGGGGTATCAAAGATAATTTCACATTACTCACCTCCATAACTCACTCTCTCTTTGAAACTACATTTTGTCTATTGTGTCTTGGTTTTGATAGTTGTGCATCATTTATTGCATAATAGCTATTTATGTCCAAGTGATGTTTTTTTGATTCCTGAATGCCAAAATAATTTACCATATTTAAAATATAGATGTTTCTTTGCATTCTTGTTTATTGGAAATACATGATATGTTTTTCCTCCAAAATACTCAAGTGCCTTCAAAATATTCCTCTTTGAGCTATCAGAGAGACTTCATGATATGTCATTTTGAAGAATGGTGGTCTCCTCAATATTTTGTGTTGGCTTCATTATCAATTTTTTGGGATAATTGTAGTGTAACTCTCCCTGAAATAACATTGTTTCACCGAAATGTGTTTCTGGTGATGGATTTAAGAGATGTATGTGTTAAGGTAGCAGTATTGGGGAAAGTGATTTTGGGTAATATTTTAGTGGAATAGGTTTAGGAAGAGTATTATTATGGCAATTTTTTAGGAAACAAATATGGTTTTGAGGGTTGGCACTAATGGTGTAAAATTAAATGATCATACTAAGGTGGTGAGGACTAATAAAATTTTGAGATTAAATTTTGGTTCCAATAGACCACTATGTTCTTTCTATCTACAACTCCATTCTATTGTGGATCCCTTGGTGTAGAGTATTTTCTCTTAATTCCATGTACCTCACAATACAGGACAAATTCACTTGATGTAGATTATCATCCTCTATCAGATCTCAAAAATTTAATTCTTCTTCCCATCTCCTTCTTGACCATTTTCCTGAATATTTTGAATCTTTCAAATGCTTGATTCTTTTCCTTTAGAAAGGTTATCCATGTCATTCTCATTTAGTCATCAATTAGCAGCATGAAGTATCTTTCACCTCCTCTTGTCCTTATACTATTGTGTGCTCTCACGACATGCCTCATTTTTTTTTGGTAAAGTGTGGACCCCTATTTTCCTTGCTACTTTTCCTTTCTTTCCTTTGCTTCTACTTTCTTGGATGTGCTACTCTTGGAGGAAATGGAAAAATGGAAGTTTTGTTTCAGCTTACCTAGTCATTACCTAATTCCTTGTCTTTATTGGATTTGGAGTGTTGTAATATTTTCTCCCAATTCATTTATTTACGGGACCCTCAAGATCCTGGAGTTGATGTTGTTGTGCTAAGGATATTATATCTTTGGACTGTTTTAGTTTTCCACCCAGTCGGTAAGCAAAGCCTAGTGAGTCACCACAAGGGTAAATCATCCAAATGCCCACATTCCCCTTTCTTTGTTGGTTAACTCGATGGTTACTTTTTGTTTTCTTTAGTCAGAGGTAAAAAACTAGAGGTTTTGATGCAAATATTTTATATCAATTTGGCCTCACTTGAACTTGGTTCTTGGTTCCTCTCTTTGCATTCGGTTCTCAAGAACTAAATGGATAAATGTCTCGATTCCTTGTAATCTTTCCAAGGTCCGATACTAGAGGATTCAAACCTTGTGATCATTAATGATCACATATATAAAGTGGCTTTGCTTATAAAGTATTTTCTTTGTAAGAATCAAAGTGACATGCTTGCATGCCACATAACCCTTTTTCACCGTCTTCTTCTCTAGTGGTGGGCCTACATAGAAACCAAGGTGTTCATAATTTGAACCCTAATCCACCATGATTGCACCTTTATTCAAGGAAATTAATGCATTCTAACAAGAAATTAATGGAGGTGGTGAACTACACATGAACTTGGCATCACCTCAAGCATGTAGTTACTTTTATAACACTCTACCTCATGCTATAATGCTAATTTGTAAGTACATTGAAGAATCAAGATCAATATTGTGGGGTGTAAAGAAAGGTAAACATCAAGAAATAAAGAACACAGTTACCAAGGGTTTTGAAGTTGCATTCTTAAAAAAAATTGCATCACCAACAAAACCAAGTATGTTTTAGATAATTGAAATTCTATTAGTCATTTTATGCATGCATGTCTCAGGATAATGGTGTTTTCCCCTAGAAGTTAAAAGGTCTATTATTATGAGTTAAATTTAACCAAATTGTAGATTGAAATTTTTATGAATTGTCAAAGATAAATGGTTAAATTTACCCCTAACTCACACACAAGGTAGATATCTGCTAAAAATGTAGGATACTCAAGTAAATTTGAGCACTTTCAAAGGAAGGCTAGAAGACAAATTTCAATATTTTTCTTCGCAAATTGTACCAGTTGGTGGGATAATTACTAACACCCATTCAAGATGGTTTTCTAATGTTGAATTGATCACATAGGCCCAAAAATAAAATACTTCTCAATGTACAAATAATGTTATAGCAAGTGGGTTGCATTTAGGAGGAGGGTTTTTGCCAATAATGGAAGCCCCTGAATTGGTAACAAAATGTTTAAATTGTTACAACCCAGACAAGAGAGTCATAAAAAAGGGAGGGTCTATACAAATCTCTTTGTAAAGGGGATTGTATATACATTTGGGATGCTTACATATCCCTAGATGTATCCATTGGATATGAAAACAAAGGCCAAAACCTATTTGAGTGCATAAAAGCATAATTAAAATTCTATGAGTGCATAGTGGTGCCAAGAGGAGATTATTAAGAAAATCTAACCAATTTTGAGGTCTGTGTTCAACCCAGATGTTCAAGATGTCATAACTATGCTAAGAAGTATAGGTAGACTTAGAGATGCCAATAAATTTGAACCCTAGATGTTTTTACTCATAGAAAAATTAATGGAAGGCCCTGTGCAAATGTATTGGGAAATTTTTATCTGCAATTGGCTATATGAACAAATAAATGCATTTCCACAGTCTTTATGGTTTCCTATGTCCTCATATGTGATTTATTCCTACACCCTAAGGTAAAATAAACAAGGATTGGAAAGATTTGGTACCCTGAGAAGAGAACCATGAAATGGTTAGATATATGCTCATTTACCCTAGATTACTATTCATGAATATCATGAGAATTACCAAAGAGTTAATGATGTTTTTTCGATGAAGTTGGTAAGGATAATGGAGGATGATAAAGCTTAAAGGTTGTCTCTGGAAGCATAGAGTATTACTAAGCAGGTTGGGGGTTGGTACATTCAATTTCCTACTTTCATCTACATTAGGGTGGAAAGATTCAAAGGATGCCCCTTTATGTTACCTAGGTACCCAATAGAAAAAGTGTTATTATTGGAATTGGTGAGATAGATGGAGCCTTCCCATGCCATTTTCAAGGTGACACATAAGAAAAGTTATGTCAAATTTCCCATCATAATGGGGAATTACAAATGTAATGCAACTAAATTGGCTGAATCAGTTGTTCCAAAATTCAAACTTAAGACTTCAAAACTTATCAATTCCACAAAAAATTATCTTGTTATTAAGTAGGAGCATGAAACACAAATAATAGAAAGTAAATCAACACATTGAACACTAGATTTTTATATGGAAAACCCAATAAGGGAAAAACCATGGTGAGGGTTAACTCACAATATAAAAATATTATAAAATTGAATACAAAGGCTCACCGCCTTGAAAGGACTCACTATCCAAATGCAAAACCTCACTACTTACAGGGAGGCTCACTACTTACAGGGAGGCTTACTACCTACAAGGAGGTTCACTACCTACAAGGAGGCTCACTGCCTACAAAAAGGATTTATAGAAAAAAATTGGGCTTCATAGCCAAAATGAACTAAGAATAATGCACCTAACAAGTGTTGATATAGTTCTGGTGATGCTCAATACACTAACTTAACACACTTCATTATTTTTTCTCGCTTTCACATTTACTACTACCTCATCAATTACCCATTTTCTATACATTCATTCAAAAAAATTTCAACACACATATATATACTCAATCTTATTTGTAAGCATCAATTAGGTTGGCCTAATTAGATGCACTTCATATTTACCAAAAATACTAAGTTTCAGCTCCAAGTATTCACAAATATTTTCAAAAATCAATTCAAACATCTAGCACACTACATCATGTCAGCATAGACCTAAGATAGGTAGCACATATATCCGCATAGCCAAATTAATCCACCATATCACAATTAACCAAAGAAGTCAGCCAAGAATAGGCTTCAATGCAAAAAGCAACCAACAAAATAATGCCACTACATCGTATGAGCACCAGAGCACAAAATATTATGAATGTGCATGCCTTCAACAACCATAAACAATTTTCTAAAAACACAAATAGCAACTGTCAACTGCGGAGGAATGTGGAGTAGAATAATGGAGAGTGCACCTCGAATACTGGTTTAGATACTAGACCAAAATAATGGATCAGGGACTTACTTAGACTTGTAGCCACAACATGCTGACATGAATGACAACACAAAAATCTAGAGATAGTCATTCTTCTCCATTCTTCCAACAATCTCCCCCTTTTTCATTGATGGCAACATGTGCCAAAAAAAATTGTTCTTCCTCTAATCTCTCACAACTTCCAAAAACTCTCCAACTCCAATCTTTCCCCCTTTGATATCAATGACAAAGGGTGACCACAAGATGTAAACATGGTGACATAAAAATTTACAAAAATATTCCTATTCTTCAAAAATTCTAGCCATTCAAAAAAATTTCAAACAAAATTCAATTAACTTTATTTTGTTCAAATTCCTTTTCCTATTCCTTCTCTTCTTCACCAAAACAAACAAAAAAGTAGAAATTGAACACTTAGGATTCAAGTAAAAATGACACTCTTCACCTGAAAAACCTTCTTGTATCTTTCTTTAAGAACTAGAAACAACTTCTTCTAGTTGAATGTAGTTGAATCCATTTGTGTGCAGATGCTTTCCAATAAGCCTAATAGAGTAAAAGAAGATGACCAATATGAACACTATCTTTCAACATCTTTTGCATCAATAAGTATTCTGAAAAGATGGTCTAACCAAACCTCAGCAATCTCCTTAAGGAGCCAGAATTTTTTCACCACATCATCTCTTTATCTTTGTACAACAATTATTTCAGCTTGTAATTCTCCAACTCTCGGCCTTTGTTTCCATTCTTTGTATTGAAAGGTATCAAAGTTCTTTCTAATGTTGCTCACTTCAAATTGAATTGCTTCAACTCTACTTCTAAAATTATCTATCGTAGTAGGCCACCAGAGACAATATTTGTAAATTTTTGATATTTCTTTAATGCATTTCTTTGTTTTCACAATAAGTTCAGAGAGTCTCAGCTTTTCTTTAGTACATCTCTTTTCAAACAAGGCTTCAAACTTTACATCCTTCTGGACCTTCAAGTAACATTCTCTCTTCAACATTAATTTCAACTAATTTTTTTGTTAGGGAGCTAGATACACTTGTTACATCAATACCTTTTCAAAGTAGATAATCTACCAAAGTGTCATCAATTTTCAGTCTGTCAATAGGAGAGGCTGCATCCCATATCTCGCCAATCTTCTTCATTTTTCCTTTAACCAACATAGTCTGAATGTCATCTAGATTAGAGAATTTGGATCCAGGCATAGATTCTTTTTCCTTCTCTTCTAAATAGAAAATGATGTCTTTATTCATAGCTTTTATTTTCTTCGATTCCAAAGGGGAATCACCAATAACAACTTCCAATTCTCTTTTACTGGAGGATGAACCCACTTCAAACTAACTTGGTGCTGACATACCATAAAATATATTTTCTTTCAAGGATGTGAAATAATATTTGCACACATTTACATTATCTGCCAATGCTTCCAAGTATCTATAGATTTGTTTCCCAATAGGAATACTGGATTCCCACACAACATTTTCTCTTCCCAGTAGGGAACTCAAAAATTAAAACACCAAGCACACAAGTAAAGATCCAAACTAAAAGGGATAACCCTCAACCACTGACATTTAGAAAATTTCAAAAAGATTCTCAAGCAATAGGCCATACAAATCATACTTCCTATTCTCCTTAACCATCATATGTGTTATATAAACAACAATATCCGATGTAAAACTTTCATGATTTCTAAAATATATTTTGTAAGAAAAACCATATGCAACATACCTTACAGCCAAATCCTCAAGAGTGTTTATCAATAGGGCTTGAGGGTCTTTACTAATGCTAGTCAGTTCCTCCACATCTTTGTATTGCACTATTTTCTTTCTAGGAAGATCCCCAATACTACATAAGCCAGTAATCGCTTTGATGGCTTCCTCCAAGATTAAGGTTTGTCCAATACAACACTATCATTCTTGAAATGATTCAACAAGAAAAAAATAAACTATTTATCAACAAACCACAAAAATTCTCTCCACAAATCCATACCTAGGTTTTTTATGTTCTGTAATTCATTTTTGTTCAACCCTAGTTTCATTTCTTTCAACTTTCTATGATCAAATTCATCTAATTCAACTCCTTTTAGCTTTAGCAGAATGATGTCACTTGATTATCTATCCATTTATATGCTTTCTCAAATTTATTAATCGAAACCTCTTCATTTTTCTTCTTCCCCTTTTTGTAAAATAAAAAGGATTCCAGATTACACGTTACAATTTCTTCAAATTTCCTTTAGAATTGCTTCAAGCTTGCTTTAGGATCATTCTAGGGCACCTTTCAAGTTCTTCAAATTCTCAATTAATCAAGAAGACTCACAAATTTCAATGTATACACCATTGAATTTACCCTAAAATGCATTAAATGCGACAAACATCAAAAAGCTACTAAAAACATTCTTCCCAACATAGAAAACACTAAATCGGTTACAAATTTTCATGCCAACATGTTTTCCTTTGGTTCCTTTTCCAAAGCCTCTGAATACTCGTTTTTCACATTCCATCCTCGTGCCAACCTCTAACACATCATACATTAGGGGGTTTTATAATTTTTCTAATAATGCTCCCCTAAGACCATGCTAGGTCTAATTATTGAATAAATCATTTGTACCATATGAGGGCACAAACACATCAATAGTTTCAGGTTTTTCTTCTTCTTCCTCTTTCTTCTTCCATATCTTATTCATCTCTTGTTTCATCTCTTCTTTGACAATCTTCTTTACCGAATCATTCTTCTCTACCAGAGAAAACTGATTTTCTTTCTTACTTTTGCAAACCTTTGAGATATGTCCAAGTTTATTACAATTATAGCAAACAACACTTTTCTTATTAGTCTGACCTCCATTACCTCTCGACCTACATTGATTTTTTTTGTGTCCAAAATTGTTGCAGGTATTGTAGTAGCCATTAAAGGATTGATTCATTATGCCTCCATGAAACCTATTCATCATCACCTGACTGATCATTCTCACCCGAGATCTGCATTCAGTAGCCTTATATCCAATCTTCTTGCATGAAAAACATTGTCCAAAGAAAGAGCCAAAAAATTGATTCTAATACATCCTACTCTTGCATTCTATTGCTTTGTGACCATATTTACTATAGGAAAAGCAAATACCATTGAAAGAGGGATACCATTATGCATTAGGCTATCTCATAGGTTGTCTTCTTGTAAAATTCCTTGAATTTCTCTTCTGCTTCCCTTTTTCCTGAGTCATTTGATTTTCCTTAGAAATTTCACCTATGTCATTTCCCAAACTAGCTTTGTCTTTACTTGATTTTTGTCCAGTAACCAGTTCTCCAAGTTTTTCGAAGATAGATTTGAAATTGTTCTCACAATTCTTTTCCCTCTCTAGTTCAATCCTCAAGTTTACTACCTCCTATTCAAATTTAGTGTATTCATCATATTTATTCTACACCATTGTGTTCAAACATTCTTTAATTCTTTTCTTTTCTTCTACTGAGGCTTTCAGTCCAATTATCTCTTGTTTCAGCTGCTCACTTACTTCTCTGCATCTTTCCTTGAATTTCTTCGATTGTTCTTTTAGCTTTTAGACACATTCATTTGCTTCATCAAGATTCTCTTTCAGATCTCTATTTTCTCTTTCCACTGTCAAGATCCTTAAGAGCAGTTCAAATCTCTCCTTTATCGTCAATCTAATCAACCTTTAGGATTCTCCTCAAGTGATTAAGCTCTTCACCAAGGAACCAAAGCTCTGATACCAATTGTTAAACAAGCGCAAAACAATTGACAGGGGGGTGAATCAGCTGTTCCAAAATTCAAAATTAAGACTTCAACACTTATCAATTCCACGACACTTTTTTTTATTAAGAGCATGAAGCAAAAATAATAGAAAGTAAATCAACACAATGAATACCATATTTTTATGTGGAAAACTCAATAAGGGAAAAACCATAGTGAGGGTTAACTCACAATATAAAAAGATTATTAAACTGAATACAGAGGTTCACTGTCAAGGGCTCACTTCCCTGAAAGGACTCACTATCTAGATACAAAAGTTCACTGCTTACAAGGAGGCTCACTACCTACAAAAAGGATTTACAAAACAAAATTAGGCTTCACAACCAAAATGAACTAAGAATAATGCACCTAACAAGTGCTAATATAGTTTTGGTGATGCTCAATATACTGACTTAACACACTTCATTATTTTCGCTCACTTTCACATTAACTAATGCATCATTGATTACCCATTGTTTGTACATTGATTCAAAACTTTTTCAACACACATATATATACTCAATCTTATATGCAAGAATCAATTAGATCAGTCTAATTAGATGCACTTCATATTTACCAAAAATACTAAGTCTCAGCTCCAAGTATTCACAAAATATTTCCAAAAATAAATTCAAACAACCAAAATGCTACATCATGTTAGCATAGACCTAATATAGTGTTGGTTGCCAAATTTATCACCTAACTCTATATTCTCACACCCATTGGGTGATCCCACAAAGTTGGTTTACAATTTCTGGTAGATTCTGATTTTTGCTGAAATCGCATTTTTTTAGAAAATATAATGATTTAAGCCTTAAAAGGTTCCATTTAAAGCATTACAATTGAAGAGGGTTTGATCAAACTACCTTAGATCAAACCCCCTTGGATAGAACCCCGCTAGTTTTTGACCATACCTATAACAAAGTCTACTTTACACCTATCAAAATGATGATAAAAAACAATTTTTATTTACCTTTTGGCAGATCAAATGATCTCATTTAAAATTTATTTTTTGTATGTATGTAGTCCTTATTATAAGCTTCCCATAAAGTATAATTTTAAATAAATTTAATTTAATTATTATATTTATTTTTTTATTTCTTGTGAATGTTGGTTTTTCACCGAAAATCAAGCTCTCTGTTCTGTACATGTGGAAAAATAGAAGATTATCAATTTTTTTTTTTGAAAAATATGAGTGCACCAAATATTGAAGTCCTTGATCGAACAAAAAAAAAATAATTCCAATGTACATACAAAAGAAATTGTGTTATACAGTCTACCTATGTCTGAATTGTAATTGGTTGGACTTCAAAACTTGATTAAGGAAAAAATATTCAATAAAACACTATGAAACCAATTGGAAGCACTAGTTATCGTAGTTACAAATCTAAATTCAAAAAAAATAGAATTTTATCCTTCATGGAAAAAAAATTATGTGTTATACAGTGACCATCACTCCTTAAAAATGGTGTTTACTAAAAAAACTAGTTTTCTAAGGAGATGGAAAGAGAAGTGCAATTTGATTCCAAAAATTTTGAAAAACATCTATTTAAAATCTACAAATTTATTTTCACAAATCACTAGTTTGCATCATCTTCAAATTCCTCATGGTCTAGCAGCTATAGGTGCCCAAAAGTGAAGATTTAGTTAGAAAAAATAAGTTCAGTGTCTAGCTTGGCCAAAAATTGTAAACCAGTATTATGGGATATCCACACTAAGGTGACAAATGTAACCATAGTTGAATTAGTAATAATATAATTTTTAGACTGAGTCTCTACTTATTTTAAAAGGTGGCAGCTACATTCATTTGATATTTAATGAATAATTTTTAACTAATGTTGCTTTTAAGTAGAAAGAAAATAAAGGAATGGGATTTTAAATAGAAATATTTAAAGGTATTCATCGACTTCATATAATAAAACTAAAATACTCCACAACTAAAGTTAAATACAATATCACCATAGAACCCTTATTCATAGATAAACGATACTACAGTGGTGCAACTAATCAAAGTATCTACCATTCCAATAATAGATCACACACTGGCAGAACATTCAAAATAAGCAAAAAAAATTCATACACCATAATTCAAAGATTACGAATGCATAAATTCCACCATTGTCTTCTATATCAGAATAACAAAAAGCAACAAATCAAGATAACAAATTTTTGCTCTAATGAGTAAATCAAAAAATTTTCCCAAAAGATCTGAATCACATCATCCAAACCCATATTTAAAGCATAAGCTAATTTTCTTTGGTAATGGTTTCTTGAAAGTAACCATACCGAATAATTAAAAATAGTCTTTAACTTAAAAGAGCCAAATTAAAAGAAAGTATCATGAAATACTAAAAATAACTATGTATCATTTCCCTTCACCTCAGCCTCTTCATCTTTTAGATCCTCTACCACTTCTTGCTACAATAGTTTTTCTTATGCCTTCATCCTAGATTTTGTCTCTGTACCTAGTAATAATTGCAAATATCTCTTTTCTCCCTCGTGTTATGGCAATCTACAGTTCATTTCTCAACTTGGTTAGAGCAGCCTCAGACTCATTCAGAGTGTTAGACCTCCTATTTGTTGGCAAAAGAAATTTCACATGCTTTATGATGTTGTCATTGATGGCAACCCTTGTTAGCTAGTTGATCCATATGTTGCATTTTTCTCATATCAACACACAGATTGAAGATCAATGTTTAACTGTTAAGCTTGAACAGAGCATCTGGTAAATCTATGTTCTTCAACTCATATGTGGATTTTATGTTATTATTTTGTGTTGTGGATCTCAAAGAGTATTGTTCGATGCATAATTTAGTTTTCTACAAATCTTGGTGCCTCGTATCAATCTAGATGAAAGTTAAGAGGTCTGATTGTCCAATTCTCTATTCATCAGTGTATGAAGGCCGACTTGGTGGATATAGTGTGTCACAAACATTTGAGAAGTTATTGGTTAAGTGTTTTTGTGTTCAAGCATTTAGTTTTGGGTCCTCACTATGTTGTGGCCAACTCTTGTGGATTCACATAAAATATTATGAATGATTGGAAGCTGATAGTTTGTGAATATTTGCTTATTTTGTTGAAGCCAACATGCTGTGATCAAATCTCTTGTAGTGGATATATATAAGTGATTGATTATATCATTTTGATGTGTGTTCGATGTGATTGGATGTATGTTGTGAATATCAAAAGATCTAGAAAGCAATTAAGTGCAGTTTCACTTGCGCATTAAGGATTTTTGCTACGAGCTAATGCATAATAGAGTAGAAGAGAAGAATCAATCTAAAGGAGCATAACTTGATTGTTAAGCCTAACCAGAATTGTAATCAAGCATTTGTAGATGCTATCTTTCTCAGTTCAAATATTTGGAAGTATTCCAAAATTTTGTAAGGAAGATAGCCTTTCTGATTTTGAGCAGTGAGATCTAGGCAGTGTACTTGAATGCAAGTGCATTCCCATTTTGTAAATATCTTTTTCAGTATACTCATATTATATTGTGGATTGGCCATCCACCATGGTTTTTCCCCTAACAAAGTTTCCACGTAAAAATCCTTGTGTCATGGTGTTGTGGTTGCTTAAATTATGTTCATGCATATTTCTTTTGGTTGAATTTTATAAGTAATTTGAAGATCAGATTAATAAAGTTAAAAATTTCACAACATCAATTCACGCCCCCCTCTCAATGTTGCTTGATTCCAACAATTGGTTTCAGATCTTAGTTCCTCAAAAGGAGTTTAACAACTTGGGGAAGATCTTGGAAAGTGTTTTAGTGGATTCAAGCAGTCTTCAACAACTTGTGGTGGCCCTAGATGATCTTGATCAATCTAAATTTGATGTTCGAGAATTCAAAGAAAATCTTCTAAATGGTGAGAGATTCATTGAGTCATTGAAAGATAAAATCAATAAGTCCAGGGAGAAGAGAAGGGAACTCTTTGCTCAAATCAAGCAGGATGAAAGTGTAGACACATAAATGGTATTGATTGACATTGTGCATCTGATCCCGACTACTAACATTGTTTCATCCTAAATCACCTTTCGGTCTAACCATTTAATCAAGTTTCCTTATTTGATTAAATTCATAAATTTCCTTCCCTTAAATAAATCATTTTATCTAATTAAGTCTCTCTCTTTTGTTAATTAAATCAATCAATCTGATCTAATTATCCCTATTTAATTAAATAATTAATTTTATTTGATTAAATCTCTAAAGTCTATCTATTAAATTAAATAAATTAAAACATTATTTAATTTAATCTAACATCATCTCTTTTAATTAAATAAATCAAAATATTTATTTAATTAATCTCTTATCACCTTCCTCTCATATTTGATTTAAATAAATCTACAAATCTAAGTCAAATTTGTCACATCAACTAATCTCTCATTAAATTAATTAACCTTTGATTAATTTAATCTCATTTCATGTCCCATCCTCCAAAATTTACCACTTGCACATGAAAATAGATTTAATTGATTTATTAAATCCCTATTTTCCTCAACAAGGCATCTTTTTGGAATATTCTTCAAGTTTGAATTCAAAAATCCAAGTTGACATGTACATCCAACAAGGCATTTACTCTATCTTACATGTCCTTTTTCATGAGCCAAGTGGCATTTAATGCATTTTTCCTTCCCTCTTGCAAGTCATTTCAACAAAATTGAAATTCAAAAATAGGCATTTATTGGCACAATCCTCAAAACTTGCACATCCTCCATCCACTCATAGATTGACAAGTGGCATCTTGCCATTGGATAAATTTTCATCCCATATTGCTCAATTTTGGACATTCATCCTTCAATCTCATCTATAAATTAGAGGCTTCATTCCTCATTTGATCATCCAAAAATTATGCAAAGTTACCATGCTCAAATATCTATCAAATTCCATCCATCATCATTGAAACTTAACTAGGTTATGCAGGTTTTTAGCTTGGAGAATTCACCATCCTTCATCAAAGTGGATCAATTATCATCAAACACATCAATCTTGCATCATAGGAATTGGGAAAGGGAATTGGGAAAGGGCCAATTTTCACATCAAATTGGCACCAATTCCCCCATGGGATCATGAGTTTTCTAGTTTAATTAGGATTCAATCTCTATTTTGTTATTTTAATTGTGTTCTTCATTATTTTGTTTCCTAATTTGAATTTGGTAAATGGATTTTATGGGGAATCCTTGTTCTTTCTTGCAATTTCTAATCTAATGTGTTTTTTCTTATTGTTTTGTAGGTATTAGGATTGGGGTTCACACATTTGGCGCTAGAAGGAGGGTTGAATCTCATTTTTAATCACTTTTTTCTAAAAATTTCATTTTTTTCTTGTGCACATGAAAATTCCAATGCTGGAAGCTCAGTGTTGCCATACAACACCGTTGGTTCTCCAGGGTTTCCATACAACACCACTGAAAATTCAAACTATGACGTTGAAGTATTCTCGCTCGAGAATTTGAATTTCAAATTGCACCGCTTGACCAATCTGAACCCATGGGATTTTTCAAAAAAATTAAACAATGACGCTGGAAAAAAGTGCGACATAGTTGAGCTCACTGGTCTAGACATAGAGCACCACTGACTGGTAAGCGACATTGTACAACACCACTGAGAAATCAAACTGCGACGCAATCACAGGTTGTGCCGCTGGCAAGGAGTAAAAAGTTGAAATTTTATTTTAGCACGTGCTTTTGGTTAAATGATAAATTTATCTTCAGTTTTCTACTTTTTAACTTTTTTTTTTTGTAGAATCTGATTGGTTTTCTCTCTTGTAGGTTGGATCAATTGAAAACGAAAGAAAAGGAAGCATGATGAGGGTACTTCACAAAATCAAAGTGTTTTTAAACACCTTAGTGTTTGCTAAACACTCTTAGGAAACTGCTATTCCTTTTTGCTTAGGACACTAATTTCATTTGGGTTTTAAAAAAAAAATCTTTTCATTTTTTTGCAAAAGCTTAAAACGAACATTAGGACTACAACTTACTAGAGTTTGATTTTTGGTTAACAATTGAACAAAACAACTCTCATTTGTCCTTTGGTGCTTTAAAAAGAACTCATAATTGCTTTGTGGATCTAAAATGAACTTGTGCAACTTTGTATTTGTGAGGGCTTACTTAAACTAACTTCATTGAAAAAGGGCGTATGCACTTCTCTTGCGCTTTATAGCGATCTTGAGAATCAAAAGGCCTTTTTGTGATTTTAGGTTAAGATAAAGCAATCACCTCCACACTTCATTTTGGGTTTAAAATTGAACAAAATCTTGTGTGAGTGTGAGTGGAGCATTATTGTGTATATTCTCTTTCTTTTTGTTGCAAACAAAGATTGATCGAGTTACAAATATTGTCTTTATTCGCTTTTGTTATCTTAGAGGGCCTGGCTTGGGGAAAAAGTACTCACTCAAGGGAATGACTCAACCGGTAACACTCTAAATCCAAGAGTATTTCCAACCGAGATATAAATGTGGGTATTGTAATAAACACCAATATCACGTGGTTGGCTCCAACAAGATGGATTCAAAAGGGGACTCTTGCCGTATGGGTCAATCTCCATGAACAAAAAGTCCTAATTAAAACCCATGTTTTAGAATTGCCAAAATCCTTGATCTATTTGTTGGTGCAAGAACGGCCATTCTGAAGCCACCCCACACTTTTATGGTTTTTTAGTAGAAATGGAAAACATGCCATGGGAGTTTCATGGGTGTTCATGCTTGGCTGCCCCAAATGATGTTAATGAGCCATGGAGGGGAGCCAAGGTCAAACATCTAACCAAAAATAATCTTACCATCACCTTTTGAGAAATCTTGAAAGCATCCTTCATGCTAGGTGTTTTGGAAGAAATAAAAATCATCAAATCCTTGAGACAAAATCCTTGAAATCTTTATCAAATCATCTTTGGCTAGGTATGTGTAGATGCATCCTTTTGCATATGCTTAGTCAAAGTTATCAAACCATCTTGTTTAGCTAGGTATATGTAGATGCATCCTTCTTCATATGCTTGGTTAAACTGTCATCTTGTTTGAATAGGTGTGGGTAGATGCATCCTTCTCCCTACACATATTCAAATTATCATCCTTTGTGCAAATCTATCCCTTAGATAATCATCCAACATCTTACTGTCTATTTGTTCAAAATCAAAGCAAATCAAAATCAATCAAATCAAGGACAATCCCAAAAGGAAAATCAAAATCAAAATCCAAAAGATATCCAAAAGTCCCAAAAGTATAGCACCCTCCTCAAGATTTATCAAAAGATCAAAACATCCACATCATCCATCTCTTTCATCATCATCATATCACCTTTTGATCCTTAAGATATCTTAAAATTTTCTCTTTTATGCATAAAGTAAAGATCAATCCAAGGAATTAAGAGATTCATCTCCCATATTCTCAAAAATTGATCTTTTTTTATGGTTAAAACTAGATCCCAATACAAGAAGAACATGGAAGCCGAAAAAGAAACACCCACTTCAAGTGATCTAAGCCAAATGAATGTCAAAATGAATCCAGTCGAATCAAACAATCCTTTGACTATCTCATCATCACAAAATCCACAAGAGGAAACCCAAGGAGAAGATCTTACCTTTGGAATGTCACATGAAGAAATAACCAAAATGCTCCAAAATATGGAAAACCATAAGATCATCAACATCATGATGAGGCTTAACCATTCACTATACATGCTTGAACTAGCAAAACAAGGGGCCAAATTACCTTCTAATTTTGACATGAGCTCCATAGTGAAACCATCTTTGGAGGTTATGCCTCTAATTTCATCCACCATCCCCATCTCATCTACACCCCCATCCCAAAACATCACTTACAACATTCCGCAAATCATGACATCTTTTGCTCCAACCCAACCCAATGTTAATAAGGGAAATGCATTTCTTAATGCTATTCAAACACACCCTCTTGTTAATAATCAAGACTTGGATACGAATACCATATTGGAACAAAACATACCCAAAAATCCATTACATAAGTATGTTCCTCTCACTTTCCATAATTCTAATGATCCATCATCATCATCCTTCCATGCGACACCTCAAACTCCTCTCCTCACAAATTCACAAGAAGAAGGTGGCATGTTCAGACCTAGGGGCATTTTCGATACCACATCATTTTCTCAAGAACTCACACCCCTCAAATTTCCACCACTTCCACCATTTCCATCATCATCCACACCAATCCTTGGCTTGGGGCTTCCACCTTTACCAAATATCAATCAAACCAATATCCCAAACACTAACCAAAACATCATGAAAAACTTGTCATCGATATCGCAACAATAGATGACAACTACACAAGCAATCACGACATCATCAACCACCCCCCTAACATCACAAAGCATGGTCTCTCAAGGACCAACCACATCAACAGCATCATCCACCACTCAAACCATCAACACAAAATCACCGCTCACCACCTCCACAAATGCCATTCTGAATCCGCCACCACCCCCACCACCACCAACTTCCAGCATATCAAGCCAATACAACATAGAATTGTAAGTAGCTCAACAAGCTAATTTTCAAAGGGGATTCCTACAAGTGCAAAAATAAAAAGCCGCACAACTAGCTACTCAGCAAGCCACTCAAGTTGTGCAAGCTGCCCAAGTAGCCCAAGCCGCATTATAGGAACAACAAGCTGTACAATCGCAAGCGTTATTGCAATAACAACAAAAACAAGCCACTCAAGATGTGCCAGCTACTCAAGTAGCCCAAGCTACATTGCAAGCACAAAAGGCTGCTCAAGCACAAATTCTATTGCAACAACAAGTGGCACAAGCACAAGCCCAAGCACAAGCAGCACAAGCACAAGCTCAAGCTCAGGCGCAGGCCCAATATCAAGCATAGAAAGCACAAGCACAAGCACAACTTCTTTCACAAAAACAAGCAGTGCAACTACAAGAATATCAACAAGTAATAAAATAATATCAAGAGTAGCAAGAAGCAGCCCAACAACAAGTGTTGTTGGAACAAGAAGCACAACAACAACAAGATAAACAACAAGCATTATTCATACATCAACAGGTGGAAGCATACCTATCTTGGAAAAATATACAGATACCATCAAACAACCCACCCATCCAACCCACAATCGAAACACCACAAAACACCTTCATCCCACCCCCTAATCTACAAAATGACATAACACAAAATAGGTTTCTCTCGCAACAAGTGCTCAATCTTCAATCAGGGAAAACCACAAAGGCACCAAGCAACTTGTGTCCCTATCCATTTGATAGGAGCCTTGTGATGATACCATTCCCCAAGGGATTTCAGATCCCCAAGTTTGACAAATATCATGGGACGGGAAACCTTGAAGATCACATCAGGGAATTCTAGGTTCATTACATGGAAGTTGCATATGATGATACTTATCTGATGTGGCTATTTCCTAGGAGTTTGGCTAGCCACGCTATGGAATGGTTCTCTCATACCTAAAAGTATCATAACATTCCAAGAAATTATAGACGCATTCATTAAAAATTATGCATGCAACATTGCCATAGATGTCAGTCTAGAAGAACTCTCAGCTCTGAAACAAGGAAAGGGTGAATCATTCACTTCATTCCTACAATGATGGTGATCCAAGGCCAATCGGAGCAAGTGGACCATACCCGAAGAACAAGAATTTTGCACCATTATATCCAACCTTGAAGGCCTCTTGGCATTTCATCTCATGGTACAAGGGATCACCACATATGATCAGTTGATCTCCAAGGTGCTCAACATCAAATGAGCCCTTATGACTCAACCCACGGGATCAACTTCATACCCCAAACAACAAAACAATATCCCACCCTCCAATTACAATGATAAACCTCACATGTGGGAAAGGAACAAAAATGTTACTAATGATGGGGTTGTCGACGCCAAAGTAGTCATCAGTGCCCTACGCCAAAATACACCCACACCACAAATCCAAATCCAACACCAAAACAATCATCAAGCAACACAATGACCAAACAACAATCCAACAATCAATAATCACAATGATCAAAGGGGACCACCCCAAAGGAACAAGAGTTACCCCAAGGGAAAGTACACTGCTCTAGGGGAACCACTAGAAGTCATCATGAAGAAGCTGATAAACAAAAAAAATCATCAAAGCACCCACCTATGAGAATTACAAAGAACCGGATGTGAAATTTCCTTGATATAATGAGAATTAACTTTGTGACTTCCATAAAATCAAAGGGCATACCATGAATAGTTGTATGAAGCTAAAAAACATAATTCAAGATCTCATCAATCAAAGAATTATAAACGTGGAACAACCAATAGGAAATCAAGACCTTAAGATATACATGAATCTGATGCCTAATCATGGCAATAAAGGGAAAGGAACCCACACAAATGTGAGTCATGTATATGAAACTATCACCTCCCTAGATGAAAACTACATGGTCATCACCATCAAAGGTGCCCATGTCGATTGTGGAGTCACCACAAGAGGTGACAAGGTTACCATCGCAGGATCATCCCAGCCAAATAGAGTCCCTACATCTAGATCTGTCCCTAATGGATATAATGTCCTTGATCATCTCAAAAGAATGCCAACACAAATCTCCATCATGGAGTTGCTAAAAATATCATCTGCCCATAGGAAAACCCTTGAAGAAGTGTTGGCTTCATCCACTATCCCCACAAATCTTGATGTGGAATAATTTGAAGCTATGGTCAGAAATATCATTACGCCTAATATCCTCACATTCTCTGACTAGGATTTCCCCACTCAACCATCTCACAACTATGCCCTCCACTTGGAATCCATCATACACAAGAGCAAAGTCAAAAGGGTCTTGGTGGATGGAGGTGTGGGCTTGAATATTTGTTCTCTCAATCTCATCAAATAATTGAAAATCTCAGAGGATTTTATCAAAAAAGGAAAGGGTATCATAATAAGAGCATATGATGATCAAGAAAGAGTGTCTTAGGGAACAATCAAATTCCCTATTCAAGTAGGCCCTACCATCATGGAAACCACTTGTCAAGTCTTGGACCTTGACTTACCATATAACATCCTCCTAGGACACCCATGGATTCATGCAATGAAGGCAGTAGCGTCAAATTTCCATCAATGTGTGAAATTTACACATGAGGGAAAAGAAGTTACCATCCATGGAGATCTCGAACCCTTCTCCTATTGTAAAATCCTTGAAGCAAAGTACCAAAAAATGATGAGGGCCCATCTACACCATACATTGATCCTGCCACTCTCGCATCCACTTTTGCGACAGAGACACCTGCCACTACCGCCATCCCCACCAACTATGACATTAAGGTCATCATCAAAGATAACGGTTGGGGAAACTACAAGCTCCCTAATAATGCTTTTGTGGTAGGAGAGTTACCACAATCTCCTAGATCACGGGGACGTCCACAAATAAATGAAGCCTCCACATCCCAAATGTCTCTTGAGGACTATCCTAACTTTACAAGTTGGGGGGATCTTGGTCGAGAAGTTATTGAGGCAGATCCATCTCATATGCTATATCAAGATGAAAGACCAGTAGTTGATTTACCAATGGATGATAGAAGAAAGGTTCTGCAAATGATGCTCATAATGGGCTATGACAGAAACCAAAGACTCAAGAGAAATGACAATGGGCTTATAATACCTATCATGCTGGAGACACGAGCAATGAAAAATCTTGGCCTTGGATGTACCCCTCTGAGTATAACCATACATGGCCAAATTCCTCCAGTTAGAATGGTTAATAATCCTCCTCATCCAATCGCAACAGAACTACGCTTACCAGTATTTACAGGTCGCATCATAGATAACTTTACATTTGACATAACCAACATCTATAGTAGTAGTGATGATGAGGATACCATGACTAACTTACCTAGGCTATTTGAGGCTACCACTCTTTGCATGATTAGCATCCTATCTTTTGAATCAGACCACCAAAATCATGAAATCTACTTAGTATATCCCCAACTCATCGACTACGACCAACGAGAACCACCAATTCTTGATACATTCAAAAACAATGAGGCACTCTCAAAATTCATGGGAGTGTGGGATAACATTCCAGGTGGAGATCACAAAGTACAGTTCATAATTGAGCTAGGTACACATGCCTATTATGGGGAAACAATTGAATCCCTTAGTCGCAAAAGTGAAAAATTAAGACTAATATCCAAGTCCTTGAGTGAAAACCACACTGTGGCACTCTCCGACTAGAAAAAAAGTAAAAAGAAAGGATGTATCTAATGGTGAAAACCTCTCCAAGGTTCCCGAGGATGGGGGATTCAATCTTCCTTTCAGAGCTATTCATCAAGAAAAATCATCAGTCCTAGTAGAAAAATACAATCTGGTCAACCTAGGAACAAATGAAACCCCCCATATGACATTCTATGTGGAATCATTACTATCAAAGGAACAAGAGCTCCTAGCAGCCTTCCTAAGAGAGAGACAAATAAACTTCACATGGATTTATGCTGACATGCCAAGGCTTGATCTAGAGATTGTGGTTCACCACTTGGAAATATATCTAGAAGCAAAGCCTGTTAAACAAAAGCTTCAAAAAATGCACCCTTAGATTTCCTTATTAGTCAAAATGGAGCTAAAAAATCTATTAGATGTGGGATTCATCTGACCAATATATTATCTAGAATGGGTGTCAAACTTGGTGCCTATTTCAAAACCCGATGGGAACATCAGAATCTACACAAACTTTAGGGACTTGAATAAAGCATGTTCGAAGGATGACTTCCCACTTCCAAACATCGACATGATCATAGATATGATAGCTGGACATGAAATGTTGTCACTAATGGATGGATTCTCAGGGTACAATCAGATCATGATAGCTAAAGAGGACCAACATAAAACAACTTTCACTTGTCCATGGGGGACCTATTGCTGGAATATGATGCCATTTGGCTTAAAGAATGCAGGAGAAACATATCAAAGGGCCATGACATTGATATTCAATGATATGATCCATAAGATGGTCGAATATTATGTTGATGATATTCTAGCCAAATCCAAAAAGAGAAAAGATCACATAGCAACCCTAAGTGCCATCTTTGATAGGATGGAAGAGTATAAGGTCAGATTAAACTCAAAGAAGTGCATCTTCAGCGTACAATCAGGAAAATTGCTCGGATATATAGTGTCAATGAGAGGTATCAAGGTGGATCCAACAAAGGTAAAATAAATCCCCAAAATGGAGGCACCAAAAACATTAAAGCAATTGAGAGGTCTCCAAGGTAGACTCTAATCCATTCAAAGATTCATAGCACAATTGGCGGACAAACAAAACCCATATTCTCACCTACTCCACAAGGGAGTAGCATACAAATGGGATAACAAGTGTGAAGATGCATTCAATAAAATCAAAGAATATCTACTGACACCACCGGTCTTAATGCCACCAATCCCAAGAAAACCATTAATTCTATATGTGTCAGCAACAACAATAGCCCTTGGAGCTCTCTTAGCTCAACATGATGAAAATGGAATAGAAAGGGCTATCTATTACATCAGTAGAACAATGGTTGGGCATGAGCTAAACTATTCATTCATCGAGAAAGCATGCCTCGCAGTAGTGTTTGCATCATAGAAATTCAGAAATTACATGTTGGCACACAAAATAAAACTCATCACCAAAATTGACCCTCTCAAGTACTTACTATCAAAGGAAATGCTCACAGGAAGAATGACCAAATGGGTGATTATATTGTCAGAATATGACATTGAATATGTGGAGAGGAAAGCAATCAAAGGCCAAGTCATCATAGATCAACTTGCAGAAGCACCAATCTATTCAGAGAATCCTATCATCTCAAAGTTTCCAGATGAATCTATTTTCAATCTCAACCTAACTAACCACTGGAAACTATACTTTGATGGCTCATACACACAACATGGATCAAGAGTCGATGTCTTCTTTATCACCCCACAAGGGGATTGCATTCCAAGGGCCTACAAAGTGGCATTTCCCTACACCAATAACATTGCAGAATAAGAGGATTTAACCATAGGTCTTAGAATAGTAGTGTAGTGGAACATTATAGCTCTCAAAGTCTACGAAAACTCCCAATTGATAATAAATCAAGTGAATGATGAATACCAGACCATGGACGACAAGCTCAATCCATACAAGAAATTGGTGAAGACTCTCACAGAATCCTTCATCGAAATTACATTTGAGTAGATTCCCAGAACCAACAATAGAGTAGCAGATGCCATGGAAACAATTGGGTCCTTACTGGATATCCCCCACAACATTCCAAAATATAAATTCCTGATAGAGTAGCTTCTCATGCCTGTATTCAAGGTACTAGAATCAAAATTCATGTGCAAAATTGTTGGTCCTGGTGATCCTTGGTACCATGACATTTACGCATAGCTTCAAATAGGAGTCATACTTTCCGACTTACCCTTAAGCCTAAAACAAACCTTTGTCAAAAAGGCATCTCAATTTGTCATCCTAGGAGATACCCTATATCATAGAAGCATAAAAGGAACCTTACTGCACTACTTAAACACTGAGGAGGCATTGACCGCTCTAACTGAAGTACATAATGGTATCTGTAGTTCGCACTCGAGTGGAATGACCATAGCCAAGAAACTACTAAGGATAGGGTATTATTGGCCCACAATGGAAGGAGAGACACATGACTACCAGAAGGTGTCTACAATGTCAGCAACATGGGGACCTCATCCATGCTCCAGCTCAAGAACTTCATCTCATTGTCACACCATGGCCCTTTTCATAGTGGGGACTTGATCTCATTGGAAAAATCACACCCACTTCATCTAATGGCCACAAATTCATCATAACCACAACGAATTACTTTACTAAGTGGATGGAAGCCATACCCATGACATATATAACTGGGAGCAGATTTCAAAGTTCATCCTGAACTATCTCATTTTCCGCTATGGTGTTCCACAAAACATTATCTTAGATAATGGGACACCATTTAAGAATTAGGAGGTCCATGACTTATGCAAAAAATTCAAAAATCCAACATTGCTTCTCCACCCCATACTATCCCCATTGCAATGGCCAAGGAGAAGCTACAAATAAGACCATTATGAAAATCCTTAAGAAAATAGTCAATGACATAGGTCATGACTAACATTTGTAGCTTAATCCCACCCTCTGGGCCTATTGAACCATCATCCACACACTCACCAATGCCACCCCTTTCTCCTTGTTCTACGGATTAGAAGTAGTACTCCCCATTGAGATCGAGATCCCATCACTCAGAATATCACTACAAAACCTCATCATAGATGAAGAGTAACGAGTATCAAGATTGAATGAGCTGGAGCTACTGGATGAGTGATGTATAGATGCTTTGAATCACTTGCAATTCTATCATAATAGACTAAAAAGGAGCTATAATAAGAAAATTAGAAGCAGGACTTTCCAAGTCAGAGAATTGGTATTAAAGGAGAATCAGAAGAATCTCTCAAACCCAAGCAACAAAGGAAAATTTGAACCTAATTCGTTGGGACCATTCGTTATCACAACAAGTTACAAGTTAGGGGTATATCAACTATCAACACCCAAAGGGGAACCTCTGCAAGAGCCCATGAATAACTCTCACCTCAAAAAGTTTTATGCCTAAATCTTTCAAGGTATAGAACCAAAAATCCAAAAAAAATAGAAAATGTCATGAAGAAATGGTTACTTTGGTGAAAACCTGGAAAACTAGCGTCGTGGTGACAACAAAAAAATAAAAAAGCAAAAAATAAAAAATAAAAAATAAAAAAAAATAGAAAAAGGATTGAAAATAGTAAAGAGAAAAATTGTCCACTAGTGAAAACCACTTCGGTGGCACTTTGGACAAGTACCTTGGTGAAAACCTGGTAAATAGGCACCTTGTGTAAATAAACACTTTCCATTCACTAGGATCTTTTCAGCTTGTTCTGCATCATCCATCCATTACACTTCCATCATCCATCACATTCAAATCTCCATCCATCACACATCCACATGCATCCGCATCATAGCTTTGTCCTATTTTCGTATCATGATCCCTCTTAGTACTACTTGGCCCATCCTCAAGGTCAGTTTGTCCTGCCTTTATTGGAGTATTCTATTGCTTCATAGTGGGGGCATGTTCTCATCGGATCAGATTCATGTATATCCTTAAGGTCCTAAAAATCAAAAAATCCAAAAACATCAAAATATCAAAAAATCCAAAAAACATCAAAACATATCAAAATCCCAAAAATAGGTCAAAATTTAGTCAAAAAGTCAAAAATAGAGTCGTCTTGTTGAACTACATCATCTTTGAGCTTTGAACGTAGGCAAGGTTGATCTTTGATCATCCCCCGAGACACTTAGGTCAGTCCTTTAGGAGTTTGTCATAATAAACTGACGTCTCATCATGTATATCATCATCTGTAAATTGGTCAAGTCATCAATAAAACTACGTGGTCTTTGCATGTATAACATAGGAAAGGATAATCTGTTGATTAGCCCCTGAGGCCCCTAAGATAGGTCTTTAGGTTAGTCTCTTGGTCAAAATCTTAGAAAACCCTAAAATATTGAAAAATAAGAAATCAAAACATTTGAAAATCTCCAAAAATACCAAAAATAGGCTCAAAACATTTCAAAAAGATCAAAAACATCCAAATATTTGAAAAAATCCATCAGTCTCATCTCATTTGCACCAGAAATAACATCATTCATAATAAACGGTCATCATCCTCAATCTTTGGTAAGACAATCAAAAACAAGTCTAGCAGGTCAAAAAGTGAAAGCTCAAAACATCAAGTCTTAGGTCTAAGTTAGTGCATAAACAAGTTGGTCATCTCTTTGTGTCGATAACTCATCATCCAATTTGTCCCATTTCAATCATTTGAAAGAATGCTTTGGATAAATGAAATTACGTGACACCATCAACTAACATGTCCTAGGATGAATCCTTCCTACAATGGGCATTATCTTTTGGCAATAGTTTTGGTCCTTATCCTTAAAAACACATCCCCTTTTGGTTAGTGGTATTGAAGAACATCAACTTGTTTGTTTACTTTGTCTTTATCTTTTGACTTATCTTATTGCACTCATTCCAAGGACTTCTCAATGATATCTGAACCAAAGGATTTAGAGAAATAGGAATGGGGCAACGATCATTATCTTTTGTCTGTTGTGCTTGTTGGATGTTCTTGTAATATAACCTTGGCTAATACTTGCTTTCTTAGGTATGTATGGAGTAGGTTTTGGGCAGCTTGTTGACTATTGCATTGATAGGTTATACCTTTCCGTGTTTTGGTCTGAGGTGTTTGAAACCTCTAAAGTGCATCCTTGCAAGGTTTCCATATGTTAGTTGTGAACAAGGATACTCCTATCTATTTTTCAAGTCAAAGTCCATCACACTAGGTACAATGCCATCCTAGTTTTCTATGCCTTGATGCATCATACCATGTGTGTTATCAAAAATAAGGAAATTGGCCCTTTGAAAGTCCTAATTCCTCAGCAAGAAATCATCAATATTTTGCATATCCATCATCTTGTGTCTTGTTGAAATAACTTCTTCTCTTTCATCCCTTCTTGCTCATCGGGCTAACAAGGTACTATGATAGTTAGTCATCATTGTCATCGATCCTGTATCCACAAAACATTTGCATATTGCATCAACATATCATATAGGTAACATATGCATTTCATTTTCATCATCATATAAACATGTTATTATAAGAATTTTTTATAGATAAGCACATCCATTTTTATTACATTGCATCACATTGCATTCATCACATAAATCATTGCATAGCATTCATTTGCATAAACATTTCATAACCATTTCACATTACTACATACTGCATAATCATACATAATAGGTACATAAGCATTATAGATAGTCCATTGCATACATATTTGCATAACATCATAAAGTCATCTCACACATAATGTTCATTTTGCATAAAACATCATCATACCACTTTGCATTAACATATCATTTCATATATCACATTGCATCACAAGTAAATGCATCCCATACATTACATTATCATTTAATGTGTTTAGGATAATAATAACTGTTATTCTAAGCATCTTAGAAAACCATCTCATTTGCATCATATCATATAAAACATGACCATTGCATTTACATTGCATTATATTGTCCACTAATCATCCATGTAATCTCACAAATACCATCATAAACATTTCATCTCATCAATCATTCCACATTATTATAAGCATAAATAGAAACATACATAATCCATTACATGCAAAGCGTACATTCATCCATAATCATTTCATTTATAAGCATAGTTCACATAATATTTCACGTATACACCATATCATTTTGCATATTCCATATAACATATTACATATTTTATCATTTTGCATCATTAAACATCACATAAATACATCTTCATATCATAAATCAACATAATATAGATCTGTTAGTCATCATCATTACATAATGCATATATCATCGGAAATAAATGCATCCATAAATACATCATATAACACCATAACATCATCGCATATAGAAATAGAATCATCCATACATGCATAAATAATTGGTACACATCACATCACATCATATCAAAATCTTCGGCTCATATATATCATCAATAATGTAACTGTCATAGTACAAAATAATTAGATCACTACACATGTATGTCAATCATTACAAAAAGGCCCATCGGGCTATCAAAAAGAGGCCCATAAGGCACAAAAAGGTATCATCTCAATCAAGGTCTACCCCCTGTATGCTTCCCTCACCCCTATCATCGTGACCCTCTGCTAGTCTGTGACTAGTACACTGCGAGTACTCTGGGACCCATGCTGCTCTGGGTACAACCTTATGATAATGCATCCGATAGTACTCAGCATCTCATATGACATCCCTATAGGACCGAATAGACACTATACTCTAAGAGGAGGATGCTTCCATGCTCTCCAACTACTGTCTCTGGCCTAGCTCTGTGGCTACCTGTAGCTCTGTCGCCTATCTCTTCACTATGACCTAGTCCCTTTCGGCCTTGATCTACTCTCTCTCGGCTCAAGCCTGATCTCTCTCCCCTATCAAAGTTAGCACTTAGGCCTGTAGCTTACAATCAAAGTATCTCAGGGATCTACTTGCCCTGCTAGCTACACTGTTGGTTATGCTCATGGAGGCTATACTTGAGGCTGATCCTCAGCTCATGGTGGTACACCTACTAGCACATCCTTCTCCTGATCCTGCATCTGTACATCTGGCTGAACTGGAGGCTGAATGGCTACTCATGTCATGCACCATCCCTTAGTCCTCATCCTCTCCCTTTGCCTCTCACCCTCTACCAATCTAGGACTACTCCTAGAAATGTCAATCATAGCAGAGCCGAAACTAATCCCTGTATGTCTGTGTTGTGCCTGCATTCATAGGCCCCTGATCGTAAGCCCACGACTGAGCCACCAACTGTCTGAAACTATTGACGGCCTCTGAGGCAGGAATGTATCACCCCCATGAAACCTATGACATGGTGCAGGAAAAGATGACCACATAATCGTCATTAGGACAATCTTGGGGCTCACCAAACTAAAGCTACATGTGCCCAAGAAGATATCTCTCCATCATGGTATGCTCTCACCCCTGCATTAAGTGGTCCTGGCGGGTGTAGAAAATCTGATGAGCATCATTGGCCCATCTGGGCCAACCGAGGTACGAATGCCATATGAATACCTACATCTCATCCAGGACTGTCCTCTAATAGGGGATCCTGTGCTCGTCTGTGTGTGTGAAGGACACACCATCTCTATACTTCCATACAAGGGGATCATCAACCCCCATCAGAACTGTAACAATCTATGGCCGAAGGGCTACAATGTGCTCCCATGCCCATACATGGAGAAGAGTCACACCTACTTTGAGTGCTCTATCATCGAGGTAGACGTACTCATGAAAATATCTGTGTAAGGATGCAAGAAGCACCAAACCCAAAGCAAAACAGACTGGTCTGTCGTGAACCATGTGCTCCCAGCAAAGTCCCCAACCAAGACTAAAGTATCGGCCTTATCTATCTAGGGCAACGAGACCTAAAAATAACCATTGCAACAATCAAGCAGAAGGGAGGTACTAAGGTCCTGTGTCGCTCGAGCTTGATCTATCCCTCACATATGACAATGTCCTTTGTGGTGAGGACTCTGTGGCAGGAATCTTGCCCCTCATCAATTTCAAAAATGACATGCCGACTATGAATTGACAATCGTAGGATGCGCCAAACATCCTCCAAGGTGACAGTGGCCTCGCTAGTGGGAAGATGGAACGAAGAGGTCTCGCTATGCCATCTCTCGATAGGCATTGATATCATCTTGAGGTGTGTGTGAATGGGTGCTATGTAAGTGATGTACCATAGCCCCATTTCCCGAAGTCGATCCTAATTCCTGTCGCTCAGGTTCCGCAAGTAACCAAATAGACTCGCAACCTATGCTCTCGAGAGTAGAGCTCCCTTGCCGCATCCTGCATCAAGAAGGGTCATCATGTTAAAAATCTTGAAAAATATTTTGCCGAGCATCCAAGAAAACACTCTAGCATCGCAATCTATGAAGGCATCGTAGTTTTATTTTTAATTAAATTCTGACAATAGGGCGTAAAAGGCCACAAGCGCACCGCCGCGGTGCACTTTCCTTCCCAACGGTACAATTTGCAAAGATAAGGGACCATCGTGTCGTAGTTTAGAAATGACCCTACCGGCCACGAGCTCAGCAGCGGAGTTTGGAATTTGTTTTCAAACTCCAAACTCCACCGTCATAGTGCAATTTAATACTGAGTGGGGCAGTTTGATTTTTGAGCGGTGCTATATAGCACCGCTGCAAAAGGACTGCCTTTAAATGCATTAAATGAAGGCTAAAACTAATAAATAAAGCTCAAGGAAGGATCACTTACCGGTGCCCCAATGTCAGGTGGCCGCTGGTACATCCAAACTTGATCAAAAATGTGCATCAAAAGTTGTGATTGCGCCATATTGTCAGGAGGTCAAAGCTCAAATCTCAAGGTTGCTAGATGGTTGTGTGTGAAAATGAATTGAAAGTGACCCCTCGAAGCCTTTTTAAGCTTGAAAATTAGGGTTTTTTTACCCTAATTGGCTATCTTGCTAGGGTTTTGGACCCTTGAAGCTGCTTTTGTCTAGTTGAGGCATGTTTTATATCATTTTATTGCATTTAGACACGTTTTTGGCCACTTGGAGCCTTTTCAGACCTGTCGGGCACCTTGTCTTTTTTCGCAAGATCACCCAAAAATTGAAATTTTCATCCAATCTCTTGAGGGGGAAATATATTGGCATGTTTTCTCTTGCTAGGCAATAGTGGGGTAACATTTTAGAAAGCAATTTTTTTGGCTTTGATCGAGATCATTTATTCTTTAAACCAACACAACGAGTTCATTGTCTCAAAGAGGGGCAAAATGTAGACACGTAAAATATACCGATTGACATTGTGCATCTAATCCTAACTACTAACATTGTTTCATCCTAAATCATCCTTTTTTCTAACCATTTAATCAAGTTTCCTTATTTGATTAAATTCATCAATTTCCTTCCCTTAATTAAATAAATCATTTTATCTAATTAAGTCTCTCTCTTTTGTTAATTAAATCAATCAATCTGATCTAATTATCCATATTTAATTAAATAATTAATTTTATTTTATTAAATCTCTAAAGTCTATCTATTAAATTAAATAAATTAAAACCTTATTTAATTTAATCTAACATCATCTCTTTTAATTAAATAAATCAAAATCTTTATTTAATTAATCTCTTATCACCTTCCTCTCATATTTGATTTAAATAAATCCACAAATCTAAGTCACATTTGTCACATCAACTATTCTCTCATTAAATTAATTAACCTTTGATTAATTTAATCTCATTTCATGTCCCATTCTCCAACATTTACCACTTGCACATGAAAATAGATTTAATTGATTTATTAAATCCCTATTTTCCTCAACAAGGCATCTTTTTGGAATATTCTTCAAGTTTGAATTCAAAAATCCAAGTTGACATGTACATCCAACAAGGCATTTACTCTATCTTACATGTCTTTTTCCTTGAGCCAAGTGGCATTTAATGCATTTTTGCTTCCCTCTTGCAAGTCATTTCAACAAAATTGAAATTCAAAAATAGGCATTTATTGGCACAATCCTCAAAACTTGTACATCCTCCATCTACTCATAGATTGATAAGTGGCATCTTTCCATTGGATGAATGTTAGTCCCACATTGCTAAATTTTGGACATTCATCCTTCAATCTCATCTATAAATAAGAGGTTTCATTCATCATTTGATCATCCACAAATTATGCAAAATTACCATGCTCAAATATCTATCAAATTTCATCCATCATCATTGAATCTTAGCTAGGTTATGTAGGTTTTTAGCTTGGAGCATTCACCATCCTTCATCAAAGTGGATCAATTATCACAAAACACATCAATCTTGCATCATAGGAATTGTGAAAGGGCCAATTTTCACATCAAATTGACACCAATTCCACCATGGGATCATGAGTTTGCTAGTTTAATTAGGATTCAATTTCTATTTTGTTATTTTCATTGTGTTTTTCATTATTTTGTTTCCTAATTTGAATTTGGTAAATGAATTTCATGGGGAATCCTTGTTCTTGCTTGCAATTTCTAATCTAATGTGTTTGTTCTTATTGTTTTGCAGGTATTAGGATTGGGGTTCACACAGAAAGTAAACACATTGAAGATGAACAATTGAGTCAAGCCCTGAAGGAAAAGACAAAAGAATGTGAAAATTTTGCTAGAGAGAATATAGTTCTGAAGCATGATATGGAATCTATTATGATGAGGATGACTAAGGATATTGAAGATGGAAAGAAGACTGAAGAAAAGCTCTCCCAATCCTTGAAATAGAAATCTAAAGAATGCAATTGAATTATTGATGGTTTCATTCAATTGGAACATGTCTTAGAACAAACCAAACACAATGAGGAAGAGCTTGAAAAGTACATTGTTGATCTCAGAGATGAACTTGATATTGCAAATGAATACAAGGAGAAGTTTAAGGTTAGCTCAGCCATTCTTGATGAACTAATTAAAGTTCAGAGGACTGATGGTGACAAGTGAGGTCTTAGATATGAGGAAGGAGAAAGTTCCAAATCTGGGCAAAGGAATTCTAAACAAAGGAGAATTAGACAAGGAAATTAGATGAACAATGCTAGAAGGTATCCAGTAAGACAACCTAATGCTTAGATGTTTAATGGTTATTGTTTTACTTACAATAAATTTGGTCATATGGTAGCTCAATGCAAAAGTAGAATGAATTCAAATGGTCCATCATTCTTCGGTCAGTGCTTTAATTGTAACAAGTATGGTCATAGGTCAAGTGAATGTAGAAGTGTGATGAACAACTTTTATAGAGATGTTAGATGTTATGCATGCAATATATTTGGCCTTATTTCTAATCAATGTAGATCGAGAGAAAATTAGTGGAACAATTGGTTTGGACAAAGAAATGTGGTGTGCTACAATTGCAACAAAACTGGTCACATTGCTAGATTCTACAGAAGAGGTCTACTAAATCAAAGAAGAAACATGCAAACAGATGTAAAAGGAAAAGGAAAAGTTACTATAGATCAAATCAGAAAGTAGATGAAGAAAACTTGGGTAAAGAAGAGTCCCTCTATTACAGAAAATGAGGCACCACCAAAATTAGCTTCTGGTAATTCCTCTGGGAATTAAGTCAAGGCTTTTTAGCCTAGGGGGAACTGTCAAGAAAAATTTCCAAACCCCCTGTTGGTAATTGACATCCATATGCGGATGAGCACAATGATTACATTGGTGATCTACATATGTTGTTGAATAATTAGAGAGAGTGTTTATGAAAAATTGAAGGTCTATAGAGGAGTTAACTTTCATAGTGTATGAAAATAGGGTATTCAGATGAGTTAGGGAAAAATCATTTATTGCATCAAAAATTTAGGTGTGCAAGTGATAAAAAAGGTCATTTCTAACTTTCATTTTTCACTTTGCATTTTGAGAAGAAGTTTTTGAGCTCTGAAGCAAACTTTGGAAAAATTTGGGAGAATTCAAGTGTGAAGGCGATTCGAAGCTCAAACCCTACTTTGACTAAAAGGTATTTTTTGGGAAAACTTGTAAACCTATGAATTTGTTGAAATGAATACTCCATTGGTAGTTGAAGTGAAGGATAGACCCCATCCAAAATTAAAATTGCACCCTTTCAAGTATATTGAGACCAAGCCCTTAGGTGCATTTTCATCTACGTCGTACAAAGTTTTACATATTGAAGACATTAGGGCATATATTCATGCTAATATTGAAAAGTTAGGAAGATCGTAGTTGTTGAACTTATATTCCAAACACATTGTTGGAGAGGATTTTTGTGTTAAGAATAAATTCAAAACTCTAGAAGAAAATAAATTCACATAGTTTGTGAAATTCCCCATGTTTGATGAAAATGAATGGGTCTGATACATCTTGAGTCGAGTCCATGCCAAATTTATGTGGTTGAATCAACCTTTCAAGATATAGAAAGAAGCTATAAGAGCTATTAAAGGTCTAAATTCTTTTGGTGGTTTGCTGATTTTGACGTCTGTAAAGAATTAGATAGTCACTGATGTGACTAGTTCGACATTTGATAGAAGAGCAATGACAATTGATAACATCACCAATGTGGATGTGAAATTTTCCTTAATGGTCATTGGAACTTATAAGATATATCACTCCAGTAGAGAAAATTTTGTATCTAGTACTACCATATATGCAGCTTATCAAATGGTAAGGGAGAATGTAGAACATGACTTGTGTGAATTGCTTCGAAGTTAACTTATGGAGAATCTTGGCAAGATAAAGAAAGACAAGAAGAAATTCTTTAAATACCGTAATCTGTTGATATATTTATTCTTTTATTTGATGAATGAAGTTCCGTGAGTCGAGGAAGTGTTTTGGAAAAGAGGTGATAAGCATGTAGCCATTCAAATTAGAGACATGTTATTCAACCTTGGTGATAGTCAAGTCAAGAAAATTGCAATCTAGGGATATCTTAATAACTTTCAGAAATTAATTCAAGCAAGGGAAATGATTCCTACTTCTATTGTTGAGGAGTATATGGACACAATTTGTTTTATGGTGGATATTGATCAATGCTTAATGGAAGCAACTGATCCCATAACTATTTGGATTATGCAAATGGGATATGAAGTCGAGGAAGGAATCTTGGAGCTATTCACAGAACATCTGTTGAGTAAGCCTATGGATCCAACAGAAGAAAGGTTTGGAATATATGCAAAAAGGACATGCAAGTCCATGAGTAGTTAAAGAATCCAATGATAGTTTGAAGGGTAAGGAAAGAAGGAAAAGTCTTTGCAAAAAGTATGGGCATATCTGCAAAAGCAGTAAGAGAAGACAAAAGGAAGAAAGATCAAGTAGATGCCAAAAAAGGAAAAGAGCCTGCTAAAACTAAATCTACTAGTTTAACAGCATCCTCGGCCCAAACTAGATCAACAAGGATCTCTACACCTCTATCTAGTCATGCAAAGAAGTCAACCCCTGCAAAAGCTCAAGTCAAGGTATTTGGTAAAGGGAAGAAGGATAAGAGCACAAGAGTGTATCTAGTCATCTTTGAAGATGAGGAGATAGAATTTGATGAAGAAGTTAGAGAAATAAAGCATATTGGCACTCAATCTACAATAGTCACTAAGGACAAGCCCTCTGATGAAAAGGTGAAAGCAAAGAAGAACGTGAAGCCTAAGAAACTAGGTATTTTCGTAGAGGAAGTTGAAATAGGTATAATTAAGGATGGAAATATCAAGCCTTTATGTGAAGTGTATGGTACTTTTGATACTATTGGTCAAAGAGTCCTTGAGGAGGCTACAATAAAGTATTTGAACAATTTCAAAATGATTCTTGTTGAAATAATGGCATAGTTTCCTAAGGAATCGTATGAAATTTTAGAGATGAGGAGAGTCAGTGATAGAACTGAAGATGAGCAAATGAGAGAGCGAATTCTTTCTAATATAAGTCTGGTAATGTCAATTGAGGAAATGTAGTCAATATTGAAAGAAGCAAAAAGAGATTTCAAGAGCAAGTAAAGGATAAAAAAGCTTATGTTGCGAAAGACAAAAGAAGTTACAAAAGAAACTAAGAGAATTTTGAAGGAAGTTCTATTAAAGAATAGGATTGGTGTTGTTTCTAAAGAAGAGCATGCAAAAGACATTTCATTTGGTCCAATAAATGAAGAGGTTATAGTTGAGGATACTTAGATTCCTCTTGATGTGCATCATATAGAAACACCTATGGAGACTGAAGCTCCTAAACCTGTGTTGGTTGAAGAAAAGGAGATGTCGGTTGAAGAGGTTGAAATTCTAAATGACAAGCAAAAATTTGTGGTTGAAGAAGAGGTGGTTGAAGAGAAGATGGAAATTTCAATGGAAGCAAGAGACACTACAGAGGAAGTGAAGAGATTTCTAGATGAGCAAAAGGATGATTTTTATCTTGAGTTGGGAGATGCCCCTATTCATTTGTCTACCTTGTCCCCAATTCAGAAAATGAAAGTTGCATCATTTGCACAAGATAACGCTAGGGAAGAAATTTTGAAGTCCCACATTAAGGACAGTGAATTATTGGATCTTACATCTGCTATTCTAGGGAAGATCATGCCTACTCTGGTGAGCTGAAGAAGCTCATAAATTCAATAAGTAGTTATTTTGAGTCACTTGAAAAGTCAGCTATGGTCAAGGTACATGAGTTTGATGAAAAAAGATTCAGTAGTCTGAAAGGTATGATAGCTAAGGATAAATCTTTGTTAACTATTTATGTAAAGAATGTTCATAATGTTCTATCTGAAGGTGGAAAAGTCTAAAATTCATGTTTGTCTTTATCAAAACTTACTGAGGATAATGAGAAGAAGGTTAAGGATCATAAGAAAGAGTTAGCTGCTATTTATGATGCTTTTGATCCTTTAACTATTTTTATTGGAGTGCAAGAAGGTCAAGTTATCTCTTTACTTGACAAAATAAAAGTCCAAAGCATGAAAATGATTTGTGGGAAGAGCTTGTGAACTTAGAGGTTTAATTGGTCCAAAAATGGAAACTATGTTGAGTGCTTTGAAGGAAGCATAAGATGCTTTGGTAGTCAATGACCCTATAAATCTTGAATCAGCTGAGATGCAATATTATTTTATTTGTGGTCACATAACTATTTTGGAGAGTCTTAAGAAGTGTTGGTATTCAAGCTTGAACTTGTTGGAAACAACTTTTGTAGATATTTTCAAATTTGTGTAAATTGTTGAAAAAAATTTGTACATATGCAGTTTAAAGGTTTTTTTTGCTTTGTATGCAGATTCCCTATCTTTTCCATTGATGTAAAAGGAGGAGAATAGAACAGTGAAAAATGAATATTCGTCTAAGGGTGAGCTGTAGTTTTGGAGATCTTTTTGGAGTTTTGGTTGGTAGTGTATTTTTGTTGGTACTGATCCAACACTTAGTTATTTTTCACTAAGTGTTGCCATCAATTCCAAAGGGGGAGATTGTTGTTAAGAAACACTACACATGCTTTATGGTGTTGTCATTGATGGCAACCCTTGTCAGCTAGTTGATCTGCACATTGCATTTTGCTCATACCAATAGACAAATTGAAGATCAGTGTTTAACTATTAAGCTTGAACAAAGAATCCGGTATATCTGTGTTCTTCAACTCATATACAGATTTTCCATTATTATTTTGTGTTGTGGATCTTAGGGAGTATTTTACAATGCATAATCTGTGTTATCTACAAATCTTGGTGCCTCATATCAATCTGGATGAAATTTAAGAGGTCTAGTTGTCTAATTTTTTGTTCATCAATGTATGAAGACCGACTTGGTGGATATAGTGTGTCAAAAATATTTCAGAAGTTATTGCTTAAGTGTTTTTGTATTCAACCATTTAGTTTTGGGTCCTCACTATGTTGTGGCTAACTCTTGTGGATTTGCATTAAATATTATGAATGATTTGAAGCCGACAATTTGTGAATATTTGCTTATCTTATTGAAGCTGACATGGTGTGATCAAATATCTTGTAACAGATATATATAAGTGATCTATTATATCATTTTGATGTGTTTTTGATGTGAGTGGATGTATGTTGTGAATATCAAAAGATTTGGAAAGTGATTAAGCAGAGTTACACTTGCTCATTAAGGATTTTTGTTGCGAGTTGATTCAAAACAAAGCATAAGAGAAGAATCAGTCTAAAGGAGTAGAACTTGATTGTTGAGCCTAACTAGAATTGTAATCAAGTATTTGTAGATGCTATCTTTCTTAGTTCAAATCTGTGGAAGTATTCTAAATTTTTTTAAGGAAATTAGCCTTTTTGATTTTGAGTAGTGAGCTCTAGGCAGTGCACTTGAATGTAAGTGCATTCCCATTTTGTAAACATCTTTTTGAGTATACTCAGATTATATTATGGATTGGCCATCCACTGTGGTTTTTCCCCTGATAGGGTTTCCATGTAAAAATCGTTGTGTCATGGTGTTGTGGTTACTTACATTATTTTCATCCATATTTCTTTTGGTCGAATGTTATAAGTACTTTGAAGATCAAATTGATAAAGTTAAAAATTCCACAACACTGGTTCACCCCCCCTCTTAGTGTTGCTTGATTCCAACAATATTTGTTTCATTTTTAAAGGGATTGAGGTAGACTTGTAATCTACCAAGCTTTGAGAAAGATTCTCTAGTCATTGTGGCACAATCTTCCATCTCCTTACTAAATACTTCTTTGAATTTCAGACAAATTTCCTTTGAATCCAAAATCTTCTCATCAAACTCATTAGTTATCTCTACTTTTATGTTATGACAATTTCCTTTAATCTCCACCAACATGTCCAGATACCTTTTGAGTGCCTCAGAAATCTCCTTTACTAGGTTGTCATAAATTCCTAGTTTCCATTCCATTGAGTTGGACCAAGAAGGATCTAACTCCTTTGGATCATTCACAATTTTTTCATTGATCAATTTCATTTGATCCATGGAAATCAACTCTTTCATTTCTTGTGAGGGCACAAAGTGATTGGTCTTATCTTTCCTAATCTAATGTAGCTCTGCCATCAACTCCTTCCTTTTATCAACAACTTGAGTGTAGAAAACTTTAGATTGAATAATAAAGAGGATAGTCTCTTGAGACATTTCATCAATCCATTCACTGGTAGCTTTGGAATAGCTTAGATTCTTTCTGATTAATTGCATTATAGACCCATCAATAACTTCTACCTGAGAACTTGAGGCTCCACTGGATATAGAAGGGGGGATTATAGAAGAAATAAAAAAATTTAAATCAAGAACCTGAGATTGCAATGTCATCTTTTCCTTTCTTTCTTTCTTTACCTGCTTAATCAAGGCATTGACTGAATAATTGGCATGATACACATCACCTTCAAGTGTTTGGGGCCCCATATCAACATGTGTGACCTTCTAGTTGCTACTGTTATCTAATCCTCATTTAGATCCTTTATAGGATCTACAATTTCCAATACTTGATTACCAGAAGTAGGTTCAGTCAATATTCTCGACATTTTCTAAGCTTTCTTTGGCCTTGAGGAAGTTTGGAGCAACTTTGGAACCGTATCTACTACAACTATTGTTGTGGGAGTATATTTTCTCTTTTTCTCTACTACCTTTTTCAGCCATACTGGCAAGGCTTCCACCAAAACAAAATCCTTGTTCCCTTGAGCAATTTCCTTAGACTCACCAGGAGTGATGGATATATTTTCCACCAGGGAAGAGGGTACTTCAAAAAAAAGAGGAAAGGTATTGTCTTCCACAATCTACTTTAAAATGGCATCAAAATCTTCAGACACAAGTTTTGTTTGATTGGTCTTCTTTTTAGGAGTAGGGGTAGATATGCTATCCTATTCCCACACTCACTTCAATTTAGCCATCTCTTTAGGCTTCTCACCATCACCCCCAGACTGTGAATTTTCACTAGAAGACCTAGTAGCCAATCTCCCTAATTATGTACCCACTGCAACTATTTGAGTGGACCCCTATTCATTTCTCTACGATGATTTTGGTTCTTGAGTAGAACTTTCAGCCTATTGCCATTTTCCTTCTAACTAGTCATGAGTTCTTTTCAACAATGGAGTAGCTCATATGTTCATATTCAAAACTTCATTTTTACTCCAGTTAACCTTAGAATGAGATTTATTAGACAATTTTTCATATTCGGGGTCAATGACCACTGAATCTTCAATTGCACTTTCACGAATCTAGAAAGAAAGACCAAAAACTTGTATTTTCCTAAGGGTTAACGTCATATAATCTCTTTTCAAGACTTCATTTTCATCAACATAATCTCCCCAAAAATCCTTAATAGAAGGTTGATGCTGATATGAACTCCCTCCATATAAATTATGTCTCATGAAACCCTTGCTATCAAAATTAGCCCTCATGAAAAAATGCTGGAGGTTATACTCTTTAATAATTCCTTCAACACATTTGGCCATCTAATTATTTTTTCACATGAAGGAAGGAGTTTTCAACAAGAAAATATACCCTTGTTTCCCCATATTCATGTACTTTATATTCACCACGACCATTTGTCTATAGACCTCTAGGAACACCAACAAATATTTGGGATATCGAGGAAATTTTAATGGGGCTTTCTCAAAACCTACTATCCTCAAGTAGGAAAACCTATCAAATTGAATATAGAAACTTCCAAACTTTAAAACAAAAGTCATTTACTCAGGAGAAAGACACACTTCAGGGTTTCCATTCAATTTCCTCACAACTTCCATCAAGAATGTGTCATTGACAAGGAAAAATCTCCCATTCCAACTTGCTTGGTAAACTATAGATAGAACTTATATACAGGAATGCTAGAAGATGGAGGTACTTGTGGCTTTAATCCCAACCAGAAGGACCTTTGACTAGCTATAATGTATATTAAGCAAGAACATAGATGGAAGGTAGCAGTTTTCTGTAAATTGACAAATTGTTCATTCAAATGAAAGAAAATTATCTTAACCCAATCAATGAACAAATTCTCATCAAAGATAACCAAAATAAATTGACACATCCAATTTTCAAAAGACTCAATTTGTGCATTTCCAACAATGTGATGTAACAAAGCAATGGCATCTATGATTTCCCCTTTGAAATGCATTCCCTTAAGTTTGGTAGGTAACTGTGACTTACCTCTTTGCTCTAACTTCAACCACCCCTTGGCTATGGAATTCTTACACCAGTCCTCATTAGCTTTGAAAAAAATGACTAGCCATTGCAACAGACATGTCCTTTATGGGTGCCCTCTCAAGAATCTTTAGCGCATGGGAAAATACTTAGGAGAAATTTTAGCAATGATAGTCCCATCCATAGTGTTGATTTCCTATGTTTTTGGAATATATCTTCTCACGCATGTTCCTATTAGGTCCACGCTCAACATGACTTCTAAAAAAACCCCAACGTGAGATAATCCACTTTCTAACAATTTTGTGTCAACAACAGATCTTTTGTCACTTTCCAAACACACCTAGAATTCCTCCAACTTAAAAGATCCCAACTCTGTGTCCCTTACATTGAGCCAACAATTTTTAATTCCAGATTGCATGAGCTCACAATACATAGAGGAACACTCATATGCTTGAAGAAATAGTTGCAAAAGGAAAAGGTACAACTGAAGACTGAAACAAATAAATCCCCACCACCTTAAGTCATATAAAATGACAAGACATGTATTTGTTGTTGAATTAATATGGTGCTTTATTTTAATCCTCGGTAAAGCAAACCCTAAAATTTGCATGCTTTACAAAAATCCTTGATAAGACATCTCCAAGTTGTACCATACACATCATTAAATGCATAGGCAATGCCTCAAAACATGCGGGATGGACAACATATCACCTTGTCATGAAAAATTGAAACTTTATAACCCAAAGTTAGGAGTTACGAAGTTATGAAAAGCTCCAACTCTTTGGCTACACAAAAGACTGACACTTGATGCTACAAAAGAAGAACATGTCATGCCATTGGAGAGGTTAGGAAAAAAAAGAACCCAATGACAAGGTTCAAAGACACCAGACACTAATGACTTAGGTTTCAAAACTTAAAGAACGCATGACAAAGGGGTTAGAAACTTGGAGGATCCTATGACAAATGCTAAGATGAAGGAAAAGACTTTAGACATGGGTGGAAAGTAAGAAATTAAAGACCAAGGAAGACAAAATTTTAAATTACATGATACATGGTATACTCACAAGTAATAGATAGGTCACACATATATCCACATAGCCAAATTAATCCACCATATCACAATTAACCCAAGAAGTTGGCTAGGAATAAAATTCAATGCAAAAATCAACCAATAGAATAATGCCACTATGTTGTACGATCACTATAGCACATACTATCCTAAATGCGCATGCCTTTAGCAACCATTAACAAGTTTCCAAAACTGCAAACAATAACTGTCAGCTAAGAAGGAATGTGGACTAGAATACCAAAGAGTGCAACTCGAATACCAATTCAGATACTGGACCAAAATACCAAATCAAGCACTGACTTAGACTTGTATCCACAACATGGTGAAATCAATGACAACACAAAACTATAGAGATAGTCATTCTTCTCCATTCTTCGAACATAATTATACACCTCTATCTCTTTAATTAATACAACTATAATGAAGCAAACACTAGGAATGAATCATCTGGTTCTAGAAGAGAGTTATAAGTTAAATGAAGAACTAATTAGGGAACAATGTGAGAAATGGGCTGCCATGATGAAGAACGTAGAAAAAAAAATCTAAGTAGAAACCCATGGTGTAGCCAATGTTGGAAGAAGTTCTATATATAGGGTCAATTCCTATAGATATTGAAGAAGAAAAATTCATAAGAGGAACACTCATGCTAGAGGTGGGAAACCATGAGAAACTTATGTTGGAAACACAAGGGCAGAAAACTAAGAGGGGGGGTGAATTAGCTGTCACCGAATTTCAAACTTATTAGACTTATTAATCCTTATTCTTAGATCTGATCAATATAAATGAAAACATTTATCAAAAACACACATAACACCAATATTTTTTATGTGGAAACCCTATTAGGGGAAAAACCATGGTGGAGGTCAATCCACAAGATTATACCCTGTTAAAAGTATAAGAAGAATAAATGGGGAATGCACTTGCATTCAGGCACACTTCCTAGAGCTCACTGCTCAATTACAAAGGAATACACACTTTCCTACATAAATATTCAAATTAAAACCATTCATATTTTGAACTGAGAAAATAGCATTTGCTAATGCCTGATTATAGTTTTGGTTTAAGCACATGAACACTTCTTCACTCTTCTTCACTACTATTCACTCTTCTTCACACTTTGCTCTGCATTCAAATGATTTGGACATTATTCACACATATCATACACAACCACTTCTTTTAGCACACTCCAATTTGAATAAAAAATTGCTCTTATATATCTGCAACATGAAATTACATCGCTACAAGTTGGCCACAAAGAAATAATAAAATGAATCTAAACTGTTGGCCCAAAAAAATAGATAATTTTCAATGAGAATCAACCAGGGTTGGCCACAACATAGTGAAGAACCAAATCAACATTTCCAACACAAAATCACTTCAATTAAATTCTCCTCGAAGATCCACAACACACTTCAACACCTTGTCAACCAAGAACATGAAAAACATGTTTACCTCAAGAGAAAATATCATATTGCAAGAACAACGATCAATTCAGATGTGCAACACAAATAGAGCATGATCTAGAAACATCCACAAGAATCATGAATCACTAGAGAAGTATCAAAAACAACTGAAATAATTGAAATTGTATCATCTTCAATCAAGAACACAAACTGAAGTAACAAAAAAACTATCAAAATACAAATATTCATAACTTGATTAAATCTTCATGTAGATCTCTGAAACTCAATGTGGATAAACTAGACAAACTCAAAAAGAAACCCTTTAGTCCACAACCTTTGATCAACAATGTATGGAACTCACTGATAGACAAAACATCACTTCACCATTGACAACTTGCAACTCATTCCATTACAATTTTATGAATATCATTTACATATACAACTTCTAATTAATTAATGCTAATAGTGTTGACATCAATGAAAACCAAAACATCCAACAACTTAATGAAAAGGAAGTAGGGGATTTTGGTTGTTTTTATTGTAACTAGGTTGGTCTTTTAATCTACCTATGGAATTGCCAATTCCAATCAAGGACAGCTCAAAAAACCTGGACCAACTAATGAGAATTTTAAAGAACTCCTACACTTTGGGATCTACAAGACCCGGGAGGGTGATCCCTTAATGCATTTACAACCTCTACACCATTATCATAAATAGCATTAACAATAATAGATAATATCATTTAATAGCTCAACAAAATAGGATAATACTGAATAGAATTGGATGTTCATCAATAATATCAACTATTTGGAGCGTGAGATAATTACAACACATTTCATAGTATAAGATAGTCATTTGATTTGTGATTTGTAGCAAGCTATAGGTAAAGAAAAAAAAATTGAACCATACAAATTAGTACAACTTAGATCAGTGCCATATATCCATTTGGGGAGTCAAATTCAGAAACATCTAAGGGCTTATGACAGATTTAACACATAACATATAAGATCCTTGATAACATTGCTTTACAATATCATCAACATGTATTCTAACTCAATACTGCTTATCAAATCCCTATACAAAACATATCCACCCACAATGCTATTCAATCTTATTAATTAATTTCTTGAACTAAAGATAAAACAAGAACCATACACACCACAACAGTGAGATGAATGAGATAACCCTTAATTATCTTATTCAAAATCTAGATATGCATGTACAATGGAGAGACATGAATTTGAATTATTCATTTCAATTCATATGTTAGTACTATCATAAAACATCAGACCCCCATGAATTAGAAACTTACTATAGAATGACTCAAAACCTAAATTGCATTTTCCCTAAAACAATCAAACTTTACAATTTTCTTTGCAACTCTACCTAGGCTCGACCAAAATCTTACTTGCTAACCCATACTTTTGGCCTTGAAATCCTTCTTATAGAAAAGGAGCAAACAAGCATCGAGCCAGAAAGAACACCTGTCACCAACCAATTGGACCACTTTGTAACATTCTAAAAATTTGTTACAACAATAATTTCCTTGAGAATCCTCTTGTTCATCATGCCTGCAAAGAATGATTGATGCCGCAACAAAACTTCAAGAATTCCATGACAAGACTGTCACCAAAAACAAAACTAGAATTAGTTGTAACTGCCACAGCTAACCTGTCGACCATTAACAGCCTACCCTTTTTTATTCATCCTTAGTTAAATATACATTTACCCATTTATGGTATTCCTCATCAGTTGGCCAATCACAATTGATTACCTCATTCACCTTGACACTATAGGGTGTATACTTAACTGCCACTTAATTCACTTCTCTTTCAAAAGATTCAAAAAATGAACTAGTGCTAATAATTTTGTCCATACAAGTCACCAATTAATCATAATTTGAGTCATCACAAATTAACCTAATTTGACAATTGATGACTTCATTTTCCCAATCATTCCATTGTTGGAGTGACCTGATATTTCCTTGCTCATCAATTATGTCAAATAACAATGTATCACTCTAATCATCAAAATTCTTTGCCAACTCTCTGATCTTCCTACTCAAGTCATCTAGTAAGGTCTGAAAACCTTGCAATGACTTAACTAACACCTGAGTAGGCATTAATGATTTTGGCCTATTATTTACATCAAACCATGAGGCTTTATACATTATGTCTAGATCATTGGCCCTAGGGATCCATCTTTCAATTAATGGTACTGCAACCTCCTGATCCCTATCAATATTCTTTATTGAACTCAATAATAAAGAATATAAATAATTCATAGATGACAATCTATCATCAACTTTCTCGTTAAAATGTCTCAATACAAAATTTACAACCTCCCTTTGCTTTAACAATATTCCCTCCTCACTCACCTTCAAGGATGCCTACAATTCTACAAATTTGTGCATTAGCTACTTCTTCGAAGGATCAATAGAGCATTCCATTTCTTCAGCTCAAAAGTAGGGCTGAGGGAAGGAGTTTGACTGGTAGACCCTGGTGTAGATACAATAGGAGAAGCAAGAGGCACTGACCTTGATGTGGAAGACAATGTTTTGATCCCTAGAGCACTTGATACTCCCTAATTTGCTTGTTCTTTAACCTATCCACCTCAGTCTGCAACTCAACATTCCTTTGTTGCATCTTTCTATATTTTGAAATTAGGGCATTATACTTCTTCTTTAGGCTTTTCTTTTTAGCCTCCTCTCTTTTAGTAGTCTTTTGGGCCAATTTGGCCACATTTACAGTGAAATTAGTAGCCTTTGTGGTTGAGGTATCTGAAGCTCTCTTTATTATCAACCCTCCTTTTAAATTTGGGTTAATATTAGTAACATTTGGCTTTCTCACTTGAGGGGCTAGAGCCCAAATTGCTAAGGTCTCATATTCTTCACTAAAGGAAGAATCTTGCAATGCTTGCTTGACCTCTTCTTCAGAATTTTCTAAGGGGTGCTTGGACTTCAGAATAGCATTAAAAGCTACAACATCTGCAATGTCCCATTTAGGTAAAATCAAGACACCAACTTGATTTACCAATTTCCTCCCCTTCTCAGGAGTGATGTTCTTGAAATCTTCCATTAGTCCATCTTTCACTTCATCATCATTCTCCTGGTCTGACCTATCAGGTCTCAATTCTCTTCTCCTTTTCCATTTACCTTGATATTCTTCCAACTTCACTCTCCACACTAATTGCAAGAAAAATAGAGTTTTTACAAATGCATTATCATCTAAACAATCCTTACATGCTTCCACTCTTGCATCTTGCACACATTTTCCTTTCATATCCAAAGCAGAGAGCACCAATTCAAATGGCCTAGGAGGGGAAGGAATATCCATCTGCATGTCCTGGTCAGTGACAACAATCTCATCCACCAAATCCTCTTCTGATTGTTCAATTCTTTACCTTTTAGGGCTTGGCTCTGATGGTGGTGGTGAGGGACTATTTTTAGGTGATGATTCCAAATCAATAATTTTGATTTCCCTGGGCGTTTTGAGCTTTGGACCCTTTTGTGTAGGCAATATCATTGTTTGTTTTCCCTTTCTATCCTCTTCTTCATCATCACTACTATCATTTCTCTTCCTTTTGTAAATAGGCCATCTCTCTGTAGGTTGGTATGCTTTCCTTACTTCAATTGGCCTGGTACCTTGCTCTTGTATGCCCAAATCTAACTCCAATTTTACGTTCTTGATCATCAAAGTGCCCATGATTTCTTTGAAGTTTCCCATCAAGAAGTCAATTTTCTTATGATATGGACTAAACTCCATTAATGGATCATATTTTGAATCCATTTTGTGCACAATATCCAATATTTTTTATAAGCTACCCATTTCTCCTTGTTCAACTCCTAGATATTTAGGTCAAATTTATTTCTAATCAAGTCTTGAGGGAAGTTGAACTCATGCCCAAACTTACCACCTTTTATCCTTTTTTTTGAAAAGAGAAAAGAAGCCCTCAAGATCATGTTGTCACTTGGGACCACACCTCAAATGGTATTCTTCAAAAAAATTCCCAAAGTGTACACAACCTCCCTTTGGAAAGACAAAATCTAACACCACAGTGTAATCTGGGAAAAATGTTCCTTTACCTTTTTGAGTAAGATTGTCCTCATGGATATAACCAGTCTACCACATGACTTTTTCAAATCCCACTCTTGGTGGCACATTGTATGGCAATATATGAGGGGTCCCTTGAAAACCATACACCCTCAAGACAGTGCTGACTAGGTATGGAATTATATCACCCCAGTTATGGAAAACCTTCAATTCTAGCTTCCTCCCCTTTGGTCTGAGAAAATCGTGCAACTCCTATGGAATCCTAGGTATATTTACCATCAGCCTAGCTCTCAATTTGGAAGCAAAACAATTTTCAAAATTCACATAACTGGTTTTCTCCTTGTTACATGATAAATCTGCAGTCCATACCTATACTGTAAATCTTTCTTAATCAACCCACTGCTTTAATTCCATCATCTCAGTGATGAATTCAACATTCTTATACAAGAACATATACATTAACATGGAATACCAGAAGAATGGAGTGCCTGCATCATTTTTCTACAGCTTCGACAACCCTTCATGTATCTTTTCAGCCAATAGAAAAGCAAATATTAAATTACTGAGAAATTAGGGTGTTGTATTTGCACCCTGATAAACATGTAAGCAATAGGCATCACCGTATTAGGGTGAGAACCCAAAATCTAGCACAATGAGTAAAAGGTATCCAGGAAATTCTTTGCAAAGCAATTCAGTCTGAGTGGTTCTTGATCATTAGGGCTAATATGGAATTTTGAACCTCCTGCCCTAGCCAAATTAGGTGGGGAGAAACTTAGCTCTGAAAAGTGATTTCAACTTCCCATATTCCTGTTTCATTTATTCAAGATCAATAGTAACAAAGAACGTACTAGGCTCACTTAGATCAAAAACCTATCATAATTCCTCTTTGTTGATGCTTAATAGAACCTTTCCATCATTATCACGAATCACTCATGTGACAGGGTCATATCATGTAGCCACTACCCTAAGCAAGTCTATATTAGGGAACACATTTAGTACCACCAACTTTCCCATATCATACATCCAACCATTAGAAAAGGGGTGGGGAAAATTCCTCTGTCCAAACCACAATTAGAAGATCTCTAGACTAGTAAGAGGAACCCTAGCATAGGCTATGTTGGAACAATTATATACCAATCCCTCCGCTAGAGTTTTTCCTCACATTAAAACCAACCCCTTCTTCCTATCATTTGTTGACAATGGCAATTGCTCCAGGAAATCATCATAGAAGTTTCTACTTAAATAATCAATCTGGCCAAAGTGTTGCTTTATTAGTGCCATCTTGAGTAAACTAGGGATTTCTTGCTATCTCAAACCTTAAATAGACTAGGGCCAAACAAAATATGAAATTACAGAACATAACTTTGCAATTTCCCACAATTCAGTTAACCTATAGCCCTAAAATAATTTTCAATAAACCCTATGACAAGCACACCACAAATTTCCCCCAAATTCAAATTTAGGATAACCAGGAGATACAAAAAATGAACTCATGTCTTAGTGCATGCAGAAACTGAAATCCTTGTTGTAACAGCTTTTAACTTCATCCTTGGCTTCGCGACTGCTTTGCAAAGATGTTTTGAATGCTTTGTGATATCATCAGCCTATGAATAGTTGCTTTATTTCTATCAAACCCTAGAAGTAGATGTCATGTCTACCATTAAAGCTCACTTGCACACTCCACAAATAGTTCCAATCATATTTGATGAAGATTTAAATATTATTCATCGATCCTTCACCTTGGTAAGATCATCAAATGACTACCTTCAAATCAAACTGACACAATCTCGATCATGGAAACAAGGGGCCCACCATACTATATGCTTCCAACAAAATCCACATGGTGCTTGCCCTTGATATCACAATCGATAAAGACCTTGCAACTTCTAATCATGTGATGGTGAGCAACCATTGATCTTCAACCATCAGCAATCCAGTTTATCTAACACAATTGCTAGCTTTGTCCTTAACCATTGAGCACCTTTCCTACTGAGATTATAACATCTCTATTGATTTGAAACACGTGCATCTCATAAACACTTTAGTAACCCACTGTATAATGTATTAAAACCAAATAAATGAATCAAATTATTTTATCATTCCTTTGGCTTCACTGGATGAGACACATGGGGCTTTCCCGTGACATCACGATCAACCAAAATAGTGTGGTGGGGTCATCATGAGATGGCAGGGAATGGCTGAGATCAAACGATGATTGATCTACGGTCATGAGAACTCATCCCTCTACAAAATTAAAAAAAATTATTAAAGGGATAAGGGGACATCACTTGGTCGACGATAATCAATGACATAAGTTGTCATTTAAAAGAGGGATCATGAGACCATCCAAGACTTAGGAAAATAAAGAAAAGTGAAGGAAAAAAAGTGATAAAAAAAAGGGGGGCCAGGCCTAGATGAAGCAATGGGGCTTAAGTTGTTTTAAAACCCTCCAAAAAGTAACAACCAAATAGATCCCACCCAAGGCATAAAATGAACACTAGGATTTTGCATGAAGACAAAGGTAAAACCCAACATTAGACTTTTCCAAAACACCATAGATGACCAAAGACATAAGGTGGGTTAAAAGTGAACATAGAGAACAAAATTTTGAAGTTCCATCAGTGGCTCCAGTTGGGGATGTTCATTCCATTGGAATGAAGTGAGATTTTAGAATCTCAAGTTGAGTAGACCAATTGTAGAGATGACCAAAAAGGATTTCCCAGACAAAACAACCCAACGAGAAAGAAACCTACACTAACATATATACAAACCTATACTACTACTCATGGAAAAAGAATACTTCAAGTGAAGTACAACTTCAAGAACTGTCCATGAATTGGTAGTTCAAGAATATCCCTTGCCACATCTTGGAGGAAGTATGAATCTTCACCCCACTTACCATTTATCAAAAATGGTCCTAACCAGATCACATCAAATTTTCCATGTTTCCCTTTATCTTCTAATTTGGTATTCCACATTAAGACCAAATCTCCATCTTGGAAACTCCTTGCAGTTGCCCTTTTGTCATACAAATGCTTTACTTTCAACTACAATTTTGCATTTTTCATTTGCGCTTCCCTCCTGGTTTCATCTAATTCTATTAGAGCTTCCACTCTCAATTTCATCTCATCATCAATTTCATCATTGTACATCTAGACAAACTTATACATTTCCATCAAGTTATTCTGGGGGAACCTTGCATTTATCCCATAAACCAAGTCAAATGGAGCACAACCTATTTCCTTCTTCATAGTTACCCTGTCCGCCCAGATTGCTAATTTCAATTTAGAATCCCATGCCTTTTTATTCTCATCTAGGATTCTCTTAATGATCTTCATCAAGCTTTTATTGCTTGATTTTTCTTTTCTATTTCCCTGTGGGTGATACAGTGATGAGTAAGAAATTTGGATGCCATACTTTTCACAAAATTTTGTGTATTGCTCAGATATAAAACACATTGCATTGTCTAACACAATCCTTTTTGGACATCCAAACCTATTCAGTATTTTGCTCATCAGGAAGTCAATTACCACTTTACTAGTTTCTCTCTTTGTTGGAATCACTTCCACCCACTTGGTGAAATAATCAGTGGCCACTAATATCCATGAATGGCCTCCACTAGATTTACACACTATCTCTCCTATAAAATCAATACCCCATTGTTGGAATGGAGATTGCACTACAACTGGTTTTAGAGGTAAGTTACCAGACAATTTTAACTTACCAAAGAAACACTGACAAGAATCACATGTATTCACTAATTAGTGTGCATCCTTAAAAATAGTTGTCCATGAAAATCCATCCCTCATTATCTTATGTGTAGTTGTTTTGGCCATATAATTCCCTCAACAAAATCCACCATACATCTCACTCATAAGTTCTTGTACTTGATCTTGGTCAACACACTTCAGCATGACACCTTCTCCATTTCTCCACTAGATCTTTCTAGCTATGATAACATATTTAATAGCATGTAATTTTAATGTCCTTTTCTCATTTTCACTCAAGTTATCAGGACATTTCATCTTTTGCAAATAATATATCACACCTTTATACCATTTAGAATGCTCCATATCGCATATGTGTGATCTATTTTCCTCTTCTAGAAAATTTATCTAATTTTCTTCTAGATTACTTTGGGCCATAAGCTTGGCCAATCCTTGTCCTCTTACTAGCTTAGTAATCTGGATCTCAATGTTGAACTCCTAGATCCTGTTGATCCATCTACACCTTCCTGACACTTCCTGTTGTGTGAAAATATCCTTGACAACAACATTAGGTACATATGCAACTATAGTAGCTCCATCAAATAAGGCCTGAAGGTTGTTACTGCTTTTACTAATGCATATGCCTATTTTTCACTTATATCATACTTAAGTTCTACAACCTATAAAGATTTGTTGAAAAAGACTATAGGCTGTTCAAAACCATCGACATTCTTTTGCAATAACACAACTGCAATTGTGTGGAAAGAAGCACATGAATTTTTTTGTAAAGGTTTAGAAAAATCAGGGGTTCTTAACACAAGTGCCTCCTTTATTGCTTGCTTAATGGCATGGAAAGCCTATACAAATTCCTCTTCCCAATCAACCTTGGCTCCCTTCTTAAGCATTTTGGAAATCGGGCAAACTATCTTAGAAAAATTTGTTACAAACCTCCTTAGGAAGTTTTTTTTTTCCAAAGAAATATTGTATTCCTTTGACACTGCGAGGTTGTGGAATTTTATCTATTGCAATTACCCTCTCTAGATCAATTTTTACTCCATCCTTGGAAACAATATGTCCCAAAAATTTTCCCTCTATTACCCCAAATACACATTTCTTTGGATTCAACATGATACCATACTCCAATGCTCTAGTCAATATCTTCTCCAAATTCTCACAATGATCCTCTTATTTATTAGAATATGCTATCAAGTCATCTTGATAAATCACCAAAAACTAGTTAATGAGATCTGAAAATGCCAGATCCATGGCTCTCTGAAAAGTAGCCCCTGAATTTGTCAGACCGAAAGGCATTCTAACATAGACATATGTTCCCCATGGTGTAGTGAAAGATGTCTTAAACTACTCAAACTCTTTGACCATGAGATGGTTGTAACCAGAGAACCCATCCATCATAGACATCAATTCACAACTTGTTACCCTTTGCAACATGGCTTCCATATTCAATAATGGATAGTTATCTTTTAATGAAGACACATTTAAATTCCTAAAATCTACACATAATCTAATGTCTCCATTTTTCTTCCTCACTGGCACCAAGTTTGACACCCAGGATGAATGTCTAATTGGCTTGATGATCCATGTATCCTTTAGTTTCATTAATTCTTCCTGCATCTTGGGGGGCAGAGTGGGATTAATGGGCCTTTGCTTTTGCCGAAATGGCTTAGCTCCCTCTCTCAAAGAAATCTAATGTTGGAAAATATTCTCTCTGTATGCTTTAATATCATCATAGGACCATGAAAAAACATCCTAAACTTCCTTAATAAGTCAATTAGCATCCTTCTCAATTTTGATGACATCTTCTTTCCAATATACACCTTTTTTGGTGATGTCTCTATTCCAAGATTTATCTTTCCAATTCATTAGGATGGGAAGAAGTATGATTAGCCTTTGTCCTATCCTAATTATCAAACACTCTTTCTAATACAACTAAAACCTTAGGAATTGTGTTTGTCTTTAACTAAATGACCTCATTTCCAAATACAGTATCTTTACCATCAATTTTTTCCATAAAAGCTCCAAAGTCAATTTCTTGATTTTCATATTCATCCACACAATTCAAAAATCTTAGTATGTCATCATCACTATCAAATACTTGCCAATTCTTTATATTATTACGAATGGATGGTCTAGTTTTCACCTCAACTTTTGAAATTCTAGCATAAGTCATATCATCTGGTTTTAATGCAATGTTTGCTAATAAATCTACCACTTGATTGTGGCCTCTCTCCATCCATTCTATGCCAAATGCATCAATTTTCTCCAATTCATCCTAAACAACATTCCTATACTGTTTCAACCTCTTATTCTTTGATACATACCTAGATCTAACTTGGGAAACCACGAACTTAGAATGTCCAATTACCTTGAGATTCTTGATCCCATGTTTTTCAGCTAACCTTAACCCTAATAACAGGGCTTCATATTCCACCACATTATTGGTGCATTCAAATAACAAAGTAAAAGAAAACCTGAATGTCTTTCCACTTGGTGATCGTAACAAAATACCTGCACCAGATCCTTCTTTTGAGCTTGCACCATCAAAGTACATAGTCCATAAGTCATCAAACTCTGACAATTATTTTACTTCTGTATCAATCGGTACAATAGGCTTATCACAATTGTTAGGGAATTCCTCAACCCTAAATTCATTTATGCTATTGTCAAGAAAACATGTCATATTCTCAGTTGGGTCATGCTCAATCATATGGGATACTTTTGACTCTTTCAATCTTGACATCCTTACCATCAATGGAGAAAGTAGAAAATGATAGGTCACATTGCATGTTACCCCCCATTGATGCACTCCACTTTCTTGATAGAAGCATTCCAAAATGAGGTGGGATGTCTACAACTAATACAGTCATGGTTAAATCTTTCTCAAGATATTGAGTCAGTTTATAAGGCAATGCTTTGATAGTGCCAACAACTAGCACTTCTCTTGAATCTAAAGCATAACATTTACCTTGAGTTGTATCCACTGTCAAGCCCATTGCCTCCATTATTTTGACTGGCATAACATTATTTGATGCCCCTAAATCTATTATACAGTTCCTTAAAGTTTTCCCATTTATATCAACACTTAAGAAGAAAGGGGTTATATTTTCAAGGCACATATTAATAGAATTCCCTAAATATACAGGGGGAATTTGTGACAAAATTCCCTCCACTTCTTTCTCTTTATCCTTTGCTTCTTTACAACTACTTTGTTCAATCTTATTACTAGCAACACCTGTGATCAAGGCTATTGTCTTTTCCTTATACTCATTTATTCTCATCATTTCTAGCAAAGGTACAATAACTTTAACTTGAGAAATCACTTGAAACATATCTACAGGTGTATATTTAGGAAAATCAGAAACCATACCTTCATCATCATCTTTTTTCTCTTGCTGCTTACTTCTCTCTATTTTCTTTTACTTCTTATCCTCTACAGTAGGTTCAACAAACTTTGTGATCACCTTGGTCTTCACTAATGATGAAGCTACATCTTCTTGAGGCTTTAGGGTTTCATTATTTTTTTCCCAAACCTTATCATTCTTAACCTCTTTGATTCTAACAACATCCTTTTTGATGTCAACCTTAACACCTGTATTTTTGTCCTTTTTTTATTTAATGAACAAGCTAATAGGTTTACCCTATTCACCACCCATAGTTTTGTTTCTTAACTAAAGTGAACTTCTCATTTGAGCAGCCATTTCCTTAGTCAATCTTGAAATCTCTTCTTCTGATAGTCTTCTTAAAGACACCAAATCTTCAGCTTGCTCCATATTGCAAGCATTATAGTCAAAATTAGTCTCCTCATCAGAGAAAACCTGTTGATAGTACATCTCACTTCTCTATCTCCAATTATCCACATCAACTCCCTATAATTCATCATCAAAGGAACATTTTTCCTCACCAATGTATGATCTGGCCATACAAACATCTACATCACCCTGCTCACATTCCAAAGTCTGCTCATGAGCATCCTCCTCTGTTTCCTCAACAACAAGTAACTGAGCAATACCACAATAATTTTGACCATGTGGATGTTCACACACCTCACACCATGGTCTATTCTATGCTAAATTTATTGAATGCTTCTGTAAGGGGTTTGGCATATGCTGATCATCTTTAGGCTTCTTCCTAGGCAAGATCAGTTTCCCATATTTCCATTTTGTATTATAGGGATAATTTTGCAACCTGGGTGGTCTGTCATTTTTATTATACTATTTCTTTTCATTTCCTATACCCTTTTCTTGCTTGGAAATAGTATACTTTATATCTTTCAAAGTGTTGAAGATCTTTTCCCAATTTTTTCCATCCTTAGGATTTGCAACCGAAACCTTATCCATCTTATCCTTAGGATTTTTTAAAAGTATGGGTTCTTCTCTCCTACTATATTTCCCAAAATCTCTTATATTACTCTCAATATTTATAGCCACCCTAAATGCATCCCTCACAATTTGAGGGTCCTTATCTTTGAGGAGATATTCCATTTTAGCATCAAAAGCATTGAAATATGTAGTTAGAAAAACATTTTCATCAAGCCTCAACACCTGGAGTAACTTATACATTGCCTTTTGGAACCTTAGATTAAACTCTGTCACAGGCTCATTTAATGACTTCTTGATGTTATTGAACTCATTTAGCATGAAACTAGCATTGGTTTTATCACCATATTGTTCCTTGAAACATTTTTTAAATTCATCCCATGAACCAATACTAGCAATAGGAAAACCTCTATACCAATCCCTTGCATCCTCTACCAGAGATTGTACAAACAATTTCATTATAACATCTTCATGCTCTACCTCGTAATCATTTAGCATTTCCATCAAAGCTTTTAAGTGTTCCTCCACTGCCACAACATTGTTTCCAACAAACTTACTCATCTTTTCTCTCAGACCATTAGGAATGGGATTTGGATAACTAGGAATACCATTAAAGAATAACTTCCTCTACCTTTCTAACTATATAGTTCTTCATTGAAATAAGCCTTTTGTCTTTTGAGAATCAACACCAGACTCTAAATTTTGTACCCTAGGACCATCCTAATTTAGATCAACATACCTAGTTGCATGAAACCTTGGAACAAAACTTTTTTTGGTGGGATTTAGATTAATTTCAGGACCATTTTTCAATGTATCTTGGTGACTTGATGAAGTCGTAGCTTGTGTAGCCTCATCAATGTAGGACATCTTGAGGAAACTTATTTTCCTCTTCTTTTCTACATTTGTAGCCTCAATCTCTGTCTTCTCCAACTCTTCTACAAGAGCCTCACTTTCCCTTCTAGCCCTTTCTAAGGTAGTTTCAACTTGGATCTCATTTAGGAGGGTGTTGAGTCTGTAGGTTTTGATTGGGCATCAACTTGACCTACAAGACTTTCCATAGACATAGGCTATATCTTCTTATCAATAATTTCCCGTATAACAGGGCCCTCAACATTTGGCTTAGGATTTTCTTGGTTCAAGAGCTTCATTGTTGCCAACTATCTAATTAAACTATCCCTTTCAATCACAACCTCCCTCAATTCTATTCCCTCTTCCTTTTCCCTCTTTTTTTTGAGCTCAGCTTGCTTTTGGATCTCCCATCTCAAGGAGTCAATGTCTCCAAAAACATCATCAGGGTTAGACAAAGTCATATCAAAACTTTATGTATCACTTAGATCTATTAGATTAACCTCTTCAAGTACATGTTTAGACAATAAAGGAATTCCATCATCTTCAGTAGGAGGAGGAAGCACATCACAGGTGCTTTCTCTATGATGGCTTTGACTTCTACTCCTACATCTTCTCTTTCAAGTATATTAGACAATAACATGCCCTTTATTTTGACATGTTACATGCTCTTGAACTAGTGTATTAAATAATGCATCAAAAAATCCACAACTATTTGATTATGAATTTCTAGACACCTCTTCAAGAGTTTCAAGGATAGGCTGTAAAGGCCTACTTGTACCTTGGTGTACAGGGTTCTGTGATGCAGGAGCAACATTGCTAGATTCTAGTCCTTTCTTTATCCAGTCCTTCTTCTTCACTTTAGGAAGTTCACCCTCTTGTTTTTGTTCTGGATGATTCTTCATGAATGACCCAGTGTTCTTCATTCTATGTACTTGACCAAAAGATCCTTCAACTTATATTAAATTTTCACAATAAAATGCATAATGGTGTAGAGACTTCAGAGTCGCCACCCAATTATCTTGGGAATACCAAATATCTAGAAATACTCGGTGGAATTCAAAAGACCTTTGGAGCTTTATACTGACAACATACAAGTGTGCTTCACTAAATGACTCAAAACATTTTGAAAACAAAAGAAATGGATAGACTGAATGTAGAACCATGGGCTCGAACTTCAAATCGAAGAAATATTATGAAAACCCTATGCAAAATAGATAACTGACATACTGATTGGAAATATTGCAATTAGCTCGCTAGCAGAGTCACCATTTTGTTGGTTGTTTTTACTGTAACCAGGTTGATCTTCTAATCTACCTATGGAATTGCCAATTCCAATCAAGGGCAGCTCAAAGCACCTGAACCAACTGACAAGTATTTTCAACACCTCCTACACTTTGGGTTCTGCAAGACCTAGGAGGGTGATCCCTTAATGCGTTTACAACCTCTGTACCATTATCATAAACAACATTAACAATAATAAATAATCTCATTTAATAGCTCAACAGAATAGGATAATACTAAATAGAATTGGTTGTTCATCAGTAATATCAACTATTTGGAGCATGAGATAATTACAACACATCTCATAGTATAACATAGTCATTTGATCTGCAATTTGTAGCAATCTCTAGGTAAAGAAAAAAAAATATTGAACCATAAAAATTAGTACAACTTAGATCAGTGCCATATATCCATTTGGGGAGTCAAATTCATAAACATATAAGGGTTTATGACAAATTTAAAACATAACATATAAGATCCTTGATAACATTGCTTTACAATCTCATCAACACATATTCTAACTCAATACTACTTATCAAATCCTTATATAGAACATATCCACCTACAATCCCATTCAAGCATTTTAATTAATTCCTTGAACTAAAGCTAAAACAAGAATCATACACACCACAATAGTGAGATGAATGAGATAACCCTTGATCATCTTATTCAAAATTTAGATATGCATGTACAATGGAGAGACATGAATTTGAATTATTCATTTCAATTCATATGCCAGTACTGTCATAAAACATCAAACCCCCATGAATTAGAAACTTACTATAGAATGAATCAAAACCTAAATTGAATTTTCCCTAAAACCATCAAACTTTACAATTTTCTCTATAACTCTACCTAGATTTGACCAAAATCTTGCTTGCTAACTCATACTTCTGGCCTTGAAATCCTTCTTATAGAAAAGAAGGAGCAAACAATCATTGGGCCAGAAAGCACATGTGTCACCAATCAATTGGACCACTTTATAACATTCCAAATATTTGTTACAATAGCAATTTCTTGAAGAATCCTCTTGTTCATCGTGCCTACTAAGAATGATTGATGTAACAACAAAACTTCAAGAATTCCGCACCAAGAATATCACCATAAACAAAACTAGAATTAGTTGTAACTACCACAGTTGACCTGTCAACCGTTAACAACCTACCCCTTTTTATTCCTCCTCAGTTAAATATACATTTACCCATTTCTGGTATTCCTCATCAGTTGGCCAATCAAAATTGATTAACTCATTCACCTTGACACTATAGGGTGTATACTTAACTGCCACCTAATTCGCTTTTCTTTCAAAAGATTCAAAAAATGAATTGGTGCTAATGATTTTGTCCATACAACTCACCAATAAATCATAATCTGAGTCATCAAAAATTAACCTAATTTGACAATTGGTGGCTTCATTTTCCTGATCCTTCCATTGTTGAAGTGACCTGATATTTCCTTGCTCATCAATTATAACAGGTAATAATGTATCACTCTAATCATGAAAATTCTTTACCAACTCTCTGATCTTCCTACTCAAGTCATCTAGTAAGGTCTGAAAACCTTGCAATGACTTATCTAACACCTGAGTAGGCCGTAATGATTTGGGCCTATTATTTACATCAAACCTTGAGGCTTTATACATTATGTCTAGATCATTGGCCCTAGGGATCCATCTTTCAATTAATAGTAATACAACCTCTTGATCCCTATCAATATTCTTTATTGCACTCAATAATAAAGAATATAAATAATGCACAGATGACAATCTGTCATCAACTTTCTCATTCAAATGTCTTAATACAACATTTACAACCTCCCTTTTCTTTAACAATATAACCTCCTCACTATCCTTCAAGGATGCATGTAATTCTGCAATTTTGTGCATTAGCTGCTTCTTTGAAGGATTAGTAGAGCATTCCATTTCTTCATCAATTAGCTCTAAAGTAGGGCTAAGGGAAGGAGTTTGACTGGGAAACCCTTGTGTAGACACAATAGGAGAAGCAAGAGGCACTGACCTTGATGTGGAAGGAAATGTTATGATCCCTAGAGCACTTGATGTCTCCTGAATCTACTTGTTCTTCAACCTGTCCACCTCAGTCTGCAACTCAACATTCCTTTGTTGCATTTTGCTATATTCCCCAATTAGAGCATTATACTTCTCCATTAGGATTTTCTTTTCAACATCCTCTCTTTTAGTAGTCTTTTGGGCCAATTTGGCCATATTTACAGTCAAATTAGTAGCTTCTATGGTTGAGGTCTTTGAAGCTCTCTTTATTATTGACCCTCCTTTTAAATTTTGGTTCATATCAGTAACATTTGGCTTTCTCCATTGAGGGGCCGGAGCCCAAATTTCTAAGGTCTCATATTCTTCACTGAAGGTAGAATCTTGCAATGTTACCTTGACCTCTTCTTCAGAATCTTGTAAGGGGTGCTTCGACTTTAGAATAGCATTAAAAGCTACAACATCTGCAATGTCCTACTCAGGTAAAATCAAGACACCAGCTTGATTTACCAATTTTCTCCCCTCCTTAGGAGTGATGTTCTTGAACTCTTCCATTAGTTTAGCTTTCACTTCATCATCATTCTCTAGTCTGACCTATCAGGTCTCAATTCTCTTCTCCTTTTGCATTTATCTTGATATTCTTCCAACTTCACTCTCCACACTAATTGCAAGAAAACTGGAGTTTTTAGAAATGCATTATCATCTAAAAACTCCTTACATGCTTCCATTCTTGCATCTTTCACACATTTTCCTTTCACATCCAAAGCAGAGAGCACCAATTCAACTGTCATAGGAGGGGAAGGCATACTCATCTACATGTCCTAGTCAATGAAAACAATCTTATCCACCAAATCCTCTTATGATTGTTCAATTCTTTTCCTTTTAGGGCTTGGCTCTGATGGTGGTGGTGAGGGACTATTTTCAGGTGATGATTCCAAATCAATAATTTTGATTGCCCCAGGCATTTTGAGCTTTGGACCCTTTTGGGTAGGCAATGTCATTATTTGTTTTCCATTTCTATCTTCTTCTTCCTCATCGCTACTATCATTTCTCTTCCTTCTATAAATAAGCCATCTCTCTTTAGGTTGGTAAGTTGGCCTTACTTCAATTGGCCTGGCACCTTGCTCCTGTATGCCCAAATCTGACTCCAAGTTTACCTTCTTGGTCATCAAAGTGCCCATGATTTCTTTGAAGTTGCTCATCAAGAAGTCAAGTTTCTTATGATATGGACTAAACTCCATCAATGGATCATATTTTGGATCCATTTTGTGCACAATAGCCAAAATATTGTCATAAGCTACCCATTTCTCCTTGTTCAACTCCAAGATATTTAGGTCAAATTCATTTCTAATCAAGTCTTCAGGGAAGTTGAACTCATGCACAAACTTATCACCTTTTATCCTTTTTTTTGAAAAAGAGAAAAGAAGCCCTAGGGATCATACTATCACTTGGGAACACACCTCAAATGGTATTCTTCAAAAAATTTCCCAAAGTGTACCCAACCTCCCTTCAAAAGGACAAAATCTAACACCGCAGTGTAATCTGGAAAAAATGTTCCTTTACCTTTCCCAGTAAGGTTGTCCTCATGGATACAACCAATCTGCCACATGACTTCTGCAAATACCACTCTTGGTGGCACATTTTATGGAAATATATGATGGGTCCTCTGAAAACCAGACACCCTCAAGACAGTATTGATTGGGTATGGAATTATATCACCCCAGTTATGGAAAACCTTCAATTCTGGCTTCCTCCCCTTTGGTTTGAGAAAATAATGCAACTCCTCAAGAATCCTGGGTATATTTACCATCAACCTACCTCTCAATCTAGAAGCAAAACAATTGTCAAAATGCAGATAATTGGTGTTCTCCATGTTACATGATAAATCAATAGTCCATACCTGTACTGGCAATATTTCTTCATCAACCCACTACTTTAACTCCATCTTCTCATAGAAGAATTTATCACTCTTATACAAGAACATATACATTAATATGGAATACTAGAAGAATGGAGTTCTTGTATCATTTTTTGTAGCTTCGACAACCCTTCATTTATCTTTTCGGTCAACAAAGAAGCAAAATCATAAATTACTAAGAAATTAGGGTGTTGTATTTGCACCCCCATAACACATGTAAGCAATAGGAATCACCATATTGGGGTGAAAACCCAAAATCAGGCACAATGAGTAAAAGGTATCCAAGAAATACTTTGCAAAGAAATTCATTCTGAAAGGTTCTTGATCATTAGGGCTAATATGGAATTTTGAACCTCCTTCCCTAGCCAAATGAGGTGGGAGCAACTTAGCTCTGAAAAGTGATTTCAACTTCCCATATTCTTGTTTCATTTCTTCAAGATCAATAGGAACCAATAATGTACTAGGCTCACTCAGATCAAAAACCTATCAAAATTCCTCTCTGTTGATGCTTAATAGAACCTTTCCATCATTATCTCAAATCACCCATGTGAAAGGGTCATATCATGCAGCCACTACCGTAAGCAAGTCTATATCAGGGAACACATTCGATACCACCAACTTCCCCATATCATACATCCAACCATTAGAAAAGGGGTGGGAAAAATTCCTCTATCCAAACCATAATCTGAACATCTCTAGACCAGTAAGAGGAACCCTAGCATCAACTATGTTGGAAAAATTATATACTAATCCCTCCCCTAGAGTTTTTCCTCGCATTAAAACCAACCCCTTCTTCCTATCATTTGTTGACAATGGAAATTGATCCAGGAAATCATCATTTAGGTTTCTACTTAAATAATCAATCTGGCTAGAGTGTTGCTTTGTCAGTGGCATCTTGAGTAAACTAGGGATTCCTTGCTATCTCAAACCTTAAATAGATTAGGGCTAAACAAAATATGAAATTATAGAATTTTTTTTTGTAATTTTCCACAATTCAGTTAACCTATAGCCCTAAAACAATTTTCAATAAGCCCTATGACAAGCACACAACAAATTTTTTCCAAATTCAAATTCAAAATAACCAAGAGATACAAAAATTGAACTCACAGCTTAGCGCTTGTAGAAACCCAAATCCTTGTTGTAACAACTTGTAACTTCATCCTTGGCTCTACGACTACTCTGCAAAGATGTTTTCAATGCTTTGTGATATCATCAACCTATGAATAGTTGCTTTATTTTGATTAAACCCTGGTAGGATATGTCATGTTCACCATTAAAGCTCACTCATGTGCTACACGAACAAATCCAATCCTATTTGATGCAGATTCAAATATTAGCCGTCGATCCTTCACCTTGGTTAGATCATCAGACAACTGCCTTCAAATCAAACTGACACAATCTCCATCATGGTAACAAGGGGCCCATCATACTATACACTGCCAAAAAAATCCATGTGATGCTTTCCCGTGATATCGTAATTGATAAAGACCTCATAACTTTTGATCACATGATGGCAGGCAACTGTTGATCTTCAACCATCGGCAATCTAGGTCATCTAACACAATCACCAATTTTTTCCTTAACCATCGAGCACCTTTCCTACCAAGATTATAACATCTCCGTTGATTTGAAACATGTGCATCTCATAAACACTTTAGTAACCCATTGTATAATGTATTAAAACCAAATAAATGCATCAAAGTATTTTATCATTCCTTGAGCTTCACTGGATGAGACACATGACGCTTACCCATGATATCATGATCAACCAAAATAGTGTGGTGGGGTCATCGTGGGATGGTGGGAAATGAATGAGATCAAATGATGATTGATCTATGGTCATGCAAACTTGTCCCTCTACAAAAAAAAAAATATTATTAAAGGAATAAGGGGACATCACTAGGCTAACGACAATCAATCACATAAGTTGTCATTTAAAAGAGGGATCACAAGACCATCCAAGACTTAGGAAAATAAAGACAAGCAAAGGAAATAAAGTGATAAAACAAAAGGGGGCCTAGACTAGAAGAAGTGATGGGGCTTAAGTTGTTTTAAAACCCTCCAAAAAGTAATGACCAAATAGATCCCACCCAAGGCATAAAATGAACACTAGGGTTTTACATGACAAAGGTAAAACCCCAACCTTAGGATTTTCCCAAACACCATAGATGACCAAAGACATAAGGAAAGATAAAAGTGAACACAAAGAACAAAATTTTAAAGTTCCATTAGGGGATACTACAAGCTAGGACCCCAATGATAATATTTTTATTGAACATCCAATTGATTCCTAGTTTCTTCTAGGAAGTGTTAGAAATGATGTTGAACAATTGCAGGATTTTCAAAAGTAAGGAGAAGATGGGGTTCAAAGTGTAAATATAGATTCTTATCAAACCTTGGATGGTGAGGTGAGAAATGAAGAGAATCCTAGTGTAGTAGGAACACAATCAAGTGATACCTTAAGGACTAGTGTTGAGAACATGGCTAGATAGGAAAACACAAGTCTTGAGAATGAAGAGACAATGTCAATTTGAGGTAATCCTGATTCCATTCTAGTGACTACTAAAAATTTTACAATTTCAAAATATGTGATAAGCAAGGTTGATAAAGTAAGAGGAGAAGTTCCTAAACATGCTGATAATCAGGAACAAAGAAATGTTATAGAGGAAAAATATAATGAAGATGCACCTGATTGGTTAGTCAGGGAAATCGCTTCCCCATTGCAGGTGGAACTAGTGCCTCTAGATCTTAGAAGCTTAATACAAGAAGTGGAGACCCCTAACCCTAGGTGAAGAGAAAAGACAAAACATGTAATGCAAAAGAATGCAGATGGATGAAGAACACTCCATATAGCTACCCCAATAGTGGATAAAAGGAAGCATAAGATAACACCTAAATATCATAGGGTGACAACTATTAATCTTGGACATTCATCTTAGGGATAGGAATTAGAAGAGATGAAAATAAATTTAGAGACAACTATCGAAAAGGTGCAAAAATGTAAATAGAATAAAAGAGAGCAAAAAGAATGGATTGTTGGACTAGAAAAATTTATCAAATCATTATCCCAATCTAATCAAGCATGTGCTAAGTTTCCTCAAAATCCAATACTTGTGTCTAAGGAGTAGGTGGATGCTATTGTAGCACTTCAACATAAGCTGAGTGTGTTTGAAGAGTGGATGGAGTACTTGGTGAGGAAAGGAGAAGAATTAATCACAAATGCAATTGGGAAGCATAAAGAGGAATACCATTGGTATGGAATTCCAAGAGATTAGAAGGAGAATGTAGATTTTGCCAAGAACAAACTGACGTTGAGAGGTGAAATTTAAAGGCTCTTATTCAAAAAAATGTCCAAGAATTGGTAAGTGATAAAATAACCATGGAACAAGAGTTTCCAATGTTTGAAAAAAGGAAGAAATAAGTGAATTGGGAAGGTGATGACTTGGTACACTGTGTGGAAGGATTTGAGAATGTCACCGAAAGATGCAACTAGTTGATTGATAGAGATCAAGGTTTTATTGAAATGCTAGCATGACAGAGTTGTCATCCCTAGACTTTGGGGTAGGGTGGTAAAAAAGTAAAAACTTTCAAGGAGTGGCTTGAAAGAGTACATAAGGATCTTGTTCATTTGCTAAACTAAGAGGTTATTGATGAAATTGTATAGTGCAGGAATGCCATGGTCAAATATGAGACATAAAAGATGTAGAGGAATGAAAATATCCTCCACATATCAAAAGATTATACCAAGCTCAAATACACATGGAAGGTAATTCAAGGAATTCCAAAAGAGTGTATGCATCAAGTATTGGTTTCCTTCTAAGAGTATAGCAAAAGAAAGGTGAAGAAGAGTATTCAAAATTAGAATACGATGCAGGGAGATAAATAACCAGATGTCAGATACCAAAGGTTTAACATAAGGATATGTTGTTGGAATAAATTTAACAGGTTGTTCCCAGTCTCAATGGAGGTGGCTTGTTCTAAAATATAAAGAGTATCAATGGTCTTGTTCTATGCAGAGCATTTGCATACCAAATATTAAAGTTGAATACTAATGTTGATGAAGAAGTCAAACCTTTGAAAAATTCTAGAATAATCTAATGAAAAATGACATTTTCCAAGTGCTACTTTTTAATTAGTTGTTATGATTCCATTTGATGGACCTAAGTTTAAACTTTTGGGACTTGTTCCTAAAAGAGGCCATATATTGCTTTACTCTTATTTTAAGTTTAGAATTTGTGGATGTTAGAGAATAAAAACTTCTTTAAGTTTTGTTCTTTTTCCTATTTTTTGTTTCATTCCAGATTAAAAATTTGTATGCACATAGAAGCTAATCAATATCATAGCCAATTTAAAAGCTATTTCCTGATATGAAATCTTACATAGCTGATTGTTTGTTCTTGCTAGACAAGATTGTGTGTTGCATTGTTTTAGGGTGCATACAAAACTTACCAGTGTTTAGATAATCTCCCTCTCTTTAAAATCTCCCATCATTCTGTGTTTAGTTGTGAAGAAGTTTGGTGATGTATGGAATGATTTGGTCTAGTTTGGTTAATTCTTGAGGTATGCATGGATAATACCTAGGATAAACTTTACTTTTTAAGTAATTTTGATGCTTTATTTTTAGAATAGATGTTTAAATTTCAGAAAAAAATTCAAAAAAAGAGATAAATGAATGTAAATTTTATTGTAAATCTTTCGATTCCATGATATTGTTGAATGCTTAAAGCTAAATCTACTTAAGTGAAAGCAAGTTATTTGAAGCTCATGAAATGCTATTATAAAATTGATGATTTCATGAAATATTATATTACCAAACTAAGATTATATTTTACTTATTCCTATGATTCCTTTGAGAACTAGAATGAAAAAATATTTATCCCTCATGATTAATAGCATTATCACAAAAAAACCTGAAGTGAACATAGTGTGGTCAAGACCTGACATAAATGAGCCTTAGGATTAAGCTAAGTTAGACTAAGATTTAGGTTGTCCTAGTTCAATATTTAAAGTAAAGATAGGTTCCTATGGTCTGTCTATGAGGATTTATCTGCACTATTGGTGTACGACTAACATCATGATCAACAAGAGCTGGTGCTTGAAGTTTGAGTCTCATAGATTCATTAGGTCTCAGTCTAGTGATGCTCATGTGACATTAGTCAAACTTAGTGCTCTGAAGTCATCTAGACCCCAAGGGTCCAGAAGCGTAAGTTCTATACTACAAAATCTTACTATTATTATGCCTCCCTTGCTCACACTAATGGCTTTCTTTAATGTAGAGTCATTGATTAAATTTTTTGTGTATAATGATCTTCTAAAGAATCTAGAAAAGTTGTGTCCTAAGTATTACCTTCACAAAGATGTGGAAGAACATATCAATATCTTTAAGGATATATGTTAAAGAGCAAGGATACAACATGAAGATATTGTATGTAGGTTGTTTTTGTATACTTTAAGTGATGAGACTTACCAGTAGTACATCAACTTACCTCATAATTTGGTTAGATCATGGAAAGATATGCAAAGTAAATTTTTAACGAAGTTTAGAACATTGGTTGATCCTTCCTTGTTATGTCATCAGTTTTCTCAAATAAAAAGGTTCAATGGTGAACCTATAATTACTTTCAATGATAGGTTTCAAAATGCTTATTCTAGGTTATAAGCACCTTATGTAGTAGATAATTTTTCCACCATTGTGGTTTATTATACGAAATTAGATCCTTTAACTATTATGTTCATGAAACGAAGGGAAAATTCTCCCACTACATTACTAGAAGCCTATGTTGAAGCCATAAGTGTAAATTTAGAAATGAAACACCTTAGAAGTGGATCATCTATAAATGGAAAAAAATGGACTGAACAACTACACCATTTTGAGTGTGAATGGAGTTCCATTAAATAATCCAATGACTTCTAATTCTTTTCCTTCAGCAGTCCAGAATGGGACATTTCCTCAAAATAGTTTCTTTCAACCAAGAAATAATCAATCCTTAGTCCCGCACCCTAGTCCAACCATCACAGAGCTGCATTCTAATGGAATTTATTTCTTCTCACAAACTCAAGAGATTCAAAAGGTCAAACATTTAGATGATAAAGAGTAAATTAAGGAAATCACAACTCAACTCAAAAGATTAACCACAAAGGTTACACAATTAAGAAATTATAATTTTTACTCTCAGAGTAATAATCAAAGTTCACAAAGTCAATCATATAATGCTCCTAGGCCACCTAGACCTTGGAATACACAACTGAATAATGGAGTATCCACACCTTTAGATAACATTAATTCCTCCAATGATAGACCTATGTCAAAGGTGAATTTAGCTGACCTTGTAATGAACAATTGATGCCAAATTCACAAGACAAATTCTCATATAGAAGTGGATTGTCCACAATTTAGAACTGCATGAGATATTTTCTTGGCTACTACACACTACAATGAATAGTGTGATTCTCATACTCCCAAGAGGAATGAATTAGGTCCAATAGGATATGACTTTGCTTTAGTGTTTGAAAGTTACAATTTTTTTGAGTCACCTATTGTTGTTAAGAGTCATATGAACAAGAAGGCGATAGTTCAACCATGACTTTAGAAACCTACACATTTCCTTATTAAGTTGAAAATGAACCTTAGGATGAAGTTGATGAAATTTATGCTTTTTAGCAATATTCGAAAGGACACACCTACAAGCTGAGAAGTAACACAAATGGTGGAAGTAGATTCAAAGGGCCTTTGACTACATCAATCCTGCCTAATAACTTTAATACTCCACCTGATGATAAATCAAGTAATACTTCAAGGTTACTCAAGGCAACCTCTCAGTATAATTCATTGAATGGTCCACAAAGTGAAAAAGTAGAATCTGTTGATCAAAACAATTTGACTAATTATTTAGCAAAAGAAATCAAAAAGGTAAAAATCAACCTCTCTTTATCAGAAGTGCTTAAAACACCCATGATTTGGAAATATTTCTTTAATACCTTAGAATATTTTCTCAAAGAAAGCAATCTTAGTAAAGAACCTCAGGTGAAAGATAGCTCCATTAAGGCAAAAGAAAAAAACATAGTTCCTATGGTAGATGCACAAGTAGCCTTGTATAAAGGAAAAATGGAATCCCTGCCATTTTTGCTCACACTAAGAATATTTGTTAAAAATATCCCTAATTACTTAGTAGATTCTATAACATCTACTAATGTGATGCCTTTGTCCATATGTTAGATGCTAGGTTTAACTTTGGAAAATTCCCTAAAGAAATCACTCAACTTGACAAAATTGAAGTAAATGTAGTCAAATAATTAACCAATATTCATATGTAGTTAGTGTAGGATCCTTAGATTCAATATTATATAGATATTCATGTTGTTGAGATACCTGATACTTGTGGGATGCTATTGAGTAGGTATTGGTCAAAGAATTTAAATGGATACATGGCTACAAACTTCTCACATATGTGGTTACCATGGAAAGGAGTTCCAAATTAGATTAGGATTGAGAGAGTCACGCATGAAACATATGATCATTGATTATAATTAGAAAAATAAAGTTTTATACATAGATGTAGAACCAAGAGTTTAGAAAATTTGAAGTTTCAGAGTTGAAATAGAAGAATTTTTTATGTGCAATGTTGAAAAGTATAATCAGATAACCCCCATAACATACATGTTAGTCAAATCATATTATGATTCTTCTGAAGAAGAGGATAGCCATTTTTAAATAAATTTTGGAAGAATGTTGTTATGGAAGCTCAAAAGAGCAAGAAAATTAAAGATTCACTGAAAAAAAATTGTTGTAGGGTTCGTGCAGGTTACATAATTCTGCACACTTAGAGGATAGTTGTATGATGTGCTTAGAGATCATTCACAGAATGGAAATCCAACACTATTTAGAAAAAACTACTCTTAATAGTTCTAAGCTAGAAATACTTGAAGATAAGATGTAGGCTAAGTAGACCAAAAATGTTAATTTGATGACTCTTTAGAATGCTAAGCTCAAATTTGTTGAAAATCAAATTTGGACCCTTAAGTTCAATGGATCAAAATTTAAACAAGGAATTAGAATTGTAGTTTAGCTCATCAGTCTACAAGATAAGTCTTTTCTTGCTACTTATCGACTATAATATATTTGTCATTACAAACATTTTTCTAGTTATTGACACTAAGTGTGGGACTTGATAGAAGATTTTGATGCCTTTAACACTACTCACATCCCACAAAGATTCAATCTAAGATTTGATGCTCTAGCTACTGCTACTAGTGCTCTAGAACCTTTGGATGCTTCTGATTTGAGGAGGTTTATAGTTGAGCTAGTAAAGTTACCCTTGATTCCTGATAATGTTATAAATTTGCATATTTTCAAATATGATCATCATATATTGGAATTAATCACTAATATCAGTATCTTAGAGGCACATATAATTGAAGAAATAGATCACCTAGATGGAAAAATTCAAGATGAAGAATTAGCTCAAGCTAAAGATAATAATATTTTGAAAGGAATAATTGAGTTGGAGAGACTATTTTATGTAGATCAAATAGTCTTTTAGAAAGACCTGTACAAAAATGACATAGGTTAGTCTGAATTATATAATTTGACAACTAAAGAAGATCCTAATAATGTGCTTATAAGGAAGGTATGTACCAAGAAGAAAGAAGAAATATTTCTCAAGAACTAAGAGATTATTGGAAGGTTATAGCTTAGATGTATGAAGATTTGAAAACTTATGATACTTCCATCATCACTCATACAATTTTGTTAAATCTTGATGTAAAACCTTTCAACCAAAAACATTGGCCTATAAATGTACTCTTAGAACCTTTGATCCATAAGTACAAAAGCTCCTATCAGCTCGAATAATTTTTCCTATTAGACATTCTACTTGGGTGGAAAATATAGTTTCTATGAAGAAGAAGAATGGGGATATACGATTGTGAGTAGATTTTTGGAATCTTAATAAGCCATCTGAAAAAGGAAATTATCCCTTTCCTTCATTAGAAGAAGTGTTACAAATTGTTAATGGTTCATAGATGATGTCCTTCTTGGACAGATTCTCTGGATACAATTACATAATGGTCATGAAGGAGGTTTAGATGAAGACAACTTTCACTACAAAGTGGAGAACTTTCACTTACAGAAGAATGCCATTTGGATTGATAACTATTGGAGCCACATTCCAGAGAGCTATGGATTATGCCTTCCAAGATTTGATAGGAAAATTTATTACTATATACATGGATGAACTCATGGTATTTTCGAAGAATAGAGGAGATCATGTCCATGATCTCAAAGAAATATTGCAAAAGTGCAAAACCTGTGGAGTTTCATTAAATCCTAAGAGATATATTTTTTACAGTGACTGAAGGAAAGTTGGTCGGACACATTATTTCTGAAAGAGGTATTTTAATATACCAAGATAGAGTGAGTGCCTTACTCAAACTACAACCCCCTGGAAGTAAGAAAGAATTAAAATCATATTTTGGTAATATCAATTTCATCAAAAAATTTATCACTAGATTTGTTGAGATAGTGAAACCACTCAATGATATGTTGAAAGATGTGAAAATCGAGTGGAAAAGTTAAGCTAAACTCACCTTTGAGAATATAAAAGATAAAATTGTGGAAGCGCAGGTGTTGGTAAGTCTAGATTATGTTAAACCTTTTTATAGTTAGTCTTTTTCTTCTAGGCACACATGTGAAACAGTGTTGACACAAATGGGAAAGAAAAAAGAAGAAAAGTTGATTTCTTTCATGAGCACTCCATTTAAAGAAGCAAAGCTTAGATACATGGATATTGAAAAACAAGCCTTTGCTTTGGTTAAAGTAGTATGAAAATTTTGACATTACATTCTTAGAAGTATAATCAAGGCTATTGTCCTTGATGCTATAGTTAAAATTCTACTAACACGGAGAAAGCTCAAAGAAAAAAGAGCTAAATAGGTCACAATTTTGTAAGAGTTTGATTTAGAGATTATACCCATGAAGCTAGTCCATAGAAAATCCCTATTTAACTCAATTGTTGAGATTGATCCACAAATCTCTAGCCAATAATATAATTTGGATATAAAATATTAAGATGATTAGTATTCAGATATATGTTATTATCTAGTTAGCCATAACTACCCTAATCATATGCAAATAAATCAAAGAAGAGACCTGAAAATAAAAGATCAGACTTATATGATTAAAGGAGGGTTTCTATTCAAGAAGAATCATGAAGGAATTTATTTAAGATGCTTGAATAAGAATGAAGTGTTGCAGGAATTAAATGATAAATTTGATACAACTCATGGAGCACCTTTAGCTATTGCACACCTCATCTTGAGAGCTAGCTATTATTCGCCAACTATTTTCAAAGATACTTATGAACACATAAAACACTGTTACACATGTAAAATTACTGTAGACAAAGAAAGATTTAATGCTCAACCATTATGGTCAGTGGTGGAGATGTGTCCCTTCTTGTAATGGGGATTGGACTTCATTGGTACCATCAATCCTCCATCATCTATAGGTCATAATTTTGTGCTGACTGCCACCAATTATTGTACTTGATGGACTGAAGTGTTTAATAGTAAGCAATGCATCATAGAGGTGGTAATCAAATTCTTAGATGAAAGTGTTATTACTAGGTTTGTAGTATCGTATGTGTTGGTATGTAATAATGGTCCCTATTTTCTATCATTAAAGTTTTCTAATTGGGAATTTGAATATGACAAAACATTAAAATTCTCATCTAACTATTATCTATAGGGAAATGGATTAGCAAAATCATCAAACAAGAATTTGTTGGATATAATCAAGAGATTAGTTGAAAAGAATCCTAGAGAATGGAATTCTCTATTGAAATTTTCCCTTTTGGTAGACCATACTAGGATGAAATCTGCATTGGGAAATTCTCTTTACCACTTAGTATATGGGGTAGATTCTATATTGCCTATAAACTTGAAAATACCTACTTGGTAATTTTCCCAAGAGTATATTGGATTAGATTATTAGACTAAAGCTCAATTGTTGCAACTAATGCATTTAGATGAAAAATGTACTAGAGATATAGATCATTTTGTTAGGAACCAATCTGTGGTAAAATGATGGTTTGACAAAAGGGCTAGATAAAAAAAAATAGAATATCCGATTTAGTCTTGTATTGGGACAAAGTCCATGAGTGTAAAGGGGAACATGGTAAGTTAGACAATTTATGGACCAGTTCTTACCAAGTATCTAAAATTTTAGGTGATAGCACTTATAGACTTAAAAATTTGACTGGAGAGGACATCCCATTGCCTGTCAATGGGCAAATCTTGAAGCACTACTTCCAAGATTAGTTTCGTTTTCTATTTCTTAGGATAGTCTATAAATAGTTTGTAAATAACTTGTAAATAGTTTGTAAATAGTTTGTAAATAGCTTGTAAGTAGTTTGTAAATAGTTTGTAAATATTTTTTTTGTAATAGTTTTCATTTGTAAATAGTTGTTTTGTTTTGTTTTGTTTGTTGGGTGTTGTTTCATTTTTCTTTGTTTTGTTTTATTTTCTTTTTGGGGTTTTGCATTATTGGGTTATATAATAATTAGCAACCTTTGAAGGTGGTCAAAATAATAGAACATCAATTTTGGAAATGTGATCTATGCTTTGACTGGAAATAGTCTTTTAATTATAGATGATTGGGGAATTGTTTGATTCCTTTTACTCTAGTCCACATAAATCATTCAATTGATGTTGGGCTACAAACACCCATTTTTTTATCATTCTACTAAAATTTAGGATAGCAATTATTTGCATTGAATGAAAAATTAAAAGGTAACCTTTGCTACCACTGTAATTCCCAACTAAATGTAGGCTTCATTGCTTGCAAGTTCAAGCAAATGAGCTTACAAAGAAATATCAAAAGAAAAAAGAAAAAATGAATATCAAAAGAGAAAAAATTCAACTTTCTAGGCTATCCAAATATCTCTATTGGGGAAATGGATGCTTGACTCATAGTAGAGCTATGTTTGGGGGAATTACTTAGATAACCTTGTCAGAGCTATGGATGCCTAACTAGTAGCAAGGCTCTATCCAAGGTTGGATTAAAAGGAAATTTCCAAATTACGTAGGTCAATGCAAACATTTTCTATGCTCTAAATTTACTATATAAGAATAAATCAATTTCACACATGTTAGTTCAGTAAAATTTAATCTTTTATGCTAGCTAAAGTAGAGTTGGAATGCTAGAATGAGGGTCTAAATATTTATAATTTGAAGATTGAAGAAATTTTAAGTGTGGTTATTAGGTCCAAAATTGGCTTTCTATTATTTTGTTTAGTTTTGCTGGTTGCTATTTGTTGTGTGGTCTCCCAACACATCACATTTTTATTTATGGAAAAGTGTGGAGCCCTCTTTTCTTTATTTCTTTTCCTTTCTTTCCATTGATTATGCTTGCTTGGGTGTGCTACTCTTGGAGGAAATGGTAAAATGGGAGTTTTGTTTCAACTGGCCTAATCATTACCTAACTCCTTGTATTTACTAGATTTGGAGTGTTGCAAGCTTTTCTCCCAAGTAATCGATTTACTAGAAGCCCTTGGTCCTAGAGTTGATGTGGTTGTGGTAAGGATATTCTATCTTTGGTTGGTTTTAGTTTTCCACCCTATCGGTAAGCCAAGCTTGATGAGTCACCACTAGGATAAATCATCTCGGTGCCCACATTCCCTTTTATTTATTGGTTAGATTGATGGTTGCTTTTCCTTGTCTTTAGCCAGAGGTAAAAAAATAGAGGTTCTAAAGTGAATATGTTAAATCAATTTGGTCCTACTTGAACCTGGTTCTCATTTCATTTCTTTGCACTCGGTTCTCATGAACCTGGTGGATAAAAGACTTGATTCCCAGTAATCTTTCCAAGGTCTAGTATCAGAGGATTCAAACCTTAGGATCATTAATGGTCATGTATCCAAAGTGGCTTTTCTTATTAAGTCCTTTCCTCATAAGAATCGAAGTGACACACAAGTGTGCCATGTAAGCCTTCTACGCTATCTTCTTCTCTAATGGTGGGACCTATGCAAAAACCAAGGTGTTCATGATTTGAACCCTACTCCACCATGATTGCAACTTTATTCAAGGAAATTAATGCATTTTAATAGGAAATTAATGAAGGTGGTGAACTACACACGTACTTGGCATCACCTCAAGCATGTAGTTACTTTTATAACACTCTACCTCATGCTCTACTGCTAATTTTTTAGGACATTAAAGAATCAAGATCAATATTATGGTGCACAAAGAAAGTTAAACCTCAAGAAGAAAAGAACACAACTACCAAGGGTTTTAAAGTTGCATTCTAAAAAATAATTACATCACCAGCAAAACCAGGTATGTTTCAGATAACTAAAATTTTGTTAGTCATTTTATGCATGCATGTCTTAGCATAATGGTGTTTTCCCTTGGAAGTTAAAAGATCTATTATTTTCAATTAAATTTAACCTAACTGTAGATTGAAATTTTTATGAATTGTTGAATATAACTGGTTAAATTTAACCCTAACTCACACACAAGTCACATATTTTCTTAAAATTTAGGACAACCAAGTAAACATGAGCACTTCCAAAGCAAGGCTAGAATACGAATTTGAATATTTCTCTTTGCAATCCATACCAATTGGTGGGACAATTACTGACACCCATTCAAGATGGTTTTTTGATGTTGAATTTATTGCATGGAATCAACAAGAAAATGCTTCTCAATGTACAAAGAATATTATATCAAGTGGGCTGCATTTAGCAAGAGGGTTTATGCTAACAATGGAAGCCCTTGAATTGTAATGGAATTTTTAAATTGTTACAACCTAGACAAGAGAGTCATCAAAAAGGAAGGGAGGGTCTATGTAGATCTCTCCATAAAGGGGATTGTATATACATTTGGGCTCATTACATCTCCCCAGATGTATTAGTTGGATATGAAAACAAAGACCAAAAATTAATTGAGTGCAAAATAGCATAATAGAAAAATTATGAGTACACACTAGTGCCAGGAGGAGATTATTAAGAAAATGAAACCAATTCTGAGCTCTGTGTTCAACCTAGATGTTCAAGATATCATAAGTATGCTAAGTAGGATAGTTGGACTTAGATATGCTAGTAAATTCGAACCATAGATGTTCATACTCATAGAAAAATTAATGGAAGGCCATGTGTAAATGCATTGGGGAAGTTTTATTAGTGACAGGATGCACGAATAAATAAAGGGCTTTCCATAGTCTTTATGGTTTTCTATGTCCTCATATGTGATTTATTCTTGTTTCCTAAGGGAAAATAAACAAGGAGTGAATAGAGTTGGTAACCTAGGCAGGGAACCAAAAAATAGTTTGATATATGCTAATTTATCCTAGATTACTATCCATGAATATCAAGAGAATTATCAAAGATTTAATGATGTGTTTTCTATGAAGATGGTAAGCATAATGGAGGGCAACAAAGATAAAAGGTTGTCTCTTGAAGTACAATTTATTATTGAGCAAGTTGTGCATTGCTACATTCAATTTCCTACTTTCACCTACATTAGGGTGGAAGGATTCGAAGGATTCCCCTTTATATTACCCAGGTACCCAATAGATAAAGTTTTATTATTGAAATTGGTGAGATAGATGAATCCTTCCCATGCCCTTTTCAAGGTGGCACATAAGAAAAGTTCTATAAAATTTCCCATCACAATATGAAATTACAAATGTAATGTGGCTAAACTGACTAATTTGTGTGAAAAATAATTGAAGATATACAAATTGGACTTCTTTACACTCCAAAGAAATAATTATGATCTAGAGGGAAATATTGCCAAGAAAATAGCCAGAAAATATGCTCATGTTCATCATTTAGAAGATTTATGGAATAATTGTGATGACGAACATTAAATAAGGAAGAGATCATATCAAATGCTATCATTACAATCAACAAAGATTTTAAAACTCCATATTTTATAGAGCAGTTGGATACAATGGATGGAGAGGTGTTGAATCTAGTTTATTATTCAACTAAAATTTATGATGAACTTATCTCAGATCCAGATTATGAAAAGAAGGAAATAACGATGGTTGAGGAGATTTTTGAACATTTTTGGGTGTACAATCAATTTTGGATTGAATATTATTGTAAATATTTAAGAAAATATAGGATAAGGCCCACATATCCACTTAATATAAATTAGAAACAGAGAGCCAAAGGTGAATATGGGTATGAGGAGCCTACTAAAAAGAAAAGGAAAGATGGTAAAGTAGATGGAGTTGGACATGCTGAGAAGAGAACTCTCGATGCCCCAATCTAGAGAGTTTCATTTGCGCCAACTAGCTAGAATAAAGAAACTATGGCTAGTAAGGTCAAAGTAGCAATAAAGCCCAGGGCTGAATTTTCTTCCATGACAAAGCTGAAAAGTCAACCTATGATGGACGAAGAGGTGAGAATGAAAATGCACAGTCATGCTTAGACAAGGTCTGCATCTTAGAGGGTTACATAATTATTCACCTCTCCCCCTTCAGTTAATATGATTGCAATGATGCACACATTGGGAAAGAATCCTTAGGTTCTAGAAGTGAGTTTTGAGTTAAATGAAGAACAAGTCAGGGAACAATGTGAGAAATGGGTTTCCATGATGAAAAAAGTAGAAGAAAATAAATCTAGGGAGAAACCCATGGTGCAACCAATTGTGGAAGAAGTACTAGATATAGGGTCAATTCCTATCATTATTGTAAAAGAAGAATTCATAGGAGGAAAACTCACCCCAGAGGCATGACACCTTGAGAAACTTAATGGAAAGGAAATAGGGGATACTAAAAGCAAATACCCCATTGATAATATTGTTATTGAAGATAAAATTGATTCCTAGCTTCCTCCATGAAGTAGTAGAAATGATGTCAAACAACCACAAGTTTTTCAAAATTCAAGAGAAGACTGGGTCAAAAGTTAAAATACAGAGCCTTCACAAATTTTGGATGGTGGGGTGAGAAATGAAGAGAATCCTAGTATAGGAGGACAACAAGAAACTAATACCCCAAGGACTAGTGTTGAGCACATGGCTAGATAGGAAAACATAAGTCTTGAGAATGAAGAGACAGTGTCAAATCAAGGTAATCTAGAGTCCATGCCAGTGAGTATTAAAAATGTTCTAGTTTTGAAAGATGTGACAAAAAAGGTTGATAATGTAAGAGGATAAGTTGTTGAACATAATGATAATCATGAAGAAAGAAATGTTGCAGAGGAAAAACATAATGAAGATGCACTTGATTGGTTAGTCAGGGAAATGTCTCCCCATTGGAGGTGGAACTAGTGCCTCTAGATCTTAGAAGCTTAATGCAAGAAGTGGAAACCTCTAAAGCTAGGTGAAGAGCAAAGATAAAACATGTTATGCAAAAGAATGAAGATGGAATAACACTACATATAGCTACCCCAATAGTGGATAAAAGCAAGCATGTGATAACGCCTAAGGATTATAGGGTGAAAACTATTAATCTTGGACATTCATCTTGGGGATAGGAATTAGAAGAGATGAAAATAAATTTAGAAACAACTATTGGTAGGTACAAAAAAGTAAATAAAACAAAAGAGAGTAGAAATAACAGATTTCTTTCCTAGAAAACTTTATGAAATAATTAGCCCAATCTAATCAAGCACACACTGAATTGCCTCAAAATCTAGTACTTATGTCTAAGGAGTAGGTGTATGCTATTGCAACACTTTTCCATAAGTTGAGTGTGTTTGAAGAGTGAATGGAGTACTTGGTGAGGCAAGGAGAAGAATTAATCATAGATTCAATTGGGAAGCATAAAGAGGCATACAATTGTTATGAAAATTCCAAGAGATTAGAAGGAGAATGTAGATTTTTCCAAGAATAAATTGATGTTGAGAGGAAAAATTTAAAGGCTCTTATTCAGAAAAATGTCAAATAATTGGTAAGTGAGAAAATAACCATGGAAAAGGAGGTTTCAATGTTTGTAAAATGGAAGAAACAAGTGAATTGGGAAGGTGACACCTTGGTACAATGTGTGGAAGGATTTGAGGTCACCAAAAGATGCAATAAGTTGATTGACAAAGATCAAGGTTTTATTGAAATGCTACCACGATAGAGTTTTGATCCCCAGACTCTAGAGAGGAGTGGCTTGAAAGAGTAAATAACGATCCTATTTATTTGCAAAACTGGGAGGTTATTAATGAAATTGTACAGTGCAAGAATGCCATGGTCAAATATGAAATAGAAAAGATGTAGAGGAATGCAAATATCCTCCAAATATCAGAAGATTATACCAAGCTCAAATACAGTTGGAACGTAATTTAAGGAATTCTAAAAGAGCATATGCATCAAGTATTGGTTTCCTTCTGAGAGTATCAACAAAGAAATGTGAAGAAAATTCTTCAAACTCAAAATACAATGTAGGGAGTTAAATAACTAGATGTTGAATATTGGAGGTTTAGCATAAGGATATATTGGAATAAATTTTACAAGTTGTTCTCAATCTCAATGGAGGTGGCTTGTTTTAGAATTTGAAGAGTATCGATGGACTTGTTTTAGGTAGAGCATTTGCATACCAGAGCTTGAAGTTGAAGACTAATACTGATGAAGAAGTCAAAGCTTTGACTTTATCTAGAATAATCTAATGAAAACTAGTATCTTCCACATTCTATTTTTTAATTTGTTGTTATGATTCCCTTTGATAGACCTTAGTTTAAAATTTTGGGCCTTGTTCCTATAAAATGTAGTATATTGATTTACTTTTATTTTAAGTTTAGAATTTGTGGATGTTAGAGAATTAAAACTTCTTTAAGTTTTGTTCTTTTTCCTATTTTTTGTTCCATTCTAGATTTTAAAAACTTGTATGCACATAGAAGCTAATCAATATCATAGCCAATTTAAAAGCTATTTTCTAATATGAAATCTTGCATAGCTTATTGTTTGTTCTTGTTGGACTGTGTGCTGCGTCATTTAAGGGTGCATATAGAACCTACTCGATGTTTAGATAATCCCCCTCTCTTTAAAATATCACATCATTGTGTGCTTAGCTTTGAAGCAATCTGGTGATGTATGGAATGGTTTGCTGTAGTTTGATTAATCCTTGAGGCATGTGTGGATAATACGTAGGAGAAGCTTTACTTTTTTAGTACTTTTGATGCTTTATTTTTAGAATAGATGTTTAAATTTCAAAAAATGTATAAAAAAAAAGAGATAAATGAATGAAAATTCTATTGCAAATCTTTCGATTCCATGATATTTTTGAATGCTTAAAGCTAAATCTACTTAAGTGAAAGTAAGTTATTTGATGTTCATGAAATGTTATTGCAATTTTTTTTGATTTCATGAAATTATTAAATGATCAGACTAAGATTATCTTTTACTTATTCCTATGATTCCTCTTGAACTTACTTTCACTAAATTATCAAAGTCTACATGCCCTAATCTTCGATGACATAACCAAATCTCATCTGCTTGACCCAACAGATAGGTATGAGCTTTAACTTTAGAGAGATTATAAAGATTAGAATTATTTCTCATTCCTTGTGCAATTGTTTTCCCATTCTTCCTAATCATACAACCATTTGAGTCAAATTTGACCTTATAACCATTGTCACACATTTGACTTATGCTTAGCAGGTTGTGCTTTAGTCCTTCAACATTCAAGACATCTTTAGTGAGATTTTTACCATCTAAGCTTAATATGCCTTTTCCACATATTTTTAAGTTTCTATATTATCAGCTAAACTCATAGATCCTCATTTACATTTATTGAGTTTGATGAACTTTCTTTTGTCTCCAATCATATGCTTGGAGCAACCACTATCTATCACCTATAAATTTTTATTTTTGGAATATAGTGTTGTATATGAAATCATTGATTGTCTGGAATTTTTCTCTTTTTCTTTCCACACATTCTTTGTTTCTTTTCCACTTTTTCATCCCTCTTCTCAGGAGCACCTGAATCACTGTTTAATTTATGTGGTTTGTTTCTATTTTTATCATTTTGTACTTCTAGTCTCATGAAATTTATTTTACAATTTCTAACAATATGACCAAAGTTATTCCAATTGTAACACACAACATTCATATCCACTAAAGGAGAAAATTGATTTTTACTTACAAAGTTTGTACTCCTTTTAGGAACTATTCTACATTCTCTAGCCTTATGACCAAAATAATTACATGTGTAACAATATCAATAAAAGTATGATGAATACCTGGTCATAGCATTTCCTTATGTAGGAAAAGATGATATTATTTGCATTAGCTTCCTTGTATCTCTCACCCTTGTAAATCCATCCAGATCAGTTCTTCTTATGTTTTTTCTCTCTTTGATGATTAGGAACCGATTGGATATTCTTCTTGTTTGCAAAAGGCTTCTCTTCTTCACTAGTTTTCTTGACCTCTATATGTTTCTTCTCATCTTTGGATGTATTCTCTTTGTAGTCTTCTTTTCCACCAAAACCAAAGTTTTCTCCTTCCCTAAATTTGTCACACAATTTTACATAAGTTGATATAAAGGTACTCTTACCCTTTTCTAGACCTAGTCTAGATTTCTCTTTGTTAGAGGGCTTTTGGGTACTCAAAAATTCATCAAGGATTGTTGATCCTCCTTTCGGCTTTAGACCTTTCTCTATTTGCTCCCTAGCCTTCTCAATATCTTTTCTTAGAGAAAAAATATCTTCCTCAAGCTTCATGCATCTTTCATCCTCAGGTGGAAGCTTGGATTTGATCACATCCTCCATTCTCTTAGCTTCTTCTACTTGTAGGTTCAATCTTACCACATTCTAGTTATATTATTCAAGGTTTTCGTTAGCTTTTCTGACTCCTTTTGAGAAAGTTTCTTTTGATGCTTATTTTCCTTCTTCAACTTATTGATCTAATATCTAAGATCATATATTTTGTTTAGAAAAAAAATGAGTTCTTCTAGATCAACTTCTCCTTCATCTCCAAGGTCTTCCTCCTTGTCATCTAGTGTAGTCATGGTAGGAGGTTTCTAGAAGGAACAATCTAGACCATGCAACGATGAGTCAACATAGAAAAATTAACATAGATAGCTAATGTGGAATAAGAATCTTCAATAACATAAAGTTATTACATACACATTGGCCACATGAGTGAACATCCAAGTTCACAAGCCCTTCCTTAAAGGATTACAAACACACAATTGGCCAGTAGGCCTTCTTACATGCCCCCAAAGGGTGGTTGTGAAAACAAGAACCTATGAATAAGAATTGAAACTGAGTTCTAACTCTTGATGATTAAATACCTAATGATGATATGAAAAACTCTAGAGTGTGCTTACTCAACTGAGTTCTTCCTTTATCAAATTTGAAATTAGTTTCTTAACTTAATTCCAAATCCATGCCAAGATCTTTAATTAATGGTTTGAATCCAATATGAAAACTCAATCCATCAATTTATTGAGCTCATTTATTAATCTATTTGTGGAATTAAATTGTAAGCCATCATCAAGAACAGACCAAAATATCAGAGACACATTTGATTATGAAGTTCACCTCTTAGGGATACGTCTCTAGATTCTCTCAACAAGCATGATCAATTTTCCATTAATGTTGTCAACTACAAATTGCTTACAACAACTGGTCTTCTGACTGTATATACAAAGTTGTCACTGACATGAAGTTTCAATCCCTACAAGAACTTCCTGATCCACACTAAACAAGTGCTTCCAACAACAACAACAAATGTAGTCCTAGTTCTTAAAGCATTAACTGAATGTGAACTAGCATTTACAGAGGTATTTTTCCTCATTTGCAAAATCACACTAAACATAATTCAAACATTATTGATGTAAATAGGAAAAATTCAGATTTAATGTTGAAAACAACAAATTAATTCAAACCATATCAAGCACCATGAAGCACAAACTAGAATGAAAAAGCAAATAAATAAAAGAAATGCAAACCAATTTTCAAACTAGACTTGATTGACCTCCATGGCTCTTCTCCACCTACATGAGAATGCAAGATTTTGAAGGTTGATTGTTGGATGAATGTTGGTTGCTCAATTCAATAGCATAACATTGACATGGGGATGATAGATGAATGACAATAGATAGAAATGGATGAAAGAATCAAGAATGATTTTGACAGCATAAAGATACTTGAAGAATCAACCCCCCTAAATGGCTTATGAGAGAGTTTATTTATAGGAAATGTCTGATTTGGATTGACGGTTGAGATTGGATGTCAATAAGATGTCTAAATCAATGGCCAAAATTGAAAGTTGTAGTATGGACTAGGGTTAGGTCAAAATTAGGGCAATGAACAAGAAATGAAGGGTTGAGATTGAATTATGAGATAATTCAATCAAAGGGATGAAATTGAATGAGATATCAAGAGATAAGATTTGATGTGGAAGATAAGATTGGTGCAGACAAAGAGGTGATAGGAATTAAATAATAAAAATTATTTAATTTAGGTGGCAAATGAATAATTAAATAATAAAGATATTATTTAATTATAGAAGAATGTGAGAAAAGGAATCATTTTGAATTAAGTAATGATTTAATTCAAAATTCAAGAGAGTGGACCAAATTAAATAAATTCAATTTATTTAATTTATGAGAGAAGAGGCTAATGAATAATTAAATAATTAAAATAATTATTTAATTATAGTGGAAAGTGGACAAAAATTAAATAAATAAGAATTTATTTAATTTTAGAAAAAAGGATTAAGTAGTGGTGATAAAATTTATTTAATTAAAAGGCAACATTAAAAATATTAAATAATTAAAAATTATTTAATTAGCAAAGACAAAAGGGGAAATGATAGAGAATTTAGAAATCACAAGCCTAGGACAATTTTTAGTGTCTACATTTTGCCCCTCTTTGAGATGATGTTTGAGATAATGAGATTTGTGTCGAGTAACATCATTTCAAAGAAGCTAAGGTATGTATAGAGGAAAATGGATGATAGAAAGATAGGATGATGATGAAATACGAGTGGGATGATGATGCCCCCTTGAGAGGATAGGTGGGTTGGAAAAACATGGGTAGGCTCTCGAAATGAAATGATAAGGAGGGACAAGATGAATGATGTAAGATAGGAAGTAGATGAAGGAGATGAATGATACATTATGCTACAAGAAAGTGAGCAACCATGATGTTTTATGTAACACTAGACATGATGCACCAAGGTATAAGGACCAAGGTGATGATGTGTCTTGTGCCCCAGCGTAATACAACCTTGTCTAGATACAAGATATGAATATTAACTGGAATAAGTCGGACTTGATGCCAATGCAAGATACAAATGATAACACACACAAGCAAGAAAGCAAGCATGCACAAATGATACAAAAACAAACAAGGTATTGCCCCTATCAAGTTGTAAACCGTTGATTGATTGATTGATGATGATGACTGATAGTGTTGTCATTGTGGGCAAAGACATATCCCTAGATCAACACAAGGATGACTAACTATTTGACTAATTGACTTTGATTGCCAACAAGATTAGGATTAAGACCAAAGGATATGATTGGATAATTTGGCAAGATTGATTGACTTGATTGGTATGGACTAAGGATTGACTTGCATTTGGATTATTGCTTGGAATGACTGATGATGATTTGACATGGATGAGAGGATGTGATGAATTGAATAGAAGAATTGATGTGATTGGGATAATTTGAAGACTGATTTGACATTGTTTTGGCAATTTGACTGATTTTGACTGGATGACTAATTGGACTATGTTGTATGTTGGTTAAGATTTAAATGTTGACGTTTGAATGACTGACTATGTTTGACTTATTTGACTGATGTGACAAACAACATTATGTTTTTGGATTTTGAAAGTTATTTGGATGTTTTTGTGTTTTTTTTGGATTTTTGAATGTTTATGATTTTTTTTTTGACATGTTTTGATTTTTTTGGAGATTTTGACATGTTATGATTTTTTTTTGGGAATTTTTTTGAAATTTTATGATTTTTTTTTTTTTTTTGGCTTTTTGACATTTTTGAGGTGTCAATGATGAAAATTTGGGTAGCTTTGTGCTAGATACCAATGACAAGGGGAAAACCAAGTCTAGGTGCAAGGGTGGGTGATAGGATAAGGGATAAAAGGCTCATGATAAATGGATGGATGGATAGGATGTATGCATCATAAGAGAGCAAGGATGTGATCTCCAAAGACTATGTCGCATAGGAATGACATGCCCCATTCTAGGTACAAGACTTAGGATTTTTCATGAAAAAGCTGATGACAATAGGATAATGATATGCTTGGTTTAGATAGGATGAGGTATGTCAAGAGATACCCAAAAAACATGTGTCAACATTTTTCCCCTATGTCTTCATCAAGATCAAAAGGAGAAGGGTGGATAAGTGGACCCAATATGATAGGTAGGTATGATGGCTAAGATGGTAGGTAGGATGGAAATGATATGGCATGAAAATGATAGGTTGGATAGATAAAACATTGTGCCCCCAAGTGTAAGTGACATAGAAGATCAACCTACACATGACGCCTGTTTGCTAGGTTTTCATCATGGTACTTATCCAGGGCGCCTGTTTACCAGGTTTTCACCATTGGACAAAGGGATTTGTCTTTACTTCTTTTTTTGACTTTGACTTTGACTTTTGGATAGGAGGGACTCAAGTGTCTAGTTGCATGAAAGGTGATAGTCCCACTAGAAATGGATATCATTGCATGGACCATGTCAAATGTCATTATGTCATAGATGTTGGTAAGGGATGACATGAAAGGGAGATGGATAGGTAGATGATGGATTATGATGTGATTATTATGATTATGTAAGATTATGTAGGGAAGATATAGGACTTATATGGGACTTATGCAAAAGAATGGGGAGGCTTAGCCAAAAGCATGGACCATAGGGATGCGATGGGGAAGATATGTAGGATAATGGGTGGGGGATGGAAAGATAGAGGTAAGTGGGAATGGAATCATGACCAATGGTTGCACACATTGTGATAAACATTGAAGCTTTTGATGTGGACTGGGTGTAGGAAGCAATGGAGATGTTTGCTTAGGAGATGGTGGATGAAGTGCTTTAGGCACCCACATAGACTTAGTATTTTTATGACTTTTATTTTTCTTGTGGGCTTTAGGAATTTTAGATTCTTCAATGGAATGTGTATTTTGGATGGAAGTGGATGGTTGGGATTTTTGTGATGTGGATGTCTCATTCGACTTGATTTCTTTTTGCTTAGGTACCCAAACCATTTTGTTTTTAAACTTTTCTTTTGGAGATATGGGCTTATATAGCTTTTTGGATGCACTTGGCTTTGACTTTTTGCAATTGTAGGCTAAGGCATTAGGACCATTAGAATTTTTGACTTTATGTATAGAGGCATCCAAATTTTTATTTTGGAATCCCTTGGGTTTGGTGGAATGAGTGGAAGCTTTATGTTTAGACAATGTGTGCATTGATTGGTCATGATTAAGATGTTTAAAGGATTTATGGATAAATGGATAAGAGGATTGAATGGTAGGGATATTAGGTATTGGGAGTAATGGTGGTAAAGTGGATGGAGGGAGATTAGGAGTTGGAAGAAATGGTGGTAGAGTGGATGGAGGGAAGTGTATGGTCACATGCTTTTGACATTTGTAGGATGACGGTGGTGGAATGGCAACATATGTTTTAGGCGTATGATAGGCTTTATGATGGAAAGTGGACTTAGGATGCATGGAGGAAATACCAACATCTTGAGATTGGTGTCCTTGGGGTGTATGTCCAAGGCCATAAGAGTGTGAAGGGACTTTGACGTGGATGGGCTCCAAAATACCTTGTTCATGAAGATCTAAACCTTTACCTTGGTGGTTCATGTTTTGGAGTATGCAATGGACAACAGGACTAGGTGTAGGTGGAACACTAGACACAAGTTCCTTATTGGATGGAGAAAATGAAGCAAGGGAAGATAATGGTTGTTGTTGTTCTGAGGAACATTCATGAATGATGGTGGAAAGACCAATAGGATATGATGGAGGACTTGCAATGGGGTCGATAGTGGGTGATGGAGGATCCTTAGGATCTTGATTAGCATTGTGTTCACTTAGATCCAAGGTATTTGTTTGATCTTCTATGTGTTCTTGGGAGGCACTTGTGTCATCAAGGGAAGTGGATGTTGATGGATCATGGATAGGACTACATGGAGATGAATTTGGAATATCTTGCTCATGGATGGGTATAGGATCAAGTTGCTCATGGATAGGCTCTTCATCATTATGGATATCATCTTGATCATAAAAAAGATATAGATTATGGATAGGTTGGATGACAATGATTTGATCTTGATTAGGACTATGGCTTGATGTTTCCACATGCTTAGGATTAGGCTCTTGACATACATCTTGGGTTACTTGAATGGAAGTGTAAGGGGATGACTCTTGAATGGGCTTGACATGTTCTAGATGGTCAACAACATAGGAGCATGAAAGAGGGTGACTTGGACTTACAACGAAAGACTCTTGACTTGGCTCAAGGGGTTGAGGATGACATGGTTGACTTGAAGGACTTGGCATGATGTTTGAGGACTCTTTTGTATGTTCAAGTATATGTGTTGAATGACATGGTGGAAATTGATTCCTTTCTTGTAGCCCTTGGGTCACATCCTTTGTAGGTGGATTGGTGGATTTATGTAATGCCATCAATTTATGTTTTAAATATCTAAATGTAAGGCATTGATTTGATGGAGGATTAGATGATGGTGGGGGTAATGAAGAGTTTGATGGGTCAGAAGGTGGAGATGCCAATGGATTAGGACTAGGACATGGTGGATTAGGGATAGGCATTTGATTGGATGGTGGTAAGGGTGCATGGACTAGATTGGTGTTCCCCTTGTCAAAGGTGGCATTAAGACTTAAAGGATCTTGATGTTGTTGCCAAGGTGGACTTGGGATCCTATATTCTTGTTGTGATATGGGTGGATATGTTGATGTGGAATTGACATGGAAGGTAAATGGGTTTTGTTGGCATGATGATGAAGGTGACACATAGGATTGTGGTTGAATGTCTTGAGGTTGGAATGGTGTTTGGACTTGTGATATGATTTGTTGTTGTGATGATGATGGAGGGGTTGAATAGGATAACGACTGTTGAAAGGTTGATTGATGTGGATAAGGGTTGACATTAGAAGAGTTGTGATAGGTTGATGAAGGGGAAACTTGATATGTGGATGGATGAGGCTGATATGATGATATAGGTGACACATAGGGTTGATGTGAAATTTGTTGATGTGGTGATTGGACTTGATAATGTGCTTGTTGGACTTGACAATTGGCCATGAGGTATTGGATTTGTGCTATGAATTGTTGCATTTGAGGTGATTGGTTTGTTTGAAGTTGTTGGATAATGTTATGGGCACTTTGAATGATTTGTTGGGTTAAAGGTGTTTGACTTGTTTGAGCTACGTGAAGCATGTGAACAAGCTCTTGTGCTATCTTCCAATGTTTCGCATGGTGTAAAATGATGTTGATTGGATTAAAGAGATGATGATGTGGAATGACGAGATTGTATGATTTGGATGATGTGGCAAGTGTTTATTGGAAGTTTGACTTGGGCAATATCAAACACAAGATCTCACATGTAAATGCATGAACACACACACCAAGCACAATGATAAGTTTGTCTTCCAAGATTAAATGTTATGATTAAGCAAACACTTGAATACACAACAACAAGTCTTATGACTAGTCAAGTGGGGTATGGCCAATTAGGTCTCAAGTGAGTTTTCACAAGGTTGACTAGGTATAATTTGGAAGCAAAATCTTGCCAATAAGCCGGGAGAAAGGGGTAACCCACCCTTCACCGTCACTTCCCAAAGGTATAAAGTTCTTTGGGGCTTAGCCTAGAGTGACAAGATTTCAACTCCCAAAGGAGCGTGTCTTTGGATTCACACTCAATTGAGGTCGTCCCTTGGAGGGGTGTGTGCTCCAAGCAAGCCTCCTAAGAAGGGTATGACAAAAGCAAACCAAGTGAGGTGTTATGGAGGACACACACACTTGATTCACACTCGCAGTGATTAATATCCCTTTAGAAAATTGAAATGTTTGTAAAATAGTTTAAACACTTGTTCTTTTTAACCCCAAGTCAAGATGTGTGATTGAAGACAATGGTTCTTTTTAGCCTAATTTCAATGATGTGACAATCAAACAAGATTTATTTTAGACCCCAAAATCCAAATGTGTGACAAACAAGATGTTCTTTTTAAGCCCAAATTGAAGTGTTTTGACAAGAATGATTAAGAGATGAAAGATGGAATGTGTGCACCTAGAATTTCTTTAGCTCCAAATATTTTTCCACTTGATCCAATGTGTCCTTTGAAGTGTTTATTTTCTGTACATGCACAAAACCAACAACAAAGCCAAAACCCTAACAAGATAGTTGATCACTACTATTAGAGGGTTAGCTAGTCAAGGTAAATCAGATTTTTGGAAATGTTTTTGATAGTAAAATGAAAAATACAAAGAATAAAGCATGTCTAAAATCTCAAAAGGTTTCCAAAAATGTAAATAAATCAAAAAAATTTGCTGTTTTGCACTTGAAATTAATTTTTTATGAAAAATCATAAAAAAATTATAAAAAATACAAAACAGCTCAAAAAATTCTGATTTTTTGATTGAAGTCGTATACTGTCATTCCAAATTTGCAAACAAAAAAATGTGAGCAGATCTGCAACCATTTGTGAGATATAAGCAAATATTTGTGAAACCCTAATTTTAAAAGATCTATTGTTTGACTAATAATTGTGCATCCAAATTTGAAAGATAAAGAACAGACCCCCATTAAAATTTAGAGAGCTTTCTAGAAATGTAAACATATCAAAAAAATTCGATAATTTTCTCTCCAAATTTATTTTTCATGAAAAACAGAAAACAAATTATAAAAATTTCAAACTAGCTCCGAAAAATCTAATTTTTGGAATGGAAGCTCTAGACATTGTTTTCAACTTGCAAAATTTTTTTGTGAAAAAATACATAGCCATTTGAAAGTTATGGTCGAATCTTTAGAAACTAGGGCTTTATCCACAATGATGTCAAACCTGCAACAAAAAGCAAACAAAACCTGCAACAAAAGAATCCAACTCCAAGATTTCTCAAAATGTGTTAAAATATGTCGGGTTCACCAATGTAAATAGGGAAAAATTCAGATTTAATGTGTTGAAAACAACAAATTAACTAAACCCTATCAAGCACCATGAAGCACAAACTAGAATGAAAATGCAAATAAACAAAGGAAATGCAAACCAATTTTCAAACTAGACTTGATTGACCTCCATGGCTCTTCTCCACCGCATGAGAATACAAGATTTTAAAGGTTGATTGTTGGATGAATGTTGGTTGCTCAATTCAATAGCATAACATTGACATGGGGATGATAGATGAATGACAATAGATAGAAATGGATGAAAGACTCAAGAATAATTTTGACAGCATAAGGATACTTGAAGAATCAACCCCCAAATGGCTTATGAGAGAGTTTATTTATAGGAAATGCCTAATTTGGATTGACGGTTCAATATTGATGTCAATAAGATGTCTTAATCAATGGCCAAAATTGAAAGTTGTAGTATGACTAGGGTTAGGTCAAAATTAGGGCAATGACAAGAAATGAATGGTTGAGGATTGAATTATGAGATAATTCAATCAAGGGATGAATTGAATGAGATATCAAGAGATAAGATTTGATGTGAAAGATAAGATTAAGCACGAACAAAGAGGTGTTAGAAATTAAATAATAAAAATTATTTAATTTAGGTGGCCAATGAATAATTAAATAACAAAGATATTATATAATTATATAGAGGAATGTGAGAAAGGAATCATTTTGAATTAAATAATGATTTAATTCAAAATTCAAGAGAGTGGACCAAATTAAATAAATTCAATTTATTTAATTTATGAGAGAAAAGGCTAATGAATAATTAAATAATTAAAAATAATTATTTAATTATAGTGGAAAGTGGACAAAAATTAAATAAATAGAATTTATTTAATTTTAGAAAGAAAAGGACTTAAGTTGACGTAATAAAATTTATTTAATTAATCAGGGAGGAATAAAGTTAGAATGAATTAATTAAATAATTAAAATTATTTAATTAATAGAAGACTTATAACATTAGAAAATAATTAAATAATTAAAAATTATTTAATTAGCAAAGACAAAAGGGGAAATGATAGAGAATTTAGAAATCACAAGCCTAGGACAATTTTTAGTGTCTACAATTGAATTCACCATTCCATAATAAAGTAAAGTATGAAAACACTCTAGCTATGCCTGACACTAGATATCCAACCTTGCAAGAGAGAATTCTTGAATCCAGACTTCGTATAATACTCCTTCAAGTGCAAATACCATATTCTTCTGACATATCCACACAAATCTTTCACAATCCCAACTCTTCCTTTAGGACGCTCTGTAAAATCTCATCACTTGGATTCTGAATTATGAATTGAATCAATGGATGCTTGATTTGAATAGTATAAACTGAATTGAGATAAAAAATGGATGCTTGATCCTTGGATGCTTCAAAGAATAACTCATACCTCCTTTTATACATGAGATTGGCCCATTATGGTTAAAACAATAACATCCATTTAAGAACCATTTTAATTTTTTCCTAAGCCCTTATCATTTTTCATTCATGGGCTATATTGGTTTGGGTGTTTGTTTTTATTCATTAGATTATTTTGTCTTTTATTTAATAACCATTAAAGGTTATTTTAGTTATAAATTTGGGCTTATTCATTATTGTTTTAAGGGGGTTAATTTTTTAATTTTTAGGATATTTGGTTTTAATCCATTTCATTTAAATCCCACCAAATCCACTTGGGATCCCACAAAATATGATCCCTCCAAATCCACTTGGAGTCCCACAAAATTCGCTTGGAATCCCACAAAATGGATTTTGTGCTATAAAATAAACCTCCACCACTTCATTTCTCAAAAATAAATCATGGTGTAGTGGTGGTACATGAATTTAGTGAGGGGGATCCACATTTTTTCCACATCACATGCACTTTCCACATCAACATCTAGTCAACTGCCACATCAACACCCACTCAACCTTCAACTTTGACTAGCCATATATTCACTGTATGAGCTCTGTTTTCTATGAAATGAGAAACATTGGGATCATGGCAATGAGCTCTTCATTTTGATGTTTATTTTGATGAATTTTGAGATGATCAAATTTTCACCTAAAAATACCTACCTAGTTGCAAGGTTTGACCAAAATTTGACTTGCCATAACTTTGGCATACGAACTCCTTTTTTTCCCATTCAAGTTGCATTGAATCTAGTTTCCCAAGCACTTTAACATGTTACTGATTTAGAGGGAAACTAGAAAAACTAAATTTTTAGAGTTTTGAGATCCACTTGGATTAAATGACTTCCCCTAAATGATTACCATGCTCACATATTTATGCTTCTCAAGCTCCCAAATAGGTCTACGTTGGCCACACGGGCTGATAACCCACTAAAAGATCAAACATGAAGGTTGTCCTCAAAGCATGAATAGATAAATCAACAAGAGAAGATGTAAATTGTGGATCTCCAAGATATGTCCCAATGAACCCAAGATTCCATAATAATATTTCATTTAGGTCGACACACTCCAATAAATAGGTTCACACTAAGAAGCTAATCGAAGTAGGCCCTAATGCCTATCTGGAAAGATATAGTGAAATTATAAGAGTGAAAAAAATTAATAGAAAAGTACAAATGATTTGTAATATGGATATGTGATAGATGTCCATGTGTAGATACTATATCTTGCACTACGAGCTGAGAAACAATAATGTGATCAAATACAAAATGAACTAGTGAAACTGCTACAAAGTGTAGAGAAAGAAGAGAACTATTTTTGGTTGATACAAGATAGATTTACAACCAAGGATGCTCCTACATCAAACACCTAGGGTTAGAAAAAAAGTGAGTCCCTCACTTTCCAAGGCTAAGAGGAAAACCAAAATGGTCCACCTTAGCCTCAGATATCTATGATGATCCTCTACCAGTCTACCCTTCCACTTCATAAGGTATTCTTTGTACTGCTTGCTCCTAGTGCTCCTTTCAGTTCTGGTATCCAAGATCTACTCAATCTCCTCTAGTTCTTGATGTGGTAACTACCTTTCCAAACCAACTTCATTGCTACTACCACTTAACTCTCCTTCATGAAACTTGAATATGTCCACAACATTAAATATAGGAGATATACCCATTGTTCTTGGTAATTCTAGTTCATATGCATTTCTAGAATCAAATTTCCTTAGAACATTACATGGTCCAAATTTCCTCATCTTCAACTTGTTGTAGGTCCCAACTAGAAATTTTTCTTTCCTTAGATATACTAGATTACTTCATTGCTAGCAGCAAATTCCTTAGGTCTTCAATGGTCATCTGCCTTCCCCTTATAGTTGTTATTCATGTCCTCCAAATGTTTCTAGACCTATATATGCAATGTGTCCATGAAATTCACAAATTCTTCAACTTCTTCACTCCTTTTGTCCTCTGTACTAATGTTTCTTAACTCTATAACACCTTTGGGGCTTGTTCCTATCACAATATGAAATGGTGTCTTCCCTATGCTTTGGTTAATTGAATTATTGTAGGAAAAATCTTCTTGATATAGAATTATATCACAATTTCCTAGCTTATCTTTGACCAAACATCTCAACAAGTTACCTAAGCTTCTATTTACCACTTTTGTTTGTCCATTAGTTTTTGGGTGATATGTTGAACTTAACTTCAGATTTGTCTTCATCTTTTTCCATAATGTTCTCTAAAATTAACCCACGAATTTGGTATCTTTGTCTAAAACTATACTCTTAGGTACTCCATGCAATCTCATGATCTCCTTGAAAAATAAATCAGCTACATGCACAACATCATTAGTCTTCTTGCAAGGAATAAAATGTGCCATTTTAGAAAATATATCCATGACTACCAATATTGAATCATGTCCTCTCTGTTTTCTACACAATCCCAATATGAAATCCATGCTCAAATATTCCCAAGGTCTCTTTGATACTGTCAAAGGTTTATACAATCTAGTATTCTCACTGCTCCCTTTTGCATCTTGGAAAATCCTACAATTTTGAACATACTTCCTTACATCCTTATAGATTTACAAAAAAAATAATGTTCACTCACGAAGGCTATTATCTTATTCAGTTTGAAATGTCTTGCTAAACCTCCAGTATTCTTTTTGTTAATCAAATTTTCTCTCATTGAACTCCTTGAAATGCACAGTTGATTTCCCTTGAACAACATACCTTCCTAGATGAAGTAGTCCAACCATTGGCTTCAATCTGTTGCAATGGGTTCCTTACATTCTTTCCATGCTTCACCAAAATCTATATACTCTTCATACATACACCTTAGTTCATCAAATCCTAGTGCTTCCACTTTCATCTCTATCAACAAATTCTTTCTCCTACTTTGTGCATCTACAACTTTATTTTATTTGCCACTCCTATGCTTCAACACAAATGTGTAACTTTGAAAGAATTCAACCCATCTCATATTTCTCTCATTCAACTTCCCTTGATTGTTTAGTTACTACAAAGCTTGATGATTTGTATGCAATACAAACTCCTTAGGTAATAAGTAATGTCTCCACTTCTTCAAAGCTTGAATTAAGGAATAAAATTATTGATCATAAACTGATTATCTTCTCCTGGAATCATTCAATTTCTCATTGAAATAGGCTATAGTTTTTCCTTCTTGACTCAATACTACTACTATTGCATTTCCACTTGCATCACAATCAACTTGAAATACTTTGTCAAAATTAGGTAGTGCTAACATTGGTTGTTCTATCAATTTTTGCTTCAATAGTTTAAAACTCTTTTGTGCTCTGATTGTCCACTTGAATTATTTTTTTTCTCCTCTCATTGTATTTGTCATGGGGTTACAAACACTATTGAAAATTGTAATAAACTTTTGGTAGAAACTAGCTAATCCATGAAATTATCTTACTTCTCCAATATTTACTAGTGTAGGCCAATCTAAGATTGCTTTCACTTTCTATGGATCCTTTTTTAGTCCTTCAAAAAAATAACAAATCAAATATATAACAATTCTATTTCCATGAAACTACAGTTCTTGATATTTATTAGCAACTTCTCTTCTCTCAAATTTTGTAGTACTTGTCTAAGGTGCAACAAAATTTCTTCTCTAGTCTTACTAAAAAGTAGAATATAATATGAGTAAACAATGACAAACTTACCCAAGAATTTCTTCAATACCTCATTCATCAATCTCATGAAAGTGCTTGGTGCATTGGTCAATCTGAAAGGCATCACTAAGCACTCATATAATCCTTCATTTTTCTTAAATTCGTTCTTCCATTCATCTCCTTCCTTGATATTGATCTGATGGTATCCACTCTTGAGATAAATCTTTGTGAATATCTTGCGCCACTCAAACAATCCATATTGTCATCCATCCTTGGCAATGAGAATCAATACTTGATAATGATCCTATTAATTTCTCTTGAATCTATACACATTCTCCACTCTCCATATTTCTTTGGTGAAAGTACAATAGGTACCATGCACAGGCTCAAACTTTCTCTAATAAATCCTTTCTTCAACAACTCTTGTATTTTCCTATTCAATTTTGCGTTCTCTACTGGTTTTGAATTCTATGTGCTACTTTGTTCGGAAAACTAGTTCCTGGTATTATATCTATTTGATGGATGATGCTTTGGACCTTTGGTAAATTGTCTGGTACATTATCTAAAATGATGTCTTTATAATTTATTAGTAAATCTATAACTTCTTCACTCTCTTCGGTGGGATTCTCTATCTCTAGGCCATTTCTTTTCTTTGAGATCAATGCAAAACACATGTTTTCATGCCTCAAACCATCAAGAAACTTTCTTCCATCTACCAAACATAGTCTAGAAGTGCTACAAACCTTACTCTTACCTTCCTCTTCCAAAGGTACCAACTTGATTCTTCTTCCATTTGATGTCATAGTGTATGAATTTATTTATCCATCAAAACAAATTCCTATCATATTTTCATAGTCTTCCTAATAGTAAATGACAAGAATCCATAGGCACAACATCACACAACACTTCATCCCTTTATGATCTAATGTGAAATTTCACCAAACAATACTCATTGTGCAATACTTTATGCTCATCTTGAATCCATGCAATCCTATAAGGGTTTGGGTGTTTCAATCTCTTAAAATCCAACTTGGTTACCATCTCCCCTAGAACTAAATTATTAGTACTACCACTATCAATGATAACTTCACATACCTTTCCTCTAGACTTGCATCTAGTTCTGAATATAATTTTTCTTTGTTGATGTTTTTTAGTCACCTCTTCATGTATCAAAGATCTCCTCATTACCAATGATTCACCTTTCTCCAGTTTCTCAATTGGATTCAAGAATTTAATAGGTTCTTCATGCACATATGTTGTTCTTCCAGTATGATTTGCATTCTTTCTAGTGTTCTCCTAATGACACTCAAAATCTTTATGTCCTCCACACTTGGAATAGGTTCCTCTAAATGGTCCTCTCTTAGATCTTCCATCATTATGGTATGAATTATGACTCTTCACCTCATTTTGGTAAGGTTTTACATCTTTGTTCTTCTTTGTATAGGGTTTTCTTTCTCAGGATTGGGATCCAATCTTCTAAAATATTCCTTTTGCACTTCACTATTGTTGTTCAAATTTCTTGCTCAGTTTCCCCTCCACTTTCGTTGCCATTTGGTATGCTTCTTCAACTGGTGTCATTTTCACTAAGCTCAATTCTTCCTGAATGCTTGTTCTCAATCCATTGATATATCTCAAAACCTTTTCTTTGCTTGCTTCACTATAACTAGTCCTAATTATCATCTTGTAGAATTCTTCAGTGTATTCCTTCACAGTCAATTCCTTTTGTATTAGATTCTACAATATTTTTAGCAATTCTAGTTCATAGTCGGTTGTATGAATTGATTCTTTAATTTTGTTACCATTCTATCCCATTTGATAATTATTTCCTTGCCTCTTATATTCCTATCCAATTGAACTTCTTTCCACCATAATTTTGTGTGACCTTTCAACTTTTTTTTGCAAAACTAACTCTTTTTGGATCTTCAATTTCTTCATATTCAAAGTATTTTTCCATTTCATTGATTCAATCAATCAATTATTTAGGATTTAAATTTCTTGTGTAATTTTAAATTTAAACTTTAGGTCTTTTCCCAATATTTGAGATCACTTTCAACATTTTCACCTAATCTTATTCTTCTTCTTCTTCACTTAGGGCTTCTATAATAATATTCACATGATCTGCTTCATCATCACTCTCATCATTTTTCCTAGGGTTTAGGCCTTTCCTTCTATCTTCTTCAACTAAATCTAATTAGACTCACATTTTTTGCATCATTTCAAACAATTCATCCATTCTCCTAGCAACATTCACCATAGTAGGTACTCTCCTTGGTGGTAAATCTCTCCTCTAAATGGCGTGCTACCTTAGTTTGATGATCTAGCTACACGGGTTTCAATTACCTCACAATCAATGACCGGTTGAAAAAAATGCATTCTACCTCAATTTGGTGATCTTTTCACCACCAAAAATTTCCTTCAAGACCTAAAAGATTGCTTTGATACCACTTTTAGTAGTCACAGTAGGAGGGTTCTAGAATGAATAGTTTGGACTGTGCAACGATGAGTCAACACAGTGGAATTAATGAAAATGGTTGATGTGGAATAAGAATATTCATTAACATATAAAATTTACATACACACTGGCCACACGAGTTAACATCCAAGTTCACAAGCCTTTCCTTAAAGGCTTACATACACATAATTGGCTAGTAGGAATTCTTGCATGGCCCTAAAGAATGGTTGTGAAAGCAAGAACCTATGAATACAAACTAAAATTGAGTGATAATTATTGAGGATTAAATCCCTAATAACTTCCCCTAAATGATTACCATGCTCACATATATATGCTTCTCAAGCTACCAAATAGGTTTGTGTCAGCCACAAGGGTTAATAACCTGCTAAAAGATTAAATATGAAGGCTAGCCTCAAAACATGAGTAGATAAATCCACGTGAGAAGATGTAACTTGTGGCTCTCCAAGATAGGTCCCAATGAACTCGAGATTCCATAATGATATTTGATTTAGGTCCACACACTCTAGGAAATAGGTTCACACTAAGAAACTAAGCCAGGCTAGCCCCAATGCCTATCTGGAAAGATACAAAGTAATTATGAGAGTGACAAATTTTAATAGACAAGTGCAATCGATTTGGAATCTAGATATGTGATAGATGTCCATGTGTAGATACTATATCCTATGCTACAAGATGAGAAATGGTAATGCAATGTAATGAAGAATGAACTAGTGAAACTACTACTGAATGCAATGCAAGAAGAGAACTATTTTTGGTTGATACAAGATTTCTTTACAAGCAAGGATGCTCCTACATCAATATTCATGTTCATGAAGTTACAACATTAAGAACTACATGGGTTCAGTCAAATTACAATATCTTCTCAAAGTGAAGATTCACTAGGGAATATAAACTGCAAGCACAACAACCACAACCATAACCACAATGTACACAACCACAAATACAATAGCCATATACATAGTAGAAAGTTGTGGACAAAGTATCTAGTCTACTAGTAATAAATCAACCCTTTCTGAGACAGAGAGAAGTACCTCCTTCTAAACTAAAGGTACGACTAATTGGATCCCTCAAAGTAGTAGAAAAATTAAAGACAACTCCCACCAATGTGTCCTTATGGGACATTCTAGCTATTATGGAGAAAAAAACTTTATTGTAGGATTCTTTAAATAAAGGGGAGTAGACTCCACAACCAAGCTCATTCCTGATGCATAACCAAAAAAAATGCAAGAGACTAGTTCAAGAACCTTAGACCTCTAATGCTATAGCATTCGTAAATATCAAATAAAAATTAGTTGAAAATGAGGTATGTAAGTAGAATCCCACCCCCTTTTTCTTGGAACTTATTGTAGGAGATAAGTTATTATATAATACCATGATATATTTAGGTGCTAGTATAATAGTTATGCAAAAATTGGTGGTCAACACCATTAATTTGGCATATAACTCCCTAGACAAGGGAAATATACAATTAGATGTGAAAAAGGTCCAAGCTATAAGTTTAACCAAAAATATTCCACTAACTCTATATTCATGACCTAGCTTGATGGTCACCCAAGAGATGGTTGTGATTAAGATTCCTCCCATTTTCAAAATGTGTCTATCAAGGGACTTCACTACCAAGATCGAAGGGTACTTAGCTCTTGATTGGTCTCATTTGATATTAAGAACTAAGCATAGTGCAAAAATGAAGATATTATCAAAACCTCTGCACGTTGAGCATATTATGGAAGATGCAGTGATGAGTATTGATCTTGCACATACATCTATTTCTAAAAAGAGATGTACCATTTTTAGATGTTGGAAGATGAAGAAGTTACTAGTGATCAAAGTGTTGAGGAGGAGGTCTTGCTAAATCAATTCAAAGAGTCCAACCCTTTCGATAAATTTCATGTCATTGCTCTGGGAGCATATGTAATCTATGATTGAGAGCAAGTTATCTTGAAGGTTGCCAAAGACAAGGAAGCTCAAAAAGAGGATTCAAACCATGAAAAGGTCTTATGGACATTACACTTTGATGGTGCAAGATTTAGAGTTGGCTTGAGAGCTAGGATCTATTATGCCTTGCATAACCATCCCAGTTTGTTGTGGAACAAAATGGGTCCCCCTTGTTCTTTTCTTTTTCCTTGGCCTTTGGTTTTCTGCCTTAGGAATTTCTTTTCTTTTCTTTTGTTCTATCGGATGTGCAACCGGGACTAATATGAAGCTTGGAATTGCATCAAAAAGTTTCTAGTTTTGTGTCGTTCCCAGTTCCAGTTCTGACAGTTTATCAACATAGCGTATGGGACCAGATCAAGGAATTCAATGCTTTCAATATCCAAATGGTCTAGAGGTCACAAAATGTCACAATAGATAGGATGGCTTCAATCAACTTCTAATTTGAGCTAGTTTTTGGCCGAATATAAAACTAGCACATGGTGTGAGTTATGGTATGACCTGCTATCCTCGATAATGACCAGAATTGTTAGGTCTTGAAAAATGATGCTCAGATAGCCACATTCATTCATATATTGGCAAGTTTTCAAATCAGTTACAACCAAAACTTGAAGAGGCCTATGAGGGCCAGATCATCCAATTGAAGAGTAACAATCTTCCAAAGTGATTAATTACCTTAGAAAATATTTTTGATTATGATGATGCAAAAAATAACTAGTAGAGATTTGCATCGAACAAAGGAGACTACTTTGACTTAGCTGTTGGAAGAGGTCAGAAGCTTAGAGTAGGAAAGGACATCCCATAAAAGGGCAAGGAGTTATTGAAATATTTCTACATTAGATATGATAGAGTGATAGCCTAGACCTATGATTATCTAAAGGGATACAACCTTAGTGTCATCTAGCACACCATCGACTTAGCTTAAAGATCAAAGCCAATTAAAAAAAAATAGAGGTCGATTGAGCAATCCCAAGGTAGAGTCCTTGATGGCACAATAATTGAAGAGGTTGATTGAGTCAAGAATCATCTACCCCATCAAGCATTCCACATGGGTATCCAATTTAATGATGGTCCAAAAGAATAATGATGATATTTGACTTTGTGTAGATTTTATAGATTTAAACAAATCATAACTAAAGGACCATTATCCTCTACCATCAATGGAACAAATATTATATACTATGGTTGGATTGGAGATGTTCTCCCTACTAGATGGTTTTCTAGACTATAAAATTCAATGCCAAGGATGAAGACCAATATAAGAAATTTTTTACCACTTAGTCATGAATGTTCACATATGCAAAAATTTCTTTTATCCTATCTAATGTAGGGGCCACCTTCTAGTGTGCAATGTAAATTTCCTTCAAGGATCTAAAGAGTAAGATAATCCTTATTTATTTGGATAAATTGACTATTTTTTCTAAATATAGGAATGATCATTTTGATCATTTAGAAAAGGTATTCTAGAGGTTCCAAGAGTTTAGGATTTCCTTAAATCCCAAAAAATGTGTATTTGAGGTTCCCCAAGGTAATCCACTTGGCTATGTGGTCTCTAAAGAGGGGATCTCTATTGATCCCAAAAGGATAAAATCCATAAAGGAGCTACCCTTACTAGTAAATAAGAAAGGGGTTCGATCATTCTTGGGAAAGATTAATTTTTTCAACAAGTTCATTTCTAACTTTGCTATCCTTGCAAGGCCCATTACACTCATGTTGAAGAAGGATAAGATGCAAATGTACCGTGAAGGGTAGAAACTCTTTTAAGAAGATAAAAGAAGCTATTTCCATGACTTTGGTTCTAGAAAACCTAGATTTTGTAGAGGACTTTACCGCATGTATTTCTATGAAAAGGAGCACAACATTGTCGTGGTTCTAACACAAAAGGATAAGGAAGAAAAGAGAGACAATCCTATTTCTCTCCACTCAAGGACCCTCAAAGTATATGAGACAATGTACAAATTTATCAAAATAGGCATTTTCCATCATAAAAGGCATTAAAAATTTTATACACCTGATATCGATGAGCAAAATCATGGTCCTTGTAGCCCACCCTAGCATGAGGGAGTATATTATGGAACACAAAATAAATAGATGAAAAGGTGAATTGGATCACTAAGATCCTCAAGTATGACATAGAAGTCCGACTGACAAAGTGAGTCAAAGGAAGAGAGTTGTGTGAATACCTTGCCATGGAACTCAAACCCCAAATGGAAGAAGCACCTGCAAATGAAGTTTTAGTAAATCAGTTTAAGTTAGAGGAATCTTGGGTATCCGATAGAGTAAAATTCATGTAGACTAGAAGGTACCTTATCAACATCCCTCTACATAAATGAAGATTCTATAGGCTGCAAGGTGTTATATACATCTTGATCAAAGGGTTTTTGTTCAAGAGAAACTTTGATACATCCTCCTCTATTGTGTGGATAAGGAGCAGGCCAAAAGACTTTTACAAAAAGTTCACAGGAGTCCCATGGGAAGACATGTTTTTTCCAAAATCATCACCCTAAAAATAATGTGGGAAGGCTACCACTAGCCTACAATTTTTTTAGAGTTCCATGACCTGGTTAAAAAATGTTCACAATGTTAATTTTTAATTGGCAAGCGAAAAAATTCAACTATGCCTTTGTGGCCAATTGTGGTGGATGAGCCATTCACATAGTGATATCTTTATTTTATCACCATGATTAATCCTATTTCCATTATAGGTCATAAGTGGATGCTAACAACCATAGATTACTTCACTAGATGGATGGAGGTAGCCCCATTGAAGAATGTGATTGAAGGTGAAACAAACAATTTTATTGAAGAGTTGGTAGCAAGATTTGGCTCCCCTAAAACTTTTATCTCCAATAATGCTTATGATTTTGTGGGGATTAGAATGTCTAATTTTTCCTTAAATCATGGAGTCTACCTCAAGACTTTATCAAACAACTATCCATAGGGGAATGTACTCATGGATTCCATGAACAAAAAATTGATTTAGATGATAAAGAAAATCAGCTAAGAGCACCAAAGGGATTGGCATAAGCATTTTCGAGTAGCCTTATGGGCTTATTGTATCACCCCAAAGAAAATATTAAAGGATTCCCCATACAAATTGGTTTATGGGAAAGAGGTAGTGTTGCTTATCTCCATGGAGATTTCAATTGTCTCTAGAAATCAAAGAAAATGGTAGTATCGAGATAAGGTTAGACGAGTTGTTAAATGTCTAGGAGGCCCGAGAAAAGGATTTTTATGCCATGACCAACCACCAATAGGTGGTCAAAAATTGGTTGAACAAAAGGGATTTTGAAACAAATTTTAAAGAGGTAGACCTAGTCCTAAAGTATGATGAATGTGCCACCAAGCCAAGACAACATGCTAAGTTTGACTCCCTATGTTAAGGACCTTTTCATATCATAAAGTGAAAAGATAGTAATGATTTTGAATTAGAGGATATGTAAGGAAACACCATTAAAATCCCAATAAACAGTATTCACCTATGCCATAGAAAAATGGCCCCTTGTCATTTTCATGGCCTTTTAGATCTTGTTTCATGTTGTTGGAACTATGTTGCTTTGATTTTATGTTGCAACATGCATTGAACATGCTTATTTAGGTACTAAAACTCAAAGAACAATGTCTTGTGAAGGTGTTGTGAAGTGTTGTAAGACATTTCTACATTCTTCTCGACTCTATTAATTACAATTCACCTAAAAATCACCTTTTTACCACTAAACAAGTCCTATTTTGAAGAGTTGTAAAGTCTTGTAACAAGCTTTCAAACTTTTCTAGGCATATTTTCACCATTTATCCCTTTCTCATGCTTTATTTGGTCCCTTTATGCTCTGATATGCTTAATTAAGTGTATTTTTTAGTATTATCCCAACAAAAAACATTAAATACAACATATTTCCTGACACTTGTTTTTAGGTCCTAGGTGGGACCCATTCGCCATGGGTGGCAAATGAGTTCCCCTTGGCTCTAAATTCAAAATATTTTAAAATTCCTTTTAGGATTTTATTCAAAATCACTTGATGTCAGGATGTGATGAGGTATGAATGGGTAACTAAGGCACAAGTGTGTATAAATAAGTGATTTTCACCTCATTCTAACCCCCATTCATCAAGTTCATTTATTCACCTATTCACTCAAGCATTCAAGCATTCTACAACATCAATTCAAGAACTATTCAAGCACTTTGAAGTAGCCATTGATATTACTTCAAAATTGCATCATCAAGGGTTTGGTAAGTTAATAGCAATTTCATGTTGTTAGTTTATCATTCCTTTGCATTTCATTATTCTATTGAAGGTTTGATTACCAAAAGTAGGGTTTTACCAAGGCAAACCCCTATTCACTAACCTTAAACCATTTTTCCCTATTGCATGTTTGTTTGTAGACCCAAGTATGTATATTTGACAAGAATTTTGGTGTTGAAGATTGGTTTTCAAGTCAACTAGGTGCTTCAAGTCAACTTAAGTCAATTTCAAGCTTGGTGAAGGTTTTCTATTTGTTTTCTACAAAATTGACTTTGGCAACTCAACAAGCAGAATTTTCCAGATCTGATGTTGTAGAGTTGTCTCCTATTTTTTCAAAAAATTGGGAGAGGAATGATTCACCACCTGTGGTGAATGAGTCCCACCTTAGGACTAAAAATCTAAAGTTTTTTAGATTCCAGATTCCGATAGACAGAAACTTGCTCTCAATAGTTTTTCACCAGGAGGAGGACTAATTCACCACCCTAGGCAAATGAGTCCCACTATGAAAAATTAGTAATTTACATCAACATCCAGAACACGCTAAATTCATCAGAATTCATCTAGGTGCACTCAGATTCATCCCTTTCCTTTATGTTTTGTATATTTTCTTCGTTTACTTAGTTGTTTGCATATCATAGTGTGTTTTCAAACATAGCTTTAATTGAACTTTTGCATTTGTTTTCATTCATCTAGATCAGTAAATTTCATTTATTTAACTTCATTTAGGTTAGACAACCTAACAAATAACATTAAATTGAATGAACCATTAGCATTTTTCGCCTACTTCTCTCCTTTTAGGTGAAAAACCCTAGAAGCATTATAGAAGCCCTAGGAACCAAAAATCAATAGTTCATTTTGGTGAACCCAACATTTGAGCACTTTTCATTTCTAATTTCATATTGCATCCTATTTTTCATATGCATTAACATTCAATTAGTACATTGTTTTGTTTTTTGCATTTTAGGACATTTTATCTTGCATTAGTGAAAGCTTCATTTAGATTTCATTTTTGCATTGCATCTCATTAAAAAAAATAGAAATTTTGCATTATGCATCATTGTTTTCATTTTGTAGGACATTAAAATCATCTTAAAATTTCTAAAAAATACAAAAAAAATTGCATACTGGGACTCATTCACCACCCAGGACGAATCAGTCCCTCTGCACTTGTTAAACATCATTTTCAGCACTTTTCAGGGATTTGTCTGCATTTTTGTTTTCTATAGTTATATCTTTGTTACAATTAGCAACATTTCTATTATTTGCAATTCAAACTTTTAGATTAGTTTTCATTTTCATTCACCCCTCCTTAGTGGTACTTGCATGAGTGTTTGGTTCCCCATCGATAATACTTTGGTGAGAAGAAGTTCTAGACTCATGGCTTCCCACAATAACACTTTCGTTGTGGACCTTTGGATCTCAAGAGCTCCTACTCCTAGTATGGAAAATGGTGCATTAGGCACTAATCATACCACTTCCATCCCTTCACCTTTCCATCCAATTAATGTTGACAAGCAAAACAACTCTCTCCCTCAAGACAAGGTCATTAGTATTCATGAATAATTTGCACATTTACAACAATACTTGTCCCTTGAAAACATTTCCCAAACCGCCATACCCAACATTGACAATCTTCATCATTTGATTGAAAGTGATGATGGCTTGCAAGTGATGAAGATAATTTTTGAGATTCACAATAAATATACTTCTTCTAATACCCAATCTGTAACAATTCTTGTAAGCCAAGGAGGACCTCAAGTTCCCCCCCTTCAATCATAGCTTCCATCCCAACTTATACCAGTCCACAAGTCCACACAACTATGCATTAGTCTACTTTTTTCCCGATTTCCACTAGCATTCCTACTTCTTTTGTGGCATCACAAGTTCCTTCCACCACCTTCACACCTCATAGTATTCCTTTCACTTCACCCAACATCACTTACACTCCATCACCATTTTCCCTTCCACCTCAACCCACATACCTCGATCCCCTTCTTACACAACTCCTTACCACTGTTTCATCTATTCAACATCAATTTTCCACCATTAGCTAAGGTCAATCAACTCCACTTACAAATCATGTCCGTAGTAGTCCTTTATCCTTAGAAATCTTATGTACCTCGATGCCACAAGGGATAGAAATTCCTTAGTTTGAGAAATATGGAGGAAAAGGAGACCCTATCAACCATGTCAATTCCTATACAACTTTGTGTAGTGACTTCATCCTTGATGATAAACTATTAGCCAAACTGTTTCCAAGGACCTTGTAAGACACTACCTTAGAATGGTTTTCCAACTTGCCTAATCATTCCATCCATTCATTCAATGAATTGGTGGATACTTTCATTAGTCACTTTCAAGTTCACATGACACCTAAAAAGGAAATGGCTGACCTTATGCGATCCAGATAAAAAAAAGATGAAAAATTCATAGATTTTATCTCACAATACCAATCTGTGTATGCTCAAATTGATGTCAAGATTCCTAATCCACATCTGCAAAAGATGTTTATCAAAAACTTACACACACACCTTTAGGATAAATTAACAATGATGAAATTCCCTTTGTTTATGCATTTATGCACAACCTTGTGTGAATAACCTAATTTAGTTTCAATTCATGATTCAAAATTCACTTCTAACCGAGTTGACAAACCTGAACACAAAAATCAAAACCAAAATAACCAATAAACTTCTACAAACCAAATAGAGGCTTTTTCCAGTTTAATCTGCCTCCTCAACTTCAACCACAGCCAACCCAATCCATTCCAAATCAAGTGGTTGTTGTTAAAGCACCGATGCCTTATACTATGGGGACCTGAAGAGACAGTTTACTCCCCTACCCGATACCCTTCATAATACAATGACCCATTTAATTCAACAATGCCTGCTCACTTTTCCACCTGTCTGACCACTTGATCCAAACTAGCCTTTACCACCCATGTTCAAACCTAATGCTTATTGTCATTTTCATCACCAAAATGTACATGACACTAAACATTACAAGTTTCTCAAACATCTAGTTCAAGACCTCATTGATTCAGGCCATTTGTCCATTATGGGTGTTAATGATCAAGTCAATAAGTTTGTTGCACCCCCTAACTAGAATTTGCAGATTTTCACTAATCCCATGCCTAAACAAACTAACTCATTTGTCAAGGCTAGCGAACCTTCAACCACTGATGTAATGATTGTTGATACAAACAATGCACAACATGATGCACCTCCCCCTATTACTACGGAAAGTACTCTGAATGCGCTATTAGCTACGATAAATGTTATCCCTCATAAGGGCCAAACCACTAAATCTCTTGATATCACTTTTTCTTCTACAAAAATACTACAAAAAGTTCTTGATGGTCCTCTTTACATGGTTGACAGAATCTATAATAAGCCCACTAATGGGATATTAATAGATCCTGCTTGTGGCAAGAATGTGATCACAGAGGAGTTTCTAGTGTTACACGAGCTATATCAAGATGAATATAATAAACCAACTGCATGGATTAAGCACATACTAGTTCTGAATTCCCTACAATTAGATTGATCGTTCCACCCTTATAGATAGGACCTAAAAATTTTGAGGTAACATTTTCAATTATTCCATAATCTAACCAATTTCGTTTGTGGCTAGGCCACCCTTGGCTTCGCTCAATGAAAGCGGTATCATTAGTTGTTCACAAGTGTTTGAAGTTTCCACATAACAAAGAGATAGTCACCATACATCATAGTGGATTTAGTCCTTTATCTTCCAAAGGTAATTTTTCATTAGAAGCCTTTTGGCTTACACCTATGGAAACTATCACACCTCAAAAGGACTTCCTTTTCATAACTTATCAAAAGTTTAAAGCCAAAAAGATAGAAGAATTTTCTCTTCGTAAGTCCTCCCCATCCACTTCTACACCTCCTATAATAGATGAAACCATGCTTCAACCAGAGTCTAACAATGAGAAAGCCATACAAAATCCTAAACAACCACCCCTTGATACTTCCTTTCCATTGTTTAAATGACCAAGGGAAAATGAAACCACTCTTGTCATGCCTCCTCACCTTAAACAAGTGTATAAATCTAAAGAGAAAGTGGTTGATCTATCCTCTTTGGTTTAGTTTGTTCTTCCCTCTTCAGAAGTAGAAGAACCTATGATGCCTCAATCCAATCTTACACCTCAACAACTCCAAAATAGAATTAAACGAAACCGTAGTGCTATGGAACAATGGCATCATCATTGGCTCCTTGCTCATCAATCTCACATAGAAGAAGATAAAGGAAATAAACCTTTACCTTTGACTGAAGTCATAGATGACCACCCTCCTTCTCCTAACCTATCACACGAAAGTCCCATGCAACCTTGGCAAAAAGTTGAGCCAATCCAACAACCTTCGCATTTGATACATCCATCCTTAGAAATCACCCTTTGTCCTCCTATTGTCATTAATATTGAAGATGATGATGATACGATGATAGAAAAAATAGATGAAGAAGTGCATAATGATTTAACTTATTTATTTTCATCTACAATGAGCTTAAATGATAGATCCTCTTCACCAAGTGAAGAACTTGGTACAACTCCTGGTTCGACGCTTGCAATTCTTCCTTTGAACAGTCAACCTCCTTCGCATTACACTAAACATGATTGGGAGGTAGATGACCTATTAGATGGTTGAGTTGCATTCACCTAACTAGCCTTCTTGATTTTCTCTTTTTATTTTCCTTTTCATGTGTGTATCGTGTTCCCCCATATCATGTGTTTGATATATCCTCTCTTTGTACACTTCTTCTATTCGTATCTCTCTTCTTCTATATATGTCGTAAATTGTATTTTTCTCCTTTTGTTTTTTGTTCTCCTTTTGGGAATGATGAAAAGTGTAGAGATGCCCTATGTTTCTTCCATGTTGACCCAAATGGTCCTTGTCTTTTTCACTTTTGTTTTGTGTTCTCCTTTTGGGGATGATGCAAAGTGTAGAGACACCATATGTCTCTTCCATGTTGACCCACAAGGTCTTTTGTCTTTTTTACTTTTTTTTTTTTTTTTGTGTTCTCCTTTTGGGGATGATGCCAAACATTGAGACCAACATGCTTCCTTCATGTTGACCCAAATATTTTTCATTTTCTTTCACCTTTTCATTTTTGTTTTGCTTGTGTTTTCCTTTTGGGGATGATGCAAGGTGTCAAGACTGCAATGTCTCTTCCATGTTGACCCAAAATAGACTTTCTTTTTCCTTTGTTTTCGCTCTCTTTGTGTCATTCTTCCAGTTCTAGGTGCTTTGGGGAATGATGATAGTTTCACGCTCTTTCATAAAAACATTGCAGCAATGAACATAATGATCCCAAATCCATAGATCCCTTATGTGTCTGGTGTGCTATTTTTTGAGAGGGAACTCCCTATCTTTGTTTTACATTTTTCCTTGTCATGACATAGCCTAAATTTGAAACATATGACTTGGCATAGGGCTTTCCAAGTTAGCTCTCATGTCTTGTTTTCTTTTTTCTTTTTTTTTTCTTTTCTTCTATACTTTAAAGTAATTTCTCACAAAATGATGTGTAAAAATTCCTTTAAAGTGGGGGGCATACATTACCATTATTTCATTTTCATTCTTAGTTCCTAGTGTAGCTTTTCCATTCACGTGATGTGTTCGTCACTTTTTTGATGACATTGGGTGTGATTTCCTTCATAATTGTGATCTTTCTAAGCATATTACATTCCTCTTGGCAGCTTGATGTGATGCATTGCATCCCCTAAGTCGTGAATATACTATTCTTTGATTGGTCATGTCTTGGAGACATTAGACACAATGTTCCCTAAGTGACTGACCTTGCATGAACTAAACAAGACTCCTTTGAATTTCCTTTACATTTTTTCCACCTTGCATAACGCAACTTGCATGACTGTGGTACCTTTGTATTTTTTTTCATATCATTTGTTTCCTTGTGGTGCCTTGTTAAATTTATCAATGGGTATAACAGTGGCATGGTTGAGTGGGAAGCCCACCTAGTGACATGAATTTTCCCCATAGCCACCTTTGTGTTTTTGAGTGCATACCAACTAGCATATGTATCTTACCCTTTTGGGCTTTCTCACCCCGCAAACAACTAGTTATATGGCCCTAGAGTGAGTAAATTTGGGCCTTCTCACCCGACAGAACGTCATGTGTTCTATCATCCCAAGTGAGTAAAGGGTATGTGTAGGATCATGATGGGCCAAAAAGTGGCAATATGATGGGTATATATAGGGTATGTGGCTGACAACTTTTTTTTACCCAAAATTGATGAAACGAAAAGGGTTTTTAAAGGAGACTCTTAGCTTTCCACCAATATAAATTATTCTTTAATTTGAATTTAATAAATAATTATTATTTATTTTCTATTTGAATTATGACTAAAGTCTTGATTGATAGGTTGATTGAAAAAAATCTATAGCTTTCAAACAGTATCACATATTTTGAATCCAAAACATGTGCCACATTCTATGCTTCAAATACTATAGGATTAGAAAAAGAAAAATTGAATTTCATGAAATTTTGACCAAGTTAAGGTGGTCAAAAGTACAATTTTTTTATAGTTTTTAAAAGTTATAATAAAAAATTCATAATTAATTATTTACTTGGAAAAAAATTACAAAACAATATGCATCACATCATGACATGAGTCCTCTACTTATATCTAAAATTTTATAAAAAAATATTATCATTTTATTGTGGTTAGGGTGGTCAGACGAACACCTACTTCTTATGTTTTCCCTGAAATTTAAGTACTATTGCATTGAAATTTTAAATTTTCACCATATAGATTTTCTTTTTTTTAAAAAGTAAACCTATTAGTTTAGAAACTACATTCAATTTTCTATAGATTCTATTCTTACACATTTTTGAAATAATATAGATAACTTATTCATTTTTTTACATCAAGTTTCCTAACTCTGATTTTCCTAAATTTTTTGCCACTAAAGGGCTTGTTTTTTCCATGATGATCCTGCACATTCCCTAAACATTCTCTTTTTCAAACAATCATCCTAGATCTAATCCACAACTAGTTGGATTGACGATCAAAGCTTCATTTCAACACTTGTCTGTTCCTTTGTTCTTATGTTTAGTTTTCCATGGGATCTTCATCCTAGGGGCTTGATCATCCCTCTTGATCGTTGTCATTCCATCTTGCTAGTGTAAGTGCATTTGAACCCTCTTCTTGATGTTCATGGCTACTTTAGTGTGAGTTTGAAGCAGGTTCATCCTCTCACTAAAGTGGGGGCTAAATGTGCTGTGGAAAAATGGCCCCTTGTCATTTTCATGGCCTTTTAGATCTTGTTTCATGGTGTTGGAACTATGTTGCTCTGATTTTATCTTGCAACATGGCTCAAACATGATTATTTAGGTACTAAAACTCAAAGAATGATGTCTTGTGAAGGTGTTGTGAAGTATTGTAAGACATTTCTACATTCTTCTAGACTCTATTAATTACAATTCACCTAAAAATCACCTTTTTACAACTAAACAAGTCCTATTTTGAAGTGTTGTAAAGTCTTGTAACAAGCTTTCACTCTTTTCTAAGTATATTTTCACTATTTATCCCTTTCTCATGCTTTATTTGGTCCCTTTATGCTCTCATATGCTTAATTAAGTGTATTTTTGAGTATTATCTTGACAACCAACATTAAATACAACATATTTTTTGTCACTTGTTTTTAGGTCCTAGGTGGGACCCATTCACCATGGGTGGCGAATGAGTCCCCCTTGGCTCCAAATTCAAAATATTTTAAATTTCCTTTCAAGATTTTATTCAAAATCACTTGATGTCACCCTATGATGAGGTATGAATTGGTAACTAAGGCACAAGTGTGTATAAATAAGTTATTTTCACCTCATTTTAACCCCCATTCATCAAATTCACTTATTCACCTATTCACTCAAGCATTCAAGCATTCTACAACATCAATTCAAGCACTATTCAAGCACTTTGAAGCAACCATTGACATTACTTCATAATTGCATCATCAATAGTTTGGTAAGTTAATAGAAATTGCATGTTGTTAGTTTATCATTCCTTTGCATTTCATTATTCTATTGAAGGTTTGATTACCAAAAGTGGGGTTTGACCAAGGAAAACCCTTGTTCACTAACCTTAAACCAGTTTTACCTATTGCATGTTTGTTTGCAGACCTAGGTATATAAATTTGATAAGCTTTTTGGTGTTGAAGATTGGTTTACAAGTCAACTAGGTGCTTCAAGTCAACTTAAGTCTATTTCAAGCTTGGAGAAGGTTTTCTGTCCATTTTCTACAGAATTAACTTCGGCAACCTAACTATTGGCATATGGATTTGGGATATTGTTTATGGCTTCTAGTGTTTTCATTGATGGAAAATAAAGTAATTATCGTAGTCCGCATATCAGAATGTATTCATACTCATAGATAAAGTAAAGAACAAAGTATTACCGAAAGAAAGCAGGAAGAACAAGATATCTGGGTAATATGTCGATATATATGCTTCACCAGATAATCCTTTTTGTAAGGAAAGCTAGATGTGGAAGCAACTCTCCTAACATCAAAAACCTCAGGGAAGAATGCAAAGACACTTTTAAATTTTTACAATTACACTCCAATTAAGATGCACATGAAAGAGATAACAGAAACAAAGAAATAGATAAACACATATGAACACCAAATATATGTGGGAAAACCCTTATGGGAGAAAAACCCACCACACCAAGAGAAGTCACTTTGTATTATAGTAATAAAGATTACAAACAGAGTTCTGAATTATCTTTCTGATGTCAGTTTACAACAGCATTCACCATGAACAACCTTGTTATAGAACATTCATGTTACAGTCTTCATAGAATAGAATTCATCCACTGATCATCCAATCACACAGCAATCCATCGATCCATCGAACCAGACATCATCTACAACTCTTGAGTAAATCCATGATGCCCCTGTATGTCGAGCTTCCTCTCAGTAACAGCCGCAATAGTCCAACTGCTAGTGGTTCCCATTCGCCTTCTCTGATTGGTCATAAACTCACCACATAGGATGGTCTTCTCTTGGTCAAAGCAATCAACCTGTGTTGGCATGTCAGTGAGACACTAACCGTGTCTCCCCAATGTCACAAGACTTAACCAACAATGTCACCAAGAGTCATCCTTATCACCAAGATGTTACATCGAGTCCAGAGAGCTATCACTCATACTTCACCATGTCGCTAAGACCTCATACCAATGATCATCACAAGTATCACTATTGCCAAGACTTATCGCTATCGGTGAAACATCATACTGAAGCTTCAAAGTCACACAGACATGAGTTTTCCATTTAGTGAGACAATCATATTTCGCTGAGAGATCATACCGAGTCATTAAGGGTTATACCGAAATGTTTAACAATCAGAAAGACATACCACTTTCACCAGGAGATCATACCAAGGTTCAAAGTTACTCTGAAGTCTTAAGTCATACCGAGCACCAAACAACAGTCGACAAGACTTCTTTCCATCACTAAGACTTCATACCGAAGTCTTTGTGTCACCACAAAAACTCCAAGTGTATCCCCGTCGATGAGACCTTCATCAGTCGCTGAGACTTTAGACCGAAGCCTCCACCTTCGGCAAGACTTCACTTAGTCACTGAGAGTTCTTCCCGAGACCTTTGGGTTACCCTGAGTGAATACTGTTAGTGAGACATTCCTATCGGTAAGACTTCTTACCGAACACCCAAGACTCTCCCCGAAGGCTTCAACAGAAAACGTTGTCGGCGAGACTTTAGCTATTGCTAGGACTTCACACCAAAGTAAGCCTTTCAGCCAAGGGTCTCCTCGATATATGATATGAATGGCCCATTGGCCAGAGATCTCCACTCGGCATAGGGTTACAATGATTGTCACAAGTTATAGCAATAAGCTCCTTCGACATGACTTAAACATTGTCTCGGCGACCTATACAAACCACAAGATCCAAAGCTAGTCGGCTAGACCCAAAGCATGTCACACCGACTTGTCTCTCTTAGAGGTTTCAACCTGTGGGATTGAGGCATATATTTCCAACAATCTCCCACTTGACGAAGATCATATAGGCACCTCCAGAGTACAATGAACCTACTGAAAATCATGGGCACTAAGGCCCATCGAACTGGCACACCACCTGAACTTTTCTGTGCTCACTGGCTTTGTCAATGCATCTGCAACATTCTCCAAACTGACCTTTCCATCCTCCAACATATCTCATACAAAGTGGTACTATACATCTATATGTTTCATCCTAGCATGGAAAGTAGGATTCTTTGCTAGACAAATTGCACTCTGACTGTCACAAAAATAGTTATTTGACCTACATCAAAACCAATGTTAGAACACAAACATTTTAACTAGATTGCTTCTTGACAAGCATGTGTAGCTGCCATGTATTCAGCCTCTGTAGTGGACAAAGTGACTACAGCCTGCCGCTTACTTATCCAACTCACTGCACCACTAGTCAACATGAAAGTATATCCACTGGTGGACCTCCTGCTATCAATGTCCCCTGCCCAATCAGAATCCACATAGCCTTGAATATTGAGAGTCCTTTGTGATTCAACCAAGTTCCCATGGTAACACAAAGAAAACTCTGAAGTGCCCTTCAAATATCTGAAAACTCTCTTTACAGCATCCCAATGTGTCCTTCCAGGATTAGCCATTAACCGACTAAGAACTCCCACTGCTTGGGCAATGTCTGGCCTTGTACAGACTATTGTATACATAAGACTACCAACCACACTAGCATAGGGTACACTGGCCATGTCCTCCATCTCAACAGGAGATTTTGGATAGTCGTCAACAGATAGCTTCATTCCCTGCAAGAATGAAACAACTAGTTGCTTGCAATCATTCATGCAAAATCTCTCTAGAACAGTCTTGATATACTTACTCTGACTGAGCCAAATTTTTCTACTATTCCTGTCCCTGGTTATCTCCATCCCCATAATATACCTTACTATATGAAGACCTTTCATTTCGAACTTAGCAGACAACTGAGACTTAAGATTAGAAATCATCAACTTACTATTGCCTATGAACAACATATCATCAACATAGAGAGCAATAATAAGTAATTGATCACTTTCAGCTTTGTAGTACACACAATGATCAGATTTTGATCTTACAAATCCCAAAGATAATACAAAATTATTAAACTTCTGATACCATGTTTTAGGTGACTACTTTAACCCATACAAATACTTCTTTAACTTTCAAACCAGTTTCTCTTTACCTTTCTCCACAAAGTGCTTAGGCTGGGACATATAAATCTCTTCTTCAAGATCATGAAGAAATGATGTCTTCACATCCATCTGTTTGACCTCTAAGTCATACACTATTGTAAGTGACAAAAGAAATCTAATGGACATCAGCTTAGCTATAGGAGAAAAAATCTCCCCATAATCAATTCCCTCTACCTAGGAATAACCCTTCGCAACCAACCTCGCCTTATATTTTTCCACACTGCCATCCAAACCAATCTTCTTTTTAAATACCCATTTGCAGCCCACAACTTTTCTGCCTTTAGGCAATGGCACCAAACTCCAAGTATCATTCTTTTCTAATGATGCCATTTCTTCATTCATGGCTTCCAACCAAGAGTCTGAATCAGACATTCTTAATGCCTCTTTCACAGTCCTAGGCTCATCAGTGCTAGAAATTAAAGCATAGGCACAAGTAGAATCTATCAAAGAGAAACCATACCTATCAGGTTGCTTTCTTTCACGAGTTGACCTCCTCACTTGCTGAGGCTAAGGTTCTTCTTCTTCTTCATAACTTTCAAAACTACTTGAGCTCTCCTCAGTTTTAGGTACATTTTGAATTTTCAATTCCTCTTTATCTGGTGTAGGAGGAATTTCAACTACATCCTTATTGTTTTTTGACTTTGTCTCTGACTGCAGATCCAAGGTAGAAGGCTTCAGCTCACGAAAGATTACACTTCTACTGTATACAACCTTCTTTGTATCAGGATTCCAAAGCTTGTATCCTTTTATGCCAGCATTATAGCCAATAAAGATACATTTGATAGCCTAGTTTTCCAACTTAGATCTTTTCTCATACGACACATATGCATATTCCTCATAGCCAAAAACATGAATATGTCTCAGAGAGGGCTTCTTACTAGACCACACTTCCAAAGTTATTTTCTCAACAAGAGAAGAATTTGGAGAACGATTAATCAAGTAACATGCAAGATAAACAACCTCAGCCCAGAACTTCTCCTCCAAGCCAGCACTACTCAGCATACTTCGTGCGCTCTCCATCACTATCCTATTGAACCTTTATGCAACTCCATTTTTTTGTGGAGTATAAGGTGTAGTCTTATGTCTTTTAATCCCATGGTCTTTACAATACCTCTCGAAATCATCAGAACAAAATTCACCGCCATTATCAGTCCTTAAACATTTTATTTTTCTTCCAGTCTGATTTTTGACAAGGTTCTTAAATTCCTTAAACTGACTGAACACTTCTAATTTACTTTTCAAAAAATAAACAAATATTCTTCTCGAATAATCATCAATGAACGATACATAGTACCTTGACTTAGACAAAGAAGGAACATTCACTGGACCAAATACATCAGAATGAATATAATCTAGCAAACCAGAAGATTTATGAGAACTGGAATAAAATGAAACACGATGTTGTTTTCCATATATACAATGTTCACAGAATTCAAATTCAAGGTTACAATCTTCAAGCCCCTCAACCAAGTTTTTATTCTTTAAGTTTTTTAAACCTTTCTCTCTAATGTGGCCTAGCCTATGATGCTAGAGCATAGTCTTTTCTGCTAGAAGTTTAACTTCCATAGAGTTTACACAATTAGGAACATTTCCCTCTTTTCCTCCATCAGTAGCCTTCTGTGACTTTACAAAGACACTGTTGCATTGAACAACATGTGCATCCAGCTTGTACAAGGTACCAATATGAGCACCCCTCACTAGCACCATTGAGCCTCTAGTCATCTTTCAGCCATTTCCAGAGAATGTGACTTGCACTCCAATATCATTTAGCTTACTAATAGAAAGTAAGTTTCAAGCCAGACCTGGTATATGCATTACATCATTAATTCCCTTCACTCTTCCATCAGGGAATTGAATTCTAATTCTTCCACGACCAACAATTTCCAAAGTTGAATCACTTGCCAAGTACACCTTTCCACCATCGTATTCTTCATACTTCGTAAACTAGTCTCTATGAGATGTCATGTGGAAAGATGCTCCAGAATCAATCAGCCATACATCGTATGATGCCTACATAGCCAAGGCTGCAATGAAGGCATCTGCATCACTATGAGAAGAATCATTGCCAGAAGAATACTTCTTCTTCTTCTTCTCCTCCTCTTTACAATCCTTTCGGACATGACCAGGTTGCCTACAGTTCCAGCACTTCACCTTGGACTTCTTGCCAAGAGACTTTGATCTCCCCTCTTATTTCGATTTAGATTTCTTGTCCTTCTTCTTGCCTTTCTCTTTCGATCTTCCTCTAACAGCAAGAGCCTCCTTCGCCATCTCAGAAGATTTTCTTCTCATCTCTTCTAATAAAAAAGAAGCAACAACATCTTCCATCTTGAAACTAGATGTTGTACTCCCAATAGCCATCACCAAGTGATCCCATGAATCTGGCAAAGAACACAATATCAGCATACAATGATCCTCTTCATCAATCTTCACACCAACAGATGTTAACTGTGCAATCAACATGTTGAATGCATTCAAATGATCAGCTACAGACCCTCCTTCCTGCATTCTCAAAGTGAACAACTTCTTCCTTAGGAATAGTTTATTCACCAAAGACTTCTCCTGATAAATAGATGTCAGTCTCTTCCACAAGGAAGATACAATCCTCTCTTCATGCACATTTAGAACAGAGTCTGCCAAATAGAGCCTTATCAGCCCCTTAGAATTTCTATCTGCAAGGTCCCAATCTTCTTGCTTCATGCCTATAGGCTTCGCTCTAGACACAAAAATCCAAAGATCACGATCAACCAATAGATCCTCCATCTTAAGTTTCCACAACTCAAAATTGTTGCCATTGAACTTCTCTATTTCAATCTTTCCTGATGTGCTAGCCATCTCAATTTGTAATTAGAATTAACTAACTTCTACAAGACTCCCACTAAACAGAAATTGACACAAAAAACCCAACGTACCCACAAGGATAACACAACTGGATAGGCTCTGATACCACTTGTAAGGAAAGCTAGATGTGGAAGCAACTCTCCTAACGTCAAAAACCTCAGGGAAGAATGTAGAGACACTTTTAAATTTTTATGTAATTATAGTCCAATTAAGATGCACATTAAAGAGATAATAGAAATAGAGAAATAGACAAACACATGATATGAACACCAGATATATGTGGGAAAACCCTTACAGGAGAAAAACCCACCACACCAAGAGAAGTCACTTTGTATTACAGTAATAAAGATTACAAACAGAGTTCTAACTTATCTTTCTAATGTCAGCTTACAACATCATTCACCATAAAAAACCTTGTTATAAAAAATTCATGTTACAGTCTTCACATAATAGAATTCATCCACAGATCATCCAATCACACAACAATCCATCGATCCATCGAACCAGACATCATCTACAACTCTTGAGTAAATCCATGACGCCCCTGTCTATCGAGCTTCCTCTTAGTAACAGCTGCAACAGTCCAACTGCTAGTGGTTCCCATTCGTCTTCTTTGATTGGTCATAGACTCACCACATAGGATGGTCTTCTCTCGGTCAAGTGATCAACCTGTGTTGGAATGTTGGTGAGACACTAACCGTGTCTCCCCAATGCCACAAGACTTAACCAATGATGTCGCCAAGATTCATCCTTATCGCCAAGATGTTACATCGAGTCTAGAGAGCTATCGCTCATACTTCGCCATGTCACCAAGACCTCATACCAATGATCATCACAAGTATCGCTATCGCCAAGACTTATCACTATCGGTGAAACATCATACCAAAGCTTCAAAGTCACACAACCTTGAGTTTTCCATTTGGTGAGACAATCGTCTTTCGCTAAGAAATCATATCGAGTCATTAAGGGTTATACCGAAACGTTCAACATTCGGCAAGACATACCACTTTCTTAAGCCATACTGGAACATTACTCTAAAGTCTTAAGCCATACCGAGCATAAAACAATAGTCTGAAAGACTTTTGTCCATCACTAAGACTTTATACCGAAGTCTTTGTGTCACTGCAAAGACTCCAAGTGTATCCCCATCAGTGAGACCTTCATCAGTCACTGAGACTTCATACTAAAGCCTCCACCTTCGGTTAGACTTCACTTAGTCACTGAGAGTTCTTCCTGAGACCTTTGGGTTACCCCAAGTGAATATTTTCGGTGAGACATTCTTATCTGTAAGACTTCTTACCGAACACCCAAGACTCTCCCCAAAGCCTTCAACAGAAAATACTGTCAGCGAGACTTTAGCTATCACTGGGACTTCACACCAAAGTAAGCCTTTCAGCCAAGGGTCTCTCCGATATATGATATGAATGGCCTATAAGCCAGAGATCTCCACTCGGCATAGGGTTACAACAACTATCACAAGTCATAGTGATAAGCTCCTTCGGCATGACTTAAACATTGTCTCGGCGACCTGTACAAACCACAAGATCCAAAGCTGCTAGTTGGCCAGACCCAAAGAATGCCACATCGACTTGTCTCTCTTAGAGGTTTCAGCCTGTGGGATTGAGGCATATATTTCCAACACTTTTGAGTTATGGATCCCTGGGATAGGTTGTTAAGCATATATGTTATCTTATTGTTAAGTCTTATGGTATTGCATTAATCCATGCAAAAATTAGAAGATCTAACAGGATTTTTTTTTGTTTATTAACTCTTTGTCGCTGACCTAATGAATGTAGCATGTCGCAGATGTATAAGGAGTAATTGTTTAATTTTTTTCTGTTTGAAGAATTTTGTTTTGGGTCCCAACTATGGTTTGGCTGACTTGTGTGGGTTTGCACCATAAATTGTTCATAATTTGAGTGGACATGTGGAGAATATTTTGAAGCCGACATATAACAGTTGAATTCTTGCTAGCAGATATATATGTGAGTTCAGGAAATTCATTTTGTGTGCATGGTGTGTGTGTATGGAGTAAAAACAATCCAGAGAAGAGAAAGTGTTGGAATATTGATCTATTCATTCAATTAAAGGGAAAAGTGTGAAGAAGGTTGAGCAAAGTGTGTGGAAGCAGAGTAGAGCTAAGTGTAGAGTCTAACAATAGGTTCAAAATTTGATTCATGTTCTTCACTAGAACTGAAACCAAGCATTTGTAGATGCTATCTTCTGAGTTCAAAATTTTATTGTAATCCAAAAATTTTGTAAGGCAGTGAGCCTTCCTTATTTTGAGCAGTGAGCTCTAGGCAGTGTGCCTGAATGCATGTGCATTCCCTTTTGTTCATACTTTTAATAGAGTATAAATTGTGGATTAATCTCCACTATGTTTTTTCCCCTAACAGGCTTTCCACGTAAAAATATTGGTGTTATGGTGCTTTGATTATCTTGTTCATGTTCTTGCATCTTTATTTCTCTTTATGTGTTGTAAATGGTTTATTATCATAATTAAAGTTTAAATCTTGTTGAACACTGATTCACCCCCTCTCTCAGTGTTCCCTGAGTCCAACAATTGCTATCATAGCAGGTTCCTCTACAAAAAGTTTGATATCTTGAGGTGGATTTTGGATTGTAATGGACTTTGGTGGTCTTCAAAAATAGCTTACAGTGGCACTTGATGATATTGATCAATCTAAAGCAGAAGTCATGGAATTAAAGGAAAATCTTGTGGATGCTGAAAAATTCATTCAATCATTGAAGGATAAAATCAATGAGTCAAAATAAAAGAGGAAGGAACTTTGTGATCAGCTGAAGTAGAAAAAGAATAAAATCTTGAAAGATGTTCATCTAAATCAGACCCTAAAAGAAATAACTGAAGAATGTGAAAATCTTGCTAGGGACAATGCTACTCTAAAGCTTGAGATGGAATCTGTGGTGATGAGGCTAACTAAGAAAATTGAAGAAAGGAAGAAGAATGAGGAAAATATAGCACAGTCTTTAAAAGAAAAGTCTGAAGAATGCAACAGAGTAAATAATGGACTCATTCAGTTGGAGATTGAACTGCAACAATCCAGAAACAATGAGTAAGAACCTGAAAGACAATTAGTTATTCTCAGAGATGAACTCACTACTAAAAATGAATATAAGGAGATGTTCAGGATTAGTTCTGCTAAGCTTGATGAGCTGACTAAAGGACAAAAGGATGCAAATGATAAGTGAGGTCTTGGATATGAGAAGGAAGAAAGCTCTGGATCTGAACTCAAGGATCCCAGACAAAGAAATCAAATGAACAAAGGTAGAAGGTATCTGGTAATCCAACCCAATTCTCACAAGTTTAATGGTTACTACTTTGGTTGTAATAAATTTTCTCATATGGATTCTTAGTGTAGAAGTAAAATAAATTCAAGCAGTCCATCATTTCCCGGTCAGTGTTTTAGTTGTGATAAGTTTGGTCATAAGTCAATTGAATGCAGAAGTATGTCTTTCACCATAAAGAATGTTAAATGATATACCTGTGGAAGATTTGGGCATAATTATAATCAATGAATATCAAGGGGAAACCAATGGAATGAATGGTTTAGACAAATAAATCCAATGTGTTACAATTGCAACAGATTTGGTCACATTGCACGATTCTATAGGAACAAAAACATGGATAGAAGAGGTCCAGTATGCAAAGGAATAATTTCATAGAAATATGACAAAGGAAAAGGAAAAGTGACTATGGAAGAGATAAGATATCAAATGAAGAAAACATGGATAAAGAAGAGTGAATCCAATAATCCCATACTAGAAGAAACCTCCAGTAATTCCCCCAGAAATTGATCTTAGGCCATTGGCCTAGGGGGAGTTTTTCAAGAAAATCCTTGTCCCCCTATTAGTAGTTGGTACTAGAATGTAGGAAATTTTTAGTGGTTGTGCCATTAGTCTTCAAATGTGTCCATGATAATTTGTGCAAGAATTCAAGATCTAGAAGGTCTGCAAATGAATTCTTCTCTTGTTGTTTGAGAAAACAGAGTAACCAGAACTCCTAGGGAAAAATATTTAATGGGGCTAAAAGGGTTAGGTACGCATGTTATAAAAGGATATTTGGAACCCTCATTTGTCACCTTGCATTGAAGAAGACTAGAAGGAGAGCCTTTGTAGTATAATTTCAAAGGAGTCAAGTCAATTTGGCGGTGAATTCATTAGGTATTTTAGTTGCTCATAGAATTTCTAATTTTGTGCTCTGTAGAAAAGCCTTGTTTGGTACGCAAAGTAAAATGAAGAGAATTAAAGGACTTGTTAATTTGGATTAATATAGTAGTAAAAAGACAACGGATGTGAGAAACATGTTTCCAACTGATGAATTGAAGTGGCTTGAAGGTGTTAAACATAGGAGTCTAGATATTTGGAATGAGTTTCCTTACTTTGTCAACAAAGAAGTTGTTAAGTTTATCATGAATAGATTGAATGAGGACACTCTCACTCTAGATAAACCCTATCTCATTTCAAAAGAGGTGATTAGAAATTTAATTGGATTATGTAATGTTGGGGATATTCCAAAAAAAAATTCAATTCAAAATATTGAAGTCAAAACCCTAACTAGAGTAACTGCAGATCAAAGGGCTCTGATAATTTCAACGATCAAAGACTCAATAACAAGGTACATTACACATGGGATTTCAAATAAAATTTTCTTCAGAAATAGGGAAGGATCAACCTCTGCAGGTACATTCTACATTTCTCACAAAATGATAATGGAGGACCTAGACTTTGACCTGTGCAATTTGCTAAAAAAGCAATTGATGGAGAGTGTGCAATTAATAAAGGATGCAAATTACCCTTCAAGTTTAGTACTTTGGTCATATGCATCATGTTGTATTTTCTGAATTTCTTGTCTCAGAATGATAATGTGGTATTGAAAGAAAATGAACCGGTTTGTAAGTAAATTTTTGAACATTCTAATACTCTAGAAAATTGTGAGCAAGTTTATGAAAATTTCTCTAGAGAGTTGTTGGGAAAGTTTGGAATAGTTGGCATTTCCCTTCCAGTAAAAACAATGGAAGTAGGATCCTCTTTCGATAAAATGGAAAGGAAGCAAAAAAGGGCTCTAGAGTTTGCTGATGACATTCCTCTGGGACACAAGTCTCCAAAATATGAAGGAAAAGCCAAAGAACAGATAATTGTGGATAGACTAGATGAAGATTATGATGAATACACTCCAAAAGATGAATTGGAATCAGTTGAACCAAATGTAATAATAGCAAAAGGAAGTGATGAAGAATGTGCTTTATTCAAAACAAAGATATTGTAGATTTTTCAGAAGGAAGATGGAATACAGAAGATTGCTGACATATGGTTAAACGGACCGTCATATGAGCATGACCTAATTGAAAGAACTCTAGGTAGTTATTTTGTGCACAATAACATTGAATTGGAAAGTTTTCATAATGTACTTCCAGAAGAAATGATTGAATGTATCAGGGAGGCTATGGCCTCTAACCCTCAGGACAAGAAAGAGGAAGAAATAATTCTACATTTGAAGGAGCAGTTCAGGCTATCTCTTACAAAATTGAAAAGGAAAATGAATGTGTTGAGGGAGTGCATACACTCAACAAATAACATCTACAATTATTGTCTTTGGTAGCCTCATGTTGTTGGGAGATACAAGGACAAGCTGGAGTAGATTGGAAGTGAGTTGAACAAAATTGGTCAAGATTATAACATGGTTTAGGACCAAGTTGGAGTAGTAAAGAAAAGTATCCATGAGTTGCATATTGAGCATGAAAAAGTTCACTTTTCCAGAAACACTCTTGTGGACACTTTCTGGAAAGTGAAGGATCTAATTGAATGTAGATCGGAGCAGCTAATTAAGGTTCTAAGGAAAGGAGAGACATTAGAAGAAGCGATAATAATTCCAGAATCCCTCATCTAGATCATCAAACATACATCAGAAAACAATGGTTTGATAATAATTATTGGGATTGCAGTAGATGCTTGGAAGAAATTTCTTCCGAAGATGAAAGATAAGTACAAAATAATTTTCTGATTTGTGCAACAGTTGTAATTTTTTTAATTTTGATCAATTTTGGCATCAACAAAGGAGGAGAGAGTGCAGTGAAAATTTTAGCAACAGGAGAGAGCAGTAAATTTTTTCCATTGATGTCAAAGGGGGAGAGAATGTAGTGAAAAATGCCATGAAATTCTAAGGGGGAGTAGTGTTTTGTTGTGTTTTAAAAAAATTCAGTTTTGGTTCCAACACTTAGTCATTTTTCACTAAGTGTTGCCATCAATGCCAAAGGGGGAGATTGTTGGAATAAGGCTTGGGGAGATTGTTTATGGCTTATAGTGTTGTCATTGATGGAAACTAAAGTCATTATCCTAGTCCGTAGATCATAATTTATTCATACCAATAGATAAAGTAAAGAATAGAGTATTACCAGTAGAAAGTAGGAAGAATAGGGTATCCAGGTAATTTGTCAATCTGTATGCTTCACCAGATCATATTTTTGAGTTATGGATCCCCGAGATAGGTTGTTAAGAATATATGTTATCTTATTGTTAAGTCTTGTGGTATTGCATTAATCCGTGTACAAGTTAGAAGATCCAACAGGATGTTTTTTTGTTTATTAACTCTTTGTGGCCGACCTAATGAATGTAGGCGTGTCATAGATGTTTAAGGAGTAATTTTTTAAATGTTTTAAGTTCAAAGAATTTTGTTTTGGGTCCTAGTTATGGTTTGGCCGACTTGTGTGGGTGTGCATCATAAATTTTTCATAATCTAAGCCAACATGTGGAGAATATTTTGAAGCTGACATATAACGATTGAATTCTTGCTAGCAGATATATATGCAAGTTCAGGAAATTCATTTTGTGTGCATGATGTGTGTGTATGGAGTAAAGAAATGCTAGAGAAGAGAAAGTGTGCAAATATTGATCTATTCATTCGATTGAAGGGAATAGTGTGAAGAAGGTTTAGTGAAGTGTGTGGAAGCAGAGAAAAGCTAAGTGCAGAGTCTGATAGTAGGTTCAAGATTTGATTCATGTGCTTCATCAGAATTGAAACTAGGCATTTGTAGATGCTATCTTCTAGTTCAACATTTTATTGTAATCCAAACATTTTGTAAGGTAGTGAGCTCTAGGTAGTATGCTTGAATGCATGTGCATTCCCTTTTGTTCATACTTTTAACAGAGTATAAATTGTGGATTAATCTCCACCGTGGTTTTTCCCCTAACAAGGTTTCCATGTAAAAATATTGGTGTTATGGTGCTTTGATTATCTTGTTCATGTTCTTGCATCTTTATTTTTGTTGATGTGCTATAAACGGTTTATGATTAGAATTAAAGTTTAAATCGTGTTGAACACTGATTCACCCCCCTCTCAATGTTCCCTGAGTTCAACACCGACAAGTAGACTTTTCCAAATCTGGTCTTGCAGAGTTGTCTCCTAATTTTTCAAAAAAATGGGAGAGGACTGATTTTCCACTTGTGGTGAATGAGTCCCACCTTAAGACTAAAAATCTGAATTTTTTCAGATTTTGGATCCCAACAAACAAAAACTTGCTCCCAACAATTTTTCACTAGGAGGAGAACTAATTCGCCACCCTGGGTGAATGAGTCCCAGTGTTAAAAATCAATAATTTCCATCAGCATCTAGAACACTCCAGATTCATCACAATTCATCTAGGTGCATTCAGATTCATCCCTTTCCTTTCTGTTCTGCATATTTTCATCATTTACTTAGTTTTTTGCATATCACAGTGTGTTTTCAAACATAGCTTTAATTGCACTTTTGCATTCGTTTTCATTCATCTAGATCAATAAATTGCATTTATTTAACTTCATTTAGGCTATACAACATAACACAACATTAAATTGAATGAACCATTAGCATTTTTGGCCTACTTCTCTCCTTTTAGGTGAAAAACTCTAGAAGAGTTAGAGAAGCCCTAGGAACCAAAAATCAATGGTTCACCACCTAAAAATTTTCAATTAAAATTTTGATTGCTTGTATTCTTGTAAATTTTATGCATTATATACCATATGTAAAAAAATTGTAAATTGTGACATTTTTGCGAAGTGGACACATGAATACTGAAAATGAAATTACTATATTTATTCATATATAAGCATCATTTACATATAGTATTTTTCACTTAGGCATTTGTTTTTAAGGAAAAAAGGGATATTTAGTAAGCTCTAGTTACAAAGATAGATGATTATAGAAAGTACATTTTTCCCAAAATAGCTAAAAATTGATAAAGGCATCAACCCAAAAGACGTTAAATCCTAGCACATAGGTTGCGATGAAGGCATAATGTGATAATGACCTAAAAATTCATAAATACAATGATCAAAGCTCCAGTCAAAATAAAAAGGGAGCTAGCTTTGAATAATTTGGCATTGAGTCACTCTTCACCAACATCCCCACAACCACTGGTTAAGGAAGATAGACAAGGTCACAAAAGTCAATGTACCATTCAATGCCGTAAATTGGCTCCACATTAATTACCTAAAGTAGAAAGAAATTGGTAGGCCTCACCTTCTAGTAATGCCTTTCTAGTGATGACATTTGAAAGTTTGAGAGAAAAGGAAGCTAAGGCATGAACTCACCACTGTCGACATGATGTCGAAGGTCCATGGCCAAAGGGATACTGAATCCTAGGATCACCACATCAAAATTTTCTCAAGTCCCACCAAGTAGTCCATTCATAACATAGTCTTGGTAGGCTATACCACTTAAGTTTTAGGCACATTCAAGTCAAGTAGAAAAGCCATAAACCATGACATGATGTTTGTGTTCACCTGGTAATGGTTGGCGTTTGAGATGAATTCTGCACCCACAACCCATTTGAAGGAAATTATGATCAAGCAGTTCTTGCTGTTAAGGAACCACTTGATCCTTTCATTAGAGACCTCACCTAGAAAAGCTATTTGATGCTTGTTTCTAAGCAACTTACTAGGGGTTCCCATGTCACATGAACTACAAAATAAAAATCTTGTTATAAAATGATAATTATTTTTCACATTAAGGCTGAGGAAAATTTATAGAAAAATGAATCTTGAAAATTCACAAATAGAATCATTTTCTCTATTGAGAATACTATGAGAAAATGAGTGTAGTGTCAAGAAATGCACTCCTTTACATTTTCACACTATTTTTGGGTCCCCTAATTAATTGGACTTAATTAAGCCTCTAATTTCCCCAATTATGCATTTAAAATCCTAATTAATCCCATTTTCTGAAAGGGAAACTTATATTAAACAATTATAAACATTAATTAAATTTCCTTAAAATTGGTGTGTCCTAGGTTTGGGGCCTAGGACCCATTCCCTCAAGGGTGAATGCCCCCCCCTTAAGTTTAGAACCCTAATTTTTAATATGTTTTTGGTAGAACTTTTATGATTCAAATTCAAATTGTAATTGCCAGCCTTTGATGTTTAATTTTTGAGAAATTAGAAAATTACACATGAATACAAGGTATTTTTTATGAAATTCAAATCCTAAGATATTTAGAAGCAATGGATGAACATTTATAAGAGAAAAATATTATTGTCAAGAGAATTCAAGACCATATTTCTTAGTCATTTGTTACAGCATTCAAGATCTCAAACATTGTATCAAAGTTATCCTCATTCATGCATGTTTTTTGAGCTAAAATTGTGTTGTAGGTTTCAAGCATTCAAGTCAAGATTCAAGCATCAAGATCAACATCCAATCAAGCTATTTCATGCAAGATCAATACCTTGGAGAGATGTGTTATATTTCAGTCCTTCAAGGATCTCCATTCAAGGGTTTGGTAAGTTTCAACATACCATTGTTCATTCATCATTCCTTTTATTCATGTTTCATTTCATTTCAACGTTTAATTACCGAAATGTGGTTTGACCAAGGAAAACCCACATTCACCAAAAAAAAAAAATTCCCTCTCTTTGTGTTTGTAGATTTGTAGGTGAAGAAGGATTGAATGTTTATCAAAAGGGAAATTATGCAAAGTTGGGAAAGTTGTCATCAAAGTTGTCAAGCCACAGAAAACCACTTATAGAATTTAATTCTGACTTTCCAACCATGAAATCTAGAGGAATCAAGAGTGTAGATCTAGGAGCAGAGGGTTGTCAAAAGAGATGTTGGGTTCCTATAGCAAGACCCATTTTCCCTAGGGCGAATCTCTCCCAGGAGGAAAATCAGTAGAAACTTTTGGTGATAGGTTCATAAATTCATACTCATCTCAGATCTACTATAAATTTGTTGATTCTAACGGATTAAGTTTTTAAATTGATGATTCATGTTTTACATTGCACAATTGGATTCATTTGGTATTTTTCATTTAGCTGCCAAAAGTGCATTTTAGGTTGATTTACCATGTCCTCAATCATAAGGAAAACAACAAGATCTCCATTAAGATTGACTTGTTTAATGGTTGAAAGCCAATTTTTCCCTTGGGGATCTCTTTTTCCTAATGAAAGTAGGGAAATAGGTACATTACCCCCATTCAAAACCTACCTCACCTATCCCCCTTCATTTTTTTTTGGATAACCTAACATTCTTGCACTATAATTTTTTTGATTTGGAGTTCATTAAAACCCTAGATCTAGGATTTGCATTATTTTTTATTTCATTTAGGGTTGTAAATTTTCATTTTGCATTGTTTAGAATCTAAAAAATCCAAAATTGTGCATCCATATTATATTGATCTTGCATAGTACTTGCATATTAATGTATTTTTAGTCATTTACATTAGCAAATTTAGTTAAAATTTCATTCAAAAAAGTGCTAATTTTTTCATCATTTATCATTGATTTCATTTGCATTTAGACACCTAAATTTGGAAACATTTGTCACGGAAACTACGTTTTGCAACTTAGAATAGAGAACACAAACAACAACCCAAAAATTGCATTTTTTATTTTTAAAAACCTTGTACAAGGACCTAATGGCCCTTGGAAAAATGAGTCCTTGAGGGCCTATCAAAACCATCTTTTCTGGGCATTTTTTTAGTCCTCTACACTTCCTAGATTTTTTGGTAAACCAATGTTTCATTCTAGAAATTTTTTGGAATTTTGATTCTATGCATTAGGTCTAATCATTCATTTAGTTTACGCATTGCAAAATTGAAAAATAAAAAAAAAATTGCATTTCAAATTTGTAGAGAAATTATTACATCATGTTTTCATTACAAAAGTCTCTTGTTATCATACTTCATGTTCTATTTTCAAATATTGTTGAATATTCTAAGAAATTGTTATTACAAGAAAATGAAAATGAAGTCCTTCCCCTTCTTTTCTTTTTTTTCATTGATCCCTCTCTCGGGTGTGAAAATAAATTAGTGAAAGAGAATACAATCATGGATAAGCATGAAAATCAGGTTTGTTCTTCTCCCAATATCTCTCATATTCGTGAAGACGATACTTTGGTGTTAGAGATCAATTGATCATTGAGAGCCATGAAAATCCTATTTTTGTCTCTTCTCCTACTTAGGAAGGATTTATTAAACAATAGGATGCCATCATTGATAAGTAAGAAAAACATAGTTGTTCTTCTCTAGATACCTCCCCTACTTGTGATGAATATATCTTAGAAGACCCAACCATGGAATGTGATGAACATTAAATTTTATCCTTTCATAAAAACTATCCTACTAGGGAAGATATCATAACACAAGAGGATGAAAACATTGATACATGTCTTTCAAACAATAGTAATGTGGCTTCCTTAGATGAATATGATGAGGTGACATTAGATTCCCCTTCACTAAAAGATCATCAAAATAAGGATAAGTATGTTGAGGTTCTAAACATTAGATCTCCATTCATTATTAGACCTCTTGAGATTCCTCTAATCATTGGACCTCGTAAGAGTTCTCTAATCATTGGACCTCATAAGAGTCCTCTAATCATTGGACCTCGTAAGAGTCCTCTGATTATTGGACCTCCTAAGAGTAATTTTATTATTGGACTTCCCAGATCATCTCTTAAGCCATTTCTTATCATCGGACCACCACAACACCAACCAAAACCTCCAAGAGCTATCTTAAATGTTACAAGGCAACTCACTAGTAACAATATTTTGCATCAACTAAGTTATAATATCATTGCTCATACATGTAACACAAGGAACAATACACAACCACAAACCATACCTACTTCATTACCACTTCCTCAACCTATCTTGTCTAGTGTTTCTCATTTTCCTTTGCATAGTGGAAAGAAGTATGATATTGTGGGACAACTCAAAAACACTCCTATTAAGATTTCTTTATGGGATCTTATTCAAGCTTTACCTAATTACCATAACATGCTTCAAAATTCCTTACAAGAAGTTGCTATCCATCCTAGTGCACAACTAAATGATGTAACAGCCATAATTCAAGGTATGAACTCAGTCAACATAGACATTACATTCCATCAAGATGAGTTACCTCCATTAGAAGTGCAAAAACAAAATGAATCCTTCATGGTAATGGTTTTCATTAAAAAATTTGGAATAAAAAGAACTCTCATTTACAATGGTTTGACCCTTAATGTGTGTAGTGTGAACCTCTTGGATATGATTAGAGTGGATAAGACTAAGATTGAACTAGATTCCTTATCTATTTGTGGTTTTGATAATGTGGGAAAGCAAACTCTTGGTATGATAACATTACCTGTGAAAGTTAGAAAATTTACATTTCAAACTCTTATTCATGTGATGATCAATAATCTTTCATATAATCTTCTCTTAGGTAGACCTTGGATTCATACAATGAATTTAGTACCTTCAAATCTTCATCGTTTAATGAAATATATCTATAACAACAAGGTTTATAAAATCAAGGCTGACCCTCACCCAAAAAGTTATTTGCACACTAAGAAAGACAAGGAAATTCCTTTGAAAAAATTGATACCAACTTCAAAAATAGAACCCATGTATGAGGAAAGAAAAGAGAAGAATATTGAATAATTCACAAAGCTATTGGATGATGATTGGGGTTAATTCACATGGAAAGGAGCGGAAACTAATGTTATTGATTTATTCAATAGATTTTTGAATTATTCAATAACATTTGGGGGTCAAGGGGTTAGTTAGCCTTGTCCTTGTATGGCACTTGACATTGCCTCTTTTGACTAGTTGATCACCTTCCATATATATATAAAAGAAATGTTGGGATGCAGATGATGTGCCTTAAGTCACATGTGACGTACTTTTCTTTCTATATTATCTTTATATTTTTATTTTTGGGGCAACCCCTTTTCATGATGAAAATTTATTTGGAAATATATTTTTGGCATTGGGCTTTCCAAATAAGCTCTCATCGCCTTTTAATCAATTAGCATTGTCATTTTCTACTTTAAATTAATTACTCATGGCATGGTGTTTAGAAATTTCCATAAAGTGGGGGCATACACATGCCCACTCATTGTTTGTTTCAAAGTGTTGTCTTCTTACTTTGAGTGATGTGTCTTCTTGGTGGTGATATTGGGTTTGATGTTCCTTAAAGTATGAAATTTCTTGGCATATGGTGTTCCTCTAAATGTTGATGCTACGACTTGCATTCCCTAAGTTGTGTATCTTTTATCCTCGATTAGTCCTCTCTTGGAGACATTAAGCATGATTTTCCCTAAGGTGAGACATTTAACGAACTAAGAAAAACCCCTTTGAATATCCTATTGCATGTATCAAGGCCACCAAGCATAACACAACTTGCTTTCCAATGACACCTTTATGTTTTTCATGGCCACCAAGCATAACACAACTTGCTTGCTAGTGGAGCCTTTTTCATGAGTTCATAGCATAACACAACTTTCTAGCCTTGTGACCATTTTTTGTGGTGCCTTCTCAATGCTATCAGGAGGTATAAATTCTGTATGGATAGTACATTGGGAACCTATAAACCAAGCATGAATTTCCCATTTGCCACTTTTTGGGGCTCTCCTATTGGACCACAAATTTCACTAGACTGTGTGAGTACATTTTGTTTGCATAATGGAAAATGAGTTTCCACTTATAAAATATTTTGGACAAACAACTAAGGCTTGATCCATACCAATTGGACAAATAGATGAGGCTTGATTCACCCCTCTTTCTCTTCTCATTAATTTTTAGATTGTATGCTTGTGTATATTGTCTTGACGTTGCATATTTAACATAGGAATGTGTCTCTTTGTGCCTTTGTTGGTTTTCCATGAGATCTTAAATCTTGGGGGCTTGATCATCCTCGACATTTTTTGTCTTATCTTTCCAATATTTGTACAATTAGACCTCTCTTGATGCTCATCCTCTCACTAACCTAGGGGCTAAATGTAGTGTCAAAAAATGTACTCCTTTACATTTTCACACTATGTTTGCCCCCCTTAATTATTGGACTTAATCAAGCCTCTAATTGGTCCAATTATGCATTTAAAAGCCTAATTAATCCTATTTTCTGAAAGGGAAACTTGCATTAAACAATTACAAACATTAATTAAATTTCCTTGAAATTGGTGTGTCCTAGGTTTGGAGCCTAGGAACCATTCAACAAAGGGTGAATGGGCCCTGCTTAAGTTTAGGACCTCAATTTCTAATATTATTTTGGTGGAATTTTTATGATTTAAATTCAAATTGCAATTTTTGGCCTTTGATGCTTAATTTTTGGGAAATTAGAAAATTTCCTATAAATAAAAGGTCTTTTCATCAAACTCAGATCCTAAGATATCTTGAAGCAAAAGGTGAGATTTAATGAGAGAAAATATTATTGTCAAGAGCATATTTCTCATTCACTTTTTGCAGCATTCAAGATCTCAAGAATCATGTCAATTTTATCTTCATTCATGCATGTTTTTGGAGCTACCATTGTGATATAGGTTTCAAGCATTAAAGTCAAGATTCAAGAATCAAGAATCAAGATAAACATTCAATCAAGCCATTTCATGCAAGATCAAGAACTTGGAGGGATGTCTTATATTTTAATCCTTTAAGGATCTCCATTCAAGGGTTTGGTGAGTTGCAACATAGCATTGTTCATTCATCATTCCTTCCATTCATGTTTCATTTCATTTCAAGGTTTAATTACCAAATGGGGTTTAACCAAGACAAACCCCCATTCACCAAAAAACAAAATCCCTCATTGTTTTTGCAAATTTGTAGGTGAAGAAGGATTGAAGATTGATCAAAAGCCTAAATTTTCAAAGTTGCAAAGTTTTCAAGCCATAGAAACTCACTTGTAGAATTTAATTCTGACTTTCTGATTGTGAAATCTAGAGGAATTGGGAGTGTAGATCTAAGAGTAGGGGACTGCAAAAATATATTTTGGATCCCTATTGCAAGAACCATTTTCCCTAGGGTGAATCTATCCTAGGAGGACACTCAGTAGAGACTTTTGGTGATAGGTGCATAAATTCATACTCATCTTAGATCTCCTAGAAATTTGTTGATTATGATAGATTAAGGTTTTAAATTAAATATTCATGTTTTACATTGCATAATTGGATTCATTTGGTTTCATTTATCTCCCAAAAGTGCATTTTAGGCTAATTTACCCCATCCTCAGTCATAAGGAAAACAACAAGATCTCCATTAAGATTGACTCACCTAAGGGTTGAAAGTCAAATTTTCCCTAGGGGATCTCCTTTCCTAATGAAAGTAGGGAAATAGGTACGATACCCCCATTCAAAACCTACCTCACATATTCCCCTTCATTTCAATGAGAAAGTTAGGAATTCAAAGTAGGATATAACTACATGAAGATGGATTTGGAGGCTCTTGGTAATTAATTAAAGTTTTGGAATGTATGCAAATGGTGCGAATTTTTTCCATGTGTCTAGCCACGTCCTCACCTATTGTATGGCATCATCATGTGAAATGACCTTTAGTTATGCCACCTCTTTCCTGCAATTAATGTGAATGTCATGCCAAAGTTACACCACATTTTTCTCAATGTTGCATTCCTTTAAAGGATGACGTGTATATTGTACCTTCATTCCTTATCAAAGTGAAGGTTGGAACTTCCCAAAAGGTAGGTGATTAATTCCCATGTATCATCTTGCTAGAAACATATCAAAGGTTAATTATGTTGTTATTTGCATTTATCTCAATTATATTTTGAGTAGGAGGTGGGTAATAGGGTAAAAGTACAAAGATGTGTCACACTTTCAGCCAAATTATTAGCACAACCAAATTTAAGAATTTCTAACTAAATAAATTTTGGTCAATCATATGATCTAGTAAGATTCATTCTAGCTAAGTTATATACTGCTACAAATTTTTTAGCTAAAATTGTTGGCTAAAACTATATAGAGCACCACTTTGAGGCCATTTTACAAAAAAAAAAAATTACTTGAAAGACTTGATGTTTCTATAACTCCTACTCATGTAAATAACATTTTTTTTAAAATATAAAAATACCCTTTTGTAGATCTATAAGTTTAGTTTTCAAAAATATATTTATTTTAATATTTTAATTATTTTTTATATTTTATTTTTAATTTTTACTAAAAGTAGGTTATCAGTGAAAAATATTAGGTTGATTACCATGCCAAGGAAAAATACTAAAACTTATTTAAATTTTTTGAAAAAATATGATGCACTAGATAAAAAAATCTATATCAAGATGGTGTAATTTTTTTCAATTTTAGATAAATATTTAATATGAAAGTTGACGTTGAATAAAGAAAACTATTTTTTTTGTTGCTACAAGGGTATCCCTATGACCCAACCCAGTGTCTAGGGGGCAAGCTAAGGAAAGACTAATCCCCTACGGGTGGGCATGATAGCCCGCAAGCCAATCCACCAATTAAGCCCAAGAGCAGGAGTCAAACTCAAAACCTATGGGGAGAAAACTCGTGACCCAAGCCAACTCTACTACTTGTGCAAGCTAAAAAAGATATTAATGTTTGGGCCTTGGTTGTTGGCGCTATAGCCAAGAAGCCCCACTAGTTAACCAAGGAGCCTCCCCTTAACACTAGGGTAAGAAAAATCCATTGTTGATGTGGTAGAGAGTGACCCCACGAGGTTTGAACCTTGGTCATTGGATCTACAGGCAAGAAGCCCAACCATTTCACCAAAGGGTTGCCCCTTAAATATTGAGGGTAAGAAAACTCAATTGTTGATATAGTAGAGAGCAATCCCGTAAGGTTGAACCTTGGTTGTTGGCACTATAGGTTCTCCCCCAATCTCAATTTTTTACATGGTAGAGAGTGACCCCATGAGGTTTGAACCTTGGTTGCTGGAACTATAGGAAAAAATCCCCACCATTTCACCAAAGGTTTAGCCCTAAAGATTTAAGCGATATTAAGGTTTTGGCCTTGGTTGTTGGTACTAAAGGAAAGAATCCCCACCAATTCACCAACGAGCCTCCCCCTAACACTAGGGTAAATAGAATCCATTGTTGATGTGGTAGAGAGAAACCTCATGAGGTTTGAACCTTGGCTATTGGCTCTACAAGAAAGAAGCCCCACCATTTCACCAAAGGGTCAACCCTAGAAAAAGAAAAAAAGATATTAAGGTTTGGGCCTTAGTTGTTGGTACTATAGGAAAGAATCCCCACCAGTTCACCAAGGAACCTCCCCTTAACACCAGGGTAAGAAAACTCCATTTTTGACATGATAGAGAGTGACCTCACAAGGTTTGAACCTTGGTTGTTGGCTCTATAGGCAAGAAGCCTCACTATTTCACTAAAGGGTTGTCCCTGAAAACAACTTTTTTTGATACACACACATTTTAATATTTATTTAAAAATATATATTTATCAAAATTGGAAAAAAATATCCATGCACTCAAGTTTCAAGTTATAAATACACACAAAAATTTTGAAAAAAAATTACTATAAAAAGTTTGATGTCTCATGTAACTTCATTTTTTAGCATTTTATCAGAAAGTAAATTATAGTGCTAATTTACTAAAAATTAGTGTTATATATATATATACAAACAAAAAATATACTAAAAAATACACATTTTACTAGTTTCCATCATTTCAAAATTCAAAACATATATGCCATGTTTTAGTGATTTAAGTTTAAAAGTTGGATCAGTGTTGGTTGTTTCCTTTATAAAGTGTGACACAACTTTGTTCTTTTACCCAATAGCCATGTGGTGGTGAGAATTTTTTTTTCTAAGTGTAAAACTCTCAAAGTAGAAGTTAAGGTTTTTCTATGAAAAAACAATTTTTGAACAAAGCAAATCGAAGAAAAATGGTAGCAGAAACATCATCCTTTGGTAGGAGTATCAAAATCTCTTTTCCCTCTTTTGTCTATGCCAATGTCTTTAGCAAAAAATCTTATACCAATGTGCCCATGCCAAAGTCACAAAGTTTTTTAAATACCAAATTCATGAATCCTAGTCATCCCATCAACCTAGAACAAGTCAAGGACTTTGATGATAACATCTATGATGCTTTGTTACATGTAAACCATAAAAACCTCTAAAAAGGAGCTTTCGAGAGCAGGGTTAGTAGGATGAAAGGAACATATATCAAACCCCTAGGATTTTGGCTTTGGAATTATGGTCTTCCATAATATATAGTGCCTCAAGTACATGTATGTCCTAAATTAGTGGATGCTTGCATAACTAAATAGATAAGGATGATGAGGTTATCAGAAGAAAACAATTGAAGGTTGCTATTAGTGAAGCGACTATCAACTACATGCTATGTATCCCTCATGACCCCATAACAAAAAATTTCTCAAGGAAACGAATGGAATAATATTGGGTCGAGCGTATCGACTAGTTAAGTTCTTACAATCATGATACAAAAGGCTAGAAACACGCCATGATACTTCTGTTCCCCTTGCGATACAATGAGTTTAACTTAGTCATGCAGGATGTCTTTTCAATGTTAACTCTTGCTTTTGGTCTTTATTACGATAATGATGTAGATAAGCTCCAAATGGGTTTGGATTTCAGACTCAAGAAATAGAAAGGGGTTTTTCAATATGACTTCCAAGAAATCATTGTAGAGAAGATGCTTAATAAATTGAGAGAATACAACAATACTTAAAGTTTAGGTATTCCTCTTTTCTTGCACACCTAATTTTACATCAAAATCCTAGGTTTTTCAAAAAGTGTATGGCATTAGATATTAAAGATACTTCAGGCCTGGTAAACCCAATTTTTGTATATGGACTCATGTGCTTTCAAGAACACAATATTACTATACATTTTTTAATTTTTTTTCACTCTTGTTCTTCAATACTTGTATTAGTTAGGGGCGAGTGCATGATCATGGTGGTCCAAAAAGTGGCAATATGACCCAAAGTGGCTGATGACATTTTTTTTATTTGAATTTGATGAAAAAAAAATGGTTTATTGATAAAATTGTCAGATTTTCACCAATATAATATATGACTTACTTTGAATTAAATAGATAATTATTATTGATTTTCTACATGTATTTTGACTAAAGTCCTGATTGATAGGCTGATCATTGAAAAAATATATAATTCTCAAATGATTTCACATTTTTTAATTCCAAAAGATGCAACACATTCTATGCTTCCCATACTATACGATAACAAAATACAAAAAAAATGATTTTCATAAATTTTTGACCAAGTTATGGTGGTTAGAAAAACAAGTTCTAATATTTTAAAAAAAATCTAATAAAAAATTCATAACTAATTATTTACTTACAAAAAAATTATAAAAAAATGTGGCACATCCGAGCATGTTTCCTCTACTTATATTAAAGGTTTTTAAATTTTTATTTTATTTTCTTGTACCTAGGTTTGTTAGACATACACCTTTTTTTTTTTTGTTGAAAATTTAGTACTATTGCATTGAAATTTTAAAATTTCACCAAATAGATTTACTTTTTTTCCAAAAGAGGACTAGTATCTTATAAACTAAATTCTATTTTCTTCAAATTCTATGTTTACATATTTTTCAAAATATGTTAATGTAATATCGTAAAATTTCACCCCTTGCAATTTCACATACATTCTTGTATCCACTTTAGTGTCCACTCCCTTAGCACTTGTGTAGGCTCATTTTAGCCCCTACGTCATCCTTTTTCCCCTCTCAAAATGCTCAACACCCTTTTTCAGTAGCTACCCTTTGTACACTAGCTATGTGTTAAACCTTGTGCTTTTCCTATTCATGTTTTGTAGTGTGATGTGTCTAGACGTTAGTGCGATGTGCGGTCTTCTGTGTGCTGCGCTAGCATCTTGCAACATTTCAATGCTCAAACAATTGTATTCAAGCATATTTTCCACTTATTAGCTTGTTTTTTTAGTGGTAATGGCTCAGGATGCCTTGTAACCACCCAGGGGGCTTCTTTCCCTCTTTAAAAAGTCATCTTTTCAACTCATTTGATTTCTAGCTTCACCTCTAGCTTCTTTCCAACCTTGGCTCACACATTTTCTCTTGTTATTTTTTTTGCATAGCTTCATATAGCTTGTTATAGCAACACTCTCAAGCCATTACAACACCCTCTACAATGCTTCTGGTTCTTGCATCTCTCTTTGTCTCCCTCCTTAGCTTCCTAAGCCTTGCACATGATATCTACCTTGTGCCTTGCACCTTACACATCTTGGGATTTGTCACATCCCCCATCAATTGCATCTATATTTTGTGATATGGGTTCTCCTCCTCAAGTGGGGATTTCTTTTATCACCTCTACTTTATGATACGGGTTCTCCTCCTCCAGTGGGGTTTTCTTTTATCACTCATCACATACTTTATTTCTCTCTATCTATCTGGTTGTCCATGGAGGTGGCAACACCAAAATGGGGGGTTGACTGAGGAAAACCCCTATACATCCCCAACAATTTCTCTAGATCTATAGGTATTGAAGACATTCATTTGCTAGGAGCTTCATTACTTGGGTGGTTGTAAGAATTTCTTTTCTTCTCCTTATCTTTATCAGTTCCACTTCACTTTATTTCAATTTTATTATATTCTGTTGATTTCTCATGTTCCAAGATTTCTTATCAATTAGAGTAGATGTAGCCACTTTGTCATTTTCTGTGATAAACTTTCTTTCTGGTTTGTATGAATTCCAGCATGCTAGAGAGATGCCGGTGCACCATGCTTTCATCCTAGACCCACATTGTCATCCTTTGGACAAGAGCCTGTTAGTTTGTGCAGAGAATCTTTGTGACCTACTCTTTCAGATTCTAGAACCCTCATGTTGTTCCTTGAGGTAGTTTAGGGTAGTTCGCTCTATGAGGCTTTCTGAATGAGCTCATGAGCCATAAATTCCCCCTTCTCTACATTTTGGTGAACTTGACCTGAAGCATAGTATTTTTTAAAAAACTAGGAATTTATTTATCCCTACTTGGTGGGCTCATAACTTTTGACTCAATGCTAGAAATTCAGAACCGTTTGCATTGATAGAAAGATCTCCAAGAGGACCAATTCAATCCCTAAAATATTGCTCCTTCGATAGCAAAATTTTAGGGACTGGCACAAGTTTCAATCAAACATTTTTCTCCAAAAACCTCTTAAAATGCAAATTAATAGAACCTAGAAAATACCAAAAAAGTAAAAAAATATGGATTTCTAGTTTTTCTTAGTTCTATTATTAGCTGACTTGTTTGTTCATTTTTTATCATACTTAACTTACTATTTACAAAATGAATTTAATATCTTCTTTTATCAGCTCAATATCTAATTCTATTTGAATTATTAATTATGTTCCATTTCATGCATGTAATGGTGATGAAGGGTACTCCCCTTACAATCTAAAACTCACAAAAACAACAGATAATGGTACAAATAAAATGCAAGAAGGAAAGAAAATATTTTATATTATCACTAAAATGAAAATTAAATTACAACATTATATTTTCCATCACATGGGCTTTCCGATTACATAAATCCGCAAGTCTCCAAATCAGAGCCACCATCTACTCTGCTCTCCCTCCCTCTATAGTCCCCCTTTACA